>OZ020495.1:25496888-26696888 GCA_963971365.1 Lasioglossum villosulum | reverse complement strand
AAAAAGCAGAAGAACAAATATTTAATAAAAGCGAGATGGGATAATATTCACTTAAATCTTTAGTTGAGCCCATAGAAAACATGTTTAATTGAATATTGTCATTTAATTACGGTTAATTGGACACCCGCATTTCAGCAACGTACGATCAATGCAGCGAGAGAAGTACAGTGACTCCCACTAATATTCGGGCACTCTTGAAAGAACTACAACATATTTAATATTGGACCATACGATTTTAAATTTTTTGGGAAGTTAGTACAATTGGGTTGCTGCACGTCGCACAGTGGGACAGAATGGCTCGGTAGCTGTTCACGCCTATTTTACTAATAAAAATTTTATTTTACAATAAAAAGTATATAGTTATAAATAAAAAATCAAGGTGACCTCAATTTTTTATTAAATAAAAAAAAATTTTTTAATTTTTTGTATTGGAATTTGTAGAAGACTAATTACTGATTACTTTTTGTAGGAAACATTTTTTTGTTACACCACCGGAAATGTCTGAAAAATCGTGTGAATGATGAATAATACAGGCATTGAAACAAGAGTAATCCATATTTTTTGAATCAATGAATTTTATTAAAATTAATTGAGAAAATAAAAACATATTATGACGACATAAAACATATCTTTTTTTTTCTTTTTATATTTTTGTTTGTATCTTTTTACCTAGCATCATTTGTTCCTTTTAGCAACAATCGTGTCCCGAGAAACCGTTGCCGGCAGAGGTTTTAGTCTTTTATGATATGGCAGATCCTAAAAATAATCCTAATCCTAATCCTAAAAATGGCAGCGCCACGTGCGAGGGTCACTCGAAGATCCGCAATAATACCGTGAACCGAAGTTAATGTGCGACCACGGAACCTTGGTAACGAAGACAATTTTATATTCAATAAATAGTTAAAACCGAAAGACCACAATATCTTTTCAACGAAATTCGAATTTCGTTAATTTGAAATCAAACTAGCGAAATTGAACTGAAATCGAACTTTGCAGGATCTTTTAGAGGAGATCTTGCCAAATATGTTCCACTATGTTAGAGCTCGGAACTCTGCGGAACTTTTAACTTATTCCTTGTCAAAGGTGAAAGACTATGACGATTTTCTTTAGTTGACTAAACATTTTTTTAAATAATAAATTATGAACATTAACGTTTAGTTCCTGGGGCGTTCTCAACATAGATATACATTCCTCACATAAAAAAAATTTGGGCACTTAATCTTCAGTAGGTTTTCTAGGACATCGTTATGAAGAAACGGAATTTTTTCGGTGATAAATCGTATCTGAAAAAGTTCGATCTTTGAACGCTTATTGTAACAAGAGTTTTTAATGACTTTAATTAATATTATGGTTTTCGAATGTAATGGACATTTAAGAATCACTGTGCATTGGTTAAAAATCGATATGAGGACTTTCATTTTTTAGCGTCGTCGCTAAAATTTTTGAAAAAATTGCAAGTTGTCGGAATTGCAGAGGAAATATTAAAAGTTACATTTCACAACTTTTTTATGTGGACTTATATTGAAAATTTAAAAAACATGTTCTGTAGATCTGTGTCAATTATATGTACTGTGAAAGTTTCATCGAAATCGGTTGATGCGGGGAAAAACGACAGCCATTGAAAGATGTAAGAATCCTTAGATTTACGAAAATAGTGAAAATCTGTCATTTTTACCATCTTCCAACGTTTGTAACTCGTTGCAACGTTGACCGATTTTGACGAAATTTTCAGAGTATGTTTAATTGATGCAGATCTGCAAAACGTATTTCTTAAATTTTCAATATAGGCCTACATAAAAAAGTTGTCTAATGCAACATTTAGTATTTTTTCTACAATTCCGATCAATTGCAATTTTTGAAAAAATTTTGCATCATATCCTATAGCAAACAAATTGCTCTAGCTTCTAAAAAAAGTTAAAATCTTATAGTACAATATTAAAAAAGTTATCGTCTTTTTAAGAATGTAGGAATATTAGAGAAGACACAGTAGTTCGAATACTAGTTGCGTACTTTGAAATTTTTATACCTGGAGTGTAAAATTAAATCGATTCGTTCTATAACGTGGTGTTATTAACCGCTTGCCGTATTTTAAAGAGTCAGACTAGTCACGAACATTTTAACGAAGTCTAACAAATATGAATGTTATGTGTTACTTTTTAGATGAAATAAAATGCGTTTGTAATTAATATTTAAGCATTAGAATAAAGTACACATAGAAAAAATATAAATTTTCTTTCCCTTCTACGTGTTTTTGGGAATCTGTACGTTTCAACCATTGGAACTGTATAGGGTAACTGCACCAGTGAATGAACATTTAAGAAATTGTTCAAGAAGATATTTCATGTAAAAAAAATGTGTGAATTAAAGGAATCTCATACATGCCAAATGTCTCCCTATACTTCATTTGTCAAAAATGAATGAACACAAATAAAATGAAATTATTATTATTTTTCTTCATTAAACGTTAAATAAAAAATATAAAAAATACCAATCAATGAACACTACATTCTAGTAATTGAACAACGATAGTCCAATGAATGAACAAAATTATTAAACAATATTCTCCTATTTATTTAACCCTTTAATCACAATTTTATCGCTAGTATGCTGTGCGGGTTAAAATTTGTTGAAATATACAAAAGCGTTCGTTTACTGGTGCCCGTTTATTCACTGGTGCAGTTACCCTAGCATACAGTGCGGTGAGAGTTAAACTCTGCATTAGAATTTCATTTTCCAAAATAAATTCGAAAATACATTAGAAAATTGATGTACTAAAGGTGTGTGCCTCTTGGATCGAGTATTACTTAAAGGTTTACAAATGTCTATAGTGTTACACAAAATATGACGTTGCATTTGTGAGATTTTATAGTATCATTATTAAACGAATAGTAGTTGTACAACTTCTGCGGTTCGAACAGACAAAATTGTGAAAATTAAAAATCTAATTTTCTTTGCAAAGTTTATTAGTTAACATTTTGCACTCGGTGCTATTTTAACTCGAAAATTAAACAGTTCTAGCGATCTGGAATAATTCCATTTTATATGATTCTTATCTTTTTATGGATATAAAATTGATACAATACCTCGTATGAAATACTTAAATATTTAGTAATTGGTTAGATCGGTATGATTGGTTACAATCATATTTAATAATGTAGATAATATTTTGAATAATGTTACAGCAATTTTTAATGGTGATTCTGAGTCACCACTCGAGTTCTCAGTGTTAATTATTCAACAACGGGTATTGAAACGGTTCGTAGACTTGTATCCCTAGTAGCACAAAATATTGTATACACATTCATATAATATTAAAAAGAGATTCAATCTTTTTTATATTCAAATATTCGTACAATATTTATTTTATATTAAGTAACAAGTGTTTTTTTAAATATGCAGAGAATATCCATTTCATGTTACGAGAAAAATATCTTTCTCTAAATATTAAATGAATCTATATTTCATGTTAGAAATAGAATATTCTTTCCTAATATACATATAATATTTATTTCATATCGTGAAAAAAATATTTTTCTTATTATAAAATTATTCTTTATGTAATATTAGAAACAGAATATTTCTTTTAAATATGCAGATAATATTAATGTTATATTATGAAAAAAATATTTTTTCTCATTATAAAACGAATCTTTATTTAATATTAAAAATAGAATATTTGGCTGTTCTTTCGTTTATGGCAAAAATCGGTATTAAAATAATATTTAAAAAATATTTGTTACTTAATATAAAATTGCATAAATATTTGGATATTACGAAAATATTGAATCTCTTTTTAATATCATTGAATGTGTATTTTTATTACTGTTATATGTATATGTATGTGTATATATATATATTTCTTTAGCTAGATACACGTGAAAGAGGGATCTGTATTTAAATTAAGATCATTTAATATACAATTTTTCCCAGCTCGGACTGAATAAATATTGAGTATTATTAGGAAAAAATGTTCTATTTCTAATATGAAATAAAGATTCATTAATATTTAGAAAAAATATTTTCCTCGTAACGTGAAATAGATATTCCCTGCATATTAAAAAAATATTTGTTACTTAATATAAAATAATATTGTATGAATATTTGAATATTAAAAAAAGATTGAATTTCTTTTTACTATCATATGAATGTGTATTTTTATTATTGTTATATATATTTTTATATTTCATTAACTAGATACACGTGAAAGAGGGATCTGTATTTAAATTATATAAAATCATTTAATATGCAATTTTACCCAGCTCTAACCACGCGGCGCACAGTGGGGTATTTGACCTTAAAAAGTGGAAAAAATTCGATCTCTAAATTTTTGCATATGGCATAAAATTTTTGTTGTTCGTTGTAGTTCTGAAGAATAAGGCTGTAATATTGTTTTTTCTATTTGTACACCCGTGAAGTCGTAAACTTCATCGAAAGTCGAGAGATTTTAAGGCGCGCTTAGCGTTCTTAAACAGTCTCTAAAACAGCGCCTGTTCATTGGCGATTTTCAAGTGTTTGATGGAAAATTTTGTAAATTCGTGTATTACAAAAGTGATTGAGGTAGGTATACAGAGCACGTGCGCATAGATTTTATTTCGTTATCACTTCAATTAGTAAAGTTATTAATATGCGAATATTACCAATCATTGTACAAGCTTTCTAAAAATTACAAAACTTTATTGGCAATTTTGTTATAGTATTGATCACGATTGAGTACTCGTTTTGGTGTCATTGCATTCGGTAAAGATTTGTGATTATAAGCCAAGAAAGTATAAATCTGAATTAGTCCGAATTCAAATTTTATAGGCTATTTAGTATGAAGCGTTTAGCAGCGTTTTACGTACGCCTCACAGTGTGTCGTCCAATGGAAAAAAGTCCGGAAATCAAAGTGTAAGACCAAAAAATTTATGTATGCTAAAATGTTCGTAACAAAACGTAGTTTCTGAAACTGCATTAAATTTTAACTGAATAAATCAATTTATTATTAAAATTGAGGCTGAAACTTTACTGTCAAATTCCGTGCATTATTTTAAACATGCGTCCCTCGCAAGCTATTTGGTTTTTTAATTTGATTTTTAGAGGGTGTGTTTAGCATTATAAGACCTTCAATCTCCCACAAAATTTTTTAAAAGTAATCGCAATTTGTCCTAATTTTTTATGTTTAACATTTATCAACTTTGATTAGAGTTTAAAAAAAAGTACATCAAAGTACATCCGTAAATGTTTTGACAGTAATTGGTGGCATATTAAACTTTAATTTCGCGTTGGTTTAAATCTGCTCACATTTGCCCAAGGGGAGAAAATAATAAAAAACCATATAAAGACGCTCGCGCTCGGCGGCTTTCTGCGTAGTCTTTCGATGAAATTTGTTGCAGTTATTTTTAAACGCATGCCATTTGATAAGTAGTTACATATGTGGTCAATTTTATTCTTATAAATTATATATTTAGTTTTAAAATTGTTTAAATATTTACAATCTTCCAATTCAGTATTACAGAAAGTACCAAAAGGTTCCTTTGAGATTTTGTATTATATTAATTTAAAGCACATTAGACTTCTTTCTAGGTAAACAAATAGAATTCTTAAGGACTCCTAAGTTTTAATTCCTCGTTGTGAAGATTTACAATTAGATAAACAATGTATATAGTATAGTACTTTTTTAAAAAATTTTCGTTAAAATTGTAAACCACTTTTTATTCAATAAAAAGTCATAAAAAAACAAGATCATCGCAACTAAAAAATAAAATTTTTGTTTAAATAATTAAAAAAAAATTTTTTTTTACATAATTCGATTCGGTTTTGCATTTTATTTCAAAAAGTATTAAGGTACTTTACTCGAAAATTGCATAGTTTAAGAGTTACGACTTTTTTCCCGAATTCCCATATACTCGACACACTGTGCGCCTGCACGTTCGACTACGCGTGCTACGGCTGCGTGAGGTTCATATTACTAGAGTTTATATTACTGGCACTTGGTTCTATATAAGAGTTTTCAGATAAGGATTCGACTGAGGTTTTTCTTTCTTTAACATTTAGTTTTCCTTCTGCATTCAGTTCAAGTACTGCCAGCAGGGAGCTCAAAGCGATTTATTAAGTGCGATTTTTAGTTTCTTAAGTGTTACATTTTAGTTCTTATTCTTTTCAATTTTTCTTTTACATTTTCCAACAATTTTATAATATTTATTCTGAGTGTGTTAGGGAGGTAATTAATAGGCTTTTATTGAGATCCGAACCCCTGTTGTCAAGTATAAGATGGCAAAAAAGAATGAAGATACCATTTTCTACAGAATGTATAGAATGCTTCTGCCTATTCAACCTACTGATGAAACTACATCAGCACCCTAGTACCACAAAATAATGTATACACATCCATTTAATATTAAAAAGAGATTCAATCTTTTTTAAATATTCAATTATTCATATAATATTTGTTTAATATTAAGTAACAAATATTATTTTTTAAATATGCAGAGAATATCTATTTCATGTTACAAGAAAAATATTTTTTCTAAATATTAAATGAATCTTTATTTCATATTAGAAATAGAATATTTTTTCCTAATATACTACCCTAGTAGCACAAAAATATTGGGTAAATGTTTTTTTCAAATGTTGGAAAAATATTTTTTAAGCCACACTTTTTCATATGAGAAAAATATTACATCTGAATATTGTATAGATATCCAAGAAATGTAAATTGAATGTTTAGAAAATATAAGCTAAATATTCAGAGAATATAAATTACATGTTTAAAAAACATAAAGTAAATGTTTAAAAAACGTGAAACCCATATTTAAATAACGTTCAATTAAATCTTCAAATTTAAGAAGTTATAAAAAAAATTAGAAACTATATATAAAAACACTACTTTCTGTGCACTGCTTGAGGGAATATTTATCTTGGTCTTTGGAAGGGGCTTATTAAAAATACAAAAGTTTTTATAGTAAAAAATTATTAGGGCACCATAGCAAAAAATTATTACATTATCTTGTTCTCAAGATATTTTTTGATATTTTTGAAAATATCTGGTGTACTAATAAGTTTGTCGCACATAATAAGAACATTACTTAATTAATGTTTTTGTAACATAAATGTATGTCGATTAAGTGACAAACACGAATTCAAAGTAAATTAAAAGTAAACATTTTACTTCACATCATATTCTAGAGCAAATATTATTCCATGATAAACATAAAATATTTCCTTCAAATTAAAAAAAATATTCTATTTCTGATGTTACATAAAGATTAATTTTATGAGAAAAAGTATATTTTTCATGGTACGACATAGAAATACTATCTGTATATTAGGAAAAAATATTCTATTTTTAATATTAAATAAAGATTCGTTTTATAATGAGAAAAAAATATTTTTCTCGTAACATGAAATAGATATTCTCTGTATATTTAAAAAATAATATTTGTTACTTAATATTAAACAAATATTATATGAATAATTGAATATTTAAAAAAGATTGAATCTCTTTTTAATATTATATGGATGTGTATACAATATTTTGTGCTACTAGGGTTAATTCGACTTTGAAATCCTCCCTCCCCACCATTCTAGTTCCGAAAAAATTTCACCATATGATTGCTTCCTTCATAGCAAACAACTTTTGTATGAACACTTTTTTGATACCGACAACGCCATCCAAGATATTCTGCTGTTCTTACTTAAACAGGACACCCCGTATATTTTATTTCTATCATTAAATAAAGATTCATTTTATAATAAGAAAAAAATATTTTTTTCATAATATGAAATAAATATTATCTGTACATTAAAAAAAATTCTATTTCTAATATGAAATGAAGATTCATTTCATATTTAGATAAAAATATTTTTCTCGTAACATGAAATAGATATTCTCTGAATATTAAAAAAAGATTGAATCTCTCTTTAATATTATATGAATGTGTATACAATATTTTGTGCTACTAGTTACTTCTAATTTAATTTGAATTCGCGTGTGTCACTTAATCGACATACATTTATATTATAAGAACATTAATGCGACAAAGTTGTTGCACGAAAAATAATCGTGTAGCTCTTACGCCTTACACAACATGTGATAGAACTGTAAGATTAAAAAGTTTGTAGCAACAGACTCATAGTTAATTAATATTCTTATAATATAAATGTATGTCGATTAAGTGACACACATGAATTCAAAATAAATTGGAAGTAAAAATTTTACTTCCAATATTCAATGACGATTTATTTTATATATGAAACGAATACATCATTTGTAATATGAAAGGTGTATGTCTTCCAGCATATTCCGGAATAATAATATTTTTCCGTGATAAACATAAAATATTTTCTGTACATTAAACAAAATATATTCTCTTTTTAATATTAAATAAAAATTCATTTTATAATAAAAAAAATATTTTTTCATGATATGAAATTAATATTATCTGATTATTAGAAAAAAATATTCTATTTGCAATATTAAATAAAGATTCATTTTATAATGAGAAAAACATATTTTTTTCATAATATGAACTAAAGATTCATTTAATATTTAAAAAACAATATTTTTTCATAATATGAAATAAATATTTCCTGAATATTTGGGAAAAATATTTTTTTCATAATATGAAATAAATATTTCCTGAATATTTGGGAAAAATATTTTTTTCATAATATGAAATAAATATTTCCTGAATATTTAAAAAAATATATTTTTTTCGAAATATGAAATTAATATTGTATGTATATTTGAATATTAAAAAAAGATTGAATCTCTTTTTAATATTATATGAATATGTATACAACATTTTGTGCTACTAGGGTAATATCATAACTTTGAGCCTCTAAATAACGCTATAGTAGTTTTTTCCACTTTTTAAGGCCAAATACACCACTGTGCGGCGTAAGATAAAATATTCGTTTTACCGAATAACCGAATTCCTTGTGCCCCATGGCCGCGTCGTAAAGCAAACTGTATCCTTCTCCCGTCCTGTCGCTCTAAAGCGCCTCGATGACAGTTCAAGGTATCGATAAGGTCCGTTCTCATAGTCCTCCGACATTCCACGATGCATTGCCCCGGGACCTTTACCCATTGTTTATAAATAATTGTCGACGCAGTTGATAAACGCGAACGCATACGTTTACATTAAAGTGAATCTCACGAGGCCTGACTCATTCATGGCAGTCGCCACGAGCACGATCGATCTGTCAGTCGAGCAAGGCTGCTCGTCGTGGAAGGGTGGCTGCGCGCTCTCCGACTCAGTCGACTTCACACAGTTCGTTCTCTGTTTTACTTATTCAAAATTCGTGCGTTAGATAGTACAACTTACCTTCAGCAAAGAAACCGAGAATTACTTCTGTCAATCAATTTGTGAGGAATATTCAATATTGTTCAAAGGTATTATTTAATTCATACGGAAAATTTAATATTATTGAAGGATTTAGCGAAGAAACTGAGAATTACTTTTCTCACTCAATTTGTAAAGAAAATTTAATATTATTGGAACATTTTATTTAATTCATATGGAAAATTTAATATTATTGAGGGATTTAGCAAAGAAACTGAGAATTACTTTTTTCAATCAATTTGTAAGGAAAATTTAATATTAGAACATTTTATTTAATTCATATGGAAAATTTAATATTATTGAAGAATTTAGCAAAGAAACTGATAATTACTTTTGTCAATCAATTTGTAAGGAAAATTTAATATTATTGGTGCATTTTATTTAATTCATATGGAAAATTTAATATTATTGAGGGATTTAGCAAAGAAACTGAGAATTACTTTTTTCAATCAATTTGTAAGGAAAATTTAATATTAGAACATTTTATTTAATTCATATGGAAAATTTAATATTATTGAAGAATTTAGCAAAGAAACTGATAATTACTTTTGTCAATCAATTTGTAAGGAAAATTTAATATTATTGGTGCATTTTATTTAATTCATATGGAAAATTTAATATTATTGAAGGATTTAGCAAAGAAACTGAGAATTACTTTTGTCAATCAATTCGTAAGGAAAATTCAATATTATTGATAGATTTTATTTAATTAATTTTTCATATAGAAAAACATATATTTCTGTTGCATTAATTTGAAATCACGTAAGACTAATATTTGATATTCTCCATTTGAAAATTTTCTTACATTATCCCTATCGAGCAATTAATTTATATTAAAATTTAAACATTTAGTGAAACTCGTAGAAAATCGCGTGTTGCATAGTGCGCATCTCCAGCGTCAGAAGAGTTAGTTAATGAAAATTATTTCCGCTAATCGATATGTTTATTATGGGATAAACATATGTTGGTAAAATTCGGTAAAAGTGGTGCATCGTATAAAGGAATTTCTATGCAGCCAGAGATAATACAATTTTCGCATGTTTGATTTTAAAAAATTGTACAGAAAATGATGAAGTTTTTCTTGAACAGACTGAGGTGAAATTGCACTCGCTACATACTTCGTTCGTTCACAACAATGAGAACATTTTAGTGAAACGTGAAAGACAATGTGTTGACAAAGTGAATAATTTTATTTGTCAAAGGATTGCCGCAGAATGGAAAAAAGTGTTTTCTATTTTAGTGAGCGCCTGTAGTCTATCCGTCGGTGTGTTGCAAGTAAAAATGAAGTGACCTGTGAATGATAGTCAATGTTAAATACATACGTTGCAGTTAATGGATAGGAAGTTGTATTCGTTATATACGCAATTGGTTGCCCGAAACTGACAGGATTCTGATGCTTATTGCCAAAATGACAGCTGCTGACAACGATGGTAAGATACATGCGATACAAACAATCCCTAGTAACATAAAAATATTGGGTAAATGTCTTTTTCAAATATTGAAAAAATATTTTTTAAGCCACACTTTTTCATATGAGAAAATATTATATCTGAATATTTTATACATATACAAGAAATGTAAATTGAATGTTTAGAAAAAATATAAGCTAAATATTCAGAGAATATAAATTACATATTTAAAAAACATAAAGTAAATATTTAAAAAACGTGAAACTCATATTTAGATAACGTTCAATTAAATCTTCAAATTTTAAGAAAAAGTTATAACAAATTTAGAAACTATAATATAATAACACTACTTTCTGTGCAATGCTCGAGGGAATATTTATCTTCGTCTTCGAAAAGGGTTTATTGAAAATACAGAATTTTTTTATGCAGTTAGAAAGATTAATGGTTCGGGGAATGCTACATTCGTAGACCCATAGATTTTTTTGTGCAACTGTGCATGTGCAATTAACAATTGCATCATTTTTTTAAGTAGCAATGCAGATTTTTTGTTGTACTAATCGATTTCACTGTTTATTCTGTGTAAAAAAATGATTACCATAGCAAAAAATTATTAAATTATCTTGTTTTCAAGATACTTAAAAATTTCTATTTCTAATATTACATAAAGATTTATTTTATGAGAAAAAATATTTTTTTCATGGTATGAAATAGAAATATTATTTGTATATTAGGAAAAACTATTCTATTTTTAATATTAAATAGAGATTCGTTTTATAATGAGAAGAAATATTTTTTTCATAATATGAAATAAATATTATATGTATATTAGGAAAGAATATTCTATTTCTAACATGAAATATAGATTCATTTAATATTTAGAAAAAGATATTTTTCTCATAACATGAAATAGATATTTCCTCCATATTTATAAAATAATATTCGTTACTTAATATATAATAAATATTGTGTGAATATTTGAATATTAAAAAAAGATTGAATCGCTTTTTAATATTATATGAATGTGTATACAATGTTTTGTGCTACTAGGGAATATATCTGTACGTATACTATATGTACCAGCGTTTCTTTCGTGAACTGTAAACATTAGAAAAAAACCGAAGAGGAGAACGTGTAGTGTACAGTAAGGTGGACCTTCCCTGGTAGCACAAAAATATTGTGTAAATGCTTTTCTCGAATATCGGAAATATATTTTTTAAGCCACACTTTTTCATACGAGAAAAATATTAGATCTGAATATTGTATACATATACAAGAAATGTAATTTGAATGTTTAGAAAATATAAGCTTAATATTCAGAGAATATAAATTACATACTAACTTAAAAAATATAAAGTCAATATTTAAAAAAAGTGAAACCCATATTCAAATAACTTTCAATAAACCCTAGTATGTAGCACAAAAATATTGGGTAAATGTTTGTTTCAAATATTGGAAAAATATTTTTTAAACCACACTTTTTCATATGAGAAAAATATTAAATCTGAATATTGTACACATATCCAAGAAATGTAAATTGAATGTTTAGAAAATATAAGCTAAATATTCAGAGAATATAAATTACATGTTTAAAAAATGTAAAGTAAATGTTTAAAAAACGTGAAACCCATATTTAAAAAACGTTCAATTAAATCTTCAAATTTAAGAAAAAGTTATAAAAAAAATTAGAAACTATATACAATAACACCACTTTCTGTGCACTGCTTGAGGGAATATTTATCTTTGTCTTTGGAAGGGGCTTATTAAAAATACAAAAATTTTGTATGCAGTTAGAAAGATTAATGGCTCGAACAAATGCTACATTCGTAGGCCCACAGATTTTTTTTATTATATTAGTATATTAGGAAAAAATATTCTATTTCTAATATGAAATAAAAATTCATTTAATATTTAGAAAAAAATATTTTTCTCGTAACATGAAATAGATATTCTCTGCATATTTAAAAAATAATATTTGTTACTTAATATTAAACAAATATTATATGAATAATTGAATATTTAAAAAAGATTGAATCTCTTTTTAAGATTATATGGATGTGTATACAATATTTTGTGCTACTAAGGAAATCTTCAGATTTAAGAAAAAGTTATAACAAAAATTATAAATTATACATAATAACACTACTTTTTGTGCACTGGTTGATGGAATATTAATCTTCGTCTTTCGAAGGGGCTTATTAAAAATTCAGAAATTTTTTATGCAGTTAGAAAGATTAATGGTTCAAAGAACGACTACATTCGTAGGCGCACAGATTTCTTTTTAGGTGCAACTGTGCATGTGCAATTAACAATTGCATCATTTCTTTAAGTAGCAATGCATATTTTTTGTTAGTACTAATCAATTTCTTTGTTTAGTCTGCATAAAAAATTATTAGGGTACACAGCAAAAAATTACTAAATTATCTTGTTCTCAAGATACTTTCAAAATCTGTCTTTATTGAAGACGATGCTCAAGCGCTTCACGACAACGTTGTAAACGTAAACACCGTTTCAACATTGTTGTTACAACAGAAACTGATTTGTGCAAGATGCGTACGAAAACTATACGATCAGCATCTTTTTCAAGAAAGACAGGTTTTGAAAATATCTCGAGTACTATTCATTTTGTCGCACATAATAAGAACATTACTTAATTAATGCTTTTTGTAACATAAATGTATGTCGTTTATGTGACACACAAGTCAAAGTAAATGAAAAATAAACATTTTACTTCGTATCATATTCTGGAACAAATATTTTTCCATGATAAACATAAAATATTTCCTTCATATTAAAAAAATATGTTCTATTTCTAACATTACATAAAGATTCATTTTATGAGGAAAAATATTTTTTTCGTGGTATGAAATAAGTATTAAGTATGTGTATATTAGGAAAAATATTCTATTTTTAATATTAAATAAAGATTCGTTTTATAATGAGAAAAAATATTTTTTTCATAATATGACATTAATATTATCTGCATATTTAAAAGAAATATTCTATTTCTAATATCACATAAAGTTTCATTTTATAATAAGAAAAAAATATTCTTTTCTTAATATGAAATAAATATTACACTGTCCAACAAATTTCAACTTTTTTTATGTTTTCATATAACTGATGGGTGGATCTTATAGAGTTTTTTGCGCTGATTCCGAATCTGTCCTTAGTTTTTCTCCTACACGCACAGTTTTTGAAAAACATGACTTTGAAAAAAAAACCTATTTTTCAACTTTAAACAAATGTTGTGACGGTATGATAGAAGATATTGAATTGTTCTTTGCAGCAAAAGATTCTGTAGACTTTTCTGAATACGGTGATATCCATTATTAATACGTTATGATTGTTTAAACATTAATAAATAATCATTAAAGACGGAGAGACACCACTTTTGCACCAAATTTTGATGATACTTTTTAAATTATCTCAAAAAATAAGGGTCCACCAGAGAATCGAAATATACCACGTGATAGAGCAGTTTTTTATCTAGAAGATCCACCCTTTCAAGTTAGCAACAAATGACGTTTTCACCTTTCTAGAAAGCAAAATATCATCGTCTGACACGAGTTGCTACCAGTGGCGCTCTTCCACTAGCGCGGTCGTTCGTCGGCGCGCCACGCGGTGTAAGACCGCGCTAGTGGAAGAGCGCCACTGGTAGCAACTCGTGTCAGACGGTGATATTTTGCTTTCTAGAAAGGTGAAAACGTCATTTGTTGCTACCTTGAAAGGGTGGATCTTCTAGATAAAAAACTGCTCTATCACGTGGTATATTTCGATTCTCTGGTGGACCCTTATTTTTTGAGATAATTTAAAAAGTATCATCAAAATTTGGTGCAAAAGTGGTGTCTCTCCGTCTTTAATGATTATTTATTAATGTTTAAACAATCATAACGTATTAATAATGGATATCACCGTATTCAGAAAAGTCTACAGAATCTTTTGCTGCAAAGAACAATTCAATATCTTCTATCATACCGTCACAACATTTGTTTAAAGTTGAAAAATAGGTTTTTTTTTCAAAGTCATGTTTTTCAAAAACTGTGCGTGTAGGAGAAAAACTAAGGACAGATTCGGAATCAGCGCAAAAAACTCTATAAGATCCACCCATCAGTTACATGAAAACATTTTTGGTGTTGGACAGTGTTATCTGTATATTAGGAAAAAATATTCTATTTCTAATATGAAATAAAGATTTATTTAATATTTAGGAAAAAATATTTTTCTCGTAACATGAGATAGATATTCTCTGCATATTTAAAAAAGATATTTGTTACTTAATGCAAAATAAATATTGTATGAATATTTGAATATTAAAACAAGATTGAATCTCTTTTTAATATTATATGGATGTGTATACAATATTTTGTGCTACTAGGGTTTGTTATACTTGGCGAAAATTATTTTGTTAATTTTCTTTCGGGTCACCCTCTAGAATTGTGTCACTGGAGGAAAGAATAACGTGTGCAAAATTTGAAATTGATCGGATAATGGGAACTGCTGCCGCATCCACTTCGAAAATTTGTTAATTTTGTAATTCCATTTTTTTCCAATGCAGTATATTATTAGTATATGTTTATTTTTATGTATCGTTGAATTTGTCTTTTTACGCACTATAATAGTATAGAAACAAAATGTAGCATTAATTTAAAAAAAAATTCGTGAACGTGAAATCTCAAAAAATGACTTTAAAAAATTTTTTTCTTGCATTGTATTTAGTTTAATAAACTAAAAAAATGGTACAATTTTTGTCTAAGAAATTTTTAAATATTTTTATAGGTAGCAGATATATATATATATTTTTATATAGATTATATATATTATATAATTTATATAATTTTTGTCTAAGAAATTTTTTAATATTTTTATAGGTAGCAAAGATATATACAGGGTGTTCACGCTATTACTAGCCAGCATTTTTTTGTAAATAGTAAATATTAGAAAAAAATGATAGAGGAAAAAATAGTACTGTTTTTTATGCGCAACACAATGACATATGCATTTTTGTATATATATATATGCATGCTTATACGTGATACATTATTAATACATATACAATATACGTTATACTTATACATTATATTTCAATTATTACAATTATTTCCGAAAATAGGAAACAATTTCCAGATGTATCGAAATATCATTACAAGACAAATAAATTATATCAACCAACTTTTCTAAAATAATTTTGTCTTTTTATATAATGTACTGTATTAGATGTATTACAAAAAATGAGGTAAGGTAATAGATCGATAGAGTATCTTATTCTGGGTATAAAACTGTTGACTTTCATTATCCTAAACCTAATAGTTAACGAGATATTATCCAAAAAAGAAAGAAAATTATTTTTATACTATCTCGTTGGCTATTAGATTTAGGACATACGGAGATCAATACATTTTTACTTAGAATTCGATAGTTTATCGATTCATGATACAGAGAGTAGATCTTTCCATTTTAAAAAATCAAGGTTACCTTGAAATCTCCTCTATGCCTCCACCCTAGCAAAAGAATATTTGTGTCATAATATGCCTCCCCTCTATACCGTTTGTTTTGTATGCAACATTTTTTAATATTATCACAAATAACGGCAATATTCTAAACAAACACAGCTATTGCCCCACACTCTACAATTTTATGAAAAATAGGACGTTCCATTTAAAAAACTGTAGATCACCTTTGTTTTTTTTAGTAAAATATTACAAATACAAAAAATGTAAATACGCTACCATATTGATAGTAAAATACACCACAACTTTCTCCTCTTCGGTTTTTTTCTAATATTTACCGTTTACGAAAAACACGCTGCTACAAATTATTATATGTACACACATACCGGGTGAATCACGAATCGTGATCAGTAAATAGCCAGATAGCACGGACGTCCGGGTGCTATCTGGGTAGCAAGTAGAGATTACTCTGTTATTAGATGTCCGATCGAAAATGTTTTCACCACATATACATGGTTTCAAAAGAACTTTCACATGTATAGCAAATTTTTTGTGAAAAATGTTAAAGTAGCAACTTTTTGCAATGTTTTTGTCAATTTTTTAAATATCATGATACGATTCCAAATTCGCCTTGAAATATAAAAAAATTACATGTTTATTTGCAAAAAAATCAAGGTGAAGTATTTCCTGTACAATTCCGACAACTTGCAATTTTTTACAAAAATTTTAGTCACTTTATGCAGCAAATCAATTGTAACTTTCCAAACAATTTCAAATCGTATGATCCAATATTAAAAGCGGTGTCGTTTTTTTAAGAGTTGCTGTATGTATAACACTGTCCAAAAAATTTCAACTTTTTTTTACGTTTCGGTTCCCATTATGCCAGGGATTGGCATTTTTACTTCAATTGAGGCAAGGCTGCCCATACCACAGCGCCCACTGCCTCCCACCAGCATCCACCATTACCATGGAGCCAGAGTTGCCAGACCGGGCGCTTTCTTCGCGCATGTGCGAATTTTGTCAGGAACGTATCTCCGTCCGAAGTTTGTGGGGG
Organism: Lasioglossum villosulum; assembly: GCA_963971365.1. Lineage (NCBI taxonomy): Eukaryota > Metazoa > Arthropoda > Insecta > Hymenoptera > Halictidae > Lasioglossum > Lasioglossum villosulum. Next base: position 26,679,655 of record OZ020495.1, on the reverse strand, counting down.
ACTATTGGGGGGAAAATAGTAGGAGACTATTATTTGCGGGAACGTCTAGCGAAGTCCGTTACGACCGTTACGACACGAGGCGCGAAAGAACAGCGGGCTGCGAGAATTTCAGATAGGTTATTGTTAAAATTTAATCAAATAATAAATTTTGCCAAATTAGCTGGGCGACCAAGGTACCCGATTTTCGTACTTGACTGAGGCCGTCTGACGTCAGAATATTTGCGCATGCGCGCGAAAAGCGCCCCACATGGCATCACTGCATGGAGCAGTGTTCCGATTGAGTACGAAATTTCGCACGCATGCGCGGCAATTTCAGCCTCAGTAACGTAACCTTTTCGATGAAATCGGGTAGCTTGAGCATCCTACAGACTTTTAAAAATTTATTAGTGTATACATATGAAATATTGAAATGATAAATCGAACAAAATATTGTTCTAAAATCATCAGAACAATAATACCGGTACACTCCCGTCAATATAACTGCCACAGGCCGTCGCACAGTGTGTCGAGTATATGGGAATTCGGGAAAAAAGTCGTAACTCTTAAACTATGCAATTTTCGAGTAAAGTACCTTAATACCTTTTGAAATAAAATGCAAAACCGAATCGAATGATGTAAAAAAAAATTTTTTTTTAATTATTTAAACAAAAATTTTATTTTTTAGTTGCGATGATCTTGTTTTTTATGACTTTTTATTGAATAAAAAGTGGTTTACAATTTTAATGAAAATTTTTTAAAAAAGTACTATAGTATATACATTGTTTATCTAATTGTAAATCTTCACAACGAGGAATTAAAACTTAGGAGTCCTTAAGAATTCCGTTTGTTTACCTAGAAAGAAGTCGAATGTGCTTTAAATTAATATAATACAAAATCTCAAAGGAACCTTTTGGTACTTTCTGTAATACTGAATTGGAAGATTGTAAATATTTAAACAATTTTAAAACTAAATATATAATTTATAAGAATAAAATTGACCACATATGTAACTACTTATCAAATGGCATGCGTTTAAAAATAATTGCAACAAATTTCTTCGAAAGACTACGCAGAAAGCCGCCGAGCGCGAGCGTCTTTATATGGTTTTTTATTATTTTCTCCCCTTGAGCAAATGTGAGCAGATTTAAACCAACGCGAAATTAAAGTTTAATATGCCACCAATTACTGTAAAAAAATTTACAGATGTACTTTGCTGTACTTTTTTTTAAACTCTAATCAAAGTTGATAAATGTTAAACATAAAAAATTAGGACAAATTGCGATTATGTTAAAAAAATTTTGTGGGAGATTGAAGGTCTTATAATGCTAAACACACCCTCTAAAAATCAAATTAAAAAACCAAATAGCTTGCGAGGGATGCATGTTTAAAATAATGCACGGAATTTGACAGTAAAGTTTCAGCCTCAATTTTAATAATAAATTGATTTATTCAGTTAAAATTTAATGCAGTTTCAGAAACTACGTTTTGTTACGAACATTTTAGCATACATAAATTTTTTGGTCTTACACTTTGATTTCCGGACTTTTTTCCATTGGACGACACACTGTGCGTCGGGGCCTGGCCGCTCTGCTGCGTCATAGTAGATACGCTACTGTTTTCACCGCGCATGCGTGCGAAATGTCGTACTCACTCGGAACACTGCCATGGAGAAAGAACGCGCTGCACTCGTAGCCAGTCTTGCCAGACCGGGCGCTTTTTTCGCGCATGCGCGACGATTTTGACGTCATACGGCCTCAGTCAAGTACGACAATCGGGTACCTTGGTCGCCCTGCTAATTATATATGATTGAATACATACATACGTACACAGAATATACAAAATATATAATATTTATGTATGCACAATATAATATAACTTACCTTATTCTTTATTTACGGAATATGGAATGGAAGGGTACTAAAATAACTTTAAACAAAATATTTAATAATGAAATGAAATATTTTATTTGGCAGAAGCAATTAAAGAATACCAGCATTTGCTGTTAAGATAAGGAAAACTGCCAAAAACCTTATCAGTATTCACAAAACAAAAATACATTTGATCTATAAAATTACATTTAAACTAAATATCTCATTTTACGCATAAAGAGAATATATCAACATTTTTAATAACAATAACATTTTACATTATAACAAAAAATATTGCCCATATCTAAAATTACGAAAATAAAATAAATATTAGAATACAAATATTTCAAACATGCACATATTGCATAACAAAAAAATATTTCACATAAAATAAATAAATTTTGCACATATTTTTAAAGAAAATAAATAAATTTTGCACATATTTTTAAAGAAAATAAGTAAATATTGCACATATTTTTAAAGAAAATAAATAAATATTGCACATATTTCTACGAATACAATTAATAATAATAAATAATAAGTAAAAATTGTATGTATGTATTATCAGATGCTATCAGATGTACATTTATCTGTGTATAGATTTCTGGAATTATGCAATTCGAGGTGACGTTTTTCAATTTCAAAATTAGTGCAATTAATATTTTTGGATTGAAACATGGACCGAATAATACAAAGCGCCATATCGTTGGATAATAGGTTTCGTTTTCTATTCTTAACGTCCGTAACTATAGAAAATATCCTTTCAGCCTCTGCATTCGAGTGGGGCAAACAAAAAATTATTTCAACTAATGATTCTAAATTTGGAAACATTTTTGCCCCATTGTAATCCGTAAATTTTAAAATTTTACTCCACATTATATCAATTTCTAATGAAGCTAATTCTTTCTTCTCCTCGTCATTATAACAAGATGGCAAAATTCGCCATTCAAAAGCTAATTGAGTTACATCTAAATTTGCTACCCGGTTGGCAATACAAGTTAAATCTGTAACTTTTAGTCTACCTTCGTCATGTAAAGCTACTTGAGGGTCTAAAAAAGACCCTCCCGAAAGATTCTCCTGAACTGCAGTGGTATAGAAATTCATACACTCAAACCGAATATTACGAGCAAATTCTAAATCCATAGATGCCAAAAATCATTCACATTCCGGACCAACATATATAATTTCTACATCAATTAATTTATCTTTATCATCAATATTTATGTTGGCAATATCTTTTAAAGCTGTAGGCTTGATAAAATTTTGCCCTATTTGACGAACTAGCTGCCGGCTGTTCTCAAATAATTTATGAATTAAAATATTACGCGATTGAAAAAGAGCATTGAAACAATTAAAAAAGTTTAACGAATATTTTAAAACTAATATATATGCTTTAATGCTGTCGTCATTAAAATATTCTAAAATAATTTCGACAGATTTTGATTTATCTTCGACCACAGCTGATATGAAAAAATGTTTTAAAACATCCCAATTTTCAAGTAATCTAATAATACATCGGTGCAGACAAAGCCATCTCGTGTTTGATAATTTCAAAATTTTTTTGCGTTCTACGCCAAAAAAATCTTGAAATTCATTCAAAATTGTGCATCTCTTTGCACTGCCCGAAACGCAAGTGGCAACTCCTCTAATTAAATTTTCACAAGCCGAAGGTAACGTCTCACACGCTTTAAAAGATATAAGCGCGGAAGTGTGACATAAGCAATTCATTAATATTAAATTCGGAATTTCAATTTTCAAACGTGAAGCGAAAGAATTGTTGCATCCAACCATCACGGCCGCATTATCGCAAGCCAGTCCAACTATGTTTGTAATGGGAATTTCGTTTTTTCCCAAAAAGTTTTTAAAAGATTGAAACATTTTACTCGCGGAACAATCGGTGCTATTTAATGGTAATAAATCTAATAATTGAGTAATTACTCTTTTATCAGATGGTGAGACATACCGTACGAGAATGCACATTACTTTCGTATCTGAAATGTCTGTGCTCTCATCAATTAAAATAGAAAATCGCGTTGTTCTTAAACATTCAATAATTTTTTCTAATTCGCATTTGGCTATTACATTCTGAACAATTTTGCTGCACTTTGTCCGAACAAGTGAAAGATCCTGCACAACTTTTGACTCGATGCAAATATCTTTAAAAACGGAAACTAAATGATTGGCTGTGCAAAAAGCTACATTGTGCTCTGCAAACAAGGCAGCCAATTTTATTTCAGCGCGTTTTACTCTATCATTATGTGATAAATGAGATGAACTACTAGCATTAACATTCTCGGTGGCTTTGTTATTACAGTACATCATATTTCGTATATGTTTGTCCGTCTCTGAATGTCTAACTAAATCTCTTTTATGACTTCTGACAGTCTGATTACATACAATACAATATACTCTATCTTCTACTGGAGAAGGAGCTATCCACAATTTAAGTTTATCATCCTCCAGCCAAGAATAATTGAAAGTTCTACGCTTCTTTGTAGCTACTTCTCCAATATTAGCAATCATTATTAACTTCCCGATTCATAGGGAAGTTACTGTAATTACCCCGAAAATCGATTTTTTAGCAGATCTTCACGTTTCATGGTTATTGAAGTCATTTTAGACTATTTTTATCAAATTGTTAGTGTGTGTGTGTGTGTGTGTGTGCGCGCGCGCGCGCGCGTGCGTGCGTGCGTGCGTGCGTGCGTGCGTGCGTATGGCCGTTTTTATGTTATCAAATTTTTCGTTAACGTTTTCTGAAAAAGTAACAATGCGATCAGAATGATGAATGATGCAATCGATGTGCCCCGTCGTAACTTAGAGCTGATTAGATTTTGGTCCACATTGGTCAAGTAGTTTTTTAGATTTTTCAGTTTTTTTCGAAAGAAGTTCATTCAAGAATGCAATTTATACGAGAGGATGGAAAATTTCCACCGAATAAACAAATGTAATTATATATATTTCATTTTTACTTAAAAAAAATTTTTTTTAATTACAAAAAAAATTTTTTATTTAAAAAAAAATTTTCTTTAAAATTATGCAACTAATGCTAATGTTACCACTTACAACTAACGAATCGGGAAGTTCTTTGTGTGGCTCGTGGAAAGTCACACACAAAATAAATAAAAAAACCATTAAGAGCTGTATGCGCCACTAGCAATGCGTACCACTAACCCTTTCGCAAGGGCAGTCCTACCCGCGAGCTCGCGAAGCGAGCGAGCAACAATAACCAGCTAGTTTAATTAAATATTAACAGAACTTACCTGAAATTCTCGCAGCCCGCTATTATTTCGCGCCTCGTAACGGTCGTAACTGTCGTAACGGACTCTGCTAGACGTTCCCGCTAATAATAGTCCCCCACTACTTTCCCCCCGATAGTTCCCCACAAACTTCAGACGTAGATACGTTCCTGCCGAAACTCGCGCATGCGCGAAAAAAGCGCCCGGTCTGGCAAGACTGCTCGTAGCGAGCAGTGCGCATGTCTCGCGAAGGTTTCGCGCATCGCGGCCGCGAGGAAGCGAAGAGAGCTGTGTGATTTTCAAAATTTAGAGAAGAATATATTGTTATTTACGAATCCATTAGCAGTTCCAATTGAAGATCAAGACCACGATCTTCAATTTGAATTGTGCGATCTACAAGCAGATCCCCTGTTTTCTTTAAAGAAAGAAACACAGGAAGACTTTTTCAAATTGTTGGAACCTGTCCAATACTCAAAATTGCGAAATTTTTGTTTGAAAATGTTTTTAATGTTTGCATCGACTTACATTTGCGAAACAAGTTTCTCCGAGATGAAAGAAATTAAATTGAATATTCGTAATCAGTTGACGGATACCTCTTTGGAAAGCGCGTTCCGTATAGCGATGTCTCAATTGGGGCTTGACGTTTCCGAATCAATTCTCTTGCGGAGGAAAGTAATGAATTTAACCCGGGAGTACGCGCGCCACCAGCACTTACGTTAGTAGGCGCGCGTCGGTCATTTCGACCGATGCTATTATAATGAGAAATAATTGAATAAAATGACTAATATAGTATAAATAATGTGTAATATTGTATTTTAATTGTTTTACATAAACAGTAACAATTTTTTATTATAAAATAAATGGTTACCTGGTAACACTTAATCACCATAATCATCTTAATCACCATACATAATCACCTGGTTTCACATCTCGTTTTCTTTTGAATTTGTCTTTTTGCTTACTATTTATATAAATATTAGTATATAAAACAATCTTTTCGATCATATCGTCAGATAAATAAAGTCTCCATACAACAATAGACGTTTTAGGATTCTTAGCAGTAGGTTTTACTCCTTGATGTTCTTTGGCAACGTTATGTTTTTTAGTTTTACTTTTGGTTCTAGGTGGTAGTTTAGACCATATAGTTGTTTTATCTTTGCTAATGTAATGGATTGTAGAGTTCTGAAAATTTTATTTTTATGCAAATGATACATTGTAATTAATTTTAAAAATAAAATATTATACACAAATTTTTGCGAACGCAAAATTTACATATAATAGTACAGTGTCCTTTTATCAATTTGAATTTATAACTTGATTTTTATTTTTTCATAACAACAATAATTTAACATATGTTGTATCTATTTTTCGCAAAATGTACTCGTTTCTTTTATATTTTCTTCAGATTAGAAATATATCTTGAAAATAACGAATAAGTATTTACGTTTTCTTCATTGGAAATATATGTCACCTCTGAATCAGATATTTCTATATCGGAACAATTAGTTTCCGAATCTGTATTATGATCGGATTCTATTATATAATCGGTATCTTCAGCTGAATCACTGACATCGTCTTCAATATCTTCAAAATATCCGAAATTGGCCATCGTTGTCACACAGATACGTCAAACTCGATGGACGAAATCAGACTGACGTTAGTAGGCGCGCTATGGTCGAATGGACCGACGCGTAGCGATGGTATGTTTTAACACCAACACGACTGCACTAAGTATCGCCACATAAGATAAACAAGTCGAGACCCCCTTCAAATGAGAATAGCTCGACGGAAAAAATCAACAGTCGAAGACTTCGTATCGTATTTCAATATATACGAAATCGTCGGTCGAAAAGACCAACGGCGCGCGTACTCCCGGGTTAAACACTCGCGAACTACCGAACTGAGTATATACATATTTGAAAAATTAGTGAATACTGTAACTTTGATATAAATGTGAACACGAATGAGAATGCGACAGACAAGACTGTTTACAATGTACTCGCGAGAGAGGACGAGTAAGAACGAATACAATGTCTTCATATATCGGCCTAGTTAAAGTACGTGTTGCTAGGCACGTATAGGTATACACTGTTTGGTAAGCGGGTCGGTAAATGATTTTTCTATTACTTTTGAGGATGGTAAGATGTCACTTTGATCATATTCCAACAAATTCGATACGAGCAATGAAAACATTTAATATTCGCTTGCTTTATATTGCTTATTTATTTTTGTTTTGCATGGCTTGTTTAATGCTTATGGCTTATGCGCATGCTTAAAACCAGATCCGTATAATTTATCTTTTTTTTTCAGAGGCAGCTCTTATGATGACACAATCGTTTTGGAATCTTTAAAGATTCTTTGAATTTAGGATCAATTCTGAAGAGCGTTTTTATAAATATATTTCGTATTAATATCGGGAAGGCTACGACCACATTGGAGGTGCGACAGAAGCTAAGACTGCTAAGAGTAGCTCTGTTCGCCGCTTCAACGTGAACGTTTCCACAAAACTAAACATTGCAGTATATTTAGTATGTTTCGATGCCTCGTTCTCTCGCCAACCGTTACTGACCGTTACTTGTTTACATCGGTGACTTGTTTACTTCTCGTGCGCGGTTCGGTATGAAGCAGCGTATGGTGGGGGCAACCAGGGGGTGTCGACTGCCATATAAAAAAGTGGACACTAATTTAGTTGTAGTTCAGTCCCTTTGGGCATGGTGGCAGCACAGTAGAGACCAAAGAGTAGAGATACAAGCAGTGTGTGATCACACGCACACCTAACTCTGACATGATCAACCTTGCATATACGTGTAATCGTATTCTTCGCTAGCTATTGATGGTTATGAATTTATTTTCAGGGAAAATGAATTGGTAATGTAACATATAATAATTACATTGAACAATTACATTGAATTACATCAATAAATAAGCAGCAAATATGAAAACTCAGCAACAGTCTGACTCTGCAACAGTTTGCAACAGTTATAAATGGAAACGAGTTCGTGTTATACTGATAAGAAAGTATACGGAAGAGACAGTAAGACCCTCTGACTTTAGACCAATTTGTATTGACGACTGCGTAAACGAAGTTTTTGAGAAAATACTTGGAAAAAGAATTCTTGAGCATCTGGGTACTCCCACTTTTCATGAAAACCAATATGGTTTTTGCAAAGGCAAAACCACCGTACATGCATTATTAATACTTACCAACTATGTTGTAACAACTTTATTTGATTAAATAAGATAACTTTATTTATTCAATGCAAACAAAATTACAATAGTGGATTCCAGTGTGTATAAGAGGAAAAAAGTATATTATGACTGGGCAAAACTAATGGTGTAGCGTAAACGATGCTGTGATGTGTTCTGTTCTGTAAAACGACCCCGACTGACCGGGTCGTCTCTGGAAAAAGGCCTTCGGTCCCTTTTCTTAAGAGGGTACCGTGCCCATGGATATGACTATATTACTAGAATATTACTAGAAAAACAAGAGAAAACCGTGTTTACGGGAAACCATTTTTTGTTTTTATACAAGCATGTTACGAGCTGTGTGAGGGCTTGTTCTAAAGAGGAAGGTTCATCATAGCCCGCTCTGCTCATGATTTAACAAGATTATGTTTATATTTAATAATATGAGCGTCCAAAGTAGGGCAAACAAGTCGAGACAACCACCCTCAGGTTCCCATGTATTTTTCTAATACAAAACGGTTTTTCTGACTTAAATCATGAGCAGAGCGGGCTATGAGGAACCTTCCTCTTTACAATAAGCCCTCACACAGCTCATAACATGCTAATATGAGGACAAATAAGGTTTTCCCGCAAACACTGTTTTGTTGATGAAATTAGTGTTTGCGGGAAAACATTTTTTGGCCTCATATTAACATATTTTGAGCTGTGTGTGGGTTTATTCTAAAGAGGAAGGTTCATCATAGCCCGCTCTGCTCATGATTTAGTTCGATTATGTTTATATCTAATAATATGAGTGTCCAAAATAGGGAAAACAAATGAAGAAAAATTCCGCAGATTCTAATGTATTTTTCTAATACAAAATGATTTTTTCGACTTAAATCATGAGCAGAGCGGGCTATGATGAACCTTCCTCTTTACAATAAGCCCTCACACAGCTCATAACATGCTAATATCAGGACAAAAAATGTTTTTCCGTGATCGCATTCAATTGTTCCCCAGATTCCGTTCATGAAGGGCAATGAAGGGTAAGTAGAATTAATTTTAGTTCAGCTACTCAAACGAGATGGCGCTTAGACAGGAGTACTAATAGCGTATATTCGTAACAACAGAAATATAAAGGGCTAGAAGCCACTGGGATCCATTAATAGCAATAAAGATATTGATAAAAAGAAAAAAACCTGTATTGATAGCGAAATTGAAGCGTTAGATTGATACAAGTGTATGATCATCACTGTTGCCAAACTGTTTTTCAGCGTGGAGGTTGCTTACACTGATAAATACCCAGATCAGGGGTTACGGTACCCCCTGAAGGGGGTAGAGTACCCACGTGACATTACTAGAATCTAACCAGAATATTACTAGAAAACAAGTGAAAACTGGGGTTTACGCGGGAACGTTTCACATCCTCATACGATTATATTTTGAGCTGAGTGAGGGCTCATTCGAAAGAGGAAGGTTGCACGCAGTGCGCTCTTCTCATGTTTTCTTTAGATGATGTTTATATGAAGTAATATGAGTGTCCAAAGTAGGCGAAACAAATGAAGAAAAATTCCGGAGATTCTAATGTATTTTTCGTGCACAAAAAGATTTTTCTCGCGAAAAAATCGAGAAGACCGCACTGCGTGCAACCTTCCTCTTTCCAATGAGCCCTCACTCAGCTCAAAATATAATCGTATGAGGACGAGAAACGTTCCCGCGTGATCGGATTCAATTGTTCCCCAGATTCCGTTCATGAAGGATGAGTAGAAGCAATTTTAGTTTATCTACTTAGACGAGATGGCGCTTAGTCAGGTGAATTTGTAGGGAATTGACTCGTGAAGGGAAAAGGTTGAATCCCTGTAGTCCACTACAAGCTATTATTTTTGTCCACTGTTCAATACTTTATTATAACAGGCCCGAACTTGTGGGCGTACGCGTGTACAAAATAAAGCTTAGCATCAAGATCTTGTTTGTCTCTATGTATCAACTTCGACTACTCGAGACGCCAGTCGCCAGTGAAGTGTTTGGCGAATCCCGCGGAACAACGTTCGCGGCAGTTGGTAGCCGGCGCTGCCAACTTGATCGCCAGAATGTCGTTGGAGAGTTGCATGGGGAATATGGCGTTAGAAAACCAAGATCCCCACAAACTCAGGTGAACTATCAGCGTAGATTCGTAACAAGAAAAGTGTAAAGGACGTGAAGTCATTCGGATCCATTAATAGCAATAAAGATATTGATAAAAAGAAAAAAACCTGTATTGATAGCGAAATTGATGCGTTAGATTGATACAAATGTATGTTCATCACTGTTGCCAAATTGGTTTGTCGCGCGTGGGTTGGTCACAATGAAAAATACTATGGTCACGTGGGTACTCTACCCCCTTAAGTGGGGGTGCCATAAACCACTTGGACCGGAGTCGCACCACTGCCTGTTCCTATACAATATTATCGTTGGATTCCAACAAACTACAGTGACTCCCACTAATATTCGGACACTCTTACAAAGGCGACAACTTTTTTAATATTGTACTATACGATTTGAATTTTTTTGGCAAGCTAGTGCAATTAGTTTGCCACAGGATGCGAAAAAAAAATGTTGTGGAAAATCGCAATTCATCTGAATTATTAAAAAAATACTAAAAGTTGCATTTTACAACTTTTTTATGTGGACCTATATTGAAAGTTTAAAAAATACGTTTTGTAGATCTGTGTCAATTATATGCCCTGTGAAAATTTCATCGCAATCTGCTGATGTGGAAAACAACGACAACGATTGAAATATGCAAGAATCATTGTATTTACTGCAGTTGAAGGCCGAAACTCGTAAAAATCTGCAATTTTTAACATATTTAAACGTTTGTAGCTCATTGCAACGTCGACCGATTTTGACGAAATTTTCAGAATACATATGTTTAATTGACACAGGTCTATAAAACATATTTTTAAAATTTTCAACGTAGGTCCAGATAAAAAAGTTGTAAAATGCAACTTTTGGTATTTTTTTTATAATTCCGATCAATTGCAATTTTTGACAAAATTCTTTTTTCGCATCCTGTAGCAAACTAATTGCTCTAGCTTCTAAAAAAATGTTCAAATCGTATAGTACAATATTAAAACTGTTATCGTCTTTTTAAGAATGTCCGAATATTAGCGGGAGTCACTGCATATAAAAGAAAATACGGAATCCTGGTGAGTCGTGATATAAGGAACGCCTTTAATAGTTTAGGGTGGAATTGTATATTCGATATTCTACGTAAAAGAAGCTTTCCGGAGCATCTTCAAAAGCTTATTTAACTATTCTTTAAAAATAGATGTATCCAGTATCGTTCAGACGGTAGATGGATTGAGGTCCGCGTCGAAAAGGGAGTTCCACAAGGATCGGTGATCTCACCGATCCTATGGAACTTGGTTTACGATGAGTTACTTAGTTTGCAGTTCGATTCAGAGATTAATATTATTGCTTTCGCGGATGATATAGCCATTTAGTCATCTCGACACAATTTAATAGAACTAAAAAATGACTTGGAATACACTGTAAATAAGATTATCGCGCCTTGGCTATCAGAAAAAGGTTTGGACCTTGCTCCGCAGAAAACTAAATTTATCTCGTATAATAAAAAAGTACTCTCTGAGGGCTTTAAATTAAATACTTTAGGAAGTGAGAAAACTAGTGAGAGAAACTTGAAATACCTAGGCGTCAACTTAGATAAATTTAATAACTATAGCTTCCATTTAGAAAAGGTAACAAGAAAGAGTAGTCTATATGTATATTAGCGAGCTCTCCAGATTAATGATCTGAAATTTTTAACATATTTGAACGTTTATAGCTCATTGCAACGTGGAACAAAATTGACGAAATTTTCAGAATATGTTTAATTGACACAGATCTACAAAACGTATTTTTAAAATTTTCAATATAGGCCCACATAAACAAGTTGTAAAATGCAACTTTTAGTATTTTTTCTACAACTCCGATCAATTGCAATTTTTGAAAAAATGTTTTTCCACATTCTGTAGAAAACTATTTGCTCTAGCATCCCCCAAAAATTCAAGTCGAATAGTTCAATGTTTAACCAATTATCGTTTTTTTTTAGAGCGTCCGAATATTAATGGGAGTCACTGTATATTCAAATCGTTGACGGATCATGTACTAGCGAGAAAGGATAGGGACAGCGTTTACTATCTGTCCATCTTGTGGCAAGCGTCGAAGTTAAGTGACGCCACATAGTACAGTAATGTCGCGATAGTTGCCGCAGGAGCTGTTCTCTGGAGCGACAACTTCCAAGACAACTGCTCGTCTTTTGATTTATGACTGGCCTCTACAGTCTACCGCGCCGAGACATCAATCGAAAGCCGAACGTAGAGAAGGACAGAATGATCGCGTGGCCGAGTGTGTCGCCGTCGCCGGCACAGTTTAAAGGCCCGCGTGTTCGCACAATGTAATGCCAATTAAAAATGCTTTATTCTCCATTATTTTTTAGTGAGATTTTACTGGCTTGTTACTGGCAAAATTCTGATTAAAACAAGACCAAGCACGGTATAATTTGGCCCATCAGTAATGTCTTGAAAGTTGCCGTAGTGCCTACTAGTTAATTTTGCCAGGAATAAGTGTACAGTAATTTCTCAATAGTAGTCCTCGGTCGCCTCTGCAATCGTAGTCCAGTGCCTACCCATTCCACCGCCTGTCAACGCTGCGCCGGGCAGCAGGACGGCGATGTTTGATGTCGGCTCGAGTATATCGGTGTGAACACCACTACATTGACTCGAGTGAATCGAATTTTCAAACTACTTAATTTTCATTATTTTTTTATGAGATTTTACTGGCTTTTTCCTGGCATTTTTCTGATTAAAATCATATCAAACACGATATAATTTGGCCAATATTTAATGATTTAATCGACGATGGCCAAATTATATCGTGTTTGGTATCATTTTAATCAGAAAAATGCCAGAAATAAGGTAGTGAACGTCCCATAAAACAATCATTGAAATTAAACAATTCTGTCATTGCCAATTCATTGCGAGAACACGCGGGCCTTTGAACTGTGCCGGCGGCGGCTACTGTTCGCGTCTCTTTCTTTCCAACACGCTCTTCTTCGTTGCGTTCGAAACTTTCATCGTCGATTAAACCATTAAATATTGGCCACATTATATCGTGTTTGGTATGATTTTAATCAGAGAAATGCCACGAATATGTTGGTGAAAGTTCCATAATGATATCATCGAAAATAAAGAAGCTAAGGTCTTGGTGTTTTATTGTGATGACGCACGGACCTTTAAACTGTGCCGGCGACGGGGACACGCTTCGGCCACGCGATCCTATTTAATTCTGTCCTTCTCTACGTTCGGCTTGTCGTTTGAAGTCTCAGCGCGGTAGGGTAGACGCAGTCATAAATCAAAAAATAGCCACCCTACTTGATCGTAGTCGGTTCATAACACGGGTGTTGGGACTACGATTGAGAAATTACTGTAAAATCTAATTAAAAAATAATGAATATTGAGTAGGAAATTCACTGTAGGCACTACGACAACTTTCGCGTACAGCCCTCCGACAACTTTCAAGACATTACTGATGGGCCCAATTATACCGTGTTTGGTCTTGTTTTAATCAGAATTTTGCTAGGAATATGCCAGTAAAATCTCATTAAAAAATAATAGAGAATAAAGCATTTTTAATTGGCATTACATTGTGAGAACACGCGGGCCTCTGATCTGTACCGGCGACGACGACTATGCACGTCTCTCTTTTCCCATACGCTGTTATTCCTTGCAAATGAAACTTTCATCGTCGATTACACCACTAAATAAAATTGAAATTATATCGTGTTTGGTCTTGTTTTAATCAGAAAAATGCTATGAATAAGCCAGTAAAATCTCATTAAAAATTAATGAAAATTAAGCAGTTTGAAAATTCGATTCATAGTGTCAATGTAGTGGTGTTCACACCGATATACCGGATCCGACATCAAACATCGCCGCCTTGCGGCCCGGCGCAGCATTGACAGCTGGTGGAATGGGTAGACACTGCGGCAACTATCGTGTACAGCTCCTGCGGCAACTATCGCGACATTACTGTATATTATAATATACTTGAATCGAAAATTTGCTATGGCTGCTCCATGTGGGCCGATAGAGCACTCAATGTTAACAAAAACATCGAAAAAATCAGAAAAGCTCGAAGGTTAGGCCTTAACGGAGTGGTTTGTGACTATAAGACTGTCTCCCGCGAAGCCTTATGCGCGAAACTGGAATATTACCCTTGGAAATAGAAATTAAAGAAATAAAAAGTATATTTAATGTTAAACAAAAATATAAAATTAAAATAGGCGATAGCGAAATAGACCAACAACAGAAAATAGACAAAATAGAAAGAGAAATGAAAATTTTAAATGAAATCCTAACGGGACATGGGGTTTTTGGTACGTATAAAAAACGTATTGCAAAAAGTGATAATGACGTATGTTGGTACGATTGCGGCATTAAAGATGGCCCGGAACACACTCTATTACTTTCATTTCTTAGCTCATGAATAGCTAGCGCGTCGCACAGTGTTGCGATCAATACTAATTAGGTGGACAAAACTCATAATGTAATACCGTAAAAAATAGATGCTAGTCATATGAAATTATGTCTAGACAGTAAGAATATTAACATTTCTCTGTCGATAAAACTCCCAAAGTTTCTTCTGTCGCCAGAACTGTGTAAGCATTCTGAATTAATATTTTCCTATATTTTGTAACAAGGTCCATAAAAGCTCATATCTAATTGATATCAATCGATCTTTTTAAAATATATTTTGTACTTACTTTTTTGTGTTCTAAAGTAAATTTTTGTAATGAAAACTAATTGCGAAAGTACGGTTTATTGTTTTAATTAATTCCGATAATTATATATATTACAGTATTTTATCGATATAAGTCCTTAGCACGGGTCTGCCGAGGGACATTTATGAGCCAGAGACACTATTCTTTGAGTTTTGTCGAACGTAGAGAAGGACAGCCGAGCTCGAGAGGCCTCGGTCGTCGAGAAATGTAAACATAGCTAATCCAAATTTCCAACTTCCTTATTTTTCGTTATTTTTTATGAGACTGCGATTACCATATTTGTGGCATAATATAATCAGGCATAAACATAAAATATTCCCTTCATGTTTAAGAAAATATATTCTATTTCTAATATTACATGAAGTTTCATTTTATGAGAAAAAATATTTTTTTCATGGTATGAAATAGAAATATTATCTGTATATTAGGAAAAAATATTCTATTCTTAATATTAAATAAAGATTCGTTTTATAATGAGAAAAAATATTTTTTTCATAATACGACATAAATATTATCTGCATATTTAAAAGAAATTTCTATTTCTAATATCACATAAAGATTCATTTTATAATAAAAAAAAATATATTTTTTGCATAATCTGAAATAAATATTATCTGTATATTAGGAAAAATATTCTATTATTAATATTAAATAAAGATTCATTTAATATTCAGAAAAAAATGTTTTTCTCGTAACATGAAATAGATATTACCTGCATATTTAAAAAAGAATATTCTATTTATAATATTACATAAAGATTCAATTTATAGAAAAAAATATTTTCTTCATAACATGAGATAAATGTTATTTGTATATTAGAAAAAAAAATATTCCATTTTTAATATTAAATAACAATTGCATCATTTCTTTAAGTAGCAATGCATATTTTTTGTTAGTACTAATCAATTTCTTTGTTCAGTCTGCATAAAAAATTATTAGGGTACACAGCAAAAAATTACTAAATTATCTTGTTCTCAAGATACTTTCAAAATCTGTCTTTATTGAAGACGATGCTCAAGCGCTTCACGACAACGTTGTAAACGTAAACACCGTTTCAACATTGTTGTTACAACAGAAACTGATTTGTGCAAGATGCGTACGAAAACTATACGATGAGCATCTTTTTCATGAAAGACAGGTTTTGAAAATATCTCGAGTACTATTAATTTTGTCGCACATAATAAGAACATTACTTAATTAATGCTTTTTGTAACATAAATGTATGTCGTTTAAGTGACACACAAGTCAAAGTAAATGAAAAATAAACATTTTACTTCGTATCATATTCTGGAACAAATATTTTTCCATGATAAACATAAAATATTTCCTTCATATTAAAAAAATATGTTCTATTTCTAACATTACATAAAGATTCATTTTATGAGGAAAAATATTTTTTTCATGATATGAAATAAGTATTATCTGTATATTAGGAAAAATATTCTATTTTTAATATTAAATAAAGATTCGTTTTATAATGAGAAAAAATATTTTTTTCATAATATGACATTAATATTATCTGCATATTTAAAAGAAATATTCTATTTCTAATATTACATAAAGAATCATTTTATAATGAGAAAAAATATTTTTTCACGATATGAAATAAATATTATCTGGTATTAGGAAAAATATTATGTGGTATTAGGAAAAAATATTCTATTTTTAATATTAAATAAAGATTCGTTTTATAATGAGAAAATATATTTTTTTCATAATATGACAAATATTATCTGCATATAAATAGATATAAATAGATATTCTCTGTATATTAAAAAAAAATTTTGTTACTTAATATAAAATAAATATTGTATGAATATTTGAATGTTAAAAAAAATGGAATCTCTTTTTCATATTATATGAATGTGTGTACAATATTTTGTGCTACTAGGAATTAGTATGTAATAGAAAACCTAATCTTCATTCCTATTTTAAATCTAATCTCATTTGTTACTATTCAGTTGGCAAGAAAGTAATTTTGGTATTTTAAGGTGATCTTAATCAAATTTTGTATTCACTCAATAAACTTCATTATATTTTATATTTTCCCTTCTGTTCGATGATCTTTTGCCATATTTCATAAAACTTCTAGTCCTAATCACCAAAAACTGTTCCAAGTGCAATTTCAGGTCATCAGTTCACCTTGAAATACCGAAATTATCTCGCCACCCCAATATATGAAATATACAGGGTGTCACAAAAAAACATTTTGAATATTCTGTAAATATATCGTTTACGATTCACTGTCCAGAAACGTAAACTACTTGAACAGCAAAACTAGCAAGCATATGCATTAATATCTCGGACAATACTAACAAAAGTTACCAAAAATGTAATTAGGAGAGACGAAATGTGTATTCGTACACAAGGAGATCAAATGTCAATGTTAAATAAATTCCAGAATTCGTTGTATATGTAGATCTCGAAAGAAAGATATTATATTATCTGTGGTAAACAATGCCAAACCTTTGTATGAGTTAGATATAAAAGTAAATTCGGTGTTTGAACAGCCTTATGCTTTTCAATGAAAATGTATAAAAATAAAAATCGAACTCAATCATATTGGTCTTTATCGCACGACAATCATTTGAAGAAGTGACTCACGGAAGACAATAAAGATGCGTGAACTATTACCACCTCTCTTCGCAGATGGGATTGCGACATACATCATTTATCACACTTCCTTTTTCGGTAACATTGATTCCTTCGAATTCAAATGCGTGCAAATAAAAGAACGAAAGCAATGCTAACCCTAGAAGCACAAAATGTTGTATACACATCCATATAATATTAAAAAGAGATCCAGTCTTTTTTAAATATTCAATTATTCATATAATATTTGTTTAATATTAAGTAACAAATATTATTTTTTAAATATGCAGAGAATATCTATTTCATGTTATGAGAAAAATATTTTTTTCTAAATATTAAATGAATCTTTATTTCATATTAGAAATAGAATATTTTTTCCTAATATACTGATATAATAAAAAATAATCTGTGGGCCTATGAATGTAGCATTTGTTCGAGCCATTAATCTTTCTAACTGCATAAAAAATTTCTGTATTTTTAATAAGCCCCTTCCAAAGACGAAGTTAAATATTCCCTCAGGCAGTGCACAGAAAGTGGTGTTATTATATATAGTTTCTAATTTTTTTATAACTTTTTCTTAAATTTGAAGATTTAATTGAACGTTTTTTGAGTATGGGTTTCACGTTTTTTAAACATTTACTTTATATTTTTTAAACATGTAATTTATATTCTCTGAATATTTAGCTTATATTTTCTAAACATTCAATTTACATTTCTCGGATATGTATACAATATTCAGATCTAATATTTTTCTCATATGAAAAAGTGTGGTTTAAAAAATATTTTTCCAATATTTGAAACAAACATTTACCCAATATTTTTGTGCTACTAGGGAACTTTTAATAATTTGCTTTTCAATTTAAGTAATATGCTTCAAGATTTTCTTCATCTGTCCACAAACATTCAGTACATTTATAATGCAAATTATTTGTACATTCTGAATGTTTCGATCCAAATGCGGATCATTTTCAAGAGAGACATTTTTGCGTTTGAAAAATAATATAAATATATAATAATAAAGGTTGAAAATATATTGGGACACAGACGTGTAAAAAGAAACGGAAAAAAAGGAAAAAGAAACCACATACTTGCTGTGACAACATGGAAAATAAAAGAAAAATAATTAAGGAGTTACGGAAAAACGAATTTAATATTTTTTCAACCTTTATTACGTTTATATTATTTTTCAGACGCAAAAAAACGTTGAGAATGTATAAATAATTTGCAAATTTGCTGTTTCATGATTGATCGAACCGTGCGCCGAAATCACAAATTTATTATATATTTCAATTTCGATCGAGAAGAATTTTACCTATTCAGTACATTCAATTTAATCTTTAATAAATAAAAGCTCGAAACAAGTTTCTGGGCTCTTTGACCTCATACTGATTTGATCACATTTTTAATGCACATGTCAAGGCATGTCAAGAACCCAAATATATACTTTGCAATTGGTTTCAGATTTTTAAATTGAAACTTCTGCTTGTAAAAAATCAAAAACCTCAAAAAAATCCCCCAATAATTAAACTTGTAAATAATTTACGTAAAATTAAGCTTTTCTTACCACTAAAAGCGGACCTCTTTTTTGCAGAACCAAATGTCAAAGCCTGTGAATATATTTTCAGTTTCTAAATGATTGTGATCTGCATCTCTAGTGGTTAGTCATATTGTAAATGTACTCAAACTGTAAAACTAGTGTATCTTTGTTAAAGCCGAAATAAACTTACAATAGGTTTCAGTGGCTCAATAAAAAAAAAAAAGAAACTTTCCGCCTCTAGTCATTTACGAACTGTATTACTGCTCTACTTAAACATTTTTCACATGGAATTGTGCATCGTTTGTGTATTCTGTAAATGTCTAGAGGCCGAAAGTACTCCAAAAATATTTTTCCGAAAAATTATTTTAAAATAGTAATACCTAATTGCTAAATTAAATCTCACAAGGAGAGGTCGCGGTCGTCGGGAACCGGATTTTCCTGAAACGTCCAGTATATGAAGATGACATATCCAAATGTAATTTAGCAAAGCAGTAGCGCTCGCTTTTCAAGATTTTTCGAGAAAATTGTATTTGAAAATCTGTACCCGGTCATAAGGAGTTGGTTTAAATTTTGAACAAGAACCGTAATGGCTGAAGGTGCTGCGAGAAAGACTTGTAATTAGTAGTTCGCCGGTTCGAGTCTTGCTGTCGACATTTTTTTAAATCTATTTTTTTTCAGTTTTAATCCTAAAATTTATGAAATCTGCCATTAAACAAACATTTTTAAACAGAAAATGCATGTTTTTTATTCGTGGGTATTGAAAAAAAGGTCGAACAGAAAAATAATACAGTGTTATATTTACTTTATTATTGCACATTCTTTATTAATGAAAAAAATTACGTGTTTAAATATGTTAAAGTGTGCGTAGAATGTGTCGGATCTCTGCGATACCAATGAAACTTTTATGAACGTTAATGAAGTGTGTTTTCCGATAGAACTCCTGTAAATGGTGTTCTGTTGTACAAACGCTTCGTTTATACAGGGTGTCCCAAAATAATTGTAACTCTCGAAAATGGGAGGTTCCTTGGGTAATTCGAAGCGACATTTTCCTTACAAAAAGGCGCCGGCGGCTTTGTTTAGGAGTTATAAACGAAAAACACGGACCAATCAGAGCGCGGCTATAGCGGATTGATTCTGGTTCGGCCAATAGCGACACCACGTTAAGCGGCACCTGTCGCCGAGTCGGACTCCGTTCGCTATAACCGGGCTCTGATTGGTCCGTGTTTTTCGATAATAACTCCTAAACAAAGCCGCGGACTCCATTTTTGTAAAGGAAAATGTCTCTTCAAATGACCCAAGGAACCTCCCATTTCCGGGTGTTACACTTATTTTGGGACACCCTGTATATCGGTTCTGGTCGAAACAGTTATGAAGAACCGAAATGATTTTATAACTGTAATTAATTATGTAATGTTCGACATCATGTGCGACAAAATTATTAGTACTCGAGATATTTTCAAAACCTATTTGGGACAGCCTGTATTACAAAAACATTAGGTACATGGTACAATACAATACAATCGCCCATATAACCCTAATATACAGGGTGGGGCAGTAACTATTAGCACCTCAGATATCTTCGAAACGATAAGTCTCACAGAAATATTTGCTCAAATAAAATTGCACAGTACGAAGGAGGCCATCCGGTGGCGATAGTAGTTTTTTTGCATGTGGACGTACTTCGGATGTTTGAAGGTCACCTCCATTTTTTTTAATGAATGAGGTATTTTTGAATACATCAACCGATGCAGCTGGACATTCGTTACAAAAAAGTACTAACCTATGTATGTCGAAAAGTTAGTAGTTCAGGAGATATTCCAATTTAAATAACTCTAAAACACCATTGCAATCGTACCAAGACTAAGTACTAGTACTAAGAGTTATTTAAATTGTAATATCTCCTGAACTACTAACTTTTCGACATACATAGGTTAGTACTTTTTTGTAACGAATGTCCAGCTGCATCGGTTGATGTATTCAAAAATACCTCATTCCATTAAAAAAAATGGAGGTGACCTTCAAATATCCGAAGTACGTCCACCTGCAAAAAAACTACTATCACCACCGGATGGCCTCCTTCGCACTGTGCAATTTTATTTCAGCAAATATTTCTGTGACACTTATAGTTTCGAAGATATCTGAGGTGCTAATAGTTACTGCCCCACCCTGTATACAGTAATTGTTTGCTCGCGCCTTTTCCCGCCAAATTAATTTTGGGTGAATTCTTTAAACGATTGAAGAAGCCGCGTTTCATCCCGAATCTGCCAGAAGGACTCGTCAGCAAAGTTGCCCTGGCAGACTGTGCCCTGAACGCGTGGGAATGGCGCGACGAATTCCCAAATCTTCTCAACGGAAAATAAAATATGTCTGACCACGAAAGGTGACAAAAAAAGTATACGTTCGTTTCGTATGAAAGTACGATTGTGAGTAAGCTTGTTATCGAAATTTGTCGTAATTCTTTTCTGGGGAAACATTTTATTTCGAGGACCCTATGTTTTTAGTTTATGTTGGAGAACCATAGTCATCATGAAGAAGACGTTTCATTGATTTACGCAAGGCGATGTGTTGAATGAGGTAGTTTTTAATACATCAATCGATGCAGCTGAACATTCGTTATAAAAAAGTACTAACCTATGTATGTCTAAAAGTTAGTAGTTCAGGAGATATTTCAATAACTCAAAAATACCATTATTGTCGTACTATGACGATACACTAATAAGAAAACGCTAACAACTTAGTATGACTGTTATGGTATTTCAGAGTTATTTCAATTGAAATATCTTCTGAACTACTAACTTTTTCACATACATAGGTTAGTATGTTTTTATACGAGGTGATACAAGGTCACAAATGGAAACAACGTTTTCAATATATGTATCTTAAAGATGCGTTTACGATTCAAAGTGATTTTTTGTTTTTGAGAGAGAGGGAGAGAGAGTATATGTATAATAAATTGCTGGACATTTAAGTATTAAATGATTTCGGCGCTACGGTTCGATCAATGAATTTCATTGATTTCATTGATCGAACCGTAGCGCCGAAATCATTTAATATTTGTTTGAAACAATAATACGATCGAGAGAAAATAGTTTATTTAAGTATTGTATGAGGTAATATATCAATTGTATATTGACATAAAGAAAAAAATTAATATACAATGGAATTAATCTAATCAGAAGAAATGTTTTATTTTGGAGTTAAAGTAGCTTCGAGTACAATTGAGAAATATAAGTTTTCTTTTTCGATTGATTACAGGTGACAGCTCGCGATGCGTTCGCTCCGAGTCTGAGAAACTGCGGCAGAAGATTCAAA
This sequence comes from Lasioglossum villosulum, assembly GCA_963971365.1. Lineage (NCBI taxonomy): Eukaryota > Metazoa > Arthropoda > Insecta > Hymenoptera > Halictidae > Lasioglossum > Lasioglossum villosulum. The sequence goes on along the minus strand of OZ020495.1, from coordinate 26,657,143 downwards.
AGTGCATACGGAACCGGATTTACACGAGCACAGTAATCGTTCCATTGATGGCCAGGCATTCTTCTAAAGAAAAAACGTTATTCCGAATTTCACCGAAGGATATGACTCAACAACCACTGATAACGCCGGAAGACATCTCGCAACAGGCTGTGGAATCTGCTGGTTCCAATATGGTGGTGCTCGAGGTATGAAATACAAAATGGACAACTGCAATTTATTCGATAGTAAGAGATTTTGCTAATTATGGTGAATAAGATTCCTCAACTATTTTGATGGCCTTGAGTACATTGTCAAGGTCGCCATTCTGAACAACTTTTCTCTTTTGGAATATGACATAGGGGCCTCAACAAAACATATATACAGGGTGAGTCCGCAGAAAGAGAACACCTGACTAACGCAGCTATTAGTGTTACGAAGAGATGTATCGGATGGAACTTGCATGGTTTCCAGGGGGCATTAATCTGATGTTAGTAGCTTTTTTGTAGGTGGACGCGTAAAGGACATATGAAGGTCAACTTCATTTTTTTAAATGGAATGAGGTATTTTTTAATACGTCAATCGATGCAGCTGGACATTCGTTATAAACAAGTACTAACCTATGTATGTCAAAAAGTTAGTAGTTCAGGAGATATTTCAATTTAAATAACTCAATAATACCATTACTGTCGTACTATCACGTTACACTAGTAAGTAAACGCTAACGTCTTAGAAATTACTATCCTATGTATGTCGAAAAGTTAATAGTTCTGGAGATATTCCAATTTAAATAACTCTGAAATACCATTACTTTCGTACTATGACGTTACACTAGTAAGTAAACACTAACGTCTTAAAAAGTACTAACGTCGAAAAGTTAATAGTTCAGGAGATATTACAATTTAAATAACTCAAAAATACCATTACTTTCCTACTAAGACGTTACAACAGTAAGTAACACTAACGTCTTAGTACGATTGCAATGGTGTTTTAGAGTTATTTAAGGGGGTACCAGACCCATGGATATGACTAGCATATTACTAGATTATTACTAGAAAAACAAGTGAAAACTGTGTTTACGGGAAACCATTTTTTGTTTTTATAGAAGCATGTTACGAGCTGTGTGAAGGCTCGTTCTAAAGAGGAAAGTTGATCGCAGGTCGCTCAGCTCATTACACAATAATACCATTACTGTCGTACTATGACGTTACACTAGTAAGTAAACGCTAGCGTCTTAAAATGTACTAACCTATGTATGTCGAAAAGTTAGTAGTTCAGGAGATATTTCAATTTAAATAACTCCGAAATACTAGTAAGTAAACGCAAACGTCTTAGTACAACAGTAATGGTATTATTGAGTTATTTAAATTGAAATATCTCCTGAACTATTAACTTCTCGACATACATAGGTTAGTACATTTTAGGACGCTAGCGTTTACTTACTAGTGTAACGTCTTAGTGCGACAGTAATGGTATTATTGAGTTATTTAAATTGGAATATCTCCTGAACTATTAACTTTTCGACAGACATAGGTTGGTACTTTCTAAGACGTTAGCGTTTACTTACTAAGACGTTACACTAGTAAGTAAACGCAAACGTCTTAGCACAACAGTAATGGTATTTCAGAGTTATTTAAATTGGAATATCTCCTGAATTACTAACTTTTCGACATACATAGGTTAGTACTTCTTTATAACGAATGTGCAGCTGAATCGACTGATGTATTAAAAAATACCTCATTCCATTAAAAAAAAATGAAGTTGACCTTCATATGTCCTTTACGCGTCCACCTACAAAAAAGCTACTAACATCAGATTAATGTCCCCTGGAAACCATGCAAGTTCCATCTGATGCATCTCTTCCTAACACCAATAGCAGCCGCGTTATTCCGGTGTTCTCTGTCTGCGGACTCACCCTGTATATACAGTAGGGTGGTCCTTATTTCTCGACCATAAAATTTTGGGCACGTCTCCCCCAATATTTTTCCATTTCATAAAAAAAATATATTTACAGTTTTAGATCAATCAGACGGTCGAGAAGACGTGCTACATCGAAAGCGATGTTGTGAAATAGAAGTAACTGCTCGCTAAATGTGAAGAGTATACTGAAAATTCAGTGTAGTAGCTACACTTGGAAAGTAAGATTTTTCATGAAAATACAGTGGGTGTAGAAAGTGTCCGAACATTGATTTTCAAACAAAACTGTGGAATTGTTGTTTATTAACTATTTTTCTGGAAACAATGAATATGGACACATTCTGAGAAGTCTATAAAATAGGTACAATGCAAAAAAATTAATTTCTTAATTAACTTGCGAATGTTATAAGGAAAAACAGAAAATCAACTGAAATGCGCCAGCAAATAGTATTCGTACACTTTTTAATGCGAACTGCGTAAGGAACAGTTCTTAACGTAAACATACCATATAAACTTAAACAAATTGCGGTGTAAGCATGATTGATCTCCTCGGTATACAGGGTGGTCCGTTTCAATAAGAACACCTAAATACCTCTTCAGGTCATTGTGATGCAACAAATATTTCTTACGTAATGTGTATGGTGTTCATGGACCAATATCTGGCAAGAATATTTTTTTCCTAACAAGAGAACCTATTCAGATGAGACAAACCGATTTTGATGAAACTTATGTCAGATATAGTTTTTCGAAAAATATTTGACACGTGTTTTTTTTATCGGCAACCATCTACTTTGAAGGGGTGAAAACAGCCCTCAAAATTCGAAAAATGTCGAAAACCTCAAAAGGTCGAAAAATATTGATTTTCTCTTTAAATTGTGTGTTTTTAATGGGAAACGTAGTTGTGCAAAAAATTTTAACAAAAGACATTTGTTTAAATAATATGTTAAGAATAAACGCTTATATTTATGTAAAACAAGCCAGAATTCTTAACTCCGCACACCAGGTGCAAGTCCATATTTCATTATGCATAAATATTGTTAAATAGAAAAAAGAAGAAAATCCTAAAACATGTATCCCCTATTTTGGATCAAAGATCACACATAGTGTACATTAAAATTAAGTAATGATACATAAGAAAAACCAAAAGAAAACATCAAAATTTTAATGTATTGTTTGAACAAATATATTTTGTTAAAATTTTTTGCACTACTACATTCCTCATTAAAAGAAAAACACAAAAAAATCAATTTTTTCAATCTCTAGTTTACAAGATATCTCAAAAAATATGGATCTGACAGCGAACTTTGAAGGCTGTTTTCACCCCTTTAAAGTGGATGGTTGCCAATAAAAGAAACTACGTGTGAAATATTTTTCGAAGAACTACGTCTCGCATAAGTTTCATCAAGATTGGTTTGTTTCACCTGAATATGTTCCCTTGTAAGGTCCTTTTTTTCGAAGTTCTCAAGGTGTTTTTCGATATAATTACAGTTTTTGAAGTGAAACTTCTTTGCTGCGGGTTTCAATTTTCTTATGTAACGGAAGTCGATGTTACGGAAGTCGAAAGTCGAGTGGCGCGAAAATTTAAATTTAAATTCAACGATCCCAGAATGATAGCGAATTGGTAGAACAGCACGTGCAACCACGTTTTTTATTTTTATTTACATGAATTAAAGTAATATAATTAAATATATTATAGACATATTAGAGATATATATTTTTTTAAACCACCGTGTGTGGAACAGAAAAAGAATCGTGTGCGTGGAAACCACACGCGATAAAAGTGAAACTTATTAATTATTAGGTATAATAATTTATCTGTATCTATACCTAATAAACAATAAGTTTCATTTTTATCGCGCGTGGTTTCCACGCACACGATTTTTCTTATTTGCATCGCGTAGCTGATCGAAAAATACATTCAGATATGTATAGTAACATGATTTTGAAATGACTTTAGTATAAACAACAATGTCACTATGTTTGTAATTAATCAATGTACGAATACTTTCTACATCCACTGTAGATCTGTAAATTGATTGAAATCGTAATATGTTATACAGGGTGGACGATTTATCTGAAGAAATTGAAATATCTCGAGAACTATGCATCTGATAAAAAAAAGTGGGTAATGAAACTCGTTTGTCTCGAAGGCACATCTAATCATACCAAACTCGACCATCACCGCCACCACTTAGGGGTGGAAGAGGAAATTATTTCCCTATTTTTAATGGGAACCCCTACTTTTTATTGCAGATTTGGATTCTTCAGAGAAAACTATCCCAATTTGGTCTACGAGTTTTCGCGTTTTGGTTCACAGATGGCGCTGTAATCGACAAAAATCAAAATGGGTAAAAAATCGTTGAAAATTTGGGATATCGCGAGAATTACATATCAGATCAGCAAAATAAAAGTAGACGTATTTATTATTTCTAAAAATGCTATTCGATAACATCTTGATTGACCTTCCATCCCCATTTCCTGGGGGTGGAGAGGGAATTCTTTCAAAATTTTCAATGGGAAACCATTTTTTTATAGCAAATCTTAGTTCTTCGTTGATTTAATATGATTGGTGTAATTTATTTCACAGATGACGCTGCAATCGAAAGCAATTGGAAAAATTCATTGGTTCGTTTATCAATAAATCAAAAACTACTTTAGGGTTACAGGAACAAGTTCGTGGACGTAGTATTTTTCTGTTCACATTGGGGTGCTTGTTTTAAGTGAGTCCCTTTGCCTCTCACAAATCTGGGTGCTTTTTTAAGGCGAGTCTCTTACCAGATAGCACCCGGACGTCCGATGTACGTCCGATGGACGTATTGACGTAAATTGGACGTACATCTGACGTCCAATGGACGTCCGTGCTATCTGGGTTTGTATCTGATGCGTCGAGCAGTTCCTTTTTCGATTTTTTGGACGAATACAACGTTGAGAATGGGGTTTCCCATTGAAAATTTTGAAACAATTCCCCAGGAGGTGCGGGTGGGGGGTCAATTATGATGTTGTTGCACAGCATTCTTGAAAATATCAAATTCGTCTACTTTTATTTCTCTGATCTGATGTGTATTTCTCGAGATATCCCAAATTTTCAACAATTTTCTACCCCTTTTGATTTTTGTCGATTACAGCGCTATCTGTGAACCAAAATGCAAAAACAAGTTGGTCAAATTGGGGTACTTTTTTCTGGAGAATCCAAATCTGCAATAAACAATAGAGGGTTTCCATTGAAGATAGAGAAATAATTCCCTCTACCACCCCAAGGGGGGGGCGGTACGGGTTCGAGTTTGGTATCATTGGATGCCCCCCTTAGAAACGAATAAGTTTCATTACCCACTTTTTTTGATCCGATGTTTATTGTTTATTGGAAGAATTCTTATCGATCGAAAATTTGAAATTTAAATTATAATTATGATATCGGCGCCATCATTATTATTATATGTATAATAAGGATCGAACCTGGCGCCGATATCATAATTATAATTTATATTTATTGTTTATTCCGTATATTGTTTAAAATACTATATACGTTTATACTAAATGCTCATATCTCGATAAAACAAGCCAGAATTCCTTTCTTCGCACGCTAGCTGCAAGACTATTTTTCATTATGCATAATTATTGTTAAATGGCAAAAAAAAGAAAATCCTGATACACGTATCCACTATTTTGGATCAAAGTTCACGCACACCCCAATTTACATTAAAATGAACTAATAATACATAAGAGAAACTACAAAAAATATCGAATTTTTAATATATTGTTTAAACAAAAAGCTTTTGTTAAAATTTTCTTGCATGACTACATTTCCCATTGAAAAACACACAATTTTAAAAAATATTCAAATGTTTTCGGCTTTTGATTTTCGAGATATCTAAAAAATATGGTTTTGACCCCAACTTTGAGGGCTGTTTTCGCCCCTTCAAAGTGGATGGTTGCGGATAAAAAGAACACGTGTCAAATATTTTTCAGCAAACTATAGCTCACATAAGTTTCGTGAAAATTGGCTTTTCTCATCTGAATTTGGTCCCTCGTTAGTTTCTTTACTTCGCCTTTATATGGTGTAACATTCACCATATCCAGTTAAAAATATTATGTTTGGATTAATTGTTACATATTTATGTCGAATGTTAGTTTCTCTACTTTCTAAATTAGTATAAAAATACAACTAAGAAAATTGGCATTTTAAATAAAATATTTAAAAGTTGACATATATATTTACAAAAATATGATAATTAGTTAATTGTTGTATTGAAAATATTACATTCTGGTACTATTATAATCAATATTTATGACGAATGTTAGTTTCTCTACTTTTTAAATTAGTATAAAAATACAACTAAGAGCATTGGCACTTTCAATAAAATATTTAAAAGTTGACATATATATTTACAAAAGTATGATAATTAGTTAATTGTTGTATTGCAAATATTACATTCTGGTACTATTATAATCAATATTTATGTCGAATGTTAGTTTCTCTACTTTTTAAATTAGTATAAAAATACAACTAAGAGCATTGGCACTTTCAATAAAATATTTAAAAGTTGACATATATATTTACAAAAATATGATAATTAGTTAATTGTTGTATTGAAAATATTACATTCTGGTACTATTATAATCAATATGTAGTCACAAGAATAACATTTAGTCATAATCAAAAGTTTTTCCTTCAAATATTCCCATTCCTATAAAATTTCATGTTTCTCGCAACTCCAACGTCAATGTGGCACGTCTTCCCCTTATCTGATCAACTTCACCTTTTGCAGGAATTATTGTCTTATCAAATGGAAAAATTTTAGGGGGAGTCGTGACAAAAATCTCGCAAAAAATGTTCACCGAATATAACTAATGGCCTCCCTAATGTATACAGTGTCTCTATAAAAAATTATTAGTTCTGAGAATATTGAAGAAGATGCTCAAGCACTTCACGACAAAGTAGTAACCGTAAACACCGTTTCGACATTGTTGTTATAACAAAAACTGATTTGTGTAGGAATAAGCATTTTATCATTCAGTAGCAATTTACGTATGGTGAGTTGAGTACGAAAACTATATTATGAGCATCTTTTTCGATAAAGACAGGTTTTGAAAATATCTGGAGAATTAATAATTTTGTCGCACATAATAAGAACATTACATAATTAATGTTTTTGTAACATAAATGTACGTCGATTAAGTGACAAACACGAATTCAAAGTAAATTAAAAAAAGTAAACATTTTACTTCGTATCATATTCTGAAACAAATAAAATAAAATATTTCCTTCATATTAAAAAAAAAACTATTCTATTTTTAATATTACGTAAAGATTCATTTTATGAGAAAAAATATTTTTTTCATCATATGAAATAAAAATATTATCTGTATATTAAGAAAAAATATTCTATTTTTAATATGAAATAAAGATTCGTTTTATAACGAGGAAAAATATTTTTTTCATAATATGACAAATATTATCTGCATATTTAAAAGAAATTTCTATTTCTAATATCACATAAAGATTCATTTTATAGTAAGAAAAAAATGTTTTTTTTATTACATGAGATAAATGTTATCTGTATATTAAGAAAAAATATTCTACTTTTAATATGAAATAAAATTCGTTTTATAATGGGGAAAAATATTTTTTTCATAATATGACATATATATAATCTGCATATTTAAAAGAAATTTCTATTTCTAATATCACATAAAAATTCATTTTATAGTAAGAAAAAAATATTTTTTTCATAACATGAGATAAATGTTATCTGTATATTAGAAAAAAAAATTCTATTCCTAATATGAAGTAAAGATTCATTTAATATTTAGAAAAAAATATTTTTCTCGTAACATGAATTACAGTTATTTTTAGATAGATATTCTCTGCATATTTAAAAAAAATATTTGTTACTTAATATAAAATTGTATGAATATTTGAATATTCTAAAAATATTGAATCTCTTTAATATTATATGAATGTGTATACAATAGTTTGTGCTAGTAGGGTAGAAATATATTTCCACTAAAAGTTGTGTAGTTACCCAGATAGCACAAACACATCTTAAAGATATCTGCAAGATATCTGTCGTAAGTCGTAACTGCGTCTGACAGACGTCTTTTACGTCTTTTACAGGTCGCTGTCACGTCGTTATCACATCTTTCTTACAAAATTGGGTGACTTAAAGATGTCTCTCAGAGATATTTCTGGCATCTTAAAGATGTCTTGTAAAGAGGTATTAAAAATCGCCTGAAAGACGTATCTTTAAGACGTCTTATTGGCATCTTTTTGGCGTCGTTTACAAAATCTGCAAATTTAAGAAAAAGTTATAAAAAAAATTAGAAAATCTATATGTACAGTAATTTCTCAATCGTAGTCCCAACACCCGTGTTATGAACGGACTACGATCAAGTAGGGTGGCTATTTTTTGATTTATGACTGCGTCTACCCTACCGCGCCGAGACTTCAAACGACAAGCCGAACGTAGAGAAGGACAGAATGAAATAGGATCGCGTGGCCGAAGCGTGTCCCCGTCGCCGGCACAGTTTAAAGGCCTGTGCGTCATCACAATAAAACACCAAGACCTTAGCTTCTTTATTTTCGATGATATCATTATGGAACTTTCACCAACATATTCGTGGCATTTCTCTGATTAAAATCATACCAAACACGATATAATTTGGCCAATATTTAACATCCCGATTCATAGGGAAGTTACTGTAATTACCCCGAAAATCGAAAATCGATTTTTTAGCAGATCTTCACGTTTCATGGTTATTGAAGTCATTTTAGACTATTTTTATCAAATTGTTAGTATGTGTGTGTGTGTGCGTGCGTATGGCTGTTTTTATGTTATCAAATTTTTCGTTAACGTTTTCTGAGAAAGTAACAATGCGATCAGAATGATGAATGATGCAATCGATGTGCCCCGTCGTAACTTAGAGCTGATTAGATTTTGGTCCATATTGGTCAAGTAGTTTTTTAGATTTTTTAGTTTTTTTCGAAAGAAGTTCATTCAACAATGCAGTTTATACGAGAGGATGGAAATTTTCCACCGAATAAACAAACGTAATTATATATAATTTCATTTTTATTTAAAAAAAAAAATTTTTTTTAATTTAAAGAAAAATTTTTTTGTTTAATTATGCAACTAATGCTAATGTTACCGCTTACAACTAACGAATCGGGAAGTTCTTTGTGTGGCTCGTGGAGAGTCACACACAAAATAAATAAAAAAACCATTAGGAGCTGTACGCCCCACAAGCAATGCGTACCACTAACCCTTTCGCTAGAGTAGTCCTACCCGCGAGCTCGCGAAGCGAGCGAGCAACAATAACCAGCTAGTTAGTTTTTATTTTTTTTCACTCGCTGTCTTCTTCCATTCCCTACAGTTACTCCATACCGTCAATGAAACCACTAAATATTGGCCAAATTATATCGTGTTTGGTATGATTTTAATCAGAAAAATGCCAGGAATAAGCCAGTAAAATCTCATTAAAAAATAATGAAAATTAAGTAGTTTGAAAATTAGATTCACTCGAGTCAATGTAGTGGTGTTCACACCGATATACCCGAGCCGACATCAAACATCGCCGTCCTGCTACCCGGCGCAGCGTTGACAGGCGGTGGAATGGGTAGGCACTGGACTACGATTGCAGAGGCGACCGAGGACTACGATTGAGAAATTACTGTATACTACTTTCATGCACAGCTTGAAGGAATATTCCACTTTGTCTTCGAAAAGACCTTATTACGATTCAGAAATTTTTATGCTGTTGGCGGGATTCAAACTCGGGACTACCGTTTAACTTCATGATGTGCTTCCTAGCTGAACCATGCCAAGCTATGCTTCATTAAAAAAAGTAGTTTGATTTTTATCTAAAAAATATTTTAACAGAAGTTTATAATTATTAGAAGAGATCTCTTCTAATTAGGCGAACCTGGTATAAGCGTGTCAACAGACGAACGCTTAACGCGTTGAGCCAATCGAGCTGTTGGGAACCTGTTTAATACTTTCAGATATAATAGACTGACATAATAAAAATACTAATCAAGCCGATTTCATTGTTTAAATATTTTTGAGAAATGTTCACGGTTTATCAGTGCCTGATAGACTTACAGAACAAATATAACGTAATAATTTTAAGGTTAGCTTCCCTAGTAGCACAAAATATTGTATACATATTCATATAATATTAAAAAGAGATTCAATCTTTTTTTAATATTCAAATATACATACAATATTAATTTCATATTTCTAAAAAAATATTTTTTTCTAAATAATCAGGAAATATTTATTTCATATTATGAAAAAAATATTTTTTTCTAAATATTCAGGAAATATTTATTTCATATTATGAAAAAAATATTTCTTTTTAATATCCAGGAAATATTTATTTCATATTATGAAAACAATATTTTTTTCTAAATATTCAATGAATCTTTATTTCATATTATGAAAAAAATATTTCTTCTCATTATAAAACGAATCTCTATTTAATATTAAAAATAGAACAGTTTTTCCTAATATACAAATAATATTTCTATTTCATACCATGAAAAAAACATTTTTTCTCATAAAATAAATCTTTATGTAATATTAGAAACAGAAATTTTTAAGTATCTTGGAAACAAGATAATTTAATAATTTTTTGCTATGGTAATCATTTTTTACACAGAATAAACAGTGAAATCGATTAGTACAACAAAAAATATGCATTTCTACTTAAAGAAATGATGCAATTGTTAATTGCACATGCACAGTTGCACAAAAAAAATCTATGGGCCTACGAATGTAGCATTCCCCGAACCATTAATCTTTCTAACTGCATAAAAAAATTCTGCATTTTCAATAAACCCTTTTCGAAGACGAAGATAAATATTCCCTCGAGCAGTGCACAGAAAGTAGTGTTATTATATTATAGTTTCTAATTTTTGTTATAATATAACTTTTTCTTTTTGAAGATTTAATTGAACGTTATCTAAATACGAGTTTCACGTTTTTTAAATATTTACTTTATGTTTTTTAAATATGTAATTTATATTCTCTGAATATTTAGCTTATATTTTCTGAACATTGAATTTACATTTCTTGTATATGTATAAAATATTCAGATATAATATTTTTCTCATATGAAAAAGTGTGGCTTAAAAAATATTTTTTCAATATTTGAAAAAAACATTTACCCAATATTTTTGTGCTACTAGGGATTAGTTCTTCGCGGAAAAAACGTCGAAAAAATCGGTTTTTATTTTTTTTAACAACGGCGCACCAAACCAAAAAATCTGAAAAAATTCATGAACAATCCCTATAACAAGATACTGCTACTGTAAAAATATAAATGTGGACACTCTAGAACTTCCATGTGAAATCTGCATTTTTTCGATTTCTTTCAGGTTTTTGATTTTTTACAAGCAGGATTTTCACTTTAAAAATCTGAAACCAATTGCAAAGTATGTATTTGGGTTCCTGACATGTGTCAAATTTTTTTCAGAATTTCTAAACATCATTAACTGGGGAAAATAGGCCAAAGACTGATTTTTCGATTTTACCCCATAACTATGGATCGAGATACAGGGTTGAAACTTTGCACAGTATGTTTTTTCTTGGTGCTCTATCGAATGGCACATCGTCGATAAAATTCGGTTCAAGGGCATTTTTGACTATCTTATCCGGCTATACCTTTTCTTTTGCACACGGGCGACTCGCATCCATGCGGCGGCCCTGTGTATCTGTAAGACGTACTGTGCTATCTGGGTACATAATAAAATGATCGTCGAATGTTCCATATATGCAACAATGCCAGATAAGAAGTTAATAATCCATTAACAATGTTACACTGACCCATACATATATATATATAACGAGAAAACATGCCTTTATCTTTGAATAAATATAGGCCGGCCTACCTGGTGACACATGGAGGTACTGCGTAGAAAGAGAACGACTCGCTGAGAAGTCGGAGTTATTCCGAGCCATGCTCATCGGTCCTCTTGCACCTGCACCGAGCGATCCACCGCCTTTGTTGCAGTTGCAGCACGTGGAGAAGCGTGCATTCGATTATCTGTTCAGGTAAATCATCGACTACCACCTGATCCCGTCGTTGCGTCAATGCTACCATTGTTCGGTGTTCTGAAATGCCAAAAAGCTGGCCAAGCATTAAAAATGTTCGCTTTCGTGGTGTGGAATAATGCGTGCAGCAGGTGTTGATTTAAAAAACTAATACTTTGAATATGTTTTAACTTTAGAAAATATAGAATACACATAAACACTTTGTTACTGTGTCGACGCTATCACACGGATGCATGTACATTTTACTTTGATTTATTACAAAGCCACGTTTTTACTTTCTATTACCACGTTTTTATTAGGTCGCTTTCTTGTCTGTCTGACAGTCCGCTTTCCTTCCGCAAAATCTTGTAATCGTATTTTAAACCACTTCCCGATGATCTGGAGACTTGAAATTTGAAACATAACTCAGAACTAGACGACAATGCAATATTAAATCGGTTTCGTGTCTGTCTGTTTGTTTAATAACGAGTTATTAATGAATAATTGTTTCTAATGAAACAAATTTTAATATACGGACTAAAAAGTACAATTAAGACGGATTAAAAAGTATAATTTAAAATGCACTAAAAAATATAAAATAATTATTTAAATAAAAACAAATGTTTTACACCACGTTTTTAAGACGGACTAAAAATAATTATTTAAATAAAAATTAAAACGAACAGAAAATAATTATTTAAATAAAAAAAAAATAATGAAACAAATTTTAATATACGGACTAAAAAGTACAATTAAGACGGATTAAAAAGTATGATTTAAAATGCACTAAAAAATATGAAATAAAATTTTTCCTAGCCTCATACAGATGTCTAACCCCATACAGATAGTCCTGAATATTTGTGATTGTGCATTTTTAAAAGCTATGAAAATACTTGTAAGATTTAAAACGAAAAGCGTGGGGCGAAAGATAATAGTAAATAGTTTAGAGAGTAGCCATCGTTAAGAAAATTCGCACAACAATCCATATAATTTGCAGTGTAATAAGATTGTTACTGATTTAAGTGAAGTATTCATGCATCTATTGCAAGCGCCCCACGCTTTTCGTTTTAATCTTACAAGTATTTTCATAGCTTTTAAAATTCACAATCACAAATTGCCATGATAACCTTCCCTAAGCAAATTGGGGGAAGCTGGGATCTCCGAAGAACACAACCATCCATCCCCATTCGCCCTTGGCCTCTATGGGGCCCTGTCCCGGGGGGAGAGAAGCTCCCCCCAGCAATACCTAATCTATCAGGGCGCAAGCAGGTTACCCACTTGCACCCCCTTCCCTGGGCCGTTCGGTGGGCTTCGCGAATCTTCAGCTCGCTCCGCCCAAAGACCCCCGGTGACCCCGTTCCTCGCTCGAGGAGCCCTTAAAAGGCCTCACGGCCGAGGGACGAGGACTCCGCGCGCGACAAGGAGGGACGAAGGCGGGCACCCCGCTCGCGTTCGCCCCTCCTCCATTCCCACCCCCTCCCCACCGTCCCAACGATCTATACGTCCCCCGTGGGGTGGGGGCAGAGGGAAGGGGGGCGGGAATAGCCTCCCCCCACAAAAGAACAACTCGTCTGGGATGCCTCTTCGGGGAAGGTGAGTAGGACTTAACGAGTCCCGCCTCCCCTGGTCCGTCGCCTGTCCCGTAGCGTGGGGCGGGCCGCTCGGCGAGGGCGCCTCGCCAACCTCCTTTCGGAGAGGGGGTCGGCCTCCCTCGCCCTTTCCGCAACCTCCTTCCGCTGCATCACCTCCTCGCAGAAGGAGGTCACAGCCTTGTGCGACCTCTCGTCGCCAACCATGTGGTCAACTACGACCGACAACGAGAGGTCGCCTCCAATCTCGCTTCTCACAAGGGGAAGCCACGGTTGATGGGTCACGGATTTTCCTGAAACTTCCAGTATATGAAGATGACGTATCCAAATGTAATTTAGCAAAGCAGTAGCGCGTGCTTCTCAAGATTTTTCGAGAAAATTGCATTTGAAAATCTGTACGCGATCATAAGCAGATCGATTTTGAACAAGAACCGCAGTGGCCGAGGGCGCTACGAGAAAGACTGGTAATCAGTAGGTAGCCGGTTCGAGTCTTGCTGTCGACATTTTTTAAAATCTTTTTTTCAGTTTTAATCCTCAAAATTTATGAAATCTGCCATTAAACAAATATTTTTTAAATAGAAAATGCATGTTTTCATTTCATTAATAAAAAATGTGCAATAATAAAGTAAATATAAGACTATTATTTTTATATTCTATCGTTTTTTTCAATACCCATAAATAAAAAACATGCATTTTCTGTTTAAAAAATATTTGTTCAATGGTAGATTTCATAAATTTTGAGGATTAAAACGAAAAAAATAGTGTTGAGAGCGATTCTTTTAATTTTAATATTATAAGCTCGTTGGTGAAAAGGAGATAGATAATGCGAGATTCGCGAGGTGGACAGACAAAATTAGTATACGGCTTTAACGTTGAACCGTTTATTATGACGGTGCGTACTGAACTGTTTCGTTTGAGGACGATACAGACAGAACGAAAACATACATGACATAGATTGGCATACATTTAAATAGAGCGAGCACAGGCGATTAGAAAACAAAACAAGTATAGCGCGAATTACAAATTACATAGAGGATACGCGTTCGCGTTAACAAATAGATTTTAAAAAATGTCGACAGCAAGACTCGAACCGGCGAACTACTAATTACCAGTCTTTCTCGTAGCGCCCTCGGCCACTAGGTTCTTGTTCAAAAGTGAAGGCGAATTTTTTATGACCGCGTACAGATTTTCAAATGCAATTTTCTCGAAAAATCTTGAGAAGCACGCGCTACTGCTTTGCCAAATTATATTTCGAGAATACATCTTCTGTCCTCCTCGTCCGGGTCCACTTCTCCCCTGCGCAACGAGCGGACCGCCAAATACCAAGCCGTCCGCTCCCTTGCCTGATGGTGCAGGGGAATCAGACCCGCGAGGAGACACGCCGCCTCGGTGGAGACGGTGCGATAGCCCCGTATGGTCCACAAGGCAAGCCGGCGCTGCACTCTGTTGCAGAGTGTTTTACTGCGCCGGCTGACCGACAATGCGTCGGACCACACGGGTGCCCCATATAGGAGCTTGCTATGCACCACCCCCGTATAGAGGCGGCGGATCCGCCCATCGGGCCCCCCAATATTGGGCAGCAGCCTCCCTAAGGAGGCCGCCACCGCTTGAGCCTGGGGGGCCAACCGACCGAAGTGCTTCTCGAAGCGCCAGCAACTGTCGAGAGTCAGGCCCAGATACTTCATCTCCTGCCTGACCTCGACAACGGCATCACCTACCTGGATACCGAGTTGGGGCGGCGGCCGCCGGTTCGGAGGCAATGCGTGTAGCCACATCGCCTCCGTCTTGCCGGCGGCTATCTTGAGCCCCAACCCCTCGATCCTACCCACCACGGAGTCCACCACTACAGCCGCCAAGGCTATCGTTCCCCTCCATGTCTCCCCCTCCACGACCACCAGTGTATCGTCCGCATAGCAAATCACACTGGCGTCGCGGGGGAGAGTAGCCCGCAGCACCGAGTCGTATGTTATGTTCCACAGGAGCGGTCCTAGAACCGACCCCTGCGGAACTCCTCGGTGCATGTTCTCCCTTTGCATTACACCGTACCGGCCACGGTACTCAAACCGCCTGTCCCGGAGATAGTCCCGAATGACCTCTCGGAGGTAGGGGGGCACTCTGTGATACTCCAGCGCCCCCAGAGGATCGAACCCTAGCCCACCGGGTGGAAGTCTCGTACATTGCCTGTACACCAAGCCTTATTCGTCGCATACCTCCTCTACAATAACAAATGTAAGCAGTAATGTAAGAACTTTGTTTATGAATATCTTAAAACTATTGAGCGTTTGCGCCTATAATGGTATATATTCGTAAATGGGAGATCGAGATCTATAAGTATACAAAGTCTCAACTAAATCGGTGTGACGTGGTCCTTGCACTCTCCTTGTTAGACAAATAGGAAATGATGTTAGAGCGCACAGGTTCGATCATGATTCTACAAACATAATTTGAATGGTACTACAAACGTTGATTCAACGAATCATGATCAAACCTGTGCGCCGATAACATCATTTCCTATTTGTCCAAAAACAATATTTAACACTGAAATCTTACATTTCACGCTATCTCGAAGTCATCTGATAATAAATTGTACCAATAATGTACCTCGCAAACATTCTATTACTAAATAATTGTGGAAATAAGTAATTTTTTCACATACCTGGCCACCATTTTGTTTGTTTCAATTTTGACATCAGATTTATATTTAACGACACTAGAAACACGGGAATACAAATTTTGAAGAGAATCCAATCAAGTCTTCGGTTACACATCCGCCATTTTATTTTTTGTAATTTTGGCATCAGATCCATATTCAACGCCACGAGATATTCGAGAATACTAATTTCCAAGAGAGACCAATAAATTTGTGAGTTACGCATCCGCCATATTGTTTTTTATAATTTTAAAAATAATTAACCAAATTAAACATCAATAACTAAATTGGATTACTACTTCTTATTTTGGCCACGATTTCGGTTAAATTCACCACTGTGCAATGTTTGCGAATGATGATCGTAATATCGTCATTAAGCACATAGTTAATGTAAATATTTTCTTTTATGTTATATTCAAAACACCGTAAATGCGTAAAAATCGACAGTTTATTCCTGAAACATGTTGTATATAAAACAACATAAATGTGTAAAAACCGACAATTTCTTCCTGAAACATGTTATATTTAAAACATCATAAATATGTAAAAATTGATAGTTTATTCCTAAAACATGTTATACATATATAAAAAATCATAAATGTGTACCAATCGATATTTCATTCCTAAAACATGTTATATATCAAACATCATAAATGAGTAAAAATCGACAGTTTATTCCTAAAACATGTTATATTTAAAACATCATAAATATGTAAAAATTGACAGGTTCTTCTTACAAAATGATATATATAAAACATCATAAATGTGTACAAACCGACAATTTCTTTCTGAAACATGTTATATATAAAACATCATAAATGTGTAAAAATCGACAGTTTATTCCTAAAAAATATTATATACAAAACATACAAAATGTGTAAAAATCGACGGTTTCTTCCTAAAACATGTTACATATAAAACACCATAAATGTGTAAAAACCGATAATTTCTTCCTGAAACATGTTATATTTAAAACATCATAAATATGTAAAAATTGACAGGTTCTTCCTACAAAATGTTATATACAAAACATAATAAATGTGTATAAATCGACGGTTCCCTCCAAAAACATGTTGTATTTAAAACACCATAAATGTGTAAAAATCGACAGTTTATTCCTAAAAAATATTATATACAAAACATAATAAATGAGTAAAAATCGACGGTTTCTTCCTAAAACATGTTATATTTAAAACATTATAAATGAGTAAAAATCGGCAGTTTATTCCTAAAACATGTTGTATTTAAAACACCATAAATGAGTAAAGTCGACAGTTTCTTCCTATAACATGTTATATATAAAACATAATAAATGTGTAAAAATCAACAGTTTCTTCCTAAAACATGTTATATTTAAAACATTATAAATGAGTAAAAATCGGCAGTTTATTCCTAAAACATGTTGTATTTAAAACACCATAAATGAGTAAAAATCGACCGTTTATTCCTAAAACATGTTGTATTTAAAACACCATAAATGTGTAAAAACCGACAATTTTTCCTGAAACATGTTATATATAAAACATTATAAATGTGTAAAAACTGACAATTTCTTCCTGAAACATGTTATATATAAAACACCATAAATGTGTAAAAATCGACAGTTCATTCCTCATGCATGACTTAATACTTTTCGAATATTACAAGTACCTATTTAAAAATCAGCTGGGTGTCTTTTCGCGTTAACATCATGTCGGCCGCGTGTTTGTGGACGCTTGTAATATCCGGCACGATCGCATACTTCTGGATTATTTTTCTGCTTACTTACTCGTTGGTAGTCTCTTGTAAACGAAAATTGGCTAGACCTCGGTTAACCAGAAAGGAGCGTTGCAAATGCAAATTACGGAAAACCGTTTCCTCAGAAACGCACATACGATCCAAATCAAATATTACCAAGAAATTCTGAGAGTTATCTAGACACGTGTCAAGGGGAATAGTGGAACAATTTCTGAACTGGTCGTGTTACGTAAAAAATTCACTAATTATCTTGTTAAATTCGCCAAATTCATTTTCGCAAGGATAAAAAGTTAGGTTACATACTGCTTAGATTGTCAAGCGTGTTCACTCGCATCAGCTTGAAGCCAATCGATTTTCTGCGCAGATATCTTCTCGGTGAGCCGATAAATTTTCAGTCGGTGGCGACGGCTAGGGCCACCCTCGACGCAGCTCACCAATACTTGTGTCCAGAGTTGGTACATCTTGCTGTCGAGTATCTCGAACAGAACCTAAACCCGAGCACCGTGCTCGAGATCTATCAAGGACTCAGTCTCTACGCGAGTACGACACCACCCAACGTTTCGAGATCGTTCGATGTACCCACCGCACCACCAGCCCCTGGAGACGATGCTGGTGAAATAGGTATTGTAACCTCCTCTCCACTTTCTTTTTCGTAAGGGGGTACGGTCACCCATGGAGGTAAGACTTTAGAAAACTCCCCCCTTCCTTTCGACATGTGACATACGTCATTCTATTCGTTTTGACATGCTGAACACAAAATTTATTTGTCATTTTTGGCTGAAATTAATAGTTTTCGAGATATTCGTGAAAAACTGCAGTTACCACACATTGAATTTTGTGTATACGTGCATGTCCGTGCTGTGCGTGTGCGTCACCACGATTCGACCGCTGTTCAAATGTTTTTACAGATATATCACTACGATCGTCGAACGATCTATATACCGCGTGAACTTTTTAATACATACGATGATGAAGAGTGAGGACACATTACAACAATACCACACACACCACTGATATAAAAAGATGGATAGGAGATCCTCGAAACCAATTCAAAATCGCCATTGCTAGCATTGGCATGATGCGCCGCTACCGAAAACCAGTGGTATTATGCACTTCCCTTCGCCCCACGATCACCCGTGAAGCTCTACGCTTTGCCTCACTTCGCCACGCGCAGACGCACCACTGAAATAATATCAGTGCGCCGACGCTACACGAATGTTCAAATTCACTTTTTGCGAACTTCATTAATCATTACTCAATTCACTTTGTTCTTATAAACCATATTTTTCAAGCTTCCCGCCATTTACTGTAGTACATTTGGTTTTCGATGGGGGCGGTTGCGTCTAAAGTCCTTTTTCAATTTGTATCAATAGCTGTACGGCTGGCTTATGGCAATACCGTATCCATAGTATATACAGGGTGTCCCAAAACTACCCTAGCAGCCGAAAATGAGAGGTTCCTTGGGCCATTTGAAGCGACAGTTTCCTTTGCAAAAATGGCATCCGCGGCTTTGTTTAGGAGTTATTAACGAAAAACACGGACCAATCAGAACGCAGCTATAGCGAACGGAGTCCGACTCTGCCACAGGTCCCGCGAGGCGTGGTGTCGCCATTGGTTGACTCAGAATCAATCCGCTGTAGCCACGCTCTGATTGATCCGTGTTTTTTGTTAATAACTCCTAAATAAAGCCACGGACACCATTTTTGTAAAGGAAAATATCGCTTCAAATGACCCAAGGAACCTCCCATTTTCGGCTCCTAGGGTAGTTTTGGGACACCCTGTATATCAGTGACACACACCCACCCAGTGTTTCTGAGACGAATTTCGGTAATTATGTATTGTAAAAAGGACGCTGTATTCCGATTTTGATGAAATTTAAACATGTTATAGATTTCGTCATTGTGAACAACTTTTTCCTTTTCCAACGTAGGGGGTCGCTTTTAATTTTGAAAGACCAATCCTAGATTTTTGTATGCGTGGTCAGGCCGGCCCTCTCCGCCCCCTCCACGATCTAACCACAACTCATTCTATTCGCACGATTTTTCCATTACTAATTCAAATTCTGAAAGACAGTTACAATGCTAAGGTTGTGATTAGGTCACGGTGGGGGTCTAGAGGGCCTGCTGTCAGGCCGGCCCGACCACGCATTCGAAAATCTAGGATTGGTCTTTCAAAATTAAAAGCGACCCCCCTTCATTAGAAAAGGAAAAAGTTGTTCAAAATGTCGAAATCTATAACATGTTTAAATTTCATGAAAATCAGAGTACAGCGACCCTTTCGCAATACATAATTACCGAACCTACTTCTCAGAAACACTGGATGGGTGTGTGTGGTATTGTTGTAATGTGTACTCACCTTTCGTCATCGTATGTTTTAAAAAGTTCACGCTGTATATAGATCGTTCGACGATCGTAGAGATATATCTGTAGAAACATTTGACCAGCGGTCGAATCGTGGTGACGCACACGCACAGCACGGACATGTACGTATACACAAAATTCAATGTGTGGTAACTGCAGTTTTTCACGAATATCTCGAAAACTATTCATTTCAGCCAAAAATGACACATAAATTTTGTGTTCAGCATGTCAAAACGAATAGAATGACGTATGTCACATGTCGAAAGGAAGGGGGGGGGGTTCTAAAGTTCAGCCCCCATGGATTCTAGGATATTTACCAGTGTAACCAACCTCCACGCTGAAAAACAGTTTAGCAACAGTGATGAACATACATTTGTATCAATCTAACGCTAATTAAACTAACAAGGGAACATATTCAGATGTAACAAACCGATTTTGATGAAACCTATATCAGATATATAGTTCTTCGATAAATATTTGACAGGTGTTTTTTTATCGGCAACCATCCACTTTGAAGGGGTGAAAACAGCCCTCAAAATTCGTGGTCAGAGACATACTTTTTGAGATACCTCAGAAATCAAAGGTCGAAGAAAATTGATTTTCTTTTTAAATTGTGTGTTTTTAATGGCAAATACAGTTGTGCAAAAAAATGTTAACAGAAGACATTTGTTTAAATAATATGTTAAAAATAAACGCTTATGTTTCTGTAAAACAAGCTAGAATTCCTTCCTTCGCACACCACGTGCAAGACTATCTTTCATTATGCATAAATTTTGTTAAATGGAAAGAAAAGAAGATCCTAAAACATGTATCCCCTATTTTGGATCAAAGATCACACATAGTGTACATTAAAATTAACTAATAATACATAAGAGAAACCGAAAGAAAACATCAAAATTTTAATGTATTAGATAGATGGTTTCGGCGCACAGGTTTGATCAAAAATAAACTAAAAATTCCATGTTTTATAACAAATTTGCAAGTTGAAATGCCATATTTGCAAGGGATTTCATCTTGCAAATTTGTTATAAAACATGGAATTTTTAGTTTATTTTTGATCGAACCTGTGCGTCAAAACCATCTATCTATTATCAATTCTTTTCGATCGCAAAACTATCTCAATATATTTTAATGTATTATTTGAACAAACATATTTTGCTAAAAATTTTTTTGCACTACTACATTCCTCATTAAAAGAAAAACACAAATTAAAAAAAAATCAATTTTTTCGATCTCTGGTTTCCAAGATATCTAAAAAAATATGGATCTGATAGCGAACTGAGAGGGCTGTTTTCACCCCTTCAAAGTGGATGGATGCCAATAAAAGAAAATACGTGTCAAATATTTTTCGAAGAACTACATCTCGCATAAGTTTCATCAAGATTGGTTTGTTTCACCTGAATATGTTCCCTTGTAAGTTTCGCTATCATTACAAATTTTTTTCTATTTGTCAATATCTTTATTGCTATTAATGGATCCGAGTGACTTCAAGCCCTTTATATTTTTGTTGTTACGAATCTCCGCTGACAGTTCTCCTGACTAGGCGCCATCTCTTCCAAAACAACTAAACTAAAATTGGTCCTAGACTTGCTCTAGACTATGTCTGTATGAACGAAATATGGGGAAGTTGAATGCAATCACGGGAAACGGCTTTTCGTCCTCATACGAGCATATTTTGAGCTGAGTGACGGCTCATTGTAAAGAGAAAGGTTGATCCCGCTTCGCCCTGGTCATGATTTAATTCAGAAAAATCGTTTTGCATTAGAAAAATACATGGGAACCTCAGGGTGGTCGTCTCGATTTTTTCCCTCTACTTTGGACGCTCATATTATTAAATATAAACATAATCTCGTTATATCATGACCAGGGCGAAGCGGGATCAACCTTCCTCTGTACAATGAGCCCTCACTCAGCTCAAAATATGCTCGTATGAGGACGAAAAGCCGTTTCCCGCAAACACTGTTTTTACTTGCTTTTCTAGTAATATTCTAGTAATATCCATGGGTGACCGTACCCCCTTAAGGGGGTAGAGTACCCACGTGACATTACTAGAATCTAACCAGAATATTACTAGAAAACAAGTGAAAACAGGGGTTTACGGGAACACACCTCACGTCGTCATATGATTATATTCAGTTACATTATGTTTATATCCAGTAATGTGACTGTCCAAAGTAGGGAAAACAAATGAAGAAAAATTCCGGATATTCTAATGTATTTTTCGATCACAAAAAGATTTTTCCTGCTAATTTAGGGACTCATGCGCGCTTCATTTAACCTTCCTCTTTCAAATGAGCCCTCACTCAGCTCAATATATAATCGTATGAGGATGTGAGGTGTGTTCCCGTGATCGCATTCAATTGTTTCCCAGATTCCCTTCATGAAGGGTGAGTAGAAGCAATTTTAGTTCAGCTACTTTGACGAGATGGCGCTTAGTCAGGAGAATTATCAGCGTAGTTTCTTAACAACAAAAGTGTAAAGGGCATGAAGCCACTCGGATGCATTAATAGCAATGAAGATAATGATTAAAAGAAAAAAAACTGTAATTATAGCGAAATTGAAGCGTTAGATTCATACAGATGTATGTTCATCACTGTTGCCAAATTGGTTTTCCGCGCGGGGGTTGGTCACAATGAAAAATACCATGGTCACGTGGGGCCTCTACCCCCTTAAGGGGGTACCAGACCCTCTGATCTGGGTATTTATCAGTGTAACTAACCTCCACGCTGAAAAACAGTTTGGCAACAGTGATGAACAGAAATCTAACGCTTCAATTTCGCTATCAATTCAAGTTTTTTTCTTTTTATCAATAACTTTATTGCTATTAATGGATCCGAGTGGCTTCAAACCCTTTATATTTTTGTTGTTACGAGTCTACGCTGATAGTTCTGTGCCGGATGTAAATAATGTAGATTTCTTATGTAGATAATGTAGATTTCTTGTCGTGATAATTGTATTGATTAATTTGTTTATATTTGAATTTAGTTGTTAACATTTGTTTTGTTTTTGGTTTCCTACCAACAAGTTTGTAATAGATTCAGATTAAAATACATATTTGAAGAGATTACACGTCATTTTATTTAGAGAACTATATATTACGCTCTATAGTTCTCCTGTCTAAGCGCCATCTCGTTTGAGTAGTTGAACTAAAATTAGTTCTACTTGCCCTTCATTGCCCTTCATGAAGGGAATCTGGGGAACAATTGAATGCGATCACGGGAAAACATTTTTTGTCCTGATATTAGCATGTTATGAGCTGTGTGAGGGCTCAATGTAAAGAGGAAGGTTCATCGTAGCCCGCTCTGCTCATGATTTAGGTCGAAAAAATCATTTTGTATTAGAAAAATACATTAGAATCTGCGGAATATTTCTTCATTTGTTTTCCCTATTTTGGACACTCATATTATTAGATATAAACATAATCTATCTAAATCATGAGCAGAGCGGGCTATGATCAAACTTCCTCTTTAGAATAAGCCCACACACAGCTCAAAATATGTTAATATGAGGACAAAAAATGTTTTCCCGCAAACACTAATTTCATCAAAAAAACAGTGTTTGCGGGAAAACATTTTGGTCCTCATATTAGCATGTTATGAGCTGTGTGAGGCCTCATTGTAAAGAGGAAGGTTCATCATAGCCCGCTCTGCTCATGATTTAAGTCAGAAAACCCGTATTGTATTAGAAAAATACATGGAATCCTGAGGGTGGTTGTCTCGACTTGTTTGCCCTACTTTGGACGCTCATATTATTACATATAAATATAATCTTAAATCATGAGCAGAGCGGGCTATGATGAACCTTCCTCTTTACAATGAGCCCTCACACAGCTCGTAACATGCTTGTATAAAAACAAAAAATGGTTTCCCGTAAACACGGTTTTCACTTGTTTTTCTAGTAATATTCTAGTAATATTACCCTTAAGTGGGTACCGTACCTATGGATATGACTAGCATATTACTAGAATATTACTAGGAAAACAAGTGAAAACCGTGTTTACGGGAAACCATTTTTTGTTTTTATATAAGCATGTTACGAGCTGTGTGAGGGCTCATTCTAAAGAGGAAAGTTGATCGCAGGTCGCTCAGCTCATGATTTTGTTTGATTATGTTTATATCTAATAATATGAGCGTGCAAAGTAGGGGGACAAAATGAAGAAAAATTCCGCAGATTCTAATGTATTTTTCTAATACAGAACGGTTTTTTCGACTAAAATCATAAGTTGAGCGACCTGCGATCATCCTTCCTCTGTCAAAAAAACCTTTATGCAGCTCAAAATATGCTCATATGAGGACAAAAAATGGTTTCCCGCAAACTCTGTTTTGTTGATGAAATCAGTGTTTGTGGGAAACCATTTTTTGTCCACATATAAGCATATTTTGAGCTGCATAAAGATTCTTTTGACAGAGGAAGGTTGATCGCAGGTCGCTCAGCTCATGATTTTGTTTGATTATGTTTATACCTACTAATATGAGTGTCCAAAGTAGGGAAAACAAATGATGAAAAATTCCGCAGATTGTAATGTATTTTTCTAGTACAAAGTGATTTTTTCGACTTGAATCATGAGCTGAGCGATTTGCGATCAACCTTCCTCTTTACAATAAGCTCTCACACAGCTCATAACATGTTCGTATGAGGACAAGAAATGGTTTCCCGTGATTGCATTCAACTTCCCATATTTGGTTCATGCAGACAGAGTCTAGAGCAAGTCTGGAACCAATTTTAGTTCAGGTACTCAAACGAGATGGCGCTTAGACAGGAGAACTATCAGCGTAGACTCGTAACAACAAAAATATAAAGGGTTTGAAGCCACTCGGATCCATTAAGGGTGTAGATCCACTCTCTAGTGTGCATGACTCGCACAGCGTAGATCCATATACGTGCACGAGGATTGCAAGGGTCCGGCATATTAGAAAGTATGACTTTTTACTGCATATATTGCGACCCGTACGACGTCACTATCGTTAGATGAAAGATCAGTCTAGCGCGCTATGTCCGTACAATTTCGAAATTATGCGTTATCAGAGAGTAAATGAGAGTGCTCACGCCCGGGTTTTGCCCGTGCCACTTTTGTTTGCACATCATGTTTAGCCTGGAACAGCTCCTACATCATCTTTATCATGGAACAGAACCTACATCATCTTTAGCAGGATAAAAAAACTTTAATTATCTATCACAAGTAAATATATCATCGGAATAATAAATAATAAGCTAGTTCTGGTCCTGGTCACATATGTAGTAAGTAGTAAAGTGGGTTCTGTATCTTGCTAAAGATGATGTAGGTTCTGTTCCATGCTAAAGATGATGTAGGAGCTGTTCCAGGCTAAACATGATGTGCAAACAAAATTGGCACGTGCAAAACCAGGTCGTGAGCACTCTCATTTACTCTCTGGCGTTATAGAAGCGCAATCGACTTTATTCGACAGCAAACAGCTGAGCATCGAGTTGTGGGATATGCAATATGGCGGAACTGCGACTCCCTACGAATGCTTATGTCTATTGTAGCTAAGTCAGTCCCCAACGAGCCGAGTTGTCGGTGATGTATCGGTAAAACAGAGGGAGGCTCTGCGAACAGGCCCGACTGGCCGTCCCACGATGCGCTCGCACACAAGTACGCTCGGTCGGCGCGTCTGTGTGCCTCAAGACGGCCAGTTGGGATGCGTAGCCTTCAACAATCGGTCGTTGCGAGTAATTAATTCCGAGCCCTGGCCTATACTAAGTATTCTAGTCCTCGTTCTAGCGAAACACAGAAAGCATTTTCATCTGTTTCTCTTTACGTGGATGAAAATTGCGGATTTTGTCAGAGGAATCAGTCTTTCATTAATGCTCAATTGTACTTCCAGCTGAAGTGTGCACGCGACTTCTTCTCGGCTGTCTGGACGAAATCGATTCGCATCCGACGGTTGTCTTCACCCAGGAATATTTTGAGGAGTTGAACGCAACGGAGGTAGAACAATTAGCATGCCGCGATACCCTGAAGTTGAAAAACGAATCCATCTTGTTTCGCGCGTTGGAGAGGTGGGCAGCATCCGAATGCCGAAGACACGGAGTCGAACCATCGGCGAGGAACAAAAGGTCCGTCCTGTCCGACAAGGTTTGGTTCAGCGTGCGATATCCTCTTATGACCGACAAAGAGTTCATCGAAGGACCCATGGCAAGCGGGATACTATCCAGCGAGGAATCCGCTGCCATCGTTGCCAGAATCCTCGGACATTCTCAACCTCAGGACGGAAAAGAGGTATGCATTGATATGCATATTGAAAATTTTAATATTAACATGGTATTATTCATTTACCCTCATCCGTCCCTCATTTCACGAATTGAACCTGTTCCTCGTTGTCAAACTGACACCGTGGTAAAACATCGATGAAATAACGAGGTAAGCAGTTATTTTTCGATGTGTTTTTATTCAAATTGATGAGTTAACATTTACATCTTAGGTTTTTTGGTTATGTGTTTCGCAAAATGAAATAACAGTCACGAAGTTCCTTCGAGAAAACTCAAATTGACGAGGGACGGATAAGGGTTAAAAGAGTAGACTCGTTTCTAAGATTGCAAGGGTGCAAGATCCGCCTTCTCATTTCTCAAAAGGCTACATAAAAGGTCAAGCTAGGCCGCAATTGTCCTCAAAATTCCTACTTTTATGTTTAAGAGGCGTAATTTGCATTATTCAGTAGCATGTAGCTGTGGCAGCTTTATGAAAATAGTTACATGCGCAATGATGCCAATCCGTCCTTTTTTTACATGCGGAAAATCCTTTTACGGATGCCCCATGCCC
Organism: Lasioglossum villosulum; assembly: GCA_963971365.1. NCBI lineage: Eukaryota > Metazoa > Arthropoda > Insecta > Hymenoptera > Halictidae > Lasioglossum > Lasioglossum villosulum. Next base: position 26,630,105 of record OZ020495.1, on the reverse strand, counting down.
CCTGGGAGGGACATGGGGTTATGTGGGACTTCTGAGGCCAGAAGGGCTCACAGTACCTCACTAAAAACCGCATGATAACCTACCCTAAGTTATTCGGGGGCGGCTGGGATCTCTATAGAACACTACCAGCTACATGCCAATCCGTCCTACCATGGTACTAGTAGTAGTAGTAGTAGTAGTAGTAATTACATTGCCGCGGGGGTTTAGCGGATCGTCCGCCCCCCACTTCCTTAAGGCACACCGGATCTTTCATCACCAATATCATAATCGGCGCTGCCGGCAGCTCGGCCCACTAGGGGTTGCAGTTTTCCCATCGTTCCGCCGTTCCTCCGTTTTATTCGGCCCGGGCCATTTTCGGAGTCTGCGACTTACTATGATGGGTCCGGTCGTCATCGATGAGAAGGGCCATGCTACCTAGTTTTCGGATTTTTGAGCGGTTTTAAGGCTCGGAGTGAACGTCGGACCCTCTCACCTTCGGACCTGCAGGGTGCCTCGCCTGCCCGTGTTTTGGCTCCCCCCCATCTTCGCCATATTCCTTGGTTGAATGTGTCAAGTTTCGAATCCCCTCCCTACTCTGTCGCTGCTACCCAGCGACTTACCCACTCCCTCCCCAAGGTTAGGATAGGCTAAGCTGTGACTCTACGGGCTTTGCAAAGAACAATGGACGCGATCGCGAGAGTTTCGTGGGGGTGATTCTAGTATATGTCTGTACATATATTGCAAACTTGGGATCCGATCCGACTTCGGCGAAATTCCCGCTCGCGCGGGAACATTACCTCCATTCGGTCATCACTTGCCGTCCTACTAAACGCGATGATGGTGACGGAGGTCGGTCGCTCCAACTTCGCCGAAATCTTTCTCCTTCGGAGCATAGATATCAGTTCCATCGTGCTCCCGCCTCATTGGGTGGGCTTGACACATTCTCGGAATAATGACTGATTGTTTTGGATGTGACCATCATCCCCGGGTCCGGTCGATGTTCAGCAAATAGCTCCGTCCATCTGACCTTTCCCTTAGAGGTTTGTTGTTCCGTTTTTTTTTAACGTCGCATCGCAACGGGACCTACAGTTTTTATAAAGGTGGGTTCCGAACCACCTGGGGGCACCACAGTTTATAGAGCACATGGAGTATTTCCAGAGGTGCCGCGTCGGGGATCGAACCCGCGACCACGGGGTCCGTAGGCGCGCGCTCTACCCACTGAGCCACTGCGCCCCTGCTTACCATGGTACTAACCCATACCCCACTGTTCGGCTGCGCTGGGCGAAATTTTATAGTAGGGACCTCCTCATTGCACACTGGGCGCGCTACGTGACCTCTTGTAGTTTGACTACGGCGTTGAGCCTGTCTTCGCTATTTAATTGCCGTCCGTACCCAGATACCTTCGATTCGGTCCCTGCCATATAAAACGCTTAAAACATTCGTTCTCTAGGTCCAGCGCAGCTGACGAGTGCTGCAGCGTACCTGGCTTATACATGGCTAGAGCAGACATGGGCGCGGTTGACCTGCGGAACACATGTTGCTGCTTCTCCTCTTCGCTTGGTCGGCCAGTCAGTCCCCACCACGGCCATTCTGACTCTTGGGCCTTAGCCTCTGCGTCTAAAGGAAGACTCGGAGTGGCCGTGGTGGGGACTGCCTGGCCGACCAAGCGCAGGGGAGAAGTAGCAACATGTGTTCCGCGGGCCAACCGCGCCCATGTCTGGGCTAGATAATTCCAGGGTTTGGTCGCCAAATGTGCAACTTTAGCAAATCTTTGGGACCGCTGCACGCACATAATTTTTGTTGTTCCATTCACCCCTAAACCGTAGGGGTGAGTTTGTTAGAGGTAGAGAAGACCTTTCCTATAAATATAGGAACTTTCGGTCCTCCGACAGTTCAGTATTAGAAAGACAAGACTCGTAGACCGGTCACATTGCTAACCATATCGATCACATCAGTATACATCCTGTTAACTTTTGAAAATATATTCTGTTAGTTAAGTAATCTTGTTTTTACGTTAAACACCCTATCAATCCATCCCTCTATACAGTGATAGGGTCCAACACGATTCGCCACGACAAATTAAATTCAGAACGGAAAGTTACGCCCTCCGTTTGATTGTGAAAGGTGTAGTCGCGGATGCAATCGCGTAAAGCCTACTGTTACGCCGCGACTGTGATGATTTGCAACTAGTGTTTCGGATCTGTGTGTAGCGGCCATCGGCACGTACAATAAACAGTTGGCGTGCAGATGGTCGGGTCGGTTTATGATGCGAGCAACAGCGAAGCTATTTTTGAGAAAGCCTTCTTCAGCGCGTACAATTTAGAATGTTTTAGACAATGCATGTTTCGTACTTTAGAATATTTCGTTTCTGGCCTCAATAGCAAATTCTGGGATCATAAACCCCCGAGTTTCCGAAGGGTCGCACCGATCGAGGTTCCAAGGCCACAGCTGGTCCCGGTATTCACCTCGCGGACCCGAAGGAAAAAACCCGCCATATCATAAAACCTCCAGGGTCATACCTGGCATTCCTAGAAATGTGCGCCTCGAGCGCAAGGAATGGTAGGGATAATCGGGCCCAAAATGAGGAACCTGATTGGACAGCAATTGTCATTTACGCTGTCCAATAAGGTCAATTTTCCGTCAAGGACACGCCCTGCGGAGTTTTCCTTAAGCATCGTGGAAAATGCAGGAGGCAGAAGCTCCTACGACTCCTCGAGTATAGTTTGGTTGCAATAAATATAGACTCGTAAGCCCGTACCTTGTGTCGACTTATTTAGCTAACACGCACGACAGTAGTTATACTTCATGTGCTCGCCAAATTAATCTTGGGCAAGGAGTTCAAATGTTACAAAGACGCAAGAGACAATAATTGATTCGCATTACAATAAAATACGTTAAACGAAGCGTTTCGTCCCGGACCTGCTAGTGGACTCATCAGTAAGGCTGATCTAGCAGGTCCTGCCTTATACGCCCGCAGATTTGAATAATCCTAATCAGAATTTAATCGGGACAATGTGGTATGGCGCTCGCGGATCTAGTGAGAGATGCGATCCGGTTTGACGCGTGTCCTGATCGTTGGACGACGAACTGCCGTAAGCCGAGTTAAAGTAACGCGAATGACTGACGAGACTGAACTGTGTCAGCGCGACTTCCAGTCCTAACGCGATGCCACTTGCGCTTCTCTATGAAGAAAGAAGATGCACTGATTGATTCCTGCAGAAAGTTGCATTTTCCAATCAGCACATTTTTGACTGTTAGAACCTCTTTCCCGTAGCATTGATGAGGCCCTTTAATGACTCTTCATTGCTTAATTCTCGAAGACGGTCATTATGCACGAACGGACCATTTTGGAATTGAATAAATCCTTTGCGAAAGTTTTGCTCTGACGGGGACACGTCCGGGCGTAGGCAGGTGATTATACGAAAAGCGGAATCCCTGCAAACGCCTATAAGCCAGGAACAGGTGTGGACATACTCGGATCAAAACGCGGGGGAGTGAATCTGTGGAAGGGCCCTCTTCCGGTTTCCGAGTAACAGACGAAAGGAAGAAAAAACCCCAAGAAGGCGGAAAAAAAGGGAGCCCTGCAAACGCCTAATCGAAAACGGAGGTGAAAGGGGTTTGGAGTCCCCTAGAGCAGTGGGGTTTTGGTGGGTAGGGGAAGGGAGTAAGTCCCGTTTTCCCTTTTAAAGCTAGTAGAAAGCCAAGTCCCACACAACTCCCCCGACCACCAACATTGAGGGGAAGTACGTAAAAAGTATTTCCCCACCGCTCAAAAAAAAGGCACGAACGGACCATAAATATTAACAGAAAGAAATCTACGTGTATGGTTCCTACGCGACGGAACACCCACTGTGACCTACTGTTGCCCCTACTTTCCTTTTCCAACGCGCTCGCGCCCTACACGACCAGCATGTATCTACTATGTACGCTTGCGCGTGTAGCGGAGTGGAACAGTAAGGGCATCGGTGGGTCATAGTGGGGATATTAGTACTGTGGCGGCGACAGGCTGACGCTACGTCCCCACCAATTGTTTAGGTTTAAGGGGGTACCGTAACCCCTGATCTGGGTATTTATCAGTGTAAGCAACCTCCACGCGGAAAAACAGTTTGGCAACAGTGACGAACATACATTTGTATCAATCTAACGCTTCAATTTCGCTATCAATACAGGTTTTTTTCTTTTTATCAATATCTTTATTGCTATTAATGGATCCGAGTGGCTTCAAGCCCTTTATATTTTTGTTGTTACGAATATGCGCCGATAATTCTCCTGTCTAAGCGCCATCTCGTTTGAATAGCTGAACTAAAATTAGTTCTACTTGCCCTTCATTGCCCTTCATGAACGGAATCTGGGGAACAATTGAATGCGATCACGGGAACACTGTTGTATTAGAAAAATACATTAGAATCTGCGGAATTTTTCTTCATTTGTTTTCCCTATTTTGGACACTCATATTATTAGATATAAACATAATCGAACTAAATCATGAGCAGAGCGGGCTATGATGAACCTTCCTCTTTAGAATAAGCCCACACACAGCTCAAAATATGTTAATATGAGGCCAAAAAATGTTTTCCCGCAAACACTAATTTCATCAACAAAACAGTGTTTGCGGGAAAACATTTTTTGTCCTCATATTAGCATGTTATGAGCTGTGTAAGGGCTCATTATAAAGAGGAAGGTTCCTCATAGCCCGCTCTGCTCATGATTTAAGTCAGAAAAACCGTTTTGTATTAGAAAAATTATTACATGGGAACCTGAGGGTGGTTGTCTCGACTTGTTTGCCCTACTTGGGACGCTCATATTATTAAATATAAACATAATCTTGTTAAATCATAAGCAGAGTGGGCTATGATGAACCTTCCTCTTTAGAACAAGCCCTCACACAGCTCGTAACATGCTTGTATAAAAACAAAAATGGTTTCCCGTAAACACGGTTTTCACTTGTTTTTCTAGTAATATTCTAGTAATATTCTAGTAATATGCTAGTCATATCCATGGGTACGGTACCCTCTTAAAGGTCGATTTATACATGACCGTCCGGCAGCGGACGGCGTTTTTGGGCATTTATACATTTCCGTCAGGTTTCTCAGGCAACTTGAGAAGGTTTCGAGACGCTCGACAAAGGCTCAGAGCCGAAGATTGTGTAATTTACAACCCTAACTCCAGGGGTTCCATGAACCGTTTACTCCCCTCTACACCTCAGGAGCAGCCTATGGTCCGAGTCTCCGGCAATCCGGAAGGATTCACCTAGAGGATATCTGTCCGGAAACCGGACGACACGAAGGCAGAATATAACATTTATTTAAAAAGCTATTAACTAGAAATTATCAGAGTTCGTCGTGCTAATTGGTGGAAAATACGATATTAAGGAATTTTTAAACGTTATAACGAAAAACAATAACAATTTATTGTATCATGATAACGAAAAAAAGAATATCATCTGACAAAGGGTACCGTAAAAAACAATTTGTCAAACAACATGCAATATTTTGTGCTACTAGGGGAAATATTCTAGGTCAGAAGAAATGTTTGATTTTCGAGTTAAAGTAGCTCCGAGTGCAAAAAGGGTTAATCCACTGCTGTTCCCTATCGTTTGTATGGGGCAGTGTATTGGACATAAACAAATTGAAAATGTTTTTCACTTTGTGAAAGGTGTAATTTTAGGATAAACGCCGTCGACTCTTATTTGAGAATATTTAAAGAATATTCAGCAATTTCATGGACCTGAAATAAGAAACAATTCAAACCTAACCTTTATAGTTTATATAGAATATTTTGTTTGTACATCGAAGACACATGATGCTAATTAGCCAGTGGGATACGGGAATTGACAGGTCATCAGAAAGATGGCGACAAGTTGTTACAAATTGTGAAAAAAAAAACAAAATTTCCAAAAGGAAGAATCGTAGAATACGACCATATTTTTAAAAAATTTTTTCACACTTGAAAGGATGAAAAAATTTGTGGAACAAAAACATGTCTAATATTTTTCTAATAATTATTTGAAATCATTATTTATAAGAAGTATTCACCAAGTGGCAGAAACGTTTCTCATTTACATGATCTCGTAAAGAGAGCTACCGATAGTTTAGCTGAGGAGTCGTGGGAGTGCCCATAGACACCTTTTTTTCTGCCACGCACCGCAGGGAGCCGTCAACCCACCAGTGAGATATGGCCCAACCGGCTAGACGGAAAAATATTGTGAGAAATGCCGGTCCGGTTACCGGTTGTGAACGGTCCCATCTAAACCTATGTATTTATATTTTGCCGGAACTCCGGATCGGTCATGTATAAATCGACCTTAAACATAGTTGTATGAATGTGTCCGGTTGTGCGTCAGCGTCGAGAGTATGGTTCAGTTTGCGTGCTGTGTGTTAGCATCGAAAGTATGGATCGGGTTGCGTCTGTGCGATAGCGTCGAGAGAATGTTTAGATGATTGGGTTGAACATCGCGAAGGGTCTGAATGTTTAGTTTAGTTTATCGCAAGAATGAGCTGCGTGAATGAATAAAGGATCTTTGTTCGTGAGAATGCGTCAACGAGCGAATGGCTAGTTCGTAAGCGTAACTTTAGTCTTAGTCGAGTCCTCATCGAGAACGGTCACGCGGGCTACGTGTTGACCGGCTGCAATAAAGTTTCAAAGTATCACTACAGAGTGTAGATACCGAGTACTATTCATTTGACCACCGAGAGGTTTCATTCCTAACCGCGACGGTAACCCACCTTCAGTACCATGGTTCAGTACCATGGTACAGCAAAGTTCCGATTCCTGTTCAGGGGGTGGTTCTCGGAGCGAACAGGAATCGCAAGCTAGACTTGCTTTTCTGATTTACTGCTGGGTCTACTACTCCGATCGCACCGAGCAAGACTACAATAGAGCAACGGTGTCGGCGACGGCTACTTTCAGCGTGCGGACGCAGCGTGTGGCCGTCGCCGGCACAGTTTAAAGGCCCACGTGTTCTCACAATGTACATGCCAATTCAAAATGCTTTATTTTTCATTATTTTTTTATGAGACTTTCACAGACTTGTTTCTGGTATTATTCTGATTAAAACAAGGCCAAACACGATATAATTTGGCCCATATTTATTCTACATGTGAGAAGCATAATTTATAATTCATTATACATTCAACATATGAAATAGCATATGTTTAAATAAACAACATAACATCTCGAAAATATGTTCTCAAAGAATTAGACTTGAATTTTGCAAATTAACGGAGTTGCAGCCTGTAGAAGGACAGCGCGACCTGCACATACAATATGTCGCATAACCAGTGCGTGGATCCGGGGCACCAATTCGCACGCGATGGCCACCAGATGGCGGCGTCTTCAGCTTCAGTAACAGAAAAATGGGGTACCTTAAGTACCCTGCAGAATTTTACAAAATTATTAGTATATACATGTGATATATTGAAATGATAAATCACACAAAATTTTGTTCTAAAATCATGAGAACAATAATACCGGTACACTCCCGCTAATATAACTACCTCGGGGCTCAGGGCTCTGGCCGCTCTGTGTTACGTATGCGGCAGCGACCGTTGGTAACCTTTGGCCCTTCTGGAGCTACACATCGAAATAAAGAGTCTATTCAGAACAGGGCAATTATTCAGATTAGGGCACTCATTAAGATTTTGGGGCACTTAGAGACGATACATCAATCTGCATCGTTTCTGGGAACCCTGTTTTATCAATAGTCCCCACTCTTGTCTAGGCCGATATTGGGGACTATATAAGGGCACTGAATCCCTTCATATTCGGGCTTTCATCTCAAGAGTTTTACACTGTACACGTCGATTCACGTCGTGATTACTATTGAGCAAGATCGGGTATTAGTTCTCTTTCGAGCAAAACATTACATCTCTTCTGGTACGAATCCCATCAACGGGATTCTGTAGTAGATAGCCTCCGCATCCCTCGTTGCGTAAACAGAGAGGTTAGTCCGCGACACCGCGACAATTTACACTGTAAACATTTGTATTCCTTTCGATTCAAGATTATATTATCGTGTGTTAAACTTAAACCTAGAGTTCAGTTTAATCATAACCCTCCTATTTCGATTCCAGTCGTTAGCATCCTACGACGATACACCTTTGCCGCTCAAGGTGTATCTAACAATTTCAAATAAGTTACGAGTCGGCGGAACCACGACCTCATCCTTTCCGATACTGGCTAGTCCGGAGTAATTCCACTGTACCCAAATTCCACACAAACGGATATCCCGGTGGTGAAAGATACACTGGCTAGTCCGGAGTGTACCCTTTAAAAGGAGACCCAGGTGGTGAAAGATACACCTGCTAGTCCTTCCTGTGTTCCACACAAAAGGATACCCCAGTGTTGAAAGATACACTGGCTAGTCCGGCGTGTACAATTCCTACCTATATCAAAGCCTCTAAAATATTACCACAAACTATCCTCGGTTTCCGCACGCTGCCAAACCTCGGCTCGTAACATCTGCTACCTTATTCTAGACACGGCACTGTTTTTGCGCCATCTGGTGGCCATCGCGTGCGAATTGGTGCCCCGGATCCACGCACTGCGCATAACTGTACTTTTGACATGAATTTGGCCTCTTCGTACAAGAAGCCTCCCTTTGGCGGGTCTGGTCAGTCCTGGTACATTATGTACACTTTTGGCGACCAGATGATCCATGCAGGTACATTATGTATAATCCTCTCCTGTGCCTCTTCCAGATTCACGGTGTACGGTGAGGACCTAGCGAGCATTGTCTTTTTCCTATATTTCCGTTTTTATAGCATCCTTCCGTAATTGCTTCCGCATGTTCTTAAATACCTGACCTTCTCTTCCACTTGGGGTTTTGCGTACCTTCCTCTCCTTATTTTCCTCCCACTACTTTTTTACCTACATACTCCTGCGAAATTTTTCAAACAGTGCCTTTTTCCTATATTTCCGTGTTTATAGCATCCTTCCGTAATTGCTTCCGCGTGTCCTTACCTGACCTTCTTTTCCACCTGGGGTTTTGCGTACCTTCCTCTCCTTATTTTCCTCCCACTACTCTTTAACTTCCCGATTTTGGGGAGATTACGATAACCGTGGCCCCTACTTTGAAGGTTATATTTGTGTTCCCGGGATCATTTTAAGAAAAAAAAAATGTGTATCTAACAGGTATCCAATGGGCTCCGTTTAGCCGGTAAAGTAGATTTCTTGTTTTTCTATCAGCTGCGCAGTTTCCGAGTATATTTATACTTCGGTGAATTTGCAAAACAACTGCCTCTCCCCCGAAATAATAATCGGTGGAACGTAAAGGCTTCATTCTGAAAAGATCAAATTCTGGAAGACATCTACCATGGGAAGATTACGTAAACAGAGTGAGTTAGGGTTACGTCGTAAGAGGGGTCGGAGAGACCCGGCCGTAAGGCCAGGCCGACCATGCATACGAAAAAACCAGGGATAGTCGAGTAGTAATGTCAAGTGAATATTTTTCGTGAAATATGGACTTTTAACATAATTTTAACGTTTCTTATAGGAAATTCTATTCTCCTACAGAAAAGGTCTCTTGATATTTTGCCATATCTCGCATAGTTTCCGAGATATTTCCAGTTTTATAAAAATGAAGAAATCTACTTTACCGGCTAAACGGAGCCCATTGGATACCTGTTATATAACTATTCTTTTCTTAAAATGATCCCAGGAACACAAATATAACCTTCAAAGTAGGGGCCACGGTTATCGTAATCTCCCCCATTTTAAGAATAACACATTTTTTTAGGCTCTGCAGGGACGAAGAAAAGGAAACTGGGATAATCCGCGACTCTTTCTTTCCTATTCAAAACTTTCACAGTCGATTAAATCAATAAATACAATTGAAATTATATCGTGTTTGGTCTTGTTTTAATCAGAAAAATGCCAGAAATACGTTTTTAAAAGTCCCACGAAAAAATAATGATTATCAAGAAGTTTGAACATTCGATTCGTTGTGTCAATGTAGTGGTGTTCACACCGATATACCTGGGCCGAGAACTATACTCGCCGCCCTGCGGCGCGGGACAGCATTGACAGGCAGTGGAGTGAGTAGGCCTGAACGAGAATCGGGACCTCCCAAACTGGACAGGAATCGGAACTTTGCTGTACCACGATTTCGGCATGAACGGTCCTCGGTCCCCCGTTCCCGATCACCGTACCCGACAGTGTTCGGATATTCGTGGGCCGTGGACCATTCTCCTAGGCAGGGATGCGAAGCGCGGGCTAGTAGTAGTAGTAGTAGTAGTAAATTATGACCGGGGAGTAGGTGATCGGCACCATCTCCTATTCCATTTAGGAGAGGGCTGGTGCCGTTAGGCACCAGCCCCTCTCCAATACGCACACCAACAGCATAGTCGGTATCATGTGGCAACCGGTCCTCGGCCCCGTAGGGTTGCGAATACCCCTGCTTTCAACCGCCACCCTGCTTTTTATAGCCCGGGCAACTTGCAGGGCGACGATCTACTAATCAGGGAGCGATCATCATTGATGAGAGGCCATTCTACCTAACATATTTGAGTTTTTGAGCGTTTTACGGCTCGGAGCGTACGTCGGGCCTTGCTCACCTTCAGATCATGCAGGCTTGCCATACCTGCCCATTTGGCCCCACCCTCTTCACCATAGAACCATATTGTGCACCTTTGAGTATTACATCCCTTATCCTACTCTATCCCGGCTGCCCAGGATTCACCCACTCCCTCCCCAGGATTAGGATAGGCTAGTCTATGCTTCTACGGGTTACTCAATGTCAAGGGACCGCGCCTTCATGATCGTTGGGGAGAAGTTGTATACTAATGTGTCCAGCCCCCTAGGGTTTGATCCGACTTCGGCGAAATTCTGGTAACGACCCGAATATCGCTTTCATACGGTCTTCACCCTCAGGGACCTTCCACCCTATCTAACATGTATACATCAACTTGGGGTCCGATCCGACTTCCGCGAAATTCCGGTATATGCCGGAATATCACTTCCATTCGGTCATTCCTTGCCGAGCCTGCCGCGTATTGGGGTGGTGGAGGGCTCAAGCCGCACTAGGTTCTATGGCTGATGTTTTGGGAAAGCGCAGGCTAACCCTAACCCAAACCCGGTTAACCGAGCGAGGTTTCTGTAACCCAACTAACCGTAGAGAGCGGGTTTTAGAGCCTAGAGAGAGACGGTTAACCCATCTTAGAAGCGGGTTAACCCGCACGGAGCGGTTTTCAGAGTCTACAAACAGCGGGTTAACCCGCTCCCGAATGGGTTACTAGTGATATAAGCTAGATACTTCTAGACAGTTCACTTCAGAGTTCAGAGATATACGAATATATGTATATATATTATGGATAAAAAGAGATCCCTCTTGCATTGCAATTTTCCTTTATTATTTAGTTTTGGATGTTTTTTTGTTTTTGAATTTTTAATGTTATGATTAAAATAAAAAAAAATAATCAAAAAATATATTCAGCAAAATTTATAACTGATTAGATTGCATCTTTTAATGTTAACGTACTCGATTCTAATTTTGTTATTGGAACTGGAAAAGTGGAAAAATTAGCCTCAATAAATGCTAAATCATAAATAAAATTGTCATTTTTCATCATTTTTCTTGGGCATATATACAATATTTTTATGGTATCATAAAAAATTCAATTGAACTAATTGACTACATATATAACTATTTATTAAAAAATAATAATTAATGATTAAATATAATTATTAAAATAAAATAACTATTAAATAATTTTCAAAACATTGAAAAATACGCAATTTATAAAAAAAATTTTAATTTCTCGGCCTCTGGTTTTCGAGACGTCTTTAAAAATATGGTTTTGACCCCTAACTTTGAGGGCTGTTTTCACCCCTGGAAAAAGCCGAAAAATAGCTGCATTTATTTCGGCTTCGACAGAGGCAGAATACCTTACCTTACCCTTGCAAGGGTTAACTATTTCGGTCTTTTCCATTTCGGCATTATTTTTTGTTTCGAAAGAGCATACTGTTGAGCGGACAGTCCTTGAATTTTGGATGGCGACCGTAGCAGGCAATGAAATAATAAAGCGTTTCAGACCTAATAAAGCATACTGACAAGGGAACTTATTCAGTCGATACAAGCCGATTTTTATGAGACTTATGCGAGATATAGTTCTTTGATTTTTTTCCAATTTTCATCGAAAATTTACATTAAAAAGTTACAACTATGGTATTCATGATCCTACTGTAGTCTTGTGTAACCGGGATAACCCTAACCCGAATCCGGTTCGGTTCTCGTAACCCAAGTAACCCGCTTAACCGGGTTACAGAAGAATTCGAACCGGGTTAGGCGGGTTACAGAATTCTTCTGTAACCCGGTTAGGCGGGTTACTCGGGTTACGAAACCCGAACCGGGTTCGGGTTAGGATTCGCATCCCTGCTCCTAGGTCTCTAGTTTTCCCTTCCTTGACCCATTCCTCACGTATTGTCGACCGCGCTGCCAGTGTTGGTGCCTGTTAGGCTGCGCGCGCTACGCATGCAAGTGTATCTCTGCTCTGTCTGTGTGAACTACTTGCTGGACTGATCGATGCCAACGCTATAAAGGAATAGTAACAAAGGAATAGTAGGTTCGTGGAAGGAGGTGTAGAATAACGGCACGAGCACTTAAAGTTTAATTACAAACGGCAATAGTCAGTTGTCCACTTTATTAAAAAAACCCAAATAGAAGGACCAGTCAGCACTTAGAACTAGTAGAAATGACTATAGAAACTAGAATTTTAAGGAGGTAGGGTACCCACGTGACATCACTAGAATCTAACCAGAATCTAACTAGATTTTGGGCCAAAACAGGGATTTACGCGGGAACACTTCGCGTCCTCATACGATTATATTTTGAGCTGAGTAAGGGTTCATTCGAAAGAGGAAGGTTGCACGCAGTGCGCTCTTCTCATGTTTTTTTAGATGATGTTTATATGAAGTAATATGAGTGTCCAAAGTAGACGAAACAAATGAAGAACTAGCTGGTTATTGTTGCTCGCTCGCTTCGCGAGCTCGCGGATGGGGTTGTTGTTGCTCGCTCGCTTCGCGAGCTCGCGGGTAGGACTGCTCTTGCGAGAGGGTTAGTGGTACGCATTGCTAGTGAGGCATACAGCTATTAATGGTTTTTTTTTATTTTGTGTGTGACTCTCCACGAGCCACACAAAGAACTTCCCGATTCGTTAGTTGTAAGCGGTAACATTAGCATTAACTGCATAATTAAAAAAAAATGAAATATATATAATTACGTTTGTTTATTTGGTGGAAAATTTCCATCCTCTCTTATAAATTGCATTGTTGAATGAACTTCTTTCGAAAAAAACTAAAAAATCTAAAAAGCTGCTTGACCAATATGGACCAAAATCTAATCAGCTCTAAGTTGCGACGAGGCACATCCATTGCATCATTCATCATTCTGATCGCATTGTTACTTTTTCAGAAAATGTTAACGAAAAATTTGACACACGCACATGCACACGTACACGCACACGCACACGCGCGCGCACACACACACACACCGACATTTTGATAAAAATAGTCTAAAATGAATCCAATGACCATGAAACGTGAAGATCTGTTAAAAATTCGATTTTCGATTTTCGGGGTAAAAAAACATTAATAGCTGTATGTCCCACTAGCAATGCGTACCACTAACCCTCTTGAAAGAGCAGTACTACCCGCGAGCTCGCGAAGCGGGCGAGCAACAATAACCAGCTAGTTCGATTATTGTAAGCGGTAACATTAGCATTAGTTGCATAATTGAAAAAAAAAATTTTTTTTAATTAAAAAAAATTTTTTTTAACCCTTTGAACTCGAGGCCGTTTTCGCTTGCGCGAACCAGCAACTCGAGACGATTTCGGCCTTAGGTGAACATTTTACAGATACTTCAAAAATATTTAATTTTACAAAAATTAAAAAAAAAAAAATTTCACCAGTTTATTCATTTATATGTCGAAAACAACAAATTTTGATAAATATTACACTCTGTAATTAGTTTTGGTGTGATACTTAGTAAAACAATAGCCAAGATGCATCCTTGCCACTTCACACCGGCCGGGCGCCGTATCGGCACCGCTCGAGTTGCTACTTATCATCGGCCGGACGCCGTATCAGCGCCGCTCGTGTTCAAAGGGTTAAATTTAAAAAAATTTTTTTTACATAAAAATGAAATATATATAATTACGTTTGTTTATTCGGTGGAAAATTTCCATCCTCTCGTATAAATTGCATTCTTGAATGAACTTCTTTCGAAAAAAACTAAAAAAACTAAAAAATCTAAAAAACTACTTGATCGATATGGACCAAAATCTAATCAGCTCTAAGTTACGACGGGGCGCATCGATTGCATCATTCATCATTCTGATCGCATTGTTACTTTTTCAGAAAACGTTAACGAAAAATTTGATAACATAAAAACGGCCATACGCACGCACACACACACACACACACACACACACACACACACACACACACACTAACAATTTGATAAAAATAGTCTAAAATGACTTCAATAACCATGAAACGTGAAGATCTGCTAAAAAATCGATTTTCGATTTTCGGGGTAATTACAGTAACTTCCCTATGAATCGGGAAGTTAAAAATTCCGGAGATTCTAATGTATTTTTCGTTCACAAAAAGATTTTTCTCGTGAATGTATCTAGAAGAGCGCACTGCGTGTAACCTTCCTCTTTCGAATGAGTCCTCACTGGGCTCAAAATATAATCGTATGAGGACGTGAAGTGTTCCCGCGTGATCGCATTCAATTGTTCCCTAGATTCCGTTCATGAAGGGTGAGTAGAAGCAATTTTAGTTCAGGTACTTAGGCGAGATGGCGCTTAGTCAGGTGAACTCAGGTCAACTATCAGCGTAGATTCGTAACATCAAAAATATAAAGGGCTTGAAGCCACTCGGATCCATGAATAGCAATAAAGATATTGACAAAAAGAAAAAACTTGTAATGGTAGCGAAACTTAGTTTAATTAGTGTTAGATTGATACAAATGTGTGTTCATCACTGTTGCCAAACTGTTTTTCAGCGTGGAGGTTGGTTACACTGATAAATATCCTAGAATCTATGGGTACCCCCATTTTTTATTTTAGATTTGGATTCTCCTGAAGAAAGTACCCCGATTTGACCTACGAGTTTTTGCATTTTTCTGCAAAAGTAGACGTATTTGATATTTTAAAAAATACTATTCAATAACACCATAATTGACCTCCCACCTCCACCTCCTGGGTGTGGGAGCGGGAATTATTTCAAAATCTTCATAGCGAATAGCGTTTTGTTAAGTTTGTTAATTTTGTTTATACTATTATAATTTGTCTAAGTTTATTATTATTAATATTAAATATGGTTCATTTATGATTAATTTCGTTTTAAATTTGTTATTTTTCAAAAATATATTTTTGTTGAAATAAAAATTGTTAATTTCTTCATAAATTTATTAATTATATTGGTAAGTATCATTTTCTGTAAAAAAAAATTACCTATATACACATTCATAGCCAAATTTAGAGAAGTGCCGAATATTAGGCAATTTGTCCACACAGTGCGACAGGGCATAAAATTAAAACTCTATACTGGTGAATGGGGTTAGAGGTTTTATGGAGAAACAATATCAATTTTCGAGGGCATTGAACAGTTTCTTGTACGAGCGAAGCCGCGGGGGAAAGCTAGTATACAGGGTGGGTCACCAAACGTTAGCACCTCAAATATCTTTGTTTCTAAAGATACGTAAAATATGGTAAGGTCAAAGTTGAATGGTACAATGGGGCTGACACGATGCAAAAAAATTTTGTTTTTATGTCGGTTTTTTTGGAGATATCAAGGTCACCTTGACTTTTTTTTAATGGAATGAGGTGTTTTTTAATACATCAATCGATGCAGCTGGACATTCCTTATAAAAAGGAACTAACCTGTATATGTCGAAAAGCTAGTAGTTCAGGAGATATGTCAAATTAAATAACTCTGAAATACCATTACTGTCGTACTATGACGTTACACTAGTAAGTGAACGCTAACGTCTTAAAAAGTACTAACCTATGTATGTCGAAAAGTTAATAGTTCAGGACATATTCCAATTTAAATAACTCTGAAATACCATTACTGTCGTACAATAACGTTACACTAGTAAGTAAACGCTACCGTCTTAGAAAGTACTAACCTATGTATGTCGAAAAGTTAATAGTTCAGGAGATATTCCAATTTAAATAACTAAAATACCATTACAGTCGTACTAAGTCGTTAGAGTTTGATTACAAGTGTAACGTCTTAGTACGACAGTAATGGTTCCTGAACTATTACTTTTTCGACATACATAGGTTAGTACTTTCTAAGATGGTAGCATTTACTTACTAGTGTAACGTCATAGTACGACAGTAATGGTATTATTGAGTTATTTAAATTGGAATATCTCCTGAACTATTAACTTGTCGACATACATAGGTTAGTACTTTCTAAGACGGTAGCGTTTACTTACTAGTGAGACGTCACAGTACGACAGTAATAGTATTTCAGAGTTATTTAAATTGGAATATCTCCTGAATTACTAACTTTTCGACATACATAGGTTAGTACTTTCTAAGACGGTAGCGTTTACTTACTAGTGTAACGTCATAGTACGACAGTAATGGTATTTTAGTGTTATTTAAATTGGAATATCTCCTGAATTATTAACTTTTCGACATACATAGGTTAGTACTTTCTAAGACGTTAGCGTTTACTTACTAGTGTAACGTCATAGTACGACAGTAATGGTATTTCAGAGTTATTTAAATTGGAATATCTCCTGAACTATTAACTTTTCGACATACATAGGTTAGTACTTTCTAAGACGTTAGTGTTTACTTGCTGGTGTAACGTCATAGTACGACAGTAATGGTATTTCAGAGTTATTTAAATTGGAATATCTCCTGAACTATTAACTTTTCGACATACATAGGTTAGTACTTTTTAAGACGTTAGCGTTTACTTACTAGTGTAACGTCATAGTACGACAGTAATGGTATTTCAAAGTTATTTAAATTGGAATATCTCCTGAACTATTAACTTTTCGACATACATAGGTTAGTACTTTCTAAGACGTTAGTGTTTACTTGCTGGTGTAACGTCATAGTACGACAGTAATGGTATTATTGAGTTTTTTAAATTGGAATATCTCCTGAACTACTATCTTTTCGACATACATAGAGTAGTACTTTTTGATAACGAATGTCCAGCTGCATCGATTGATGTATTAAAAAATACCTCATTCCATTAAAAAAAATGAAGGTGCCCTTGATATCTCCAAAAAAATGACATAAAAACAAAATGTTTTTTGCATCGTTCAGCCCCATTGTACCATTCAACTTTGTCCTTACCATACTTTACGTATCTTTAGAAACAACAAAGATATTTGAAGTGCTAACGTTTGATTACTCACCCTGTATAATGGAGCCAACGTCCACACAAAATAAAAGAAATTTTTCTACAGCTAAAGATTATGTTAAAAAAAAAAGAAGTAGATTGTGTAATTCTACATTAGAAGCATTGTGCTTCTTAAGAAGTCATTTTAAAACAAAAGCGTAATGTTTCGTTTTATAAAAGTTTGGTTTTAAATAAATAAATTTATCAGTTACATCTAGCGTCTATTTTTCGATTTCAAGTTAAAATTTTTTGCTGTTTCGGTTAATTTTATCAACGATATTCCAAATATCATAAGTTTTGCAATACTTTTCTATTTTACTAAATTCTAGAGAATTCTCGATAATTCTTGAGAAATATAGTCTTATTTCTCATTCCTCGAGAAATGAAAAATTTTAAGAAATCATGATCACTAACTGGGTACAATGTAATCATTGTTAATCAAATACCTTACGCATAAAATGTTCCTCTTGTTGGTTATTAAGTGTTATTGCTCTACTATGCCCGTGATTTTTACATACACCTTTTTATTTGTCCACAATGCTATTCGAGTCATGTTTTCAAATGTTCTCTTCGGACATGTAGTTGGATATTTGCAGTATTCACCGCTTCAGCGCAAAGACGTTGTGATAATCCTGATTGCAAGAGTATACTTTTTGCCATTTCCGCTAGAGTTCTATTAGCTCTTACTGTGACTCAATTTGGCTGCGGAATGTAACCAGCACTTAAGTGTTTCTTGATACTGTTGATAGCTCGGTATCCGGTTTCCTCTTTGACATGGTCAGTCCTTAATTTCTTTATCTTTTGCTCTGTCTTCACGTTAAAGTACTGGAAATCGCTAAACATTAAACACTTCTAACTTTTGAACCATTGATCCTCCAAATCTAAACATACGGTGGGTAAAAAAAGTATTGGCACACTCTTAAAAAGGCGATAACTTTTTAAATATTGTATTATACGATTTTAATTTTTTTGGGAAGCTAGAGCAATTAGTTTGCCACAGGATGCGAAAAAAATATTGTAAAAAATTGCAATTCATCGGAATTGTAGCAAAAATACTAAAAGTTGCATTTTACAACTCTTTTATGTGGGCCAATATACATTTTCACTTTTAACTGGGGAGAGCAGCACAATTTATTTACTTCAACTGAGGAGATTCAAGCTTATTTATATTTTTGTTGCTGTTTTGTTTAATAGCAATAAAGATATTAATTATAAAAGAAGGAGACGAATTTGAGAAATACGTAAAAATACTCTACCTCCGATAACCCTTCAGAGTACCCCTAAATGACGTGTCAAAATTTCATTGAGTTCGGAATACTTTTATATATATATATATATTCAATATCACAAATTTATTTTCTTGAAGTTCAAAACAGTGGGTACAATTATTCACAAAAGTCACTTGGAATTTTTTATAATATGAAAACAATTTGATTGAAAAATAAATATGACATGAAATTCACTAATTAAACGAAAGCTTTTTAAATTAATCTATTTTTTTAATGCAAAATATACTCGTGAATGGCTTTCATTGCCAATATCTTGATGGATTTTGAATTTCTTGTACTTTTGTCTCCCATTGTACAGGGTGTAAAAAAATGTTTGGTCCTGGCTGCCATAGGCGTATTCTACATCTTTGGATCGGTGAAGATCTGTGAAAAAAGTTGTCGCAAAATTGTCCTTGATCTTGAATTTCAAAGGCAAATTTTTGTGTTATTGCATTGCATTCTACGCATCATGGGGACAAAAAGTATCAAGCGAACCATGAGTCAAAACTCAACTCACCCATGGTTCCCTTGATACTTTTTGTCCCCATGATGCGTAGAATACAATGCAATAACACAAAAATTTGCCTTTGAAATTCAAGATCAAGCCAGGACCAAACATTTCTTTACACCCTCTACCTCCAGAACATCCTTAAGAGTTCTCGCCAGCTTTGAACATAATAACTTCTAAAGTGACACGAAGTAGGAAATGATTCTTGTACGGTTATTTAGAGGAAGTAGTACCGAAAATATTCCTCTTTCTTTGACTCTGGGATGTTTTAAGAAAAAAAAGATATCCATTAACATATACAGGGTGTCCCAAAATAAGTGTAACTCCCGGAAATGGGAGGTTCCTTGTGTCATTTGAAGCGATATTTTCCTTTACAAAAATGGCGCCCGCAGCTTTGTTTAGGAGTTATTAACGAAAACCACGGACCAATCAGAGCGCGGCTACAGCGGATTGATTCTGGTTCGCCCAATAACAACACCACGTTAAGCGGGACCTGTCACCGAGTCGGACTCCGTTCGCTATAGCCGGGTTCTGATTGGTCCGTGTTTTTCGATAAGAACTCCTAAACATAGCCGCGGACGAAACTTCCGTTTATGGTACACCTCAGAATTCGATGAAATTTTGAAAATAGGTTCTTTCTTGACTAAAATGACGATTGCCAGAAGGATTTTTGGCGAGCAGAAAAAAATTTTTTAGTATTTCCATGTCGCACTCTACCTTACCAACTTACCAACTTCCTATTTTATATAGAATATCTTCAATTAATTGTAAAAAGAGATCATCACCAGCCTAGTTCACCTCACAGCGCCATCAAAATTAACACATTATATAAACGAATCCTCTTTAATTTGAAGTAATACATACATAAGGTA
The DNA here is from genome assembly GCA_963971365.1 of Lasioglossum villosulum. NCBI lineage: Eukaryota > Metazoa > Arthropoda > Insecta > Hymenoptera > Halictidae > Lasioglossum > Lasioglossum villosulum. Next base: position 26,610,105 of record OZ020495.1, on the reverse strand, counting down.
AACTTGAATTTTTAAAGACTACTCCTGGATTTTCGTGTGTTCTCCGCCCCCACCCCAACCTAACCACAACTCATTCTAATTGACGCATGCGCACAGCATGAACATAAACTACAAAGTCGGTAAGTCAGTAAGTCGGTAAGGTAGAGCGCAACATTGAAATGATAAAAAATTTTTTTCGACACGCTAAAAATCCTTCTGGTAATCGATATTTTAGTAAAAAACCAACCTATTTTCAAAATTTCATCGAATTTTGATGTGTGCCATAAACGGAAGAACAGTCAAGCGGCGGACGCCATTTTTGTGAAGGAAAATGTCGTTTCAAATGACCCAAGGAACCTCCCATTTCCGAGAGTTACACTTATTTTGGGACACCCCGTATACAAAATTTTTTTAATCTGTCATGTATCATGCAGCATTAATTTTTGAATTTATTATTATTAGTTATTACTAAAACGATATATTATTTCTTATTGGGAAGGAATGCTGTATGTCATAAAAAAAACAAGAGAAAATATGAGACGAAACGACCCTAGTAGCACAAAAATATGGGGTAAATGTTTTTTTAAAATAATGTAAAAATATTTTTTGAGCCACACTTTTTTATATGAGAAAAATATTAGATCTGAATATTGTATACATATACAAGAAATGTAAATTCAATGTTCAGAAAATATAAGGTAAATATTCAGAGAATATAAATTACATATTTAAAAAATATAAAATAATGATTTAAAAACGTGAAATCCATATTTAAATAACGTTCTATTCAATCTTCAAATTTAAGAAAAAGTTATAACGAAAATTAAAAACTGTATATAACAACACTATTTTCTGTGCACTGCTTGAGGGAATATTTATCATCGACTTCGAAAGGAGCTTATCGAAAATTTAGAAATTTGTTATGCAATTAAAAAGATTAATGGTTTGAAGAATCCTACATTCGTAGGCGCACAGATTTTTTTTTAGGTGCAACTGTGCATGTGCAATTAACAATTGCATCATTTCTTTAAGTAGAAATGCATTTTTTTGTTGTTATAATCGATTTCTCTGTTTATTCTGCGTAAAAAATTATCAGGGTATCATAGCAAAATTTATTAAATTATCTTGTTCTCAAGATATTTTCAAAAGCTGTCTTTATTGAAGAAGATGTTGCATTTAAACACCGTTTCGATATTGTTATTATAACAAAAACTGATTTGTGTAAGTTAAGAACGAAAACTATATAATAAGCATCTTTTTCAATAAATACAGGTTTTGAAAATATCTCGAGTACCAATAAATTTGTCGCACATAATAAAAACATTACTTAATTAATGTTTTTGTAACATAAATGTATGTCGATTAAGTGACACACACGAATTCAAAGTAAATTAAAAGTAAACATTTTACATCATATATTCTAGAACAAATATTTTTCCATGATAAACATAAAATATTTCCTTCATATTAAAAAAAATATTCTATTTCTAATATTACATAAAGATTCATTTTATAAAAAAAAATATTTTTTTCATGGTATGAAATAGAAATATTATCTGTATGTTAAGAGAAAATATTCTATTTATAATATGAAATAAAGATTCATTTAATATTTAGAAAAACATATTTTTCCTGTAACATAAAATAGATATTTTCTCTGCATATTTAAAAAAAACATTTGTTACTTAACATAAAATAAATATTGTATGAATATTTGAATATTAAAGAAACATTGAATCTCTTTTTAATATTACATAAATGTGTAGACAATATTTTGTGCTACTAGGGGATGAGGACATCGCATAGAACTTACGCAATTTTGCCTTGATAAATATGCTATTTTCAAAACGCTTAACTTTAAATGATCATAGTAACTAAAATATTTCTTCAAATTCATTAATTTTTTCATTTTCGAGGTCCATACGCTTATAAAGTAATAAAAATTGATTAGTTTTCAATTTCGAAAGATCGAATTTTCGGAAAAATGTCCCTAAATTCTTCGATCCGGACCACTGTGTGCCGCGGTATTTAAAAATTTAAATGTGTTCTGGTATTTTTGCAGAGGTACGCACAAATTATACGTAATGTGAAATCGTTTGGTTCTCGTGTGGAGGTGAACCACGCTTCCTTATCGCAAGTGAGCTGCTTTTTTATCTGTCCTTTGATGTACTAATCTTACAGAATGTTCAAATACAACTTTTACGAAATGCGATTATCCAGGTATAAGCATTTCAGTCGGTTATAATCTGTCGCGTGGCGCACTAGCGTTCGAATAAAGCTTTTTTATTCTTTGAGTAACGTGTTGTAATTATAATTGAGAATTGTGTTATAATTATAATTTTATATTAGTCTCCCATTGGCGAAACTGTCTGTGACAAATTCAAGTTGTTATTGCGCAGTGTATGATGACAAGCAAGACGCAAGAGTTACAGAAGTCCACTCTACGCTTAAAGAGATGCAGAAAGAGGGGATTCTCAATCGCACGTGTAACAAACTCTTGTTTCGTGGTAATCAATCAACGAAAGTTAATACATTAATAGTGAAGGAGGCTTGACGCGTTGCGATTCGTTGCTCGCTCGCAGAGAAGTGTTTATTTAACGAAACCTGAACGTATCATACATTTATTTTCTTATGTAGATCGTATATTTTTGGTAACAAACTTTTAATGACTTCAGCGCATTGGTTCGATCAATTGTTATTTAAATACAATTTTTGCAAATTATCAGAATATTTTTTTTCAACGTTTCGATCTTACTTTAGATCATTCTCAAGAAAATTAGAAAATGATTAAGCCACACTTTTTCATATGAGGAAAATATTAGGTCTCAATATTATATACACATATACAAGAAATGTGAATTAAATGTTTCGAAAATATGTATGTATACACTTACCCTAGCAGCACAAAAATAATGGGTAAATGTTTTTTTCAAATATTGGAAAAATATTTTTTAAGCCACACTTTTTCATATGAGGAAAATATTAGGTCTCAATATTGTATACACATATACAAGAAATGTGAATTGAATGTTTCTAAAATATGTATGTATATACTTACCCTAGCAGCACAAAAATAATGGGTAAATATTTTTTTCAAAATATTGGAAAAATATTATTTAGGCCACACTTTTTCATATGAGATAATTATTAGGTCTCAATATTGTATACATATATAGAAGAAATGTGAATTGAATGTTTCTAAAATATGTATGTATATACTTACCCTAGCAGCACAAAAATAATGGGTAAATGTTTTTTTCAAATATTGGAGAAATATTTTTTAAGCCACACTTTTTCATATGAGAACAATATTAAACCTGAATATTGTATACATATACAAGAAATTGAATGTTTCGAAAACATGTATGTATATACTTACCCTAGCAGCACAAAAAAAATGGGAAAATTTTTTTTTTTTAATATTGGAAAAATATTATTTAGGCCACACTTTTTCATATGAGAAAAATATTAGATCTCAATATTATATACACATATACAAGAAATGTGAATTGAATGTTTATAAAAGATGTATGTATATACTTACCCTAGCAGCAAAAAAATAATGGGAATATGTTTTTTTCAAATATTAGAAAAATATTTTCTAAGCCACACTTTTTCATAGGAGAAAAATATTAGGTCTCAATATTATATACACATATACAAGAAATGTGAATTAAATGTTTCTAAAATATGTATGTATATACTTACCCTAGCAACACAAAAATAATTGCTAAATATTTTTTTCAAAATATTGGAAAAATATTATTTAGGCCACACTTTTTCACATGAAAAAAATATTAGATCCGAATATTGTATACATGTACAAGAAATGTGAATTGAATGTTTCTAAAATATGTATGTATATACTTACCCTAGCAGCACAAAAATAATGAGAAAATGTTTTTTTCAAATTTTGGAAAAATATTTTTTAAGCCACACTTTTTCATATGAGAAAAATATTAGGTCTCAATATTATATACACGTATACATGAACTGTGAATTGAATGTTTCGAAAATATGTATGTATATACCCTAGTAGCACAAGAATATTGTATAAATATTTTTTTCAAATATTGAAAAAATATTTTTTAAGCCACACTTTTTAATATGAGATAAATATTGGATCTGAATATTGTATACATATACAAGAAATATGAATTGAATATTTAAAAAATATAAGCTATATATTCAGAGAATATAAATTACATATTTAAAAAATATAAAATAATGATTTAAAAACGTGAAATCCATATTTAAATAACGTTCTATTCAATCTTCAAATTTAAGAAAAAGTTATAACGAAAATTAAAAACTGTATATAACAACACTATTTTCTGTGCACTGCTTGAGGGAATATTTATCATCGACTTCGAAAGGAGCTTATTGAAAATTTAGAAATTTGTTATGCAATTAAAAAGATTAATGGTTTGAAGAATCCTACATATAGAAAAAATATTCTATATCTAATATGAAATAAAGATTCATTTAATACTTAGACAAAAATATTTTTCTCATAACATGAAATAGATATTCCCTGCATATTTAAAAAAAATATTTGTTACTTAAAATAAAATAAATATTGTATGAATATTTGAATATTAAAAAATGATTGATTCTCCATTTAATATCATATGAATGTGTACACAATATTTTGTGCGACTAGGGTATATAGACGTACATACCCTAGTAGCACAAAACATTGTATACACATTCATATAATATTAAAAAGAGATTCAATCTTTTTTTAATATTCAAATATTCATACAATATTTATTTTATATTAAGTAACGAATATTATTTTATAAATATGGAGGAAATATCTATTTCATGTTACGAGAAAAATATCTTTTTCTAAATATTAAATGAATCTATATTTCATGTTAGAAATAGAATATTCTTTCCTAATATACATATAATATTTATTTCATATTATGACAAAAATATTTCTTTTCATTATAAAACGAATCTCTATTTAATATTAAAAATAGAATAGTTTTTCCTAATATACAAATAATATTTCTATTTCATACCATGAAAAAAATATTTTTTCTCATAAAATAAATCTTTATGTAATATTAGAAATAGAAATTTTTAAGTATCTTGAAAACAAGATAATTTAATAATTTTTTGCTATGGTAATCATTTTTTACACAGAATAAACAGTGAAATCGATTAGTACAACAAAAAATATGCATTTCTACTTAAAGAAATGATGCAATTGTTAATTGCACATGCATGGTTGCACAAAAAAAAATCTGTGGGCTACGAATGTAGCATTCCCCGAACCATTAATCTTTCTAACTGCATAAAAAAATTCTGTTTTTTTAAATAAACCCCTTTCGAAGACGAAGATAAATATTCCCTCGAGCAGTGCACAGAAAGTAGTGTTATTATATTATAGTTTCTAATTTTTGTTATAACTTTTTCTTAAATTTGAAGATTTAATTGAACGTTATCTAAATATGAGTTTCACGTTTTTTAAATATTTACTTTATGTTTTTTAAATATGTAATTTATATTCTCTGAATATTTAGCTTATATTTTCTGAACATTGAATTTACATTTCTTGTATATGTATAGAATATTCAGATCTAATATTTTTCTCATATGAAAAAGTGTGGCTTAAAAAATATTTTTTCAATATTTGAAGAAAACATTTACCCAATATTTTTGTGCTACTAGGGTCGAAATACAACAATTACATAGCTGTACATACAATTTCTAATTTTTGTTATAAATTTTTCTTGTAAATTTAAAGGAATGTTAATTATATATTGAATTTATATTTTTCAAATATTGATTTTACATATCTTTAACATTTACTTTATATTTTGTAAATATCTAGTTTATATTCTCTGAATATTCAGCTTATATGTACTCTACATTCAATTTACATTGCTTAAACACGTGTACAATATTTAGATCCAATATTTGTCATATATGAAAAAGTGTGGCATAAAAAGTATTTTTTCAATATTTAAAGAAAATACTTATCCAATATTTTTGTACTACTAGGAATTTTTCATTGAGTTATTTTTTGGGATTAATAGTGAATCATTTGTTTTGCCTTGTAGATTTGGCTACATCAATGAGCGATTTTATTATTTGTACGTGTTTGAGTAGTTAATCCAGGACGATTAACTTGTCAGGGTGGCCGAATTGTTAAAATGTTTGTACCACCATGTAGATGACTGAGTGTTACACTGATATGTTTAACTGTTATACAGGGTGTCCCAAAATAAGTGTAACTCCCGGAAATGGGAAATTCCTTGTGTCATTTGAAGCGATATTTTCCTTTACAAAAATGGCGTCCGCGGCTTGGCTGTTCTTCCGTTTATGGTACACATCAGAATTCGATGAAATTTTGAAAATAGGTTCGTTTTTTAATAAAATGACGATTGCCAGAAGGATTTTTGGCGCGTCGAAAAGAAAGTTTTTATCATTTCAATGTTGCGCTCTACCTTACCGACTTTGTACTTTATGTTTCTGCTGTGCGCATGCGTGTTTAGGAGTTATTAACGAAAAACACGGACCAATCAGAGCGCGGCTACAGTGGATTGATTCTGGTTCGCCTAATAGCGACACCACGTTAAGCGGGACCTGTCACCAAGTCGGACTCCGTTCGCTATAGCCGGGCTCTGATTGATCCGTGTTTTTTATTTTTGTAAAGGAAACTGTCGCTTCAAATGACCCAAGGAACCTCCCATTGCGAGAGTTACACTTATTTTGGGACACCCTGTATATAATTTTAATGATTTATGTTAATGTTTACGTTACGTTAATGTTTTGTCAATAAATGTATGATACTAACAAACTTTTAGTGATTTCTGCGCACTGGTTCTATCAATTGTTATTTAAACACTATTTGCAAATTATCACAATATCTTTTTTCAACGTTTCGATCTTGCTTTAGATAATTCTCAAGAAAATTAGAAAAATTGCGTCTGTAAATTAACAATCAATTTTATGCTTGTACTGTGTGAATTTAAAACAAGAGGAGCAATTGTTATCTACTTGCTTAGTGTAAAAGAAAACAAAATTTTTAATTATAACTTTTGGAACAAACATAACGTATCATCGATCGATCTATTAGCCGATCGATATTTGGCGGTAAATTCAAAACATAACTTGATATTGTTCTTTGACTTTTACCGAACGTAGAAAAGGACAGAAATGTAAGAGAAATGTAAACATAACTAACCCAATGACAAAACTTCTTTCTCATTATTTTTTCATCGAAATTATGTTACGTTTGCCATCATTTTTATTAAAAATTTTATTAAAAAAATTAAATCAACTTCGAAACAGACTAAAAAAATTCACTAAAAAGTATGATATAATTGCCTTTTGATTTCTATGAATACACACCAACTGTTGATACAATTGATTAAAATAAAATATTAAATACAATACATTCTTTTCGGAGGAGGCGCAAAATTAAAAATTTTCCAAATCACAGAAGTTGGTGATTATGATTTCATTGGAATATGGTGGACTTGGAAATCAGTCGGTTGAAAGAGAAGATGTATTAATATGTGAAAGCATGTGAAAGAGTTTAAGCATTTTCGTAATTTCTAGTGTCGAAAATTTTTAATTTTGCGCCGCCTCCAAAAAGATTGTATTGTATATAATATTTTATTTTAATCAATTGTATCAACAGTTGTGCATGTATAGAAATCAGAAGGCAATTATTTCATACTTTTTAGTGAATTTTTTTAGCGCGTTTCGAAGTCGCTTTAATTTTATTAAATGAAAATTTTTTCCTTTTTTGTTGTTCTTATACCTTTTTTTATTAGTACATTTTTGTTTTTTCGTGCTTTTTTTGTTTTTCAGTCCGTTTTTTCGAAGTCGGATGTATTTAAAAAAAAATGTTTTTCATTTCACACTTTTTAGTGGAACGATCAAAATTTGTAGAACACGATGGGTTTGTTTTTTGGTCTTATTGGTTCAATAATATACAAATAAACAATGTACTGATCGAATTGAGTTGGTTAAGAATACAAAAACAACTAAATAGAACATATAATTATTTATTATTATATATTTCTATCTATTTCATTTAAGCAATAAGTTTCACTTTCGTCTTGCGTGAACTTCACGCACACGATTTTTTTAAAATTCTAAACGCACAGTCTGTTTAAAAATTTTTTTTTTACTATTGCATTGTCATCCAGTTCTGAGCTATGTTGAAAATTTCAAGTCTCTAGCTCATCGGGAAGTTAGTTTAAAATCAATTTCAAGATTTGTACCGAATAAGCAAACAGATAGACAGGCAAGAAACCGAGCTAATAAAACCGTATTAAAATAGAGCCGTCTCTATGAGAGTTGTCGGTCCAGGGTACGCCTTTTCGACAACTTTCAAGGGATTACTGTACTTTCGATATTGGTCTTGCTTTTTTTAAGCGCGGAAATGCGTTACGCATACCCCAGGCCCCCTAAAACCAGGTTACCCACTAAAACCGCACTCCCACCTAAGCTAATGTAAGGGGGAGCCAGGATCTCAACCGAACTCAACTGGCCACCCCCTTAGCTTCCCTGGAGGAGTGGTTAGCTCCCACACCCCTACGCTATAAGACCCCAGGAGGAGGGACCCGTTTGGTGTCCCCATCCCAGGAGCCTTCGAACTGGGGTTCGGGCATGGATGCCAGAGATGCCAAGTGGAGGAACCTGGAGGAACTTTCCTCTCTGGCTGGGCCCCCCACTCTTACTTCTACTAGTTCTACTGCGCATGCGCCACACACGAACGTACCTCTAAACGTGACTCACTCGGGCAGAGCAGAGGTACGTCGTGTGTGGCGCATGCGCAGTAGAACTAGTAGAAGTAAGAGTGGGGGGCCCAGCCAGAGAGGAAAGTTCCTCCAGGTTCCTCCATTTGGTTGAAGACAAGAACAGGCGTGGGAAATTCGTCTTGGCACTGGGCGTGTATACGAACAGTAGGTCCCCGGAAGGCCATCTAGCGAAACGGAATAGTAGAGGGGCAGCCCATTGGCTGTCTCGGGAGGTGGACTGTTTTAAACTTTAACCACCTTCCTTAAAAAAAAGGTTCCTCCATTTGGCATCTCTGGCCAGAAGGAGGAATTTGCCGCTCCGGCTGAGCCCCCCACTCTTACTTCGGACTTACTTACTTTTTCGGACGTAGACAAGCCTCCCACCGGAGACGATTTTAGGACAGACATAAAGCTCTTGACGATCATAGAGAACGTTTCGCTCTGGAGCAGTGATGCCAGATTCGTGGGTCATGGGATTTTTCCCCTCCGCTCGCTCAGCCGGTTCGATCCCCCACTCTGACGCACCGTCGTCGACATAGTAGAGGTACGCTGGTGGGTGTAGCGCGCGTGCAATCGAGCAGGAACTCACACGGGCAGAGTAGAGGTACGTTCGTGTGTAGCACGTGCGCAGTGGAAGCAACGTAGCGACGACGGTGCGTCAGAGTGGGGGATCGAACCGACTGAGCGAGCGTAGGGGAAAAATCTCAAGACCCACGAATCTGGCATCACTGGGTTCGGGAAGCCCACAGCCAGGGGGTGTCGACTCCCATAGCGACGAATATGATTCTAATTCATACCCTTAGGGTATGGTGGCAGCACAGTAGTGCCTCGGTAGTGGGGAAATCCTATCTTTGCCTTGCGCGTCATTCAGCTATTTGACGCCATCAGATGCCATTTATAACTGTTGCAAACTGTTGCGGAGTCAAACTGTTGCTGAGTTTTCATATATGCTGCTTATTTATTGATGTAATTCAATGTAATTGTTCAATGTAATTATTATATGTTACATTACCAATTCATTTTCCCTGAAAATAAATTCATAACCATCAATAGCTAGCGAAGAATACGATTACACGTACATATATGCAAGGTTGATCATGTGTGAGTTAGGTGTGCGTGTGATCACACACTGCTTGTATCCCTACTCTTTGGTCTCTACTGTGTTGCCACCATGCCCAAGGGGACTGAACTACAACTAAATTAGTGTCCACTTTTTTATATGGGAGTCGACACTCCGTGCCCACAGCTCTCGGTGCTTTCGTACGCTGCTCGGAACGACGAGAGGTGACCCCCTAAAGATGGACTCATACGGGCACAGATTCTAGGCGACGTCGCCGAGAATCGTAAATTTCGAGCGCTGGTTGACAGGTCGGAGCTGTGCGTAACGTTCCAGGTGATCCCCCAGGGTCCTTTAGGAAAACTGCCGATAGCTCTCCTTTAAGACATCATGGACATAGGAAACGTTGGTGTGGGTTCTTCGTAGAGTGGGTACATCAACGTTATCCTAGGTCCATGATGTCTTAAAGGAGAGCCATCGGTAGTTTCCCTTGAGGACCCTGGTGGACACCCTGGAACGTTACGCACAGCTCCGAACTGTCAACTAGCGCTCGAAATTTACAATTCTCGGCGTCGTCGTCTGGAGTCTGCGCCCGTATGAGTCTGCCTCAAGGTCCATTTAGTTTAGCCAGTTTACATTTAGCTAAATGTACTTAAAAAGTACATTTAGTTTATCGGCGACCAATGCTTAAGGATAGGGAGTCCGGCATCGACAGTTCGGCCCGACATCTCAACGAAATTTTGTTTCGTGTCGGTCCGGACATTTCGGTTGCCGGAACCCTGCTGTGCGTGGCACAAAAAAAGGTCTTTATGGGCTCCACAACTCCTTAGGCAACTAGCTATCCCTTAACACTTTACAACATCATGGAAGTAGGAAACGGCCCTGCCGCTTTGTGAATTCTTCTTAAATAATTATTTAAAATAATTACTAGAAAATATATTAGAGACACATATTTGTTCTGTAAATATTTTCACCGGATCTAGTGTGAAAACATTTTTAAATATATGGCTACAATTTTTGCTCTTTGAAATACCGTTTTTGTTCCATTATCTGTAACAACTTATTCCCATCATTCAGGTAACCTGTCAATTCCCGTACCCCAATGACTAATTAGCAACATGCGTTTTCAGACTTATTCGAAATGCGACAGAACTTTCCTTCCACAACCTAATAAGAGATATAGAAAATTATTTCAGTTACACCGATAAATAATAAAATGTTCATTTTAGAGAAACCAATAGTGTCATTTCGCCCACTACGATACTTTGCAACTGTACGCACCATGTATAAATTTCATATCGGCATACATGATATGTGAAACACTCCAGTAACTGCAAACAGCTGTTAGGTTTGAATAATTTGTTATTTCGGGTCCATCAAATTGTTGGATATTCTTTAACATTATGAAATCAGAACTCTACTTCCACATTTAAGAAGTCAAAATGGCTGGAAGGAAAAGCTGGAAGAAATTATTTTACATGTTAATTATGGTGAAATTATATAATTTATTATTGTAATACTAAATATTTAGATCACGTAACTCTGTCCACTAAATAACTATATTATTACTTATTATTACTATTAAATAATATTATTTTTCTGCATTTCCACCACCAAAACGTTCAAAACCTCCGCCGGAGTTGTTTGACGACTTGTTTCCCCATACAATTTGTCATATGATATTCTTTTCTTTGTGACTATAGTAATAAATAAATTGTTATTTTTTTATAACGTTTAAATTCCTTAACAACGTACTCGCCACCTATTGGCACAACGAACTCTGAAAAGTTCTAGTTAACAGCTTTTTCAATAAATACAGTATGTTATATTCTGCCGATGCTGGAGCCGGCCCGGACATCGGAAAAATTCTGGTCTCACCAGAATTTTTCCGATTTTCGGGCCGGCTCTAGCGTAGGCATCTCCGGGGTGTAGAGGGGAGTAAAAAGTTCTAGGGACCCATGGGGTTAGCCGGGGAACCCCTGGGGTTCAACACGATCTCCGGCGCTAGGCCTTTGTGCGAACCTCTCGAAGCGCCTCAATTTCAGAGCGGACAGTAGGCATCTGGTAGGTGGCCGACACCCTTCCGCTGGGGACCGGAGGAAGGTCCCCATTGGGTGCCGGGCAACCACGGGGAGAGTTTAACTCCTCCACCCCGAGGTGCTGGTCTTACCTGCACTGAAATGAAATATGAAGTTCCTTAAACTGTCATTTTTTTCCACAGCTCAGAAGTCCCGTTGCTGGGCCACTATCCAGGCTGTCGAGTGCTCCTAGAAACACTGCGAACGCTTACGAGAACCGTGGTTGTGCAATGTCGAAATCGGGGAAGAAAGAGCGACAAGACAATCGGAACAACTGGAGGAAGGAGTGCGCGACACAAGGACAACGAACTTGCGTTAGAATTGGAACCTACATCTTGCGGGTTCTCGCTTGTATCTTCGACTGAATAACATTAAGAAGTTAACATGGTAGGACGTAGACTAAGACCAACGGGATGTCCCACCGAGAGCAGACATATTTTCTACTCTGTTCTAACGAGCTTTCTTGTCTGACTCATTCTCTTCGGGAGTTCCATAGACAAGTTACCCCTTTAGTACACGCGTTGGGTCTGCGGGACCCATCACGAACAGGGTCGGCCTTCTCTATAAAGGGGCCTGGATGCAAGAAACCATTTGGGGCCCTAAATTCTTTGTTTCATGAGTACATTACTTTAGTTCTTGATCATGTTGGGGCCCCCTCAATTGCGGGGCCCCGGTGCTTAGCATCCGCCGCACCCTCCAGATGGCCGGCCCTGATCACGAAGATTGTTGTTCGTTTAAATTCTTCGAATTACTTACACCATTAAGTTAAAACTATTAAGTTTAAACTATTAAATAAATCCGCTGCCTTTGTTCGTAGTAGTTCCTCGTAACAGAGCGACGATCTTGTTATAACGGGAAAGAACAATATTTATTAATGAAAATTCAAACAAAAGATTTTTTATGAGGACATTGTTAGCAGTTCTACAGTTTCCTTTCGATATAAAAAATAAGACGATGTTTCCCGCAACAAGAAAATCTCTAGCGCCCCTTTTCTTCTTTCGAAGGTGTGCGCTCGTCGCTGAGTAATGCTAGAATGAGATTCTATCCTTTTCCAACGAAAGATGTCGTCGACCATTCGAGATTAATGTCAAGTCGAATCAGTGTTGAGATATTGACCTAGATCCCTCGCGCATTCGGGTCCAATATCGAATACCGGTCCATGACAAAGGGGTCCCATGAATTATATATTCATTTTTTTCACAAAAAAATCATAAAATTTTTTATGAATTTTACAGGGTGACCAAAGTAATGTATTTCTTGAGAATTTTACTTTACTGATGCTAAAACAGGGGGATTAGAGACTTCACCCTTACGCTTTGGCAGGGCCGCCGCGTGGATACAAGTCGCCCTCTTCATACATGAAAATGATTTGTATGGCCTTTTTGGGGAGATTACGATTTCCGTGGCCCCTCGTTTTAAGGTTATATTTGTGTTCTTGGCGTTATTTAAAGAAAAAATGTATATATATAACAAGGTGTCAAATCGACCTTGTTTAGCCGGTAAAGTAGATTTCCTGTTTTTCATAAATTTGTAAATATTTCGATAGCTATGCGAAATACGGCACAATATCAAGAGACCTTTTTTGTAGAAAATGAAATTTCCAACAATTTATATCCTATGACATTTTTTTATCAGCTGCGCAGTTTTCGAGTATATTTATATTTTAGAGTGAGTTGTGGTTAGGTCGTCGAAGGGGGCGACCATCCATACGAAAATCCAGGACCTCGAAAACTAAAAGAGATCCGCTCATCTCTGAAAAGGAAAAAATGTTTTTTATAGGAAATTCAATTTCCTATAAAAAAGGTCGGTATATATTTTGCCATAACACGCATAGTTCTCGAGATATGTAAAAATTTATAAAAAACAGGAAATCTACTTTACCGGCTAAGCCAGACCGATTTGACACTATGTTATATATACATTTTTTTCTTGACATAACCCCAAGAACACTTCATGTTGCGGCACACAGTGAAGTCGAAGGGGCCAAAAATCAATTTCACGAATTTTCAATTTAAAAAAGAAAGGATTATTTTTGTATTACCAAAAAGTGAATGTATAATGTTCCAAAGTCCGATTTTTAAACAAAACTCATTTACGGGGAATTAGGCATGGCAAGTAACCTATTTATCTCTCTTGGGAATTCGCCAGTTTTTAGCACTATAGTTATTTAATTATTGTGTCTATAATTGAATATTTACAGATCTGCAATTTATAGGGGTTATTAGACATCCTTAAACTATTAACTAGCACTAATAATTTTTCAATAGTTTGTTTAACATTAACTAATATTGATTAATCGGAAACCCCTTTACGTGGCTCTCATTGTTTATTTATGGAAGCAAATGTTAAAAATGTTGAGCAGCTTCTGAAAAAAAATATCTGCCAACTTCGAACACCTATGGCCGCAATTTGTGTTTAAATATAAACTTTTAAAATTTCCAAGAATTAATCGCGCAGAAATTACGGTTATTTGAGGTTTAGGGCGAAATCAAAGCCAAAATTTTGCAGAATATGGGATAATTATGGACATTTTGGTACGAACGTTTTTAACCTTCCAAAAATTCTTCGAACAAGCACAGTTTCAATAAAATTCTAGTTTTTCCAATAATACGGGCGGAAAACTTTTTTTTAAACATGATATACATCATTTCCCGTAGATTTTCTTACGCTGATTTCAAATCTGGTCTCAAAATTTGTCTACGACCTCAGGATTTTTCTAAAAGTCGATTCACGAATCATCGTCTCATATCGAAAGAAAACTGTACCAACCCGTGCATTAGAGGGTCAATAAACTGCAGATCTTTATACGAATTGTAGAACTTTCTACTTTGTTTTATAAAGAAGAACTGGAGCCTTTTTGGGTGTATAAAAACTAATGGTCATCCATTCTAGACAATAGTTTATAACAAAGAAAATTGTTGTTAAAGTTTTTTTTACATCAACGCATTCTACTCATCAAGAAGAGAAAAAGTTTGAAAGGAGCTATACATATGTTTCAAACAAATAGTTATTGAGATATAAGCTGTTAAAGTTTTTGCAAAATTTGATTGTGTGGAATTAGACGTATAGACAAAAGCCTACTATCACAGTCCACATGTCTGTGTCGATGAGACAGAACATGATTGTGTGCGTGCTGGGAGCATACGAAATTTAAATGGATATTCGTAGCTAGGCCCGTACCAAGTCATTGTCACCCTGCCCACTGAAATCATCAACTTGAAGTTGAGAATTTCAAGTTAAGAATCCTAATCCTTGGCACGATTACGATTTCCGTGGCCCTTCGTTTTGAGGTTATATTTGTGTTTTTGGGGCTATTTCAAGAAAAAAATATATACATAACATGGTGTCAAATCAAATGTTTAGCCGGTAAAGTAGATTTCGTGTTTTTTATAAACCTGCAAATATCTCGGAAACTATGCGTGATATGGTAAAATATCAAGAGACCTTTTTTGTAGAAAATTGAATTTCCTATAAAAAACATTTGGAACATTTTTTTCCTTTTCAGAGATGAGCGGATCTCTTTTAGTTTTCGAGGTCCTAACTCCGACGACGACCTAACCACAACTCATTCTGTTCACATAATCTTCCCATTGTAGAAAACTGCGCAGCTGCTAAAAAATGTCATAGGACATAAATTGTTGGGAATTTCATTTTCTACAAAAAAGGTCTCTTGATATTTTGCCGCATTTCGCATAGCTATCGAAATATTTACAAATTTATGAAAACAGGAAATCTACTTCACCGGCTAAACAAGGTCGATTTGAAAACCACGTTATATATACGTTTTTTTCTTGAAAGAACCCCAAGAACACAAATATAACCTCAAAATGAGGGGCCACGGAAATCGTAATCCTCCGCAATTGAGTTTCAAGATGGAAAACTCGTCCTGCCAATAATACCAGTACACTCAGTGTTCGGAAATTGCGCACGCGACGGCCACCAGATGGCGGCGTTTTCAGCCTCAGTAACAGAAAAATGGGGTACCTTGAGTACCCCGCAGAATTTTAAAAACTTATTAGTATATACATATGAATATAGAAAGGGTTAACCTACCCTTAACACGTTGTCAATTATGTTTCAAGACAAAACACACGTCCCACCGATAACACCGGTACACACCCGCCATTATAACGGTCTCAAGGCTCCGGCCGTTCTGCTACCTTATTCTCGACACGGCACTGTTTTTACCCCATCTGGTGGTCGTCGCGTGCGAATCGGTGCGCAATTTCCGAACACTGAGTACACTCCCTCCAATATAACTGCTTCAGGGCTATGGCCGCTCTGCTACCTTATTCTAGACACGGTACTGTTTTCACGCCATCTGGTGGCCATTGGTGGCACACTGCCTCTTATCGTGCATGCGCGGTGATTTCAGCCTCAGTAACATAACCTTTTCGATAAAACGGGATTCCTTGAGCATTCCGCAGACTTGAGCACCCCGCAGAAAAAAATATTGCTACAATCTAAATATTGCAATACAATCTCAGACTACACCATGCAATTATATGGCATGAAACAAACAACACTCTCCACTGCAACACTGTCTCCGAATGCAACAATTAGTTTACACAATGATAACACCGCTTTATCACGACGTGGCAGAAAGACGTGAAAAACAGGTGGGCGGTACACGAAGACAATTGAGAGAGGTGAATTCTTCTCGAACGAAAATTAAATATATAATAAATTTTATGATTTCGGTGCAAGGTTCGATCATTTATAGAAAAACAGCAAATGTGCAATTATTTAAACATGTTTCTGGATTGAGAGAAGTCGGAAGGCCCAAAGCAGTCCTGCTCTACTTTATCGGCTGGTTTCATTATTTTATCTCCACAAGAGTGAAATATGTCGCGCATTCCAACAAAAAATTATTAGTACAAGTACATACATATGTGAAATATTGAAATGATAAACCGAATAAAATATTGTTCTAAAATCTAAAAAATAACTGCCTCAGGGCGTCAGGACTCTGGCCCAGTGATGTGATATGGGACGCTATTTGTTGCGCATGCGCGAGTTTCGTCAGGAACGTATCTACGTCCGAAATTTGTGGGAGATTATTGGAGGGAACATAGTGGGGGACTCTTATCAACGGGAACATCCAGTGGAGTCCGTTACGACCGTTACGACACGAAGCGCGCAAGAAGAGCGGACTGCAACAAAAAAGTTCAAAATTAAATCATAATAAATTTTGCGAAATTAGCGGGGCGACCAAGGTACCCGATCTTCGTACTTGACTGAGGCTAGAATCCGCGAGGATCCGAGCAGTGTTGCCAAAAGGAGGAACTTGCCACTTCAGCTGAGCCCCCCACTCTTACTTCTACTAGTTCTATTGCGCATGCGTCACACACGACGTACCTCTGCTCTGCCCGAGTGAGTCACGTTCAGAGGTACGTTCGTGTGCGGCGCGTGCGCAGTAGAACTAGTAGAAGTAAGAGTGGGGGGCCCAGCCGGAGGGGAACAGTGATGCTATGTGGGGCGCTTTTTTTCGCGCATGCGCGAGTTTCGTTAGGAATGTATCTGCGTCCGCAGTTTGTAGGGGACTATTGGGGGAAAGTAGTGGGAGACTATTATTAGCGGGAACGTCTACGGAGTCCGTTACGACACGAGGTGCGAAAGAACAGCGGGCTGCGAGAATTTCAGATAAGTTATTGTTAATATTTAATCAAATTACAAATTTTGCGAAATTAGCGGGGCGACCAGGGTACCCGATTTTCGTACTTGACTGAGGGCGTCTGACGTCAGAATATTCGCGCATGCGCGAAAAAAGCGCTTCACGTAGCATCACTGGAGGGGAAAGTTCCTCCAGGTTCCTCCATTTGGCATCACTGGATCCGAGGCTGGCTGCTCTGTTGCGCCTTGTAGATACGCTACTGCTCGGCCGCGCATGCGCAAAAAAAGGTGGTTGTAATCGGAACACTGATCAAATTTTGCAAAAACTTTAACAGCTTATATCTTAATAACTATTTGTTTGCGACACATGGCTCCTTTCAAATTTCTTCTCTTCTCAATGAGTAGAAGACGTTGATGTAAAAAAACCTTGAGCAACAATTTTTTTTTGTTATAAACAGTTTTGCGGCAAGTTTCTCTTATAAATGTTTATACAGAATCGAAACTGAAATGGATGTGTTATTAAATTTGCATTAAATCATTGGTTTTTGTAAACGTATAAAAATCTGCAGTCCAGCGATCAGAAACGTATTACGCTCTTAACATAATTTATTTACAAACTACCAGAGCTTTCCAACGAATCGATCGAAATATTTTCATACCAAACGGGTACGCTACGGCTGGTAAATACTTGAAAAAGTGTGGTTTGATTCAGAGTTGGGCATTGATTAATTAAAAATATTCTTAATGCTTGTGATTTTTAATCGTAATTGTTGTTTTTAAATGTGACTCGTTGTTTATCAAAAGCGTTTTAACAACCTCATAAGACAATTTTATTAAATATTATTTTACCACTTGTTTGATTGTTTTACATAATAAGTATTCATTAATTAATTATTGATCATTAACTGTTGGTTGTTAATTGATATACTCTTTTTGTACATAACGCATATTATAATTATTTTTAACACTTACTATTATGGAGATTGGTTATAACAGTAACAAAACATTGCGATAGAAACGTGTTTTAATAGTGCTATAATTAGACTCCGAGTCATGTGTATGCAATATTATAATGCAATAATATACAATATTAAATATGACAGAATTTAGTACGATTTTAATTAATTTCTGATCTGTAAAGGCTACTACCACAAAAAGCAAGATTCTATTGAAAAATTGAAAATTGCATAAACATCGGCAGTCTAGTTATAATATTTACGTGACTAGTGCTGCAATATTTATTTTGCATATATTGCTTCTTCGAGAACAGAATTTTAACTTAATCAGATGAATTAAAAGCTGAATTTTTAATTGCAATTTATAATAAAACAATTCAAATGAAAATGTATTGCAGCTGAACAATTAAATTAATTATTTAACCTAATTGATTATTAAATATCTATTGCAGTTAATTGTAATTACACATGCATCAGGTGAATAAACAAATTTACTCGTTAATTGCAATGGATAATGAAATATTTAATTTGCTATTATTAATCGTTAATAAGATTACATGTTGCACAACTCTGATTCTATCAATCTATGCCTGTTTTTGTGTTAAACGAGCTACAAGAGGCTAACACGTTAGTTAATAATTGGTATACTTCTATTTTTTAAATTAAGCTCTTACTCTTAATATAACGTTCCTTATTATGACGAGGAGTTTCTTTGAGCGGAAGGGCCGTTTAATTGTTATTAACCGTACTTTTAATACGTCCGTTATTAACAGTACTTCACCGTTTATAAATTTTATTATTCAGATGTTTTTATTTTAAGGCGTGCCGAATGTTGGTCTTAGAAAAAGGTGTTGCAACCAGTTCGACACACTGCGGGAATAATTGTTTTACTATCTACGTTATTAATTCCATCGGTCGTTGCGATAAATTAATTAACCGGATTTTAGTATTTCATGCCGATACCAAAGAAGAATTTCAGTTATGTCTCCGAATACGATATTTTTCAAACAGTATTTTCACAGGAACGTTTCAATGTTTATACAATCTTATCAAGTCTAAATAATTATTATTCGAAAAGTGTTATGTATTTCAAATGCCAAACGACACGTTATGGAAAATCATAACATATTGTTCACGTATTTATGTGACTTTTCACATGCTCGTGTATGAGCCCTCCGGAATGCGTTTCTAGTATTTATAATTTTAACTGGTTAAGAGGCAGTGAGCAGCAAAAATATTATATTTGTGGACACTCGGTATTCGTATGCAACGCAGTCAGCCAAATCTGCTTCTTACATTTTACTTGGATGACACTTTGCAAGCGAAACACGGCGATTTTGTTGCGAAACACGGCGATTTTGTTGCGAAACCGTGCTTGGAGCAGGATTTATATTATAAAACCTGAAAATGATGGATAAACCCTGTTGACAGAGCCTAATGAGAAACGAATGGCTCGGTATTTGCTTACAAAAGGCGTCAAACTTTCATGCCAAATTGAGGGCAGAACGAGGGCAGACTCTGCTCTCGATATAGATGGCAGGTCGGTCGCAACTTCATCTTGTTCTAAAGTAAATGTCGGGCAAACTTGGAGTGAATCTTGCTGTAGAAGGGCGAATCGAATTTCATTTACACACATTTCATGGATTTTCATTAATTTATACATTTATCGGCAATTTTATCGAGATTGGAACGGGTACCGAAACTTTCGAGATTCTCGAATTTATTGTGATTCCCAAAAAAGTAATAATATATATATTTTTATTTTTGATTACACTCAGGGTTACAATTCTTATACACAACTCCCCTTTCTTCCTTTTTGCTCCCCTGGACGTCGTTATTTTAATCTATTCTTTTTTCTGTGGGGAAATGCAGTACGCATAACCCGGCCCCCTGGGGAGGAACCGGGGTTATGTGGGGCTTTCCGCACCCCCCCCCTTTCCAGGCCAACCCACTAAAACCCTACTTCCGCCTAAGCTATGTGGGAGGAGCCTGGATGAACCGAGTATACAACAGGACTCACTCCCAGCTGTCATACTTCCCGGGGGAGGGGTTAACCTCCCCTACTACCTTATCTAACCGGACCCCGGGCGGAGGGGCCCGCCCAGTCTACACGTACCCCCGGTACCCTCATGCCCCGCTCGGGATGTGTGACCTAAAGGTCCCCCATCCCGGTCAGGTCAAGAGGGTGCCGACCCCGGTAAGGGAGAGTCGACAAAAGCGCTTCCGGACGCCCGACTCTCCCCACTCCACCCCCCGCATACAATTTCTACCCTTGCCCTCTCATTCACCCCCTACCCCCTTCCCTATTCCTGGATCTCCTCTTCCGGTTGCGTAACACCCGTTCCCATTCTTTCACTCATACCCACCATTCAAACCTTCGCATCCATTCCTCTCCTCCTCCCTCGTCATCCAATGGGTAGTAACCCCCATTCTCTCTGTCCATTCACTTCCTTCCTCCGTCCTCATACACACATCCCACACATATTCCCATGTTTCCTGCTCCCATCCACACACTCTACACTTTCTCCACTCAATCCACCTTTTTTTAAGGGCGGTGGGGGAATGCTACTTATGCACACCCCCCGCAGTTGTTGTTTGGGGGTAGTCAGTAGTCAGTAGTAGTGTCAGGCTCGGATTCCCCTATGGATGTGATTAACGGGAATTATAAGGCTTTGTGCCATCGCCATACCGACTAAACTCCCACCGCCCAGGTCTCTCCTGAGACCTTCTCCACCTCCTAAGCACAGCGCCTCTCCCTTGACCTGCTGTTCTCATTCAAGGGGTGCGCTTTCACGTGCGCTATACCACTCCTGTTCTTGACTTGTACTGCACTTAAGCCACGTAATATCATCCCTCCCTCGTCTCAATCCCCAATCTAAATTTTGCCATCCTCTGCAACCTATCCTCTCCCCACCCTTTCTTTGGATAACCGGGCAGTCCCTCCCCCTTTACCATCCAATACCAAATATTGTATTTCGACCAATTGATTTTATTCCACCCTTTCTTCTTTTGTAATCTCTTTTCTCTTCTCACCACCTCCTCACTCGTTTTCTCCCCCTTGTCATCCATTATTTTTTCTGCATCTTTTGCTGTCCATCCCCTCTCCTAAAAAAGTGTGTACCTTTCTTTCTCCCGTCCGCTCCGTTTTCCCCCCTTTATATTATAATTATACTTTTGTGCGTTTAAGTTTGTTGTTCCTACCTGTAATTATTATTCATTTTTGTTTGGCACAATAGATGCTCTGTTTAATAAAAAAAAATTAACAAGAACCGCAATGGCCTAAGGCACTACGTGAAAGATTGTTTATCAGTATGTCGCTGGTTCGAGTCTTGCTGTCGACATTTTTTACCTTTTTTTCAGTTTCAATCCTAAAATTTATGAAATCTGTCATTAAACAATTATTTTTGAAATAGAAAGTGCATGTTTTTTATTTGTGAGTATTAAAAAAAAAGATCAAACATAACAATAATACAATGTTATATTTACTTTCGTATTGCATATTATTTCTTAATAAAAAGTGTATCAATAAAATGTATTAATAAAAAATGTGCAATAATAAAGTAAATATAACTGTATTATTGTTATGTTTGATCTTCTTTTTCAATACCCACAAATACAAACCATGCACTTTCTATTTAAAAAATAATTGTTTAATGACAGATTTCATAAATTTTAGGATTGAAACTGAAAAAAAGAAAAAAAATATATGTCGACAGCAAGACTCGAACCAGCGACCAACTGATTACCAGTCTTCCTGCGGTTAGGATTGTTCGTATGTTAACGCGAACTCTTTATGCCTGGGTAGATATTTTCAAAAGCAAATTTCTCGGCAAATTTTGAGTAGCGCCCGCTACAGCTTTGCTAAATTACATTTGGATACGTCATCTTCGTAAACAGCAAGTTTCAGGAAAATTCGGTCCTCGACAGCCTTGGTCTCTCCTTGTTAGTGACACCAGTTTTTCGCGCATGCGCGGCAATTTCAGCCTCAGTAACGTAACCTTTTCGATGAAATCGGGTAGCTTGAGCACCCCGCAGACTTTCAAAAATTTATTAGTGTGTACATTTGAAATATTGAAATGATAAATCGAATAAAATATTGTTCTAAAATCATGAGAACAATAATACCGGTTCACTCCCACCAATATAACCGCCGCATGGCGTCAGGCCCAGTCTTGCCAGACGGGGCGCTTTTTTCGCGCATGCGCGACGATTTTGACGTCTTACGGCCTCAGTCAAGTACGAAAATTTGGGTACTTTGGTCGCCCCGCTAATTTCGCAAAATTTATTATTTGATTAAATATTAACAATAACTTATCTGAAATTCTCGCAGCCCGCTGTTCTTTCGTGCCTCGTGTCGTAACGGACTCCGCTAGACGTTACCGCTAATAATAGTCTCCCACTACTTTCCCCCCAATAGTTCCCCATAAACTTCGGACGTAGATACGTTCCTGCTGAAACTCGCGCATGCGCTAAAAAAGCGCCCTGTCTGGGAAGACTGGTCAGGCCCCTGGCCACGCATGCGTGAAAACAGCACACTCAATCGGAATACTGATACTGGCCTGCCCTCTATTCCATTTTTCCCCATTTGGCATGGAATTTTGGCACCGAAGTTTGCAAACTGGTACCGAGCCTAATCAGTGATGGTATATTGCACCTTTTTTTAAGGACGTGGGAGATTGACAACTCACACGCCCCGGGACGTAAGTTACGCCCCTTTTTTCCGTCCCAATTATATTTACAAGAGGGGGCTCCGTCTCCACGTTTCTCCCCTCTTAATTGGGCCTTTTCCATACTTGTTCTTATACTTAGATGGTATACTGCATCTGCAGTTCGCGCATGCGCGACGAAATGCAGGAACGTATATACGTCTTATGTTTGTGGGAAAAGTGGGGGGAACTGTTATCAGCGGGAAATCGACGACAGCTACGAAATTTTTGTAACTATGCGGGGTGACCAAGGGACAGGGCCGGATTAAGCCTAGTAGCAGGAGTAGCAAATGCTACGGGCTCCGCGCTTTTAAGAGGCCCCACACGTTAAAATTTCTTTAGAAAAGACATTCCTCTGCAACGAGGATCGTGTAAGTAACCTCACCTTACAGTAAACGTGTTTTATTTTATTATCGTATGAAACCTAGGGCCTCCCGGTAACATTTGCTACGGGCCCCGCGCTTTTAAGGGGCCCCACACGTGAAAATTTCTTTAAAAACGGTCATTCCTCTGCAACGAGGATCGTGTAAGTAACCTCACCTTACAGTAAACGTGTTTCATTTTATTATCCTACGAAACCTAGGGCCTTCCGGTAACATTTGCTACGGGCCCCGCGCTTTTAAGGGGCCCCACACGTGAAAATTTCTTTAGAAAAGGTCATTCCTCTGCAACGAGGATCGTGTAAGTAACCTCACTTTACAGTAAACGTGTTTTATTTTATTATCCTACGAAACCTAGGGCCTCCCGGTAACATTTGCTACGGGCCCCGCGCTTTTAAGGTGCCCCACACGTGAAAATTTCTTTAGAAAAGGTCATTCCTCTGCAACGAGGATCGTGTAAGTAACCTCACCTTACAGTAAACGTGTTTTATTTTATTATCGTACGAAACCTAGGGCCTCTCGGTAACATTTGCTACGGGCCCCGCGCTTTTAAGGGGCCCTACACGTGAAAATTTCTTTAAAAAAGGTCATTCCTCTGCAACGATGATCGTGTAAGTAACCTCACCTTATAGTAAACGTGTTTTATTTTATTATCGTAAGAAACCTAGGGCCTCCCTTTAACATTTGCTACGGGCCCCGCGCTGGTTTAATCGGGCACTGCCAAGGTACCCCATTTTAGCCCAACTGGTACTTTACTGACGCTAAAATCGTCGCGCATGCGCGAAAAAAAGATGCAATATAACATCACTGAGCCCAATACAAAATCACAGGGTATTTCCTTGCAAAGTTTGCAGCTTGCAAATTATACGAAATGAAGAGCAGATTGTTCTCTGGGTAATCACAATGAAAAAACTATGAAGTTACATAAACAATGGCATATTTGTTACAGTTAAATGAGAAAACATTTTTACTCTCATCACACATCTTTGTGAGTCACCTTCCGTTAACTGACTGATCGGATGCTGATACTGACATTTCAACGAATGTACAATATAGATAAGTACAGTGTGTGGGTGCACAAAGTGTTCGTACACCTTTTAAAATAGAATAACTTTTTTTAAAATTTTGTCGAACGAACTTTTTATCATCAATTAGAAGCATTGGTTTACTAAATGGTCTGCAAAAAATGTTTTCCAAAATTTACAATTTAGAGGGTTGCATGCAAAAATGAAAAAAAGCATTTCTTTTCATTTTTTTATTGGAGCCTTTAATAAAAATTGTAAATATATGTGTTTTGTAGATTTATGTTTGTTACACACATTTTGTTCACAAAATTGTGAAAATCGTAGTTGTACACGATTTTTGATCAGTTTCACCGCAAAATCCACAGAATCGTACATCTTTTAAAAGATTTCGATGAAATTTTCAATATGCGTGTAACTACCGTAGATTTACAAAAAATAAATTTTAAAGTTTCTGTTACTGGCCCAAATAAAAAAGTTGTAAGAAATGCCTTTCTTATTTTTGCATGTAATCTTGTGAGTAATAATTTTTTGGAAAATCTTTCTGCATAGGCCAATGCCATTTTTCATGAACCAATGCTTCCAATTAATTACAAAAAATTCAGGTCGTTTGGTACAATTATAAAAAATATTCTAATTACTATATAATTAGTACCAAAACTAAAATTAGTACAATTAATTAGTACTAAAATTTAATATATAATTAATATAAATAATATTCCATTTTAAAAAGTGTACTAACACTTTGTACACCCACTGTGAATTATAAATTGACATTTATAAGTTTGCGAGCGAAAGATTTTAGTTGTAAGAAAAGAAGGAAGAGATTATTTTTTATGAATTTACACATCAAATTCGATCACAATATGTATACTGAAACGTTTCACAAAGAAACAACAACAAAAATCATGCAAATTTATAATCTTTTAATATGTTCTACAAATTCGTCAATAGTATTTTGACATATTACTTTCGAACAAGGCAAACTAAGTGAATTTCAAAATTATTTCGAGTTTTGTCGCTTTAGAATAAAATTGTCGGTTAACGGAACTTCGACAAAATGATCTAAGTGAATCGATAAATTAAACCACCGAAAGTTCCACATAGTAAATTATATATCTGGAACCGTTAGGTAAACGATTACGAGGTGTACCTATGTACTTAATTTCACATGATTACTATTAAGTATGTCTCTGTAAATGATTTTTCGTTTTCAAGAAATTTAATTTTCGAGAAAATATGTTCAAGTTATGTCACTCACGATTAGAATGATTCAAGTTCGAATACTTCCTACAACAATGGTTCTTTTATTCGATGATCAAGTTATGTCACTCACGATTAGAATGATTCAAATTAAAATATTGCCTAAAACAATGGTTCTTTTATACGATGATTTTAAAACGTTTTTATGGAAAATCATATTACATGTACTGATTCGACAAAGTGTAATCAAAATTGTATGATATTGTTTAAACAGACATACTTTATCTTCGTATGACCTCTGATTACCTGAAACTATAATCTTTCGAAATGTTTGCACTCTTATCTGAATAGTCTTTCATTAAAATCATTACTTACGCAGCCATCGAAATGGTTCGAATTACATGCTGTATTTTTACAGTGAATTCTATCAGGAATGCAACAATCGAAAAGCTTATGTGAACGAGCTACCTCGCGTGAATTGCAATCTACGAATATATTGCTGCGTATTGTACAAAAATTTCTATGGAGACACACCATTGGTCAAGAAATGGCGCAAGTTGCTCCATGGAATTTTGAATTTCTCGTTGCCACGATTTAGCTTGTATCCTGTTACACGTTACCGCGGTGTTCTTTATGTTCGTTGTGTTCATAGTTGCTGTTCAAAGCATATAGCGTTTAAATTATATCAGTTATAGCGTGGAACCATGGCTGGTCCGTGTAAGCGTGCAAAGCCTAACAACGAAGATTTCATGTTTGCAGAACGTCTTTTTACATCGAAACGTTGTTTAGAACGTGGTGGAACCTTTCTACTTCAGGGTTAAGGAAAAAGTCGCTCTGAAATTTTTCTGAACAAACTGATACGTCTACCAGAAAGATTTACTATCCACTTTTTACAAAATCCAAGTTTCATACATTGGAGTTCAAACGTGGATAAGAAATGATTACTAGGGTAAAGGTATCACACACAGTCAGCACGACCTTTTTTTTGAAAATTTCTACCAGTCATAAACATGAACAAGAACCGCAGAAAGACTGGTATAATCAGTAGGACTCTGGTTCGAGTCTTGCTGTCGACATATTGTTTCAGTTTTAATCGTAACATTTCTGAAATTTGTCTTAAATCATTATTTTTTAAATAGAGAATTACAGTTTTGGCTGTGTTTCCGTTTACGTATCTGCTCAGAATTCGATGAAATTTTGAAAATGGGTCCTTTTTTTACAAAAATGGTGATTGCCAGTCAGATTCTTTGCGACTCGAAAAACATTTTGTCACTCTCTACCTTACCAGCAAAGTTGTAGACGGCCCACATACCTCTATTATTGATTGCCAGTCAGATTTTTTGGGAGTCGGAAAACATTTTGTTACTTTCTACCTTACCAGCAAACTTGTAGACGGCCCACATATCTCTATAATTGATTGCCAGTAAGATTTTTTGCAATTCGAAAAACATTTTGTCACTCTCTACCTTACCAGCAAAGTCGCAGAAGGCCCACATACCTCTATTACTAATTCAATTAATTCGCATCGTGCACAAAATTCCTCGCCTAACCTAATCCAACCCTAAACAAGACCACAACCTACCCCTAAACTAACCCTAACATTTTTTTGTTTAAGAGTGGTGGGTAAATGCATTTTTCCACAGATGACGTCTGGAGGGGGTAGTGAGGGCCTCTCCTCCCTGAGATGATATGCAGGAGAAATGGGACTACATGAGTGCAGAATCATACATCTCTGCTCATACTCTTTAAAACCCCACCGCCCAAGGCCCAACTGAACCCGCACAGTGGTCCCAAAAGCGGAAAACGTATTCAACACGTATTAAAAAGTTATTGGGCCTGATTAAAAATTGGTATTAAACTTTAACAAGTATGAAGCACATTTTGAACCAATTTGTTAAATGGGAAATATTAATAAAGAAGAACCAATCATGTGCCTTAGAAGCCAGAGAATAGGACACTCATTGACGAATTGTAAACTTGATTTTAGATGCGTCAAATGTTACGATAACCATGATCCAGATAACCGCGATATCAAAAAAGATATAATAGTAGAAAACTCTTTTGTGTAAGATGTAAAGAATTTGGACACCCGGCATTGTACAAAGGTTGACCAAAGTACAAAGGAATTAAAGAAAGATACAAGAACAATTTAGAAAGAAAAGAACGCAATAAGAGTGCTGCTCTAGTGGAGATAAGAAATATTTTAGCTCCGAAAAACACGAAATTCAAAGTCTCATTTGCTCAAGCGGTTCAAAAGAGTAAACCACTTACCGGTAACCCACCAAACATTAACTCAGACAAACAGAATAGACACTCTCCTTCACTAAGACCTACAGATAACACACAGGATACAGAAAACCAACAGGATAAAGCTCACATACATGTGACTAACCCTATTAACACAAAGCAATATATTATACCCGATACTATGATGGAAAATAAAAAATTTCAAGAATGTGCAAGATGATACAAGAATATTCAAGAACATTCTCAGGAATATACAAAAATGTTTAAGAATATATAAGAATATGCAAGAATGTTCAAGAATATAAAAGAATATAGAAAAATATTCAAGAATATTCAAGAATATACAAGAATTTATAAAAATATTCAAGAATATTCTCAAGAATGTACACGAATATTTATGAATTTCAAGAATATTCAAGAATATACAAGAATAGTCAAGAATAGTCAAGAATATTCCAGAATATACAAGAATATTCAGGAATATAAAAGAATATTCGAGAATATACAAGAATTTATAAAAATATTCGAGAATATTTTCAAGAATATACACGAATGTTCATGAATTTTCGAAAATATGTAAGAATATACAAGAATATTCAAGAATTTTCAAAAATATGTAAGAATATACAAGAATATTCAAGAATATTCCAGAATATACAAGAATATAGAAAAATATTCAAGTATATTTTCAAGAATATACACGAATATCCATGAATTTTCAAAAATATGTAAGAATATACACGAATATCCATGAATTTTCAAAAATATGTAAGAATATACAAGAATATTCATGAATATTCAAGAATATTCCAGAATATTCAGGAGTATTCATGAATATTCAAGAATATTCCAGAATATTCAGGAATATTCAAGAATATACAAGAATATAGAAAAATATTCAAGAATATTCGAGAATATTCAAGAATATACAAGAATTTATAAAAATATTCAAGAATATTTTCAAGAATATACAGGAATATTCATGAATTTTTAAAAATATGTGAGAATATTCAAGAATATTCCAGAATATTCAAGAATATTCCAGAATATACAAGAATATGCACATGTGCTAAGAAATTGTGATACACCAGTGGATAAGAAAATAATTATTTGATTGTGTTGCAGCATAAAAAAAATTAAGTAATTAATGTCTGATCGGAAATTTCTTGTGTTCAGTAAATAGGATGAAAACTTCGTTAATATTTCGTTTGCTTTCTGACAAAACCGATCATAAAATTTTTGACGATACCGAAAAAAGATTGATAGTCAATCATTTAGCACTAATATTTCAAAGTAAATTACAGAATGCCTTCAAATTAATAAAAAACTTCCAAGTCGTCGCTAAATATCTGGTAACTGGTACCTTTACCCTATACGGATGTATTATTTGTTTGTGCACAACGTGAAATTGCGACATTATCTAGTCACCTGAGGTAGAAAGGTCCGGTAAATGATATGTGAATCAAATCACGCTTATTTATATTAATTAATATTGATTGATAGACTGCATGGGCTATTTGAATTTATATTCTTAAGATGTAATTTATAAGAGGAAGTTAAACAGGAATTATATAATACATATGTAAACAACTTCTTTTTTATTAATCGACTAATTTCTGCTTAAAAATCAAATACTGAGTTGCTTTCTTTAAATCAAATTCTTTCGTCTGCAAGAATTTCTTTTTAAATGGACATTGAAATAAAAATAGCATATGCGATGGTTTCGAAGCAACTCTGTATGATTAATTTAGGTCTTAGAAATTAGGAAAATCGCACATTATGATGTCGTATATGTTTTGTATTTTCTATTCTGTGATCGTAATTCCTGTTGAACGTTCCTCTTGAATTATTGAAAGCGAGTGGTGTGCCGTTCATTAAAAATTATGATGTGAAAGAGGAAGGAAGCGTTTGTATTGTTTTCTCCATTATTCAATTACAGAAATGGAGTCGGTTGCAAATAAATTATATAACTTAACATCTATTGAATACTGATGGCAGTAAACGAGTTTGAATTTTCATTTTTCACTTGCGCTGCTAGGTACAAAATGACGAATCGTCGAATTCTTTTTATTTCACATGAAATTGTTAATCATTCAAGTAGAACATTTTCCATATCTCCAATTTTTATAAATTGAATAAATAATGTTGATTTACGTCAAATTTTCAAGTATAAACTTAAAAGTACATCTCACGACGCAGTCAGAAGGAAAGAAAATATTTTGCAGTATCTAATAGAAAATGATTAATAATTTTATTCCTCGAATTAATAAGATGATTTCAAACATCCATAATTAATATAATTAGCACAATTTAGAAAACTGTGAACGATTGCTTCCTCCTTTAAATTGAAAAATGTTTAAACGGCGCGTGTAAGTTAAGATGTAATACGTCGAAAATTTAGAGTCATCGAGTTAATTACTCAGCCATGTGCGTTATCGTAGTCTTTACTCACGGTTTTCGCATTCATATACATCATCGCGTAGGTGTGTTCCGTCGTTACCATTATACTGTAGTCATTAATCACGTGTTGCTATTTGATCGGTTAAATTTTATTCGTCGTGACGTTGCTGTCAGATTGCGTTTAAAGATTGTATGTTTCTCTAATCGATTCGACTGAGTCTATTGTGTGTTAACGCGATTATTTATAACTCCCACGATCGTTGTACCGTGATTGATTAGTAAAATTGAAACATAAGCGTTTTAAATTTGCGTCGCTGTGGACAGACCGAAAATAACTCAAAATAAGAGTTAAATTCGCAGATGTAATAATGCATAAAAATTCAAATAAATTTTGTGCGTATATGTATAAATCGACTAATTTTTAAGAAATTTCCGTAGCTTCATGCTCTAATTACGACGCAATCTTTGAGGATTTTTTCAGAGGAAAAGTCACGAGTATTATCACAGCTTTAGCCTAGTAAGGTGAAGTGTCCGAAATCTGGACACTCCAAAAGTGATACCTAAATCTGGACAATTGAATTTTCATTGTAAAATCAATAATTAAGAGATTAAATAGTTGCCTTATATATTCTGAGGCCTTAGCTACAAGTAGGCGTGAATATTATTTCATTAAGACATCAATTGTCATTTAAAAATATATTCTGAATTCATTTGAAAATAGTAAGGTGAAGTGTCCGAAATCTGGACACTCCAAAAGTGATACCTAAATCTGGACAATTGAATTTTCATTGTAAAATCAATAATTAAGAGATTAAATAGTTGCCTTATATATTCTGAGGCCTTAGCTACAAGTAGGCGTGAATATTATTTCATTAAGACATCAATTGTCATTTAAAAATATATTCTGAATTCATTTGAAAATAGTAAGGTGAAGTGTCCTAAATCTGGACAGTCCAAAAGTGATACCTAAATCTGGACAATTGAATTTTCATAGTAAAATCAATAATTAAGAGATTAAATACTTATATTATATATTCTGAGGCCTTAGCTACAAGTAGGTGTGAATATTATTTCACTAAAGCATCAATTGACACTTAAAAATAAATTCAGAATTCATTTGAAAATAGTAAGGTGAAGCGTCCTAAGTCTGGACAGTCCTAAAGTGATACCTAATTATGAACAATTGTATTTTCATAGTAAAGTCAATAATTAAGATATTAAATAGTTATATCCCAGATAGCACAGTACATCTTAAAGATGTCGTTTTCTCGTCGTTTTTACGTCTTTACCTCTTACGTCTCGAAAAGACGCCTTTTACACGTGCGAAAGGCGTACTTTTTCAGACGTCGTTTTTGCGCCAGAAATGAGACGCAAAAAAGCCGCCTTCTTTCACCCGTAAGAACGACGTATACACAAGGCGTCCCTTTTTTTTAGCGTGAGGGAAATGCTTTTACGCATACCCCGTAGTTTGTTATTGAAGTACAGGTTAGTGTTGCAATAAAGGCCAATAATAGGTCGTGGAGGTGACTTTGGAAAGTGTGGGGGGAGAAATGCGAAGAGCGGGGCCCCCCGCCCCCTAATTCCAGAAAAAAGAGGAAGAAAGTAGTGGGGCGATCTATCGATCGTCCCGGGTGTGGTTAGGTTTTTAACTTTTCCCCCACATCCTTAAAAAAAAAAGTTAGTGTTGCAAGTAAATTTCTAATTGTTTAAATTTTTTACTTACATAATAAGTAATTATCTAATAATGCCATAAATATATGTTATCTTGTGAAAAAACACTATTTATATATGAATAAATAGATATTTTTTCTTATGAATGAATAGATTAGTTTTTTTTATCAAAAAACTTTATTTCTGCGAGTACTATTTATTGCTGACAAGAACAAATTTTGTGGCTCTTTAAAATGTTAAGTAGAACTGTAATACAGTTTGTAAATGACTAGAGGTCGAAAGTACTCTAAAATTATTTTTCCGAAAAATTATTTTAAAATAGTCTAAACATAGTTAAAGAATGTTTTTACAATGGTTTATCTGTTGAGAATTAATACTCGACTCTTGTCACCTTGTATTCGTGCCATCTGGTGTGAGAATGGACAACTTAACGAACCGATCTTCTTATGTTTTTCTACCGGTTTACTGGGTCTGCGTTTTTTTTTCTCGCCGTTAGTCGATTCTCTACTCTACACGCGAGAGCATGTATCTTAATGTATCTCTTCATTAAAGCATATAATCTATCCTATAAAGTACTTCAGTGATTCAGTGTTCAGTGATTATGGGCCCAGGTAACGTGTCGGATAGATTAAATAATTAAAATCGTTTAATTGAACTTGTTTCGGGAGCTGTGCGAGTGATTTTGAGGTTAGATCGCCACGTGGCGCGTACAAGGACAAAAATAGCGGGAGTAGTTAACTCGACAAGAATTGAATTATTATCGAAAGATAATTACGACATGTGGCGCATGCAGATTGAGGCGCTCCTAATAAAAAACGATGGGTGGACATATGTAAATGGAACTGTGACTAAGCCAGAAAACCCAGTGGACCAGATAGCGTGGACCCTGGCAGATCAAAAAGCTAAATCTGATTTGATTTTATCGATAAGCCCATTGGAACTTCACAATGCACGTGGATGTGAGACGTCACATGATTTATGGGAGAAATTAGAGACAGTTTACGCATCAAAGGGACCGGCTCTGAAGACCACACTGCTGAAGCAACTCACACTGCAAAAGTTAAGTGAAACTGGTAATGTACGAGACCATATTATAAAATTTTTTGATGCAGTGGATAAACTGAAATCCATGGATATAACTATACACAAAGATATGCTTGCTACCTTATTATTATATAGTTTACCTAGTACGTTTGAAAACTTCCGATGTGCTATAGAGAGTAGAGATGAGCTGCCTGATCCAGATCAATTAAAAATAAAAATATTAGAGGAATACGAGGCTAGATCACAAAAAGGTATCGCAGAGAATACCACAGGGGCTTTCATGGTAAAGCAAAAGAAGAAACCTTTCATAAAGAAGTGGACTGAACCGAAGAACGAAGGGAAACAGTCTTCAAATGAGAGGTTCCAAGTGCGATGTCATATTTGTAATAAATTAGGGCACATAAGTTCTCAATGTTGGCATAGAGGTAATGATAAAAAACATTCAGATAGTCAGGCAAACACTTACTTTGCGAGTGTACTTCCTGAAAATTTCCTTGCGCTACAAGCAAGCGATAAAGTGTCAAGCAGTAAATGGTGTCTTGACAGTGGGTGCACCACACACTTATGCAAGGAGAGAACAAAGTTCACACACATAAACCATACAGAATCCAAAAATGTAAATTTAGCAAACGGTACTCCTGTAAGTGTTTTCCAGGCTGGCGCAGTTGAGTTTACAGCATCGGTGTCAAATGATAAACATCCAACAAAGCTAACGGATGTACTGCATGTACCAGAATTACATACAAACTTGATGTCAGTGGCAAAAATAACTGACAGGGGTCACAAGGTTGTGTTTAAGAAAAATATTGCTCTGATCAAGGACCAGGAAGGAAAAACAAGACTTGTTGCAGATCGTCAGGGTGATCTCTTTTACGTTCGACAAGAACCAGAACACGTTAACAGTGTCGTTCATGACCAGTGTTCAGCCTTAGAGCTGTGGCACAGAAGACTAGGCCACTTAAATTACACAGATGTCATCGAGTTAAGTAGAAGAGGTGCTATAACAGAGCTCAAAACAAAGCCGATTCCAAACAAATGTGAAACTTGTCTCTGAGGAAAGCTAACTGCTTTACCATTTTGTGAACGGGAAGAATCAGCTGTTCAGGTTTTGGAGATTCTGTACATGGATATATGTGGGCCTATGCATACGGAATCCCAAGGTAAGGCAAAATACTTCATTACCTTTATTGATGAATTCACTAGGTAGTGTGAAGTGAGATTCCTGAAAATAAGAAGGATGCCCTACAAGCATTTAAAGAATATAAAAATATGGCCGAGAAGCAAACTGGGAAACGTATCAAAAACCTCCAGTCAGACAATGGGGGAGAATTTTGCAATCACGAGTTTGATATTTTCCTGCGTATGGAGGGTATTAAAAGGAGACTGACAGTACCCTATACTCCGCAACAGAATGGCATCGCGGAGAGGAAAAATCGGACGTTAGTTGAGATGGCTAGGTGCATGATTATGGAATCAAAAGCACCATCATCTTTTTGGGCAGAAGCCATTGCCATGGCAAATCACATTAGAAACCGATGCCCGACGAAATCATTAAATGGAAACATACCGTACGAGTTATGGACTGGTAGGAATGTCAAGTTAAAGTATCTACATTCTTTCGGCATTAAGGCTTATATTTTGGATAAGTCGTCAAATAAAGACAAATTTGCACCAAGATGAAAGGAAGGTATGCTGGTGGGCTATTCCGATGAAACGAAAGGCTACAGAGTATGGATACCACAGGACAGGAGAGTTTCCATTGCTAGGGATGTCCGTTTCCTCGATAAATATAGCAATGAGGGGGATTCTCAAGATATAATTTTACCCCCTGAAATAGATGATCGACACAAGCCAGAGTCAAGTGTCGAAATGAAAATTAATCCAAATTGTGGTACTGGTATTGTTTTTTCAGAAGCCGAGCCAAATGAAGGAATACCGCCAAATGAGGGAATACCTGAGGAACCGCATACAACTATTGAAATGAAACGAACACGCGGTAGACCTCGTAAGGTATATACAGGAAATAGAGGGAGACCAAAGAAAATGTATCAATCCATACCAGTCCAAAATCAGGTTAACCAACAGACTGAGGAGACTGCCAGTGAGGAACGCTTGGAGGAAACTGTGAATGACGAACATGGTGAAAATGGTGGTACAACAACGGAGAGCGACGATGATGCATTTTCTGATGCGATTTCTGGTGAAGATACCGTTTGCTTCTCCGAGGTCACAATACACGAGGCGATGGCGAGTCAAAATGCCCATGAATGGAAGGAAGCGATTTATTCCGAAGTTAAAAGCCTTGTGGATAATGGCACATGGGACATCGTTCACAGACCCGTGAGTAAAAATATTGTAACCTGTCGTACAGTTTTAACAAATAAGCGCGCTCCTGATGGATCTATAGTGCGACGAAAGGCGCGAGTAGTTGCTAGGGGTTTCTCACAACGCCCTGCAATTGATTTCAATGAAACATTTTCACCAGTAGCGCGAATGAGTTCTTTACGCATGATTTTAAGTTTGGCAGCCAGACATAACCTGAAACTACATCAAGTGGATGTTGAAACCGCATACTTGAATGGACACTTGGAAGAAGAGGTATTCATGGAAAAGCTTGATTACCTAGAGGAAATGCTAAAAATGATCGTCAGTCGTGAGGATAAGAAGAGCATGACGGTCAAACAAGCCCAAAGAATGCTCAAGGAAATGCATCATGGGGGCGAAGTGTGTCGTCTCCGTAAAGCCCTGTATGGTTTACGTCAAGTAGGACGCCGGTGGAATGTAACACTTAATAAAAGACTCCTTGATTTGGGTTTAAAGGCAACAAATGCCGATCCATGTATATATTTTTCTCGACGTGGAAAAGCCATTATGTTATTACTAGTATATGTAGATGACATTATAATCGCATCGGATAATCAGGACTGGATACAAGATATAATTCAAGGTCTTCAGAAAAACTTTAAGATAAAGGATCTTGGACCCGCAAAATACTGTTTGGGAATTGAAATAGACCAGACAGGGGACAAAGTGTCAATTTCACATAAGGGGTATATTCAAGACATATTACACAAATTTGGAATGAATGATAGCAATCCTGTCTCTACGCCGCTGGATGTAGGAAGCCGTCTTATCAAAAATGAACAACATGAAGACGATGGAGAGAAGAAGCCTTACAGAGAATTGGTCGGGGCTCTTATGTATTTGGCCACATCCACCAGACCCGATATTGCTCATTCAATGAGTGTGCTGAGTCAATTCAACGACTGTCATGACAGTACACATTGGAGAGCTGCTAAGCGTGTGCTTAGATATCTCAGCGGGACTTCTAATTATTCTATTGTTTACAGAAAGACGGATAAAAATTTGTTATGCTACGTAGATGCTGATTGGGGAAGCTGTATCATAGACCGGAGATCGTATACTGGTTTCTCATTCATGTTGGGTGGCGGTACCGTGAGTTGGGAATCACGGAAACAACGCACCGTTGCTCTATCATCGACGGAGGCAGAATACATGGCAATAACAGAAGCTGTCAAGGAAGCCATCCATTTAAGAGCTTTTCTCCGTGAATTAGGCTTTCACGATATATCCAAAACAGTTCTTTTCAACGATAATCAAGGGGTAGGCCTACTTACACGGAATCCTGTTTTTCACCACCGCACGAAGCATATTGATATGCGGTGTCATTTTATTAGAGGCGCTCTTAAAGAAGAAGATATCAGATTGGAATATTTGCCAACAGATGAGATGGCGGCTGATGTACTCACCAAAGCGCTTCCGCGACAAAAGCATAATTTCTGCGTGAATAAATTAGGAATTATTCAAGATGTCTAAAAAGGGGGAATTAAGTTCGCCTATACGTCGGTATTAAGGGGGAGCTCTCACCTCTTCATTAAAGCATATAATCTATCCTATAAAGTAATTCAGTGATTCACGCCTAAATAATTCTAACATTATCAACAATCATATGGTTAGTAAGCGAAAAAACATCTGATTAATGAAGATAAAAAATTGACTTGACCGGGATTCGTACCTGGTCCAA
Source organism: Lasioglossum villosulum (assembly GCA_963971365.1). Classification (NCBI taxonomy): domain Eukaryota; kingdom Metazoa; phylum Arthropoda; class Insecta; order Hymenoptera; family Halictidae; genus Lasioglossum; species Lasioglossum villosulum. The sequence continues at coordinate 26,572,936 of OZ020495.1, read as the reverse complement.
AAAGTTTTCAGCAGTTCCACAGTCGGAGGTCATAGTCGCTGCAGCAACCAGCGCTGTTGGAATTACTTTCGAAATATCGAAATATATTATACATAGTGTTATTTTCATTTCTTGTACTACGCAAGTTTTAAAGTCTGGATGACGTTTTCCTGAGCGTAGGAACGTTTTATTAAACGTTATGCAATATTTTGCATACTATATTTTTAATATTCAGAAAAGATAAATATAACTCTGGGAAAACGCTGAAAAAAGTGGTTTTCATTTTTTTTAACTATGGCGCACCACTCTCAGGAATTTGAAAAAATTGAGCATAATACTTACGGTAATATCTCATTGCTAAATTAAATCTGTGATAGTCAACTTAAGATTTCTATATGAAATCTGCATCTTTCCGATTTTTTTCGTGTTTTTCATTTTTTACAACCAGAGTTTGCAACGGAAAAATCTGAAAATGATACCTAATGTGTGGTGTAGTATCTGAAATGCGACTTTTTTCAGAATTTTTAAATGTCAATAAATAGGGAAAATGGGTCGAAAACTGGTTTTTCGATTTTTCTCAATAACTACCCTTACAGATGAGATATGGGGCTGAAAATTGGCAGAGAAGGGTCTTTTTGGATAGGCTATCGCATGGTTCAAGCTTGATTAAAATCCCGTCGGGGACGAATTTCACTACCAAACCAGGGCATAGTCTTTGTATACCGGTAAAATTTTCATACCGGTATCACGCCGTGCACCGAGGAGATACTGTAAAGACTGCAGATAATTTCGGTGTTCTCTTACGCCCTCTGGGATTTATTCTGACTGGAGCGAGAAACAGAAGCATCGACGACATTCCGTCGGTACAGAAGACCACTGCGGAGAGATTCTCGTCGCGACGCGTTGGTGAGAAGACGAATTATCACGATTCGGCTCGATCAATCCAATCGAGCTTAGCTGGACTCGCTGGCTCGCACCGAGTCAAAGTGGTCTGGAGACCCCGGTTTCGTGGCCAAAATTCAATTTTTCAACTTTAATATATTGAAAAAATTTGTTCCTATAAAGTAACAACCCTTCAAAGCTTCCAAATCCAAAATATTATTCATTTTAAATAATTCTGTGATGAGATACAACGTTCTAAAGACAAAGTCAGAAAATTCAATGTAAAGAAAGAAACAACCGAAATAAGTGTATTACTCACTTGCGTAAAATATAACGTTTTAGATTTCAATCAAGTCCAGTACTTCGCCGAGGACCTCTTCGAGGAGACGGAGCAGACCTACCTTTTTTTTTTACATGAGGAAAATGCTTTTACGCATACCCTGTACCCCCTGGGAGAGATACAGGGTTATGTGGGGCTTACGTGGCCAGAAGGACTCACAGTACCCACTAACGACTTCATGATAACCTTCCCTAAGCTAATCGGGGGAGGCTGGGATCTCCGAAGAACACAACCAGCCGTCCCCTTGGGCTCTATGGGGCCCCGTCCCGGGGGGAGAGAAGCTCCCCCAAGCAATACCTAATCTATCAGGGCGCAAGCACAACAATCCACTTGCACCCCCCTTCCCTAGGCCGTTCGGTGGGCTTCGCGAGTCTCCAGCTCGCTCCGCCCACGACCCCCGGTGACTCCGTTCCTCGCTCGAGGAACCCTTAAAAGGGCTCTGGGCCGAGGGACGAAGTCTCCGCGCACGACCAGGAGGGACGAAGGCGGGCACCCCGCCCGTGTAAAAAATTGGTTGGATAGCTTCTATTTTTCGATTTTTGAGCGCGTTTTGTCTATCGGCACCACTATGAGCTCAGCCGCAGGAATCGAACGCAGGATCGAACCCGGGCCTCACTGGTAGTAGCCGACCGACTAACGCGCTCACCCACAAACCCTCCCGGAGCAGACCTACCTGGAAACTCTGGCCTTCATGACGTCACTGTTTGACAATCTGACGCCCAGCGTGCCCGTAAGTCCCAATTCCGACACTAGCAGTGAACAAGCGCCTCCGCTGGTGCCCACTGATCAACATCCCTGCTTAAGCCTGCCCGAATTCGATGGCCGGTACGAGGCGTGGGAATCGTTTCGCGACCGTTTCACGTCTCTAATCATAAAAAATGCATCGCTTCACGATGCATCGCGCCTTCATTATCTCGTGTCAACCCTATCTGGTCCAGCGCTCGAATGTATAAAGAATATTCCCATCACCGAGAATAATTTCGCAATTGCCTGGAAGACCCTAACGACGCGATTTCTAAATCCGCGACGTCTCGTTACAGCGCATCTAAAGTCTTTATACGACATTCCCGCACTCGTTCACGAATCCGCGTCCGACCTACAAGGACTTCGCGATCGCGTTTGCGTCATCACTGCTTCGCTTAAAAATCTAGATTCTCGGAATCCGGAAGAACTTTGGAACGACATGCTGGTCCATCTAGAAGCTGGACACGCGAACGCGAAAAGCCTGGAAATTAAAAATCAGCGACGAGTTACACCGCCGTCCTTCGAATTGCTATCGAGTTTCGTCGACTCGGCGACAACTCGACCGGCCGACTCGACCGGTCCCTCCCGCGTGCATGCCGTAACAGCGTCGCAACCGCCTAAGAGGGTTCCTCCACCCTGTCCGCTATGTCGAGCGTCTCACATGTTAAGCGCTTGTTCGACCTTCGTTTCGAAAAGTTCACACGAACGGCGCGACCTCGTAAATAAATTCAAGCGATGTTTCAATTGTCTGAGCCACGCGCATACGACTCGCGATTGTCCCAGCCAGTTTTCATGTTGCGTGTGTCACCGACGGCATCACTCGCTCCTACACGAAGACGTGACACCATCAGCGCCATCATCCTTGGAGGTAGCTACTCATTCATCTGCGGCAATCACCGAGGTGAATTCTCATGCTGCTTCTACCCTCGCAGTTCCGAGTTCCGCGATCTTGTTAGCCACCGCACTCGTAAAAATAAGCGTTCCGTGGTGTCGAAGCGTCTCCGTCCGAGCCTTGATTGATCAAGGTTCCGAGACCACCTTCGTCACCGAGGCTATGGTGCATCTTTTGCGAGTAAAACGCATCCGCGTCACTACCTCGATCTCAGCGGTCGGCGGCGTCCACGTTGGAACCGCGCATCACGCCGTGCATCTGCAAGTGGCGCACCGCTCCACAGTGGGTTGAAACGAGAAAAACGCGGACAAAAATCATTTTTAAAGTTATTTCTAAGTTTAAGTTAATAAAAGTGGTACCGTTTTATAGATTTTGAGGTGCTGAATTCAAATTAATAATCAGATTTTACTTAATTCTAAACCCATAAAAGATATATAAGGTTTTTTAGAAACAATTTTCTCGAATTTGGACATACATATTATTAATTGTTTTTATATAATAAATTTTGTATAATTTACTTGATATTAATCGCTGGATCATATTTCGTCTTCATTTTCGTCTTCTTCACTGTCGTCTTCTTCACTGACATTTTCTTCATTGTCGTCGTCTTCATTGCCTTCTTCTGCTTTCAATAGCTGTAGCACTCTTTTTGGCAATTTTGACACTTTTTTCTGTGATATTTGTTGGTGTGAAATTACTGGATCGGATCTTGTCAACAGCCTGTAGAATAAATCACGGTTGGTATGGTACCTGGAATGTTTCTGAGTATGTTCTCTTCTGAACTGTTTCACGTATTTATTTCCAGCTTCCATAGATTCTTCGGAAAGTTGCCCTATAGGAAGTATCATAGCTTTCACTATTTCTGCTCCGTGAATCAGAACTTTATGGACTGAAGGTGGCATGTAGTACCAACTATAGTTTGTTATATATAACTTGGCCGTTTCCTGACAATATTTATTGAAAGCAATATCATTAATTTCGCGATTACTATTTAAAGCAGTTAATATGGCGTGGAAGCGTTTGATTAATTTTTCACTCACGCCAGTTATTTCCGAAAATAATTTTGGATTTCCAAATGCGCGTCTAGCAGTATTGCCATCATTTGATGTACCATATCCTTGTTTAGGTAGGTCCACTAATAGGCCCATTTTATTTTTAAAATCTTCTTGTATTTTACGCTTTCTAGCTTGTAACAGTTCTTTATTTGAAAATTCCTGTGTTTCACTTTTCTGTGATGTTGCTTGCCATTTTTTAAATTCCAGTCGGTATGCTATATGCAGCACACACTCAAAAAAACGAATGCGGCAATGCAATGGTGAAAGGCCAAACTTTAAATTGCTAAGATCTCCGGAAAATCGGGTGGAAATATTGTTCAGGTTATTCATTTCGGATATGGTGCATTTGCATATGTAACACTGCATGCTCGATGTATTTGCAAGGGCATTACAAACTTTGCCATCTACCATAGTTAATAACATTTTAAAGTTAACATTATCTGATTTATATTTAAGGGTGCTAATGCATTAATTTCACTTCGTACACGGTTTTCTTCTGCTTTAATTAATTCTTCGCTTTCGTGTGTCCATTGTAGAGATATCGGTCTACAAAATCGAGAGCTTGACGGTCTTGGATTTTCCCAATAAACTGTTTTTGAAACTTCTCCAATTAGTTTCATTGGCACCAGTGCTGTCATGAAAACACTATTATCTGATTGTTTGTTATCAGAAGTTTGCCATCCTTGTTTATACTTAGAATGACCAGAGCTTCCGTCCATTCCCCACTTTGATATTAAACACAAATTTTCTTCATTTCCCAATTTTTCTCCAAGAAACAGCACCAATCGTTTTACTGTGTGGTTCAACAGATTTTGTAAACTAACCACGCACTCAGTATCGGAAATACAAATGTCCTCAGGATATGTTTCTTTTCGTGCACGCCGGAGACAGAAATCAGATGGAAGAACATTACTTCCATGTAATGAGCAAAGGTGTCTTACGTTTAAATACTGCTGACGCTTGAAATGGGATGTCATTATTAATCCAAGTGTTTCTTCTGTTGATGCTGTGGATGTATGATTTTCATTAGAATTTAATTTTTTCCATAGTTCATCTGCTTCGGTGGGTGTTGCCTGGACTGCCATTCTAATTATTTTTGCTGCTGACGTATTTCCAGATTTTTGTAAACTTCGTGCAGCCGCGTAGACCAAAATATCTACTGGGGTATTTTCTAATATATCGTCTGTTTTTCGACGTTTATTTCTTTCGCTTAAATCTGTAAATTCTTTTGTCGGACGACCCCGTTTTGAGGAAGCACTATTCTGTCCAGCAAATAATCTATCTGGAAAACAAACAGTTTCGTCTAACCACTGTTTATTGTTTGCTAAAAAACGCATGTTAAACCTACGGGCATCTTGCCATCGCTGCTGGTATTTGTATATAAACTGCTCTTTTAATGTGGCCAAGACAATTTGTCTATTACTTATATTGTCACTAATACTTAATTGCGCGAGTACAAACTCTGTCAGCAAGGTAGATATATCTGCAGTTTGCGATTCCATACGTTTGTTATGCAGTTCCAGACGCGTTATGCTTTCCATATTGTACAAATCGCAATTAAAGAACGTACAATTCACGATATATAAATCACAATCCACTATATAATTCACAATTCACGATATATAGATCACAATCTACAATATAATCCACAATTCACGATATAATTCACAATTCACCTTAACACGAACCCACGTTCAACTGTATGTCTCGTCGCTTAATAACCATAGCAGTTGAAGGAGCGACAAAACAAAAGAAAGCGTAAAAAAAGACATACCTCTAGTTTGTTGATAATCTTGTTTGTGTACACCTAGAGATCACCTTCCGTTAACGGGATACGTGTTATGAGACCGAATGTCTGAAGAAATTAAATTTCCGTTGATCAAACAGAGTAGTCAAACTTATATCTATTAATGAGTCCAAGGTCATTTGAAGGTCATAGTGTACCACATCATTGAACTCGTCTTGACATCAGCTACAACACTGTGAAGTGAAAAATATATGGTGCTATTTAAAAATCGTAAATGACCTTTAAAAGACCTTGAAAACGACTACAAACGGCACATTTTTTTATACCACTATATTTGCCCCCTTTAACAGTACAACTTTTCTCTCTAACATTTTCTTCCATCTCTAGTCCTAATAGATCTATTGAGGTGGCCTGTTTCTCGTGAATCACCCGGTATATATATATATATATTATTATAATTATATATAATAGGACTATTATATATAATATATATAATAGGACTTTTGAGGCGGCTTAGATCGATTTTTTGTATAGCGTTTTTTACTATTGAAAAACCCCATTTTTATATTATCGAATACCGATTCGGGTTAGGTTTTTGATCCTTGATCCCAATCTGAAGATTATGACAAAATTTGGCTGGTTTTCTTTTAGAAATGGCTTTCCTCTGCGAACAGACACCATACTGACTATCTGAATAGCGCGCGGCCCAGTCGCGTACTCTCTCACGTGTCATCGTTATTATAAAATTCATTGTCGCCGTTGGGGGCAGATAGGAGCAGCTGGAACCTTTTTAGTTTTATTCTACACATATCTACCAATAACGTGTAATAAATTTCAATGCGGAAATCGACGGCAATCGGTTTATAACTCTATTTGAATAGAAAAAAAGCTTGAAAATTACTCTTTGTTTCATCAATGTTTGTAGGTGCTATATACAACAAAAACAAACAACGTAGATGCTTATTATTTTCGTCTTGAAACACGCTTTCATATAAGTACACGGAAAAAATCCTCACTCATACGTGTATCAAGTTATAACATCCTAAGTGAATCGATATTCTAAGAAATTCAGGAGAAGCTACTTTTATGAATTTTTCTTCAACTTTAGCATTTAATTGTGGGATACAGGTATGGAATTTTGGAAAACCAAATGCAGGAAATTATGCCTTATTTATCTACCAACAAGTTTATAATATAATTTTACATTTTTCGTTTAGTCGGAAAAATGATTTTTGTCCGCGTTTTTCTCGTTTCAACCCACTGTGCGCTCGTCCCCGACCCCCGCGATACCGACCGTCGCCCTTGTGCTCCCCGCACTAACAACGTACGCGCCGAAACGTATCCGCGATTCGCGATCTGTAGCGCATCTTGCGGACTTAGCATGGGCCGACCCCAATCCGTCCAGCCAAGCCGCAATTCACCTCATTTTAGGAGCGGACGTGTACCACAATATAATTCTGAACGGCGTGCGCAAAGGCCAACGCGGACTGCCAGTCGCGCAAGAAACGATATTCGGATAGATCATCTCCGGACCCATCACGTGCGACTCCCAAGAGTCGACTATCACCCGTGCGGCCCGTGTATCTCTCCCCGGGTGCTCGAAGGTCTCAATGCATCATTGCATTCAAAAAGAATCTCTCGAACACGACCTCAAACGATTCTGGGAGCTCGAAGAGGTTCCCAGTCGCTCTCTCCTCACCCCGGAGGAAGAACAGTGCGAGTCGCATTTCCGCGCGAACACAACTCGCACTGCCGACGGCCGGTACGTAGTCCGTCTGCCGTTCCGCGCCGGTCCTCCAATAAACATTGGACAATCGCGCCCATTAGTGGAAAAAATTCATCGCTCGTTACAGCGAAAATTTGACCAGAGCTCGTCTCTTACCTCGGAATATCGAGCATTCCTCCGCGAGTACGAAAGCCTCGGCCACATGCGTCGCGCACCAGCTTTCACTACTCCGTCGACACAACATGTTTACATGCCTATCACCCTGTGTTCGCGAAGGCAGCACAACAACACATCTCCGCGTCGTATTCAACGCGTCCAGCGTCACCTCTAACGGGACGTCTCTAAATGACCACTTATTATCCGGTCCCAAATTGCAGTCTGAGCTGCCCTCCGTTCTACTTCGGTGGCGAAACTCTCGTTTCGTTTACAGCGCCGATATAGAAAAATGTATCGTCAGATCCTCGTTGATCTCCGCGATCTTGATTATCAGAGACTCGTTTGGCAAGAATCTCCCCGGGACGAGCTTATGTCCTTCGAACTACTAACCGTCACTTACGGAATGACCTGCGCCCCTTTCCTCGCTCTTCGAGTGTTACAGCAATTGGTCGGGGACGAGGGCTCTCGATTCCCTCTTGCCCGTACCATCTTAAGGTCGAGTATTTACGTCGATGACGTACTATTCGGTGGCGATGATGTTCCCTCTCTGCGCCGGTCCCGCGATCAGCCAAACGGTTTACTGCACTGCGGTCAGCTAAAACTACGGAAATGGGCAAGCAACCATTCCGAATTACTCGCTGACGTGGACCCGTCGGATCACGGCCTCGCGTGTTCAAAATTTCTCACACCCGACGATGAGGTGAAAATTCTAGGAGTCAGTTGGAATCCATCTCGCGACGTTTTCCAATTTCAAATCTCGCTTCCCGACACGTTTCCTTCAACGAAAAGGGCAATATTATCAACAATCGCGAAACTTTACGATCCTTTGGGCTGGGTCACCCCTGCCATCATTTCCGCCAAGATTCCCATTCAGGACCTATGGCGCCTCCGAATCGAGTGGGACGCTCCGGTCTCCGGCCCTGCACTAGATCGCTGGACCGCGATTTATACTTGCCTTCCAGCACTCGCTAAAATTCAAATTCCCCGTTGGACCGGCTACTCCCCATCAGATTTTCACCTTGAGTTTCATGGGTTCGCGGGTGCATCAAATATTGCATATGCCGAGAAATCACGATCGCACTGCTTGCAGGCAAATCGAAAGTCTCGCCCCTCACCCCGGTGACCATTCCGCGCCTCGAGCTGCAAGCCGCAGTGCTCTTATCGCGTCTCATGGCGTTTGTTAGGTCGTCACACCAAAACGCCAACATCCCATGCTTCTGCTGGACCGACTCACCCATCGTCCTAGCATGGCTCAAATCGCACCCGTCCAAATGGAAACCTTATGTTGCCAACCGCGTCGCAAATATTCACACTCAACTTCCACAAGCGAAATGGCAGCAAGTGCCTACTGCCGTAAACCCAGCCTACTGCGGGTCCGGTGGTTTTCTGAGCGACGACCTCCTTCATCATCATTTGTGGTGGCACGAGCCCGAGTGGCTCCGACGCGAGATCTCCGCGTGGCCATCTCAGGTTGCCCTATCAGAAGGCGACGACTTGACCGAAGTCAAAGTGTCGTACCATATCGCAGCCCCCTCGCCCTCAACAGAATGGGACTGGCCACTAGATTTTCAAAATGGCCTAAACTCCTACGGGTCACGGCGTACGTCATAAGGTTCGTCCGTCTCTGTCGTAGTGACACCTCCGACCTTCCCGGTCAACCATCCGGTCACGCGCTCACGACCTCCGACATATCGCGAGCTCGGCTCTTCTGGACCAAGCGCCTCCAATCTGCAGCATTCCCAAGCGAGCTCCGCACGCTCCAGCAAGCCCAAGCCCTATCGCCAAAAAAACCTTTTGCTATCCCTCAACCCTTTCCTCGATGCTGACGGCATCATTCGCGTCGGAGGCCGGTTACGTCAAGCCCCTCTCCCATACAGAGTGAAGCATCCGATTTTGCTTGCACCACACCCCCTCGTGCGTCTCCTCGTCGAGCAAACCCATGTCAGCACGTTACATGGCGGTGTGCAACTTACGTTACACGCCCTCCGCCAGAGCTATTGGCTCCTCCGCGCCCGAAACATGGTGAAATCTGTCATTCACTCGTGTGTTAGGTGCGTCCGAGAAAGGGCTGCTGTCTCCGAGCAAATCATGGGAAACTTACCCTCCGCCCGCATCTCCCCACCAGCCCGCAGTTTCGCGCACTACGGGGTGGATTACGCCAGGCCCTTCTCCGTCCGCGCCTCAGCCGGTCGCGGCATCACTGCTCGAAAAGCCTACATCGCGCTCTTCGTCTGTTTGGCCACAAGGGCGATTCGCCTGGAATTAGCCGCCGACTACTCCTCTCCAGCGTTCTTAAACGCATATCTTCGATTTTGCACTCGCCGTGGTCTGCCGGAAGCTGTGTATTCCGATAACGGCACTACCTTTGTTGGCGGATGCCGTGAACTCGCCGCGGCGTATCGTGCCGCTGTCAGAAACCCCGACTTCCTTAATAAAACAGCCGCCGATGGATTTTCCTGGCATTTTATTCCTTCCTCGGCGCCTCATTTCGGTGGTCTATGGGAGGCAGGAGTTAAAAGTGTGAAACACCACCTTCGACGCGTTCTCGGGGAGCGCATGTTAACATTCGAAGAATTCGCGACACTTCTCTGTGCAATCGAAGCGTGTTTAAACTCCCGCCCCCTGGCACCACTCACCGATACCCTCGACGACTACGAAGTCCTCACGCCTGGGCACTTCCTCGTAGGGCCTACGCTCACGGTACCGCCACAGCCCTCGTTCCTTGAAATAAACGAAAACCGCGTTCCCGGTGACAGCTTATTCGCCATACGGCAGAACGATTCTGGAGGCTGTGGCAGGACGACTACATTAACACCCTGCAACAACGCGGCAAGTGGCGAAAACCGTATCCGTCCATTTCCACGGGGTAACTCGTCCTATTACGAAATCCCGCACTCCCCCCATGCAAGTGGGAACTCGGCCGCGTAACCCAGTTGCACTCCGGCGACAACGGTCACACTCGAGTCGTTACCGTCAAAACGGCGACGGCAACATTCAAGCGGCCCTTGGTTAAATTATGTCTATTGCCCATCAAGAGCGCCGCGCCCACGACATGAGACTAATGTTTATCCGGCCAACTCGAAGTTGGCATCGAATGTGCTACCTCGCCTCTCTGGGCATACGCATTATTCGAATGTGATCTACTTCTAGCGAGGCGGCTCCTCCACCAAGAAGAAGGGGCGATGGAAAAATCCAGCAGTGCCACCGAGACGTTTGCAGTGGCCGAGTTCTTCGGCCGCTGACGTTTGTGGGAGGATATGGTATTCGACTCGCCCAAACGCCAACGCTCACGGGGAACCACGGGAAGGCGAACTCGCTGCGTGCCGCTCGCACGCAGACCCGACCCTTAAGGGCGACGGAAGTAAGGATGGGAGGTGGGAAGGTAATTGACGCGCTTCGACCTGGGATTTAGTCTGGCACGCCGAGCAGGTGTGACAAGGTGGGACGCTCACCTGCGTCGTTTATAACACCCTACGAAGTTACAACACAAATACATGTAGGGTGCGCCTGCTGCCGGTCGATTGCCTCAGGGTACGCTCTCAGTGGATCCGTTTTCGTCCGACGTCCGACTTCGACGTACACAGACGAGCGTTTCGAGGCATGTGTTGGTGCCGGTACGGCCAATTCCGTCCGAACTGATGCTCACAGTGAGTCCGATTTCGTACGAAACGGTCAAGGTCGAACCTTTCCAAGTGCTTCGAGAAGGGTTTCAATGGGCAACCCCATGAGGTCTCAACAGCCGAACGTCGGTCGGAGAGAATGAAATCATTTTCATTTCCCACCGACGTCGGACGGTGCAGCGTTCGCTTTAAATAATTTTCACGTCGCCAATTTTGAAGTGTCCGTATTCATAAAAACGGGTTCGTAAAGAGAACACTTGGGGCTATATCATCATTATTTTTATTTTTTCAATTTTATGGTGCTACGATGCAACGCACCTGTTTAAAAAACAATTGCAAAATAAAGTATGAAAACAAATATTTTTCCAACTGAAATAATTTTTATTAAATACTCTTGCGGTTTCGCGATGAGCACCCAAAACTCATTTTTATCATTTTGTTATAGCTTGGCCGTTGTAATGTAATGAAAAACTTGTGACACTTCATATTTTACACGTCCGTAAAACCATCAATTTTCAAGATTTCAAAGAGTTCTTTGAGCTACGTTGATATTTTACTAATAAAGACTGTAACACAGCTTAAGTTCTATTTTAATCTATGATCAAAGTAATAATAAATTTTTTAAAATAACGTTACGTTATTGCCACGTCTTGGGGATTTTGCACCACTGTGCGACGTACGATAGCGTAGCGATTATCTGCACACGCAACGAAACATTGAGTGTGCAAATGATTGGACCATTATTGGGCGATCAACTGCGAAACTGTTTTTAGCGCGTCCAATTCATAATCATGGTAATTTAAAAATTACTTTATAGTCAACTGATGTCCGAGAAAGGGTCGTCTTCCATCTCAATAGTAATGCTACCTGTCATAAACCTCTCAATAGAGAACAGCCCCGGGAACGGCACATAAACAAATCGTGCCTATCGCCAGGTCTGTCCATCCCCACCACCACGGCCGCGCGCCCGTAATCTCAATGTTTTGACTTCGACGGTGCACGCTACATAGTGTGTGTGGCCGCTGTGGCCAATATTTTGACACAACCGAAAATGCGTGTAAAACTGGGCCTGCCTCCTCCACTCTTATCCAATCGGCCGCGCATTCGTATCTAGACATGTCACCGTAGTCCTGCCTGAAAACCTTCTTCTCAGGCTTGCATCAATATACAATGTCATCCGTTCGGACCAATACGAGATGGCGCCTTGCCACCCCCTACAGTCGCGTAGTAGTGAGCGATAACAGTTTAATATCTTAACACACTATTGTTCAATGAACAAATTGAAAATGTTTTTTCACTACGTAAAGACAAACGCTGTCGACTCTTATTTCAGAATGTCTAGAGAATATTCAGCAATTTTATGGATCCAAAATAACAAACAATTCACACCTAACAGCTGTTTATGTTCTTTGCAGGGTGAGCCTGGCAACATGACGATCTCAAATAACTCGTAAGCTATTTGTTTTCATACTTTATTTTGCAATTGTTTTTTAAACAGGTGCGTTGCCATCGTAGCACCAGAAAATTGAAAAAATAAAAATAATGATGATACAGCCCCAAGTGTTCTCTTTACGAACCCGTTTTTATAAATACGGACACTTCAAAATTGGCGACGTGAAAATTATTTAAAGTGAAGGCTGCATCGAAATATATCGCGCGAGGGCCTTCCTGTCAGCCGACGTCGGACGAAGCTGAAGAGTCACACAGACGGGCCTACCCACACATTGGAAATGCCGGGCCGAAGCCTCTGACGTCACCAGGACGGTCGGACGTCGGATCCACTGAGAGCGTACCCTCAGGAGGCAATCCGACGACGAACTGTCGCAACTCAGTTCGCCGCCCAGTAGTAAAGTCTCGAGCCTCGGTCACTTAGTGACTCACGAAGGAGCTCAAGCTTCATCGCCTCAGCCGTATTAACAATACCGCAGTACTGCAACACCACTGAGTACTTCAACAGCTCGGAGACCACGGTGTTGAGCATGCACTCTATAGGGGTACCTATGTTAGCGAGATTACTCTCGTAACGTTTAATAGGTCATCGTTGAGATCGCTTTGGCGAGTCTCTGCCACACTTCTGTTGCTGCAAGCGGCATCCGTTGCCCTATTTTCACGGATAGGGATTGGGTAGCTCACGACAAGCAGCTTTATGGGTAAGCGTCGTGTGGTCCGCCGTTTACCCGGTGAGAGAGCCGCGGTGGACGTTGCCACTCACGCAGGAGCTCTCCCATCACGAAAAACCAGAGCCCACTTAGTCACTCGAGAGTGTCCAGGTCTCACCACGTGGAGGGGGGGGGGGGTTGGTTAGCTAGGGAATAGTACCCTAACCCTTTAAGACCCACCCGCGACATGAGGTCATCCCCGTTCGGCCACTGTAGAACGCATTCGTTCCGATTCCGTCTCCCTCGCACCCCGCGTACATGTCAAACGAAATGCGCCGCCGACCACCAACTCCGCTCGTCACGACACCACCCACTGCGTTCCGTCATGGCGGGCAGCACTTGTGTTCCTTTTCCGCGACCAGCGTCGTTCAAAAAAAAAATCTTTTTGTAAACTTAATCAAGCGGATACTGCGAGTCATTCCCCAAGTGCGCGTTTCTGGGGTTTACGTTAACGGGAATTGTAAAACGCTCTCCCTCTATCGGTAAGGTCAATAGCCATGTGAGGCCCTTCGTTATGGTTCGACACCTCCGCGTGTGAATTCTTCTCGTTTCGAAACTGTGTTTCGAGGCGGGTGGTATGTTCGGGATTCAAATCGAGGGGCTTACCAGTCGTTGCGAACCACTGACAAGCGCCACGGTTTCTTATACACAGATTTCAAGTCGCGTGACAAACACGGTATTATTGTCACGACGCCTCGTTCGCAACGGCTAGTTCTCGTGACCCGTAAGCCACCTCCGTTTGAATCCCGAAAAACAATCGACTCGGTGCGCGATCGAAGCTAATCGTGTAACTCCGAGTTCGTAGAATCGAGCTCCGATATAAGGAACCTCGCTCAGCGGAGCGAGGCATTCGCTTCGAAATTCATTGCGCTTTAAATCCATTCTCAAATTCATTCTTTCGTTTGTACCTCATCGCTCAACGGTGTACGAATTTAAATAAAGGGACTTGTGCGATTCACATTCAATCCAAACAGTTTCCGCGAGTCGAACTCTCCCTCGCGAACCGTATTTTCCTCACGCGCTCAAATCTGGGCGATTCCGGTACTCCGGCATTTCCGACCGTCGGTCGAAGCCGAACACAAGTGTTGTCCAACTGTATGATCAGCTGGGCGCGTAGATCCACCGCGTCCATTCCTCCTGCCGCACCCGCGAAGCCCGAGCTACTCGATCCACCCGAGGAGCTCGCGGGAAACAGTGGGGTGGTGCTTGGACGACGGCACACCGATCAGATCGCTAGAACCTGTTTGATTTCCATTCTCCAGGTTTCCAAAGTAACTGTAATCATATAAAAAAAAAAATAATTCAATTATATAATTTATTAAGAATAGAAATAAATAGTGATGGAAATAGTTAATAATAGTAGACAATTACCTCATTCAATTTGCAGTTGCTTTATTTTTGTGTTTCTTCGAGCGTTTGTTGTGTGATGATAATACTCGTTTGAATATTCTATTGTCCAGAGGCAATGTTGTCTGTTTTCCAGATAAAATTGCATTTGTTTGTTAGCGTATTTGTTAGCGTATTAATAACAACGCAGTTAGAAGAGAGTTTCAGAAGGAACGACCGAACGAATGTTTAATTCTTTGACACATTTATGGCAGGGATTTATGGTGTGTGTGGCCATGAAGCTATTAGTAAACATTCCCAATGCCATAAACTGCAATAAACTGCGGTACGCATAGGGTCTCTCAGGTATCGGTGTCGAACTATTGACTGTCTATCAAAAGCGAAACCTCTAGAAAAGGCAAGCGACCCAACGTCGTATTGCTAAACAATAAGAACATGTGTTTACGAAGGATCTGGCCACGTGGTGGGGAAGGCAATGTCTTTTGGTAAGAGGACTGTGAGGAACCGTACGGCACTTACCCCAGAACTTTTGGCAATAAAGGATCGCTTTTCTAACATGTTTGTTTGCAAAGTTGTTTCATATAGTATGCTCCGATCTCTGGATTTAGAAATTCATTTAGGATGTTTACGTGATTTGTGCAAAAAGTCCAAGAAGTTCCCAATTCTTCTTTAATTTTCTCTTGTAGTTGTACAGTGAATCTTCTCTTGAAACAAATTGTGGGCACGTATTTATGTAGGGAACACTGAACTTTTTAAATTATTTTGTCAAAGTTGGACTCTTCATCCGCAGCAATGCGGGGTTTGAAAAACTGGTTTTGCAGTTGAAACAGTTTTTTCACCACGTCCAAAGATAAGGCTTTCCGGCCTATGTGATCTGCCATATGATTTTTCATCATGGCTCTTCCTTCTTCTGGCATGACTATTTCCTCTTCCGGCACAGGCACGTTGTCTTCAAATCCATCATTTGAAGGAGGATTATGTTGGTTATCCTCATCCTCAAGGAACTGCTCCAATCTGAAAAGCATTATACTGTCGCACACATCCTCACAGTTTGTTCCGTCGCGTCGGAACCATCTACGTAGATTTCTTCCGATTAATATTGTCACGTCGTCGAGCAAATCGTCCCCGCCGGAGGGGCGGAAACTTCGACGACACCGGGTATTTACAAGCTGTACAGCCGGGCCGCGTTCGGCCGCGCGAAACGCGGTCCACCCGGGACAAAAGTTGTTCGCAGGCTCGTCACTTTAAGATGGAATTTCGCGAATCTTCGGGCGCCAGGCACGGAAGGTGCCACGAGAAATACTCGAGCTAGTTGCTGCTCGAATTACGCGTCTACGAGCCTGCGACAACCGGCAAAATACGCGGATCTAACGCGAGCGGGCCCAGGATACTACGCAGAACGACCACGAGGCATTCCCCGCGGCGGGAAGGTTTCTCGCGAAATCACTGCTCGATAGAATTTGGTTAACCAGAATTTATTAGCGACAGTTGAAATTATCGCGCTACCGGTCGACACCGGCAGCGAGGAGGAGGTTAACCGGCGCGTTACAAATTATCGGCGACGGATGTTTTTCGCACGCGCGCCTTGTCTCTCGAAATCGCGTCGAACCCGGCAACACGCGATGGAAGCGTTAGCGTACGCGATTCACACGTTTCACGCCCGGATTCCGATGGGAAAACGCGTTACAGTGGACCTCTCGTGACCGGCACTTTTATCGCGAATACGACGCGAGCACGTGGCGGCGTCCCACCGTGGGACGACACGAGGTTGACGTGAACGTTACGGAGACGCGCGGATCCTCGCTAATTCGACATTTAGTGCCCGGCACTTCGCTAAATAATTTCCCCGCGCGCCTACCGCTCGACCGATGATTTTACTTGCGGACTGGCTGCAGCCGGCAGCCGCAGAGCAACGTCGAAGTTCCGCGACGCGATCGCGAACCCGTCACGCACACCGAGCCAACGCGAACCAGAATCACTCTATTTATTTACCGGGAAATCCGACAGAACTTACCACCGGCACCTTCTCGCTAGAACGGGATCTCCGCCTCGCTTTCTTCCCGGCAGCGTGCGTCGTCAAAAGATTAGCTTATTCGCGCTTATAAATTTGCGGGTGGTCGCACTAATAGCCTACGAGAGAGTGATCTTTTCCGCGTTGACTCGGGAACGCGGAAGTGAGGCGTCCCCTTTCCGCGCGCTTCTCCCCGCGGGACGCTTGGTCCAATCGTAGCCCGAATTTCGACACGGGCCTCGCTCGGCGTGGCGGTCCCTGGCGTCCGGCGATTGGTGGCTTCTTCGGCGGTGCTGACGCTGATTCGCCGCGTCTCGCTCAGCCGATCGACTTCGGCCAATCCGGCGGCGGGACTCGTTGCTTCCCGGTTGAGGCGACGCCAAAGTAGCTGCGATATCGTCTTGGCCTTCCTGCTCTTTGGTGGCGCCTCCAGGTTGTTCGTCCTGGGCCTTGTCGATTCTCCGGCAGCTCTTTCCTTCGCCGGCGCCTTTCGCGTTCGATTTCTTCCGCGGGGAAAAGTGTTCCGGGTCCTTTCGGGACCCGGTGACGGTCCTGCAAACGTGCGTCGCGCAAATTGGCGCGACGCTCAAAAATATGAAAAAGTCGCCCATGGGTCTCGTTCGTGCCCAGGGAGAGCGCTCGCCATAATTCGCCCCGCTTTTCCGGCAGCGGAAAGTGACCCGGTCTTCCGTTATTCGGTTTCGGGGGACGTTGGCTAAAACGCCACGTCACAATATTTATGGTCCGTTCGTGCCTAAAGACCGTCTTCGAGGATTAAGCAAACAAGGGTCATTCGACGACCAGTCGAGGCTTCTGGCCTAATGTTTAGCTTCTTCTCTCTGCACTTAAAATACAAAGTATCATAAATTTAGTCCTTCGGAAGGATCACCCGCGACCGTTAACCGTACCGTGTCAAATTACCGAGACGCGTCGGTGACCGATTCAGGGATCGCCCTACTCCTCCTTCCAAGGGCCTCATTCAGTGCTACAGGAAGGAGGTCCTACTTTGTTACTTTGTTACTTTGTTACTTTGTTAATTTGGTACCTTCGGACTCTGGTACATTGTTACTTTGGTACTTTGATAGTTTGTTACCTTAGTACTTTATTATAGTGTTACTGTGTTACTTTGTTACTATGTTACTTTGTTACTTTGTTACTTTGTACCGTGTCAAATTACCGAGACGCGTCGGGGACCGATTCAGGGATCGCCCTACTCCTCCTTCCAAGGGCCTCATTCAGTGCTACAGGAAGGAGGTCCTAACAGTCAAAAGTGTACTGATTGGGAAATGCAACTTTCTGCAGGAACCAATCAGTGCATCTTATTTCCTGCTCGAGAAGCCTGACAAACCTCGCGTTGAGACCGCGTTCATCAGTGTAGTCTCGTCAGTCATTCGCGTCATTTCAACTCGATTTACGGCAGTTCGTTGTCCAGCGATCAGGACACGCGTCAAACGGGATCGCATCTTCATCAGATCCGCGAGCGTACTGCTTTGTCGCGATTCAATTCTCTTTAGGATATTCAAATCTGCGCGCGTATAAGGCAGGACCTGCTAGATCAGCCTTACTGATGAGTCCATTAGCAGGTCCGGGACGAAACGCTTCGTTTAACGTATCTTTATTGTATTGCGAATCGATTACTGTCTTTTGCGTCTTTATAACTCTTGAACTACTGGCCCAATATTAAATTGGCGGGCACAGATCCGGCATACGTCGCGCAACAGGGGCTGTCGACTCCCATAGCGACGAATATAATTCTAATTCATACCCCTAGGGTATGGTGGCAGCACAGTAGTGCCTCGGTGGTGGGGAAATCCTATCCTTGCTTTGAGCGTCATTCAGCTATTTGACGCCATCAGACGCCATTTATAACTGTTGCAAACTGTTGCGGAGTCAGACTGTTGCTGAGTTTTCATATTTATATGTTACATTACCAATTCATTTTCCCTGAAAATAAATTCATAACCATCAATAGCTAGCGAAGAATACGATTACACGTACATATATGCAAGGTTGATCATGTGTGAGTTAGGTGTGCGTGTGATCACACACTGCTTATATCCCTACTCTTTGGTCTCTACTGTGCTGCCACCATACCCAAGGGGACTGAACTACAACTAAATTAGTGTCCACTTTTTTATATGGGAGTCAACACTCCCTGGTGGCGCACAGCATGAAGTAAGATTATTTACCAGTAAAACTTTAAAAGCGGCAACGAACTAATCGCATGTAGGATTATTGTTTGGTCCACCAATGCTGCGAATCTTGCTGAAAAAGTTTTCCAGCGGATCCTGATTTACATATATGGGCTTGAAATTTTTGAAGCCTGCAGTAGATACCAGCTTCCATAATTTCTGAAAGTCACAGATAGTGTGAATCCAATTCATCAAGGATGGTACAGATCTGGTACGTATATGTGTATTCTGATCTATATACTGCATGTGACGTAGTTCCTCGAGTGCCTCTTTCCAAAATTTATGGCGTGGGCTATTCTTCGTAATGGCCACTCGTAGGGACGTTTCTGGCCGAATGCTGTGTCCATTGACGGAATCCATTAAGTTCTTAAAAAAGTTGAGAATTCGTGCCGTTACTTTCCCTTCTTCTTTTGGCATCACTTTTGGTCCAATGCGTGTTTCAATATGATATGCACCTAGAACATACAACTGTTTGTTAATTTAAGAAAGTACAATATTGATATAATACAATTAAAGATGAACATTAAAAATTTACCTTGAATATTTGTTAGTGTTTGGGATTGACTGAGCGGATCGACGGCGACCGAGTAGTCACGACGGTAGCCGAGGCGCATCCGGCTCCGTACAATACATCTGGATCGATGGGTCGATGGTCAGCTCGCGGCGTGATTGGCCGGCGACTTCGAGATTGACGACGATCGATCCTCGCACGCGGAACTGCCAGCTGATTAGCGGATCGTTTATCGATCCCTCGATCACGCGTCGCACAGTGGGGCCGAATGGCCAAAAAGCGGAAAAAATATAATATCTCGAGAACGGATTAACATAGAAACCTGGGGCTGGTCTCATTCGACTAAGAACAAAAAAATACACCAAGTTCAACTGTTTTTATTAAAATTTTGAAGAAAATTAAAGAACTATTGAGGAAATGAAAGCTTGCTTATTGGCAAGATCGAAATTTCTGAAATTTTCGGATTAGATTGTACTCATCGAAACAAGTAGCAACAAGTATTTTGAGTGTATATTTAAATTAAATAGGCTAACAATTAAAAATTCAAGAAAGTTTAAAAGACTGGAGAATTTGGTAAATAATAAAACTAGGGATTCAAAGTCAAATGTAGTTCAAATTGAAAAGATACTTACGATTTTAGATTCAAGGAAATTAGATTAACAGTTCCTTAGCTGCATCACTGATTTCCAGGTGCTTTTTCTTTAGTTCGGGTCTCATGTTCGTGATAAAAGGATCCGAAGTCTCCAGTAGCTTGTGGAACACGTCTTCGTTGGTATATAAACGAGACATTTTCCGCGAGTTTCTGATCCTGAAAGTCTTGTAATCCTTATTTCTACTTTCTTGTGCCTCTTCCGACAATATTCCGACTGGAAGAATCGACTTCTGCACTATTTCAGCACCATGCAACAAAATCTTATGTACCGTGGTTGGCATATAGTACCATGAATACTTCTCAATGGCCATCTCTGCTGTTTCTTTTGAGAAGAGCCGGAATTTTTCTGGGTCGATCTTTGCATTGCTATTTATGACTTCCAGTATGGTAGCGATCCGTTGGATTAGAGTTTCGTCGACTCCCGTTATTGCACTCGTGACCTTGCAATCATTGAAAAAACGTCTGGAAGTGTTGCCATTATTTGAAGATCCGTAACCCTGCTTAACGAAGTCTACTTTGATGCCGACTTTCTTAAGAAACTCTTGTTGAATACGTTTCTTTTCGTTTTCGTGCATGACTCGCGTGACTTTTGTAGTCCTCCATTTTTCAAAATTTTTGTTGTAGGCAATGTGAAGAATGTATTCCATACATTTGATTCTGGCATGTAATGGAGAGATACCAAATTCGAGAGCATTAACATTAAGAGGTTTTTGTTGGATTTTTGCTAAGTCGTTCATTTCGGATGGTAGAGCACTGCATATGTAGCAGGCACTTGCAGACTTCGTATTTGTGATGGCTTGTGCTACCTTGCCGTCCAACATTGTCATCACCAGAATATGTCGAATACGGATGACATTAATGCCGATCACCACTTTGGTAGCTTCCAACTTCTCTATTTCTTCTTCAACCCGTTTTTTTTCAGCTCGCGCCAAATCAAGTGTCTCTTTCTGGAAACTGTATCTCAAGGGCCTGCAATGTCTTGTTGAGGAAGGTCGGTTATTTTCCCAAATCGACCCATTTTGATCAACATCAATTGGGATTGTGAGTTTCAGAGGAACTATTGACGTCATGAATAAATTCGAGTCACTTATTTCGTCATTTTCGATCGAATATGTTTGGGCAAATGCACTTTGGCCTGAGGCACCGTCGAATCCCCATTTCGTCGTCAATATTAATTCATGATTATTTAATTTTTCTAGTTCTTCTGGAGGTTTTGTTTCCAGAATTCGTTTGGCAGTATGGTCAAGCATATTCTGCAAAGGGACCATTGCGGATGCTTCATGAATTGACACATTTTCAGGGTAGCACTGCTTCTTTGAGAGGATTAATTTTTTATAACTTGGAAATACATGGCTACCAAGGTCTTTTAGCGCTTGTCGAATCACCTCATCCTGATATTTTGTCAGGTTGGCCTGGAGAAATATAGCTAATGCCTGATCGGCTGACAAAGCTTCGGGTTTATCGTGGTCTTCATGTGTCGCAGCTGCGTTAATCAAGCTTTGTGGGTACGATGCTTGAAGGCTGCGTATTTTATTCCTTTTGCTTCTTTCACCACAATCATCAAAGTCTTTACTTGGTCTCCCAACACATCCTGTGGATTCCTGATCTCGTATGTTAAAAACATATTCATTTTCCATCCACTCGCTGAATTTTATTTTGAACCTCGCCCGGTCCCGATTTACCATTTCCTTTTTTTTATTAAAATGAGGCAAAAAACTCTTACTTAGATTTGTCAGCATTGAAGAAATGTTTTCCTCGTTAAGTTCAGGGTGATTTTTTCGAAGGAATACGTCGAAGTTTGTACCACCCCACAAGCACTCACACAAATCGCGGTATTTAATTCTGATAGAACTCATGACTAGACAACGTTAATATTGGAAATGGGTGTAAGAAAAGCACACTGGACTTTGTAAAATAAAATCTGACTTTATTTCACGGCGCGAGAGGAAGCTCTTTGCAGATCGGTGTCTTAATTTCGACTGACTATCAGAGACTCTAAACACTTTGGAACCTCGAAAAGAAATCCTTGATATCACCAGACTGTTTAGGTTAGCCCTCCACAGTCCAGCTTCACAAAGAGCGTATACATAGAATGAGTTATCTCGAAATATCTGTTTAAAGAATATGATCCTGAGAACAGTCCGTCGATACTTCGTAATCTCTGTTTAAAGAATCTGATCCTGAGAACGGTCCGTCGATACTTCGTAATCTCTGTTTAAAGAATCTGATCCTGAGAACGTTGATTGATTTTTGATAATCCAACAGTTAGCAACTAGACTGAACTCGAATTAAAAGTGTTTTGAAGTGGGAACATGCATTATTTGAGCCAATTGGGTAAACAAGAAAATGCAACAAATAAAGGCGCACTCTAATCCTTTCCTTTCTTTGCGGTGTTATGATCGGATAGGCAGATAAAGGCGGATGATTTTTGTTCTAATCTTTACTTTAACACGTCTAGTTTGAAACGTGACGTTCCACATCTCGGAGGAAGCCGGAGCTTTTTTTGTAATCATAGCTGTTCTCAATGCTTATTTAAAATTCGTAACTTATAACGTTGTAAAGCGCTCTAATTTTTTTTGCCTAGTTTGACTGATGTTGGCCTTAGTTGGCCATCGTAGAGCCGGGAAAAAATTTTGTTAAACATAGATATGCTTTGTAACCACATGTTCTCTATATGTGTCATTTAGAGTAAACTTCCATTATTCTGACAGTGGGCCTAAATTAATGGGAATACCCTTCAAACAGGAAAAAAAATCATGCTGTTCCTAGATCCTGTAGCTTATATAGTGTGAGAATCACAAACTAGATAATCGAAATCAGCGCTTTCGAAAATCGAATTTTTTCCGCTCTGGCACCACTGTGCGTCGCACGGTTCCGTCTAACCGCCAACTGATCCATCGCCCATCAGTGATCTATCGAAAGCTCTGAGTAATTGATCTGCCTACATTTTCGTTATTGTGCGTCTCTTGACCGGTAACTAAGCATTTTTATATCTCCGGGTTCACGGACTAAGGTCGTGAACAGCTCTAAAAGCGGGTCTATAGTTATAACGTATCTTTATTAATATCGCCATACAATCTGGTCTTATTGTATACATTATTTCTGTGTAATAAGTTTACTTGACGACACTGAAAGTGAATAAATTGTTACGGTTTGAAAGCAGTGCCCAAATTATCCAAATCCTCTCAAACATTGGTCCTTCGAGCCGGATCCAGCGCTGCAGTCTCTGAAAATTCGAATCGTTCGTTATTCACCCAGTCAAGTGCTACAACCTCGTGAATAATAAATCATGGCTGATCTGATCGAAGAACAAAGGGTTCTAGCCTACCGTCTTTCAAAGGTCATCGTCAATTTGAAAAAGAAAGGCAAGGCCAACATCAACTTGGCCTTACTAGAAGTTAATCGGGACAATGCTGATCGTTGTTGGAATGAGTATCTCAAAGGCGACAAAGAGGTGAGGGCAGCTGCCCGCAAGGACTCGAAGCTCCTCGATAGTCCATATTTTGAGGAGGAAGAGTACAAAGCTGTCCAGGAAAATTACTTCGAGATAGCCGCCGCTTTAAGGGAATGGATCGCGGAAATGAAGGCTTCTACGAACGTAAAGGATGCGGATGATTCGTACGAAACGGCTAACGCAACCGTCGTTACGACCGCTAAAAGGTCACGCGCTCTGTTGCCAAAAATGGATCTCCCGACCTTCGAGGGTCAGTACAAGGAATGGCCTTCTTTCCGTGACTTGTTTACATCGCTCATAATCAACGAGCCGACATTGTCACAGGTGGAGCGTTTACATTATTTAAAATCGTGTATGAAGGGCGACGCTTCCTCTATGCTGAAGAATGTCAAGACGACGGCTGACAATTTCCAAATCGCGTGGGACAAGTTGGAGAGTCGGTTCGACAATCCTCGCCTGCTTGTACAGGCACAAATCAAAACCCTCTCTCGTCCCTCAATCCCGTGCGAAAGGAATCCGCCGCGGAATTGAAGCGGTTGTACGACGAGACCTTTGATGCAATCGACGCCCTCAGCAATCTCGAAAGGCCTGTAACCAACGCTACGGACTGGATCGTGGAGCTAACCGTCGACTGGTTAGATCGTCAGTCGCGACGAGAATGGGAGGAATTGCAAGACGCCAAGAAGCACCCGACCCTGGAACAACTGAAGGCTTTTATTGAAGCTCGTATACATACGTGCGAAGCATTAGAGGCTCCAAACTCCGAAGCACTCACTGACAAAAGGACATCCTCGACGAAATCTTTCAAGGTTCATCAGGTCTCCAAAGAGAGTCATCCCGCAGTGAATTGCAGTATGTGCCAGGGAAAGCACTATATACTGTACTGCGAGCGTTACCAGCAGAAGAGCCCCACGGAACGGAGAGAGGTGGCTCGTGCGATGAACCTTTGCTTCAATTGCCTGGGAAAGCATCCAGTTAGTGAGTGCTACTCGAAAAAGAGATGCCAAAAGTGTTCCGGGAAACATCACACGACGATCCACGAACCAAAACTTACTGCTCGGGATCCGGGTTCTTCGGGAGCGAGCGTCCAGCAGGTCTGCACACACGTAAGTCGACCCTCGAACGTCCTGCTCGGAACAGCTCGGGTTCTAGTTTCAGGCTCCCAAGGACACGACTGTCCAGCCCGTACGCTCATCGATCCAGGAAGCGAAGTGTCGCTTATCTCCGAGGCACTGGCTCAGCGACTCGGCGTGAAAAGGAGCCAAGCCCGAGTCCCTCTCCTCGGGGTCGGAGGCGTCAAGGCCAAATTCACTAGAGGGAAGACGACGCTGACCATCTCTCCCCACTACGGCGGAGAACAACGATTCGAGGTGACAGTGTATACACAACCAAAACTTCAAAAAAGTAAAAAAGTTACGCCAAGTACATGAATTGAATTAAGCCGCTAACACGGCATAATAATTATGAACACAAAAAAATAGAAGAAAGTATAACACAACAAAATAGAAGAAAGTATAATTATGATATGAACACAAAAAATAGAAGAAAGTAATATCACAAAAAAAGATCACACAAAAATAGAAGAAAATAATACATCAAAAAGAAAAAAGATAGAAGATAATAAACAATATAAAAAAAAATGTGAAATCGAAATGAGCTGCAAGTACATAAAGGTGCTTTCCAGCAATGTGCAAAGGCGACACTGTGTAACACAATGTAAGATTCGGTGCTTTCTAACTACGCTTAAGGTGACACAGCTATACACAGCTTAAATGCTATGTTCAACAGTAGCATATTTTCATCGCAATATGCCAAAAATGCACTCAATACATTCCATTATTCATATCGCGGACATTTTAATAATGTGAAGATAAAATGTAACATCTAGACATTTGCCTAGATGTCCGCGGCCTGGAAGTCAAATACTTGGCGTGGCCAGGCAAGGTCAAGGTGTCGATGAATAAGAATTATTTAAAAACATACTTTCTCTCTCGCAGGCTTTCAGATAATTTGTCAATTTAAAACTCTGACTATACGATTACACATTCATTATTTTGCGTTTTTAAATAATTCTATGATCATTTATCGACACCAATACCTTGTCTTTCGCAGGCGTACAGCTAATTCATCAAATTAAATAAAGCTTTGACACATTGCGTATATTTTCATTAGTTTGCGGTTTTTAAATAATTCTTATTCATCGACACCTTGACCTTGCCTGGCCACGCCAAGTATTTGACTTCCAGGCCGCGGACATCTAGGCAAATGTCTAGATGTTACATTTTATCTTCACATTATTAAAATGTCCGCGATATGAATAATGGAATGTATTGAGTGCATTTTTGGCATATTGCGATGAAAATATGCTACTGTTGAACATAGCATTTAAGCTGTGTATAGCTGTGTCACCTTAAGCGTAGTTAGAAAGCACCGAATCTTACATTGTGTTACACAGTGTCGCCTTTGCACATTGCTGGAAAGCACCTTTATGTACTTGCAGCTCATTTCGATTTCACATTTTTTTTTATATTGTTTATTATCTTCTATCTTTTTTCTTTTTGATGTATTATTTTCTTCTATTTTTGTGTGATCTTTTTTTGTGATATTACTTTCTTCTATTTTTTGTGTTCATATCATAATTATACTTTCTTCTATTTTGTTGTGTTATACTTTCTTCTATTTTTTTGTGTTCATAATTATTATGCCGTGTTAGCGGCTTAATTCAATTCATGTACTTGGCGTAACTTTTTTACTTTTTTGAAGTTTTGGTTGTGATCTCACTTCTTTTTACAAGAATTATAAATTACAAAGTTTTATCATCAACAGCCATGATCAATCTTATCATGGGACAGAATTAAGGATAAATTCTACGTAAGTTTAACATCTACGAAAAGAAACCATGTCCACCGCATTGCCGACCTATATTATATGTATAGTAATTTGTGTACAGTACATGGTGCGCGAAGCAGCTTAGGCGCTGAACGTATTTAACATTTGATTGTAATACAATAATGTCTTAACAGTACAACAGGATGGGTGGGGTTTGCAAATTATACCATAAGGTAATATGAACCAATATTGGTGAATATCCGCGTTCGCTACGCATATTAATACCGCCCGCGCAACACCTTACTTGCGAGAAACTCGCTACGTCGCGTTGTCCATCTGACGGTGATCGCGGTAGGTGATGCCGTCGACGAGACCGAGCCTTGCCGAATGATCCCGAGAGTCGACGAACGAAACACGCGTGTATAGTCCATTTGGCTGAATGTGTGCGTGTAACGCGTATACGTATTATGTTGACGAAAATTGACTGACGAAGGAGAAGAATCAGAAGAAAAATCCTATCAATTCTGACTGATCCATGACATGATATTACGATATCTATGTCATACATGGACCAATTTTATTGAATATGGTCTTATTAGAAAGCTTATATGCGGTTTACATTAGCAAAATGCCTTTCAATTTAGAAAATATTGTAGACGTGATGAGATATTAACGAAAGAAGTTTCAGGTTAGGTTAGAATGCCCGGTTTACGAGTAAAGATACGCGGTAGGTAGCGACAGTTGACATCGATATTTTTTCATGTACTTGGCGTCGAGACGCTACCGCGTCTCTAGATAATTCCAGAGCTCTCACGGTATAGGCCGAGAAATTTACCTGCTGTGGCTGAGTGGCCTCACGTGAAGGGCCTAAGACTTGCTGATCCGAAGTACCATCTCGCCGATCCGGTAGACGTTCTGCTAGGAGCCGACTCCTATAATCTTCTTCTACGGGAAGGGGTGAGGCGAGGGCGGGAAAACACGCCAGTCGCTCAGGAAACCAGCCTCGGTTGGATATTAACTGGAGGAATCGACTCCAAGATCGGCGATGACGTTGCAAGTCGTTCTGAATTTCCGGTCCACCACTGCAATGTAGACCGAGAGCTCATGGAACTGTTAGCTAAATTCTGGGAACAGGAAGAAATTGAAGCGTCAATCCCAGGGACAGAGGATGACCTAAGGGCAGAAGAGCACTTCTCCAATACCTACCAACGACAATCTGACGGACGGTTCGTGGTCCGCCTACCATTCAGGAGCGCACCGGAGCTGGGGGACTCTCGCTGCACCGCTCTCCGAACATTGGAGTCTCTGAACGGTCGGTTCAAGCGCTCGGAGGAATTGCGGCTATCCTACGCCGAGTTCCTGGACACGTACGAGACTCTGGGGCACATGTCCGTTTCACGGCAGCCGAGCAACAGCGAGGGTTATTATCTTCCTCACCACGGGGTTCTTCGAGAGGGTAGCTCAACCACCAAGCTCAGGGTGGTTTTCAACGGGTCGATGCCATCTACCAACGGAAAGTCAATCAACGACTTCCTACTCCGGGGGCCAAATCTACTGCTGAACTTGTCCGATGTTCTCCTGAGGTGGCGACTGCACATGTACGTCTTTTCCGCCGACATCGAAAAGATGTACCGGCAAATCATAGTACACCCTGAAGACCGCAAGTGGCAGAGGATCATCTGGAAGCCTGCGCAGAAAAACAAAGTCATGGACTATTCTCTTAACACCGTAACCTACGAACTAGCATGCGCACCTTACTTGGCTATTCGAACTCTTCACCAACTCGCTAAGAGCGAAGAACAGCGATACCCCCTAGGCGCTCGCGTCATTCTTCGTGACGTCTACATGGACGACGTTCTCTCCGGGGCAGACAATCTTACTGAGGCACGACGGACCCAACAGGAGATTCGGGAGCTCCTGATGGCGGGCGGATTCCCTCTCCGCAAGTGGGCTTCTAATTCAAGGCAGCTGCTGGATGACCTCTCGACCGAGGAGCTGAAGGGGGCAGTCGAATGGGATTCACCAACACAGCAAAGCATTTTAGGTATAAAGTGGCTCCCCTCCTCCGACTGTTTTCAGGTGACTGCTGTGACGTCTCTGAAAAATCCTGGGTCAACCAAGCGTGCAGTCCTCAGCGGGTCAGCCCAGTTATTCGATCCACTAGGGTGGCTGGCCCCCCCCCCGCCAGTTTGGGTTCCGCAGGGGGCGTTCTACGATCGATGCCATCGATCGACTCGCCTCCCTCCGGACCAGTGCAGTCGCTGCAGGCAGGGTGTTGTTGGCGGTATCGCTTGATATCACCAACGCGTTTAACACCCTGCCCTGGGATGAGGTAGTGGGGGCGCTGGAGTATCACGGGGTGCCCCCCTACCTCCGTGAGGTCATTCGGGACTATCTCCGGGACAGGCGGTTTGAGTACCGTGGCCGGTACGGTGTGATGCAGAGGGAGAACATGCACCGAGGAGTTCCGCAGGGGTCGGTTCTAGGACCGCTCCTGTGGAACATAACATACGACTCGGTGCTGCGGGCTACTCTCCCCCGCGACGCCAGTGTGATTTGCTATGCGGACGATACACTGGTGGTCGTGGAGGGGGAGACATGGAGGGGAACGATAGCCTTGGCGGCTGTAGTGGTGGACTCCGTGGTGGGTAGGATCGAGGGGTTGGGGCTCAAGATAGCCGCCGGTAAGACGGAGGCGATGTGGCTACACGCATTGCCTCCGAACCGGCGGCCGCCGCCCCAACTCGGGATCCAGGTAGGTGATGCCGTTGTCGAGGTCAGGCAGGAGATGAAGTATCTGGGCCTGACTCTCGACAGTCGCTGGCGCTTCGAGAAGCACTTCGGTCGGTTGGCCCCCCAGGCTCAAGCGGTGGCGGCCTCCTTAGGGAAACTGCTGCCCAATACTGGGGGGCCCGATGGACGGATCCGCCGCCTCTATACGGGGGTGGTGCATAGCAAGCTCCTATATGGGGCACCCGTGTGGTCCGACGCATTGTCGGTCAGCCAGCGCAGTAAAACACTCTGCAACAGAGTGCAGCGCCGGCTGGCCTTGCGGACCATACGGGGCTATCGCACCGTCTCCACCGAGGCGGCGTGCCTCCTCGCGGGTCTGATTCCCCTGCACCATCAGGCGAGAGAGCGGACGGCTTGGTATTTGGCCGTCCGCTCGTTGCGCAGGGGAGAAGCGGACCCGGACGAGGAGGACAGGATTGTAGAAGTGAAGCGCCAGACCCGGCAGGAATCGCTGGCCCTGTGGCGGTCGGAAACTCTGGCCGCCAATACGGGCCGGCCAATAGTCCGGGCCCTCCTGCCCATTCTGGAGGAATGGTGCGAGAGGCGAGTAAGGCTCACCTACAGATCCACCCAGGTGTTAACCGGCCATGGATGTTTCGGCCGGTACCTGGCGTGGATCAAGAGGGAACCCACCGAACGGTGCCACCACTGTCCGGAGGCTTTGGACACGGAACGGCACATGCTGGAAGAGTGTCCAGCGTGGTCGGCGCCGCGCCGTGTCCTAAGAAGCGAGATTGGAGGCGACCTCTCGTTGTCGGCCGTGGTCGACCACATGATTGGCGACGAGAGGTCGCACAAGGCCGTGACCTCCTTCTGCGAGGAGGTGATGCAGCGGAAGGAGGTGGCAGAAAGGGAGAGGGAGGCCAACCCCCTCTCCGAGAGAAGGATTGCTCTGGCGAGGCGTCCTCGCCGAGCGGCCCGCCCCACGCTACGGGGCAGGCGACGGACCGGGGGAGGCGGGACTCGTTAAGTCCTTCCCGCCTCCCCCGAAGAGGCATCCCAGACGGGTTGTTCTTTTGTGCTGGGGGGGCTATTCCCGCCCCCTTTCCTCTGTCCCCCCGGGGGACGTAAAGATCGTTGGGTCGGGGGAGGGGGTGGGAGTGGGGGAGGGGCGAACGCGGGCGGTGTGCCCGCCTTCGTCCCTCCTTGTCGCGCGCGGAGACTTCGTCCTTCGGCCGAGAGCCCTTTTAAGGGCTCCTCGAGCGAGGAACGGAGTCACCGGGGGTCGTTGGGCGGAGCGAGCTGGAGACTCGCGAAGCCCACCGAACGGCCCAGGGAAGGGGGGTGTAAGTGGGCAACCTGCTTACACCCTGATAGCGTAGGTATTGCTGGGGGGAGCTTCTCTCCCCCCCGGGACGAGGCCCCACACAGGGCCAAGGGCGAAGGGGGATGGCTGGTTGTGTTCTTTGGAGATCCCAGCCGCCCCCGAATAGCTTAGGGAAGGTTGTCGTGAGGTTTTTAGTGGGAATTGTGTGCCCTTCTGGACACGTAGCCCCACATAACCCCTTGTCTCTCCCAGGGGACTTGGGGTATGCGTAAAAGCATTTCCCTCACGCTAAAAAAAAAAAAAGGGTGGCTGGCCCCAGTAATCATCGTTGCTAAAATCCTCATTCAAACTCTGTGGCTCCAGAAGGTTGACTGGGACACTCCTCTGGCAGAAAGGGAGAATGCGACGTGGCAGCAGTTCCGGCAGCAACTCCCCGCTCTGCAGTCGATTCGGGTTTCTCGTTGGCTAGGAACGAGCTCATCCTGTCAGTCGCTGGAACTTCACGGGTTTGCCGATGCCTCCGAGCGGGCTTATGCAGCGGTCGTATACTCGCGCTCGATCCGTCCAGAGGGAGGGGCAACGGTATCCTTGATCGTTGCCAAATCAAAGGTAGCTCCCTTGAAGAGGGTTTCTCTGCCGCGACTGGAGCTCGCTGCCTCCTTCCTGCTGACCAGGCTAGTCGAGCATGTAACCAAGGCGCTCGACTGGCAGGACGCACGCATCCATCTATGGTCAGATTCATCGGTCGCTCTTAGCTGGATCCGGGGGCACCCGTCACGATGGCCGACCTACGTCGCCAACAGGGTGGCCGAGATCCAAAGGATGCTGCCTCAGGCACAGTGGCACCACGTGAAGGGAGCTGAGAATCCAGCGGACTGCGCGTCCCGAGGGTTATCTCCATCGGAGCTGCCCGCGTTTGGTCTCTGGTGGCGAGGTCCGGCCTGGCTATCATCATCAAACCCAATCCCTACTGCATCTATCGAGGAGGAAACGATCGAGAACGAGGATCGGGGAGTGCACCACTTGACAACGCAGGTTGAGTCATCCTCGTGCTCGTTAATTGAGAGGTTTTCAAATCTGAGCCGTCTCTTCCGAGTCCTGTCCTGGTGTCTGCGCTGGATCCCTGCAAGGAGGAAAAGGGAATCCTTTATCACCGCCAAGGAGGTACATCAGTTTAGTGTGACATCCGACACCGCTGTGGTGACGGATATGCGACCTCGCCTCTATGGGCATACGCAGCAAACATTTCCATCCATTTCCACGAGTGGCACCACTGCGAAGGGTAAGTCCGTAGATGTTGTGGACTGAGCTTGGAAAAACCCCTCTTTCACCAATTAAGGATCATCAGGAGGGTAAACCGTCCCGTACGGGAAATAACTCACTTAGCCGTTTCTCCGTCGGCGCGTTTCCGAGGGAATGCAGTGCATTTCCGAGGGAGCGCACCGCCGTCGGAACGTTACCAGCGGGGGCCCCGGGGAGGCGGAGTTACCAGCTTAACGCTCGGTCTCTTGCAGGAAGGCGCAGCCTTAGCTCTAACACGCCGTTACACCCTACGATTCATAGTACGGATAAAGTACTACCTGCGTTGATCGTCAGGGTGAGTGAGAGAAAGAGAGAGAGGGAAGAAAGAGCGGAAGAGGGAGAGAAAGAGAGAGAGAGGTGGAGAGAGAGAAGTGCTCCTCTTCCCCGCGAAAGAAGAGCGGGCGGCCCGGAGTGGGGGGGGGTACGGTGCATGGGAAGGAGGGAAGGGAAGTTCCGTCCCCGAGATCATTATCGCTTGTGCACGATGATTACGACGCGGTCGCGGGTAATCGTTTGCGAGTGGATCGGCGCGGCGCGTGGGTTGACGAGTTTGCTGGCGCGTTTTCCGGGGGTTCGCGTTCGGTTTGACTCTGGCGGTCAAGGAAACCTTTCAGCCAAAGCGCGTCGCGGCAATAGTCCGAAAACGTGGAGAAAGCTTCGGCAGAGGCAACGAAGTGCCGGGCTGCTTCTGGCCATCTCCACTGATCGGCGGGGACGTGCTCTCTGAGAGCTTCTCGCTGGGGGGCATATTCGGGGCAGTCGAGGAGAAAGTGGCCAACGGTATCTTCTTCGCCGCAGCTCACACACACCGCGGAGTCCACGCAAGTCCTCTCGTACAGGTACGATTGGAAGTTTCCGTGGCCCGTGAGTGCCTGTGTGCTGTAGTGGCTCGGGTTCAGCCATTTGGCCGTCACTCTCTCCCTGATGTCGGGGAAGAAGGCATGCGTCGTGCGCCCGCGTTGGGATGAGTCCCATCGGGCCTGCCACACGTTCAGCGCCTCTTCCTCGGCGTCCTGCCTAGACGTCTCGGTCGCGGCGTGGATTATGACGTCTCCGATCTTGGCGTCTTTACCGGAGCGGAGGAAGTAAAGCGCGCGACGCTTTTCCAGCAGGATGTCCATCGGCAGGACACCAGCTGTTACGCAGAGTCCCTCGGACGATGTCGTGCGGTAGCCGCGCGTCACCGCTAGAAGGGCTCGGCGTTGCGCCGATACGAGGATTTGAGTGTCCTTTTGTGTACAGAGGTCGAGCCAGCCGGCTGCAGCATAGCTGATTACCGGGTCTAGCACGGCCCTGTATATGGTTATCAGTGAGCGGAACCGAAGGCCCCACTCACATCTCGCGAGTTCGCGAAGTTTCGCGAAAAGCAATCCGACCTTGTTGCTTAGTTGTCGGCAGTGGCTATGGGCATGGAGATTTTTATCGAAATAGACGCCAAGATATCTAACCACAGGTTTGAATTTAATGTTCGAGTTCCCTATACGGATGGTCGGAGGTCGGCCGGCGAGATCGGTTTTGTGGCCACGAGTATCTTTACGTTTTCGGTCGGGTCGCGATCCTCCTCTCCGTCCTATCGGAGTTCTTTTAACCGCGTCGCTTCTAAGCACGATTGCTTCGGTTTTACGTTCCGAAATTTCTAATTTCGCGGATGAGCACCATCCTAGGATTAGGTCAACGATTTGTTGACCTTTCTCCTCCAGTGCTTTCCTACTGTCGCCGTCGATGATGACGAGAAGATCGTCCGCGTAAGCTATAAAGTTCGTTCCGTGCGAGGATTCGATTTTCCCTAGTAATTCGTCGAACATGAGGTTCCAGCAGGCCGGGCCGAGGACAGACCCTTGAGGGCAGCCTCGAGTGGCTCTTTTGGATACCTCTTCTGTTCCGATCGCGAGCTTAACCCGTCGGTTGTCGAAATAATTTGATAATACCGCGAAGACGTTTCGAGGGCAGTCCCGTTGCCTGAGACTTTCCAAAACTAAAGGCCACCAGACGTTGTCGAAGGCACCGGAGATATCGAAGAGAATTCCGATCACGTATCGGCGCTCGGAAGCGTCGATTACGCGTCGCATCTCAACGATAGCATCTGCGGTCGACCGTCCGGGAGTAAACCCGAACTGTCGAGCGGAGATTTTTCCCGGGGCCATTGCCGTGTCGTGAAGGCGCGTTTTGAGTAGTTTCTCGAAAAGTTTCCCTATCACGGAGAGGAGGCAGATTGGTCGATAGGACTTCGGATCCTTCTCGTCTTTGTCCGCGCCTTTTAGGAAGACTCGTAGTGAGCCCACCTTCCAGGTGGCAGGAAAGACGCCCCACTGAAGGCATCCGTTAAAAAGCCGAACCAGTTGACCGGGGATAGCTTTAAAAGTCATCTTCAGCGCACGGACCTCAACGAGGTCCGGCCCGGGTGCCTTTTTGCTGTTCATTGTTCGGAGGGCATAATCGATCTCTATTGCTCGGAATTCGGGCGCATTCGGAGTTTCGGGCGCGACGCGTGAATTTACTCTTATGATATTTTGTTCCGCAGTGTCCTCCGACTCCCGGTCGTCGGGTACGTGCGTATCCAGGAGTTTCTCTGCTGTTTCGCGGGCACTGCATGTGTGCTCATTGCTATTATTACGCCGGAGGGTGCTGATCACCCTCTCAACTTGGACTTTCTTCGTTTGAAGCTTATAGACGAGTCCAAACGGCTCCAAGTTCCCGTTCGACGTTACAAATTCTCTCCACGCGGTAGATTTGGCCTGTTTCACTTTCCTGCTGTAATCTCGCAAAATTGAGCGGTATTGCAGCCTTCGTTGGAGGCGAAGGGCTTCATCCTTTTCCTCCTGGAATGCGCGACGCATCTGGTATGCGGCTTTTTTGAGTTTTGTTAACTCTTTTGTCCACCACGGGTTGGACTTCCTAAATCTGCGCTTCCGAGGCATCGACGCGTCGCAGGCGTCGATTATGGCGTCTGTGAGCGTCTCTGCCATCGTTTCTACGCTTGTTATCGAATCGAGTTCTAATTGCTCTAGTCGCGATCTCGATAGGTCTGCAAGGCGCTCGGAGAACCGCCCCCAGTCGGCTCGGTTAGCATCGAACCGACCGGCCGCGGTGCCCCGACTTGTCGCTTCGGCCCTCGGTATTCCTAATCGAATGTCCACCGCGTTGTGGTCACTACCTGTCCAGTCCTCCCTTACCTTCCAGTTCCGGATGAATGGGAGCATTGATGGCGATGCTAGGGTTACGTCGATATACGACGACCCCGCCGCCGACTGGAAGGTGGGTGGCTGGTTCGCGTCATTAACGATCTCTAAGCAGAACGCGAGAATAAGTTCTTCGAACTTCTCGCCTCTCTCGTCGGACTCTTGAGAGCCCCAGAGAGGTGATCTCGCGTTTGCGTCTACCGAGATTAAAAGTCTCTTCCCTATCAGCGAATTTAATACCTTTTCGAGGTGGCTGAGATGCTTCTCAATGTTGTCACTGTACTGAAAATAGCACGAGACGACGTAGAATGAGAAGCCAGGCGCTAGAACCTCTGCACAAACGCAGTGAGTGTTGCTAAGCTGCGAGACGTTCACTATCTGGAGACGAGGGTTACAAACGGCGACTGCAGCCCAGGGGAGATCCGAGCGTGTAGCCACCACCCTCGTTCCCAGTCCTAATCCTAAAACGGTTTCTCCGCCCATACCCGGCTTCCTGGCATAGGGTTCTTGCAATAGCAAGATGTCAAGTCGCTTTTCGGATATGAGCTGAGAGACCTCACCGGCTACTGTTTTTGAGTGTTGCATGTTAAGATGCAGCACTCTGAGACCCGTGGTCGCGGACGCGGGCGCGTGCTCAGAGAGCAATTCTCGGCGCGGCGCGGGTTGTGGGGTTAGCGGGGGGGACGCGGTCGTGGTCAGTTCGCTCGCCGTTCGCGGGTTCGCGGAGCTATTCGCGGATCTATACGCATCGGCGTCGCACCTGACGAGGTGGACGTACGCTGATGCGTGTTCAGGGGGTATTTCTCGGCGCGGCGCGGGTTGTGGGGTGGGTGGGGGACGCGTATTCGCGGGTCGGTCGCGTGCGATTCGCGGATTCGCTCGGCGAGTCGTGGGGCATAAGGCGGCGTCGTCGCACCTGACGAGGTGCACGCGCGCGTCGCGGTGAATAAACTTTCCATGAGGACGTTTATTCATAATCGGTTCTGTTAAACGCTTGGTTTACGGCCGCTATGTATGAGGGACACGTGTTGCTAATGACGCTATGTTGGCAATCCTTCCGGGATTTCTGGCAGTTCGAGCAGGTCGCGGGTTTTGTCTTGTTTGGGCACTCTTTGAAGGAGTGGCCCTGTTCCGCGCAGTGGCCGCAGGTTTCCTTTTCCGCTCGGCAGTGTTTCGACACGTGGCCGTACGAATGGCACTTGTAGCATCGTGTTGCCGCGACGTGGTCCTGGATGCGGCAGGATTTCCACCCGATAAAAATGCGGTCTTTGTTGATGAGTATATTTCGCGCTGATTTTGAGACCTCGAGGACGAGGTTACAAGTGTCTTTGTCTTTTGATCCCGATTTAAATACGATTTTCGATTCGCGGCGGACGATTGTCTTCTCATGCCCGGATGTATTCTGCGCGATGATTGCTTCTATCGTAGCTTGGTCATTGTCAGATCGCGGGGCATCGAAAATTATTACGCGAGGGGATTTTTTCGGTGGTTCGCGTGCTGAGAGGCCGGCCATTTTAAGTTTGTCGTTATTTAGAATTGCGGCGAGATTGCTATTGCCGGACGTTACGATCCTTAGTCCGTTTCCCGGGATAGTTTGCACGTTCCTGATTTGTAATTTGCAATTCGCGGGGGAGACTACCTCGAAAAGGGTTTTCTTCGTATCTTCGCTAGATGTAAATGATTTCGCGTCTGTCGGCGTTATCGTTACGACTTTCGGGGGATCGCGTTTGGAGGTGAGGAGCGCAGAGGTTTTGGTTTTTACGCCGAGTCGTTCGGCGTATGTCGCGGGGGCCGGCACCGGCGCCGGGTTTTGCGTGCTCGGTTTAATGGGTTGTTTCGCGGTTGTGGAAATGGTGTCGCGCGGCTCAGCTGATCTCGGGGACGGAACGGGTTTGATCGTTCTCAGCGCAGCGATCTGGCCATCGCGGTTGCTGCACTCGAGCAGCGACCGATCAAGCAGACCGCTGAGCTTCATGAACGCGGTTTGTAGGAATTTCCTGGCTCGCGGGCTTACCTCGTTGTCTGTATTGTTGACAAAATCAAGTACTTCCTCGTGGATGCGCTCCGCTGCCTCCTTCATGGACACGGTGGTGTTGGTGGTGGGCGGCTTCGGTTTCTCTCGCCTTGGAATTACTGGAGGTTGTTCCTTTGGCTGCTCTTCCGGTGTCGTCACTTTCGGCTGTTTAGTCACTGGGTCGTTTTCCGTGTCAGAACATGGTCTTTTCCTGTCCTCTTTCGATTTTTCCAGGGGTTCTGTGTCCATTCTAGCGTTTGAATTTCCCGCGTTGGTAGTGTCCAATATGGCGTCCGCGTTGTCTTCCATGGTGGCGTCCGAGTTGGCGTCCAATATGGCGTCCAATATGGCGTCCGGGTAGCGTCTGTTTTCTGAAAGTCTATTTATTCTGCTTCTACGTGTCAGAAGGACACGAGACTAACGTAGAAAAGGAGGTACATCAGGTTAAACTAACCTTAATTCGACTGGAGCAGGCAGCCAGGTTTCCCGAGGAAATCTCGTACCTCGAGAAAAACCAACCAGTCAAGGCCAGCAGCCGACTGGCTAAACTCAGCCCATTCCTGGACCAGGAAGGAGTAGTGCGAGTCGGGGGCCGTTTACAAGCCGCCAATCTCTCATACGACCGAACTCATCCCGTCATACTGCCTGACGAATCCCCTCTGGCTAGGTTGTGGGTCCACGCTGCTCACAACCGATGCCTCCACGGGGGAACACAGCTCACCTTGGCTACGCTGCGGCAGGAGTGCTGGATTCTCCGAGGGCGACCTATGGTAAAGGGATGTATCCGCCGGTGCACTGTTTGTATCCGTTGGAAGGGGGAGACCGCTCTTCCTAAAATGGGGAATTTACCATTAGCACGAATAACCCAATGTCGTCCCTTTCTTAGGTCAGGTATCGACTATGCAGGTCCAGTCGAGCTCCGAGTCGGCCGTGGTCGTGGTCGTGGTCAGCTCTCATCGAAGGGCTACATTGCTGTATTCATCTGCCTCGCCACGAAGGCAGTACACCTGGAGGCTGTGTCTGACGGATCAACGGAAACCTTCTTGGCCGCTCTAAAGAGATTCACATCCCGACGTGGTAAATGCTTGGAACTATACAGCGACTGCGGCCGGAATTTCGTAGGTGCTGATAAAGAACTCCGCACTCTGCTCCGCGAAGCCACTACACAGGGGAGTGGTCCGTTCGAGGCAGCTTCCAGGGAGGGCATCACATGGAAGTTTAATCCACCCTCGGCCCCTCACTTCGGGGGAATCTGGGAGGCCGCGGTCAAGTCGGTAAAGTACCATCTGCGACGAATCATCGGAGAGCAACGACTGTCCTTCGAGGAGCTGACCACGCTCCTGACCGGGATAGAAGCCTGTTTAAATTCCAGACCGTTACAACCACTGCCCGACGACTCGGAGGATCCAGTAGCCCTCACGCCTGGTCATTTCCTGATGGCGAACCGCTCATCGCTATCCCGGAGCCCAGTCTCGTGGATCTCCCGGGTTCTCGGTTATCTCGGTGGCAGCTAATGCAACAAATGCAACAGCACTTCTGGCGACGCTGGTCTCAGGAGTACCTGAATACGTTGCAAACTCGAGTCAAGTGGCGGAAGGACAAAATTTTAATCGAGTCAGGCCTCCTGTGTTTAATTAAAAATGAACTTTTACCTCCGACTCAGTGGCCACTAGCTCGAGTCGTTCGGGTACACCTGGGACCCGACGGGACCGCTCGGGTCGCCACAGTGCGAACCTCTACGTCGCAGTTTCTCCGGCCGGTTCACAAGCTCGTCCCTCTATTGAAGCCAAACGACGAGGAACCACACTCGGAGGGGTGCCACGTGACTGGGCTACCGAGCGATTCTCCCGATCCGTGATCTACAAGGCCTTCTAGTTTTATCTAATCAATTGTTCATTTTCACTCACAGATCATCCTAGCTATCATAAGCACCATCACTCACCTCTGTATCACTTTATCTTCATTGTAGCCACCCATCTCACAGCACCACATGCCACTTTCACTTACTACGCGTCTCTTTTTTTAGATACTACGCAGTCGTTGCCGATCCGTTCATCTCGCCTCGCTTCGCTTGAGTCGCCTCATCTGATTGGTTGGACCGATGTTCAGTTTCGTCAATGGTTGACGAGGCGGGCGGAATGTTTGGGATTGACTGAGCGGATCGACGGCGACCGAGTAGTCACGACGGTAGCCGAGGCGCTCCGGCTCCGTACAATACATCTGGATCGATGGGTCGATGGTCAGCTCGCGGCGTGATTGGCCGGCGACTTCGAGATTGACGACGATCGATCCTCGCACGCGGAACTGCCAGCTGATTAGCGGATCGTTTATCGATCCCTCGATCACGCGTCGCACGGTTCCGTCTAACCGCCAACTGATCCATCGCCCATCAGTGATCTATCGAAAGCTCTGAGTAATTGATCTGCCTACATTTTCGTTATTGTGCGTCTCTTGACCGGTAACTAAGCATTTTTATATCTCCGGGTTCACGGACTAAGGTCGTGAACAGCTCTAAAAGCGGGTCTATAGTTATAACGTATCTTTATTAATATCGCCATACAATCTGGTCTTATTGTATACATTATTTCTGTGTAATAAGTTTACTTGGCGACACTGAAAGTGAATAAATTGTTACGGTTTGAAAGCAGTGCTCAAATTATCCAAATCCTCTCAAACAGTTAGAAATTCTATGTAACTAGACATCTCTTTACTAAAAACTTGTGTTGCATATTTAACACGCATTTTTTAAATTTTCCTTGGAACCACGTGCTCTTCTGTTATGTTATGTAATTGGCGGTTTAACATGTTTGTGTTAACATCAATTTCATATGCCAACATTACAGGACGTCAAAATGCAATTTGTCTGCTTGCAGCATCTTGTCCAACATTTGCCTCTAAGTCCTTAGTTAGCAAATTGTTTCTGATTCCTTTTATGAGATGTGGAGGATCATACAAAGGGATTAATTCTACGCCATTTATATCAATTGTTCTTCCTATAATATATAATGGATTAATTAGAAACGTTTAGATATCACAACAGATCACAATACATATTACAATATAGTACTCACTGTTAGTCTGTCCAAGTGAACAACGTTTGCGTTTGCTTTGCAATAGAAGTTAATCGCTTCACGATTTGAAGATCCTTGATCGCAAACGGTTGCAACAATTTGCAAGCCTGTTTCATTGACTGCACTGGTCGCATCTCGAATACATTTCATTAATTGATGTGACACCGTCTGATCTTGGCAGAAATAATATTCGATTGGAACTTACCAGGCCGTGAATAAGCCTCGCAACATAAAAACAAGTGCATGGTCTGCAAACTTGTTTGTTCTTCGGCATTGCCAGTCCTCAAATCCTATAATTTTATTCTGTTTCCTCTCGTATGAAATATGTGGTTTGAGTGCCACTTCGTTCCACATCAAAATGCAATATTTATTGCGAGCATCTTTCCTATCTGATGTCGCTTTTTTTAAAAGGCCCATAATTATAGAATTGATGCCTGTATCAAGTGAGATTTTCCTGACTGATTCGTTCAACGTACTCCGACTGGGTAACGTGAACATGTCACTTAAAAATCTGTAACTTTTTCCCGACTGCTTCATAATTGATAGTGCTAAAATTTTCTCCGAAGTTGAGAATCTTCTACCCTATAAATATTATTCTAGACGTTATACATGTGAGCAATGAGTGCGATTGGTCGCACGACGATGTTGTCACCAACCGAGGCCGAATGCATGGGATTGGCCGAGGCCGCGAAGCAGGCCATGTATCTCGGATCCCTATTGGCTGGGCTTGGTTTCGAGAATCTGGCCAGAATCAGGGTTTTCAACGACAACATGGGCGCTCTGAAACTGGCACAGAACCCGACGTTCCACTCCAGGACCAAGCATATAGACATCAGGCACCATTTCATACGCGAGGCACTCGCGAATAAGAAATTGGAGGTTTCGCACGTCCCTACGGACGACATGGTAGCCGATGTCCTGACGAAGGCGTCACCCGGCCCAAAATTCAAGCAGTGCGTCAGGCTGCTCGGCTTCAGAGGCTCTTCATCGCGGATGCAGGGCTCGTCCGCACAGCGAGGGGAAGTGTGAGCAATGAGTGCGATTGGTCGCACGACGATGTTCGCGCGACGCGCTGCGATAGGCGGGACTCGCTGAGTCGTTTTGCGAACGCGCCCTTCTGGCGCCGTATCGCCCTCTGATGTTTTGTTTTAACCGTTCTCATTCCCATTGTACCGTCGCGATTCCAACACGTGTTTTTTACGTTTACCGTAGTGCATAGTTATTAACGACAAAATTCAGCTAGACTGCGTGTACCTTTCAACAGGTTATGGGCCCAGTCTGTAAGAATTAAGAAACGAGTGTCGGAAATACTGTGAAGCACGCGAAACGCGAAATCGAACCCCGAGAGGTTAGAATCGATCGTGATCAAGTGCGCGTCCAAGTCACACGTGGTGCATCGAAAATAACAAGATGGGCACGCCGAGCTTCGTCCGAATCGAGACTTTGAACAAAGACAATTTTGACACGTGGAAAATGCAAATGGAAACATTGCTTGTCAAAAACGACGCGTGGGTCTACGTAAACGGTGAATTCCAGAAACCAACGCCGGTAGCGGAAAACGCGGAGACGGAAAATGCGATCAAAGCATGGACGAACAACGACAAGAAGGCGAGATCAGACCAGGGACTGAAACAGTTATGAAAATAACTGTTTGAAACTGTTATATATCGGTTCTGGCCGAAACAGTTATGAAGAACCGAAATGATTTTATTACTGTTACGAGAATATCGGTTCTGGCTTA
The DNA here is from genome assembly GCA_963971365.1 of Lasioglossum villosulum. Taxonomy (NCBI): domain Eukaryota; kingdom Metazoa; phylum Arthropoda; class Insecta; order Hymenoptera; family Halictidae; genus Lasioglossum; species Lasioglossum villosulum. The sequence goes on along the minus strand of OZ020495.1, from coordinate 26,531,273 downwards.
TATCGGTTACGGTTACGGTTCTGGAGAACCGACATTATTTCGGTTCTGTAACTGTTATATTTCGGTTCTGGATTTCGGTTCTGGATTTCGGTTCTGGATTTCGGTTCTGGATTTCGGTTCCGGATTTTGGTTCTGTCATACTGTATGCACTGGAACCGATATCATAACAGTTCTGTATTCTCTATTGTGTTTGGCAGTTCAGCCTTATATATACAGGGTGTTTACCTACAGGTGGGAGAAAATTTAAGGGGTGGTTCTCGACGATAATATAAGACGAAAATAAAGAATTAAAAAATTGCGAATTCGACTTCGTTAATTAGGTATTAGCAATTAAAAATTGGCCCAAAAAGCGGCAACATTTCGACACAGGTGTATGTTTCGTACGTCACACAGGCGCGCGACACTCTCGTATCAAGTGACAAACGCATGCATACCTTGGTTCTCATTTGGGACCCCAGCGAGTTGAAAATGTTTAAAAAATCGTTGGACGACATTGAACCTACCTAATCGTTAAAATCCACAAGGGCATTTCTAATATCCACCCTATGGAATTATCGAGTAGAAGGGGTCAATGCCCTTTCACTTTTAATTTCTTCTCACACAAATCCACAAATCCTTATTCTGCACTATAATTGTTCATAAAACCGAACTTAATGTACCGGAATAAACGCTCTCACCACTATTTACAATATGATACACACGCACTACGAGTTTACGAAGAGTACAATTTTACTGAGGAGAATGAGGAGAATGTAAAGAACTGGTAATCCTTTAATGTTGAAACACTGCATTTTATTGAAGCGAGACTCGCTCACAGACGAAACGGACATCTTGAGTCGTGTGATTTCTGCCGTCGGATCGCGACGGAGATCTTGAGCGGAGCCTGACGGGGCGCCGCCGCGAACGGAAATCTTCGACGCGTGCGACGGAGATCTTGCCACGGGCAGAAGCACGACACGCGACGCGAACAATCCTTTGCAATTACAAATGGTTTTCAATGTGGCCACCATTTTCATTTACACACACGCGAAGTCTTTTGCAAAAGTTTTCTCGTACGTTACTGAAATCTTCCATTGCGTTCTTGATAATACTGCACCCGTACCGCACTCTAAATTATAATTTTTCCTCATTGACAACTGGGATCGAGTACACAATTTGCTTTAAATAGCCCCAAAAAAAGAAATCCAGGGGATTTAAATCGGGCGATCTTGCTGGCCAGTTTATTGGTCCTCCTCTTCCAATCCATTTGTCGGGAAATTCTTCGTTTAAATAATTCATGACTGCTCTCGTATAATGTGGTGGTGCTCCATCTTGCATAAACCACATGTTCCTGCGTACGTGAAGTGGTACGTCTTCTAGCAATTGCGGCAACTGCTGTCGTAAAAACTCCAAATAATTTTCTCCAGTTAATCTTCGAGGCAAAATATGTGGTCCAATTATTTCATTTCCAATCATGCCTGCCCAAACGTTAACGGAAAATTGCCGCTGCGTATGCGTTTCCCGTATAGCATGTGGATTTTCCATCGCCCAAACATGGTCATTATGTAGATTGACCATTCCACTTTTAGTAAACGTAGCCTCGTCGGTGAACAATATGCAACCTACAAATTCTGCGTCTCCGTGAATTTTTTGGAGCATCAATCCGCAGAATTGTACTCTCCTAATTTTATCATCTTCTTCCAGTTCTTGCACTGTTTGGAAGTGGTATGGATGCATTTGGTTTTCTTTTAAAATATTCCATACGGTTCTATTGCTGACTCCTTCTTCTGCAGCAATTCTTCTTGTACTAATGGTAGGTTCCTCTTCGATGCGTTGCCGCTTTTTGGGCCAATTTTTAATTGCTAATACCTAATTAACGAAGTCGAATTCGCAATTTTTTTATTCTTTATTTTCGTCTTATATTATCGTCGAGAACCACCCCTTAAATTTTCTCCCACCTGTAGGTAAACACCCTGTATATGTCGTCGGTAGCCGGCTTTGATCTTGTTCGATAAGGCATTATTTTAATACGTCAACGAGCTCACGGGTCCTGTAGAATATCACACGTCTCTTCCTGTTAACTCTCTTATTGATTCTGAAGTTTCCCCAAGATTTTTGCAACCGTTGACAACGTAAATGATTCAACTTCTCTATTGATATTGTCATGTTTTGATATGACAATTTTTATATACACTGAGGTCATCAGAAACGTATCTATTCTACCACCCGTGATCACGTTCAACAAGGTCATTTTCTTAAAGGACCTTGTCTCGCATTTCTTCAAACATAACAATACAATTTTTTTGAACATAACAAATTTATGAACTGTTGAACAAGATAAACGTAACGTAACAGTAGAAGTAACAATAAAACGGTAAAAAGAACAATAAATCTTTGCCGTTGTCGCTACGCCCCGACATGTATATACCTTTGCCTTTTTGTCCACATTACACAGCTGCATTTTCAAAAATAATCGCTGTGCCGGATTTAATTTATTGTACTTTTTTAAGCCATTGTCCCTTATGAAGTTGTTGGCCATTACAAGACGCCTTTTGAAGCTTTTCAGTTTCATCATTTGTGTGTATTGACGTCTATTCCATGCTTCGGCAACGTTACGAAATTCCTTAGCTCGTGGAGTCATACTGGGTATTATTTTTGTATGTACATTTTCCTTTTTCGTTTAGTTATTCTAAACTCTGCTGCAGCTGCTTTATCCTGTCAAACATTATTAGCATACATTTTTATTGTTAATATTGGATCATTCCATCCTATCTATTATCTTAATATACATACCTCTTCTTGAAGATTTAATGCTGTATTTTCTGGTAGCTGAACACACATTTCTTCCCTTAAATGTGTATCCAACTCCTCTGGAGCATTCCTCATATTATGCGCTTGGTGCTTTTCAGGTAAAAGCAAACTGGGCACTGCATTGTCTCTTAATTTGCGCCTAATGAATGTTGGAATCACATCATCTTCTTTGAAATGCAATGCGCATACGCGTAAATTTTTCAATTTGTCATTTGATATGTCATCTAATCTTGGAGACTGTATAGCCTTCTTCCATCCATTATTTGAACTGGATCTCGTGGAAAACAATGTGCTGGAACCTTCTCGTTAGACCTACAACCAGGTACAACACATGTGTATTTCGGCATATTGCAGCTCAGGCCTGTTTCACGGGTACCAGATTGATCTACAAACACAAAAAAACACAAAGGGGGACAGAAAGGAGAACAAATTTCTAGTTTTCACTGCAGTGCACTTGAGTGCACTGAAGTGATAACTAGATATACTGAAAGAAATTTTATATTTTGCTGTATTCAATAGTATGAATAAATAAAATATTATTAAATTATTTATTCCACTATACACATATATCAGCAAACTTATATTTTTCTTTTAGTAAATAAATAAAAATAAAATTATAGCTAAATCCAGCGTTGAAAAGCACACACAATCACACACAATCACTGCACAATTATATCAAATAACTTCAATACATGCAGCAAATATGAGTGAATATGAACAACAATCTGATCAGTTTGCAACAGTCAGCAACAGTTAGCAACAAGTGACAGTCGGCAACAGTTATACATGGCGCCAAAATTTGGCGGCCAAATCTGAAAGACGCGCGCAAGGCTGCGCAAGGCAAAGATAGGATTTCCCCACTACCACAGCCTACTTTAATACTAGCCGTGCTGAACAACTTGGCAACACTGTCGTGTTTACAGTTTGGGAGTCCTATTTTCAAGAATGGGAGTCTTGTGGTTGAGATTATAATTAACGCTTTTTTCGTAGAAAATTATGTTAAAATACACAATTCGTTCTTAATTATGTTTAAGCGATATGTAAATATTATAACTATGGTAAATAAAAGTGATATTCAAGCATATTCATATGTGTAAATGCGGTATACATTTTGTGGACTTTCGAAACAGTTTGGTGTTGTGGTACATAACATCTAAAATATTTACAGTGGTTTTAAGAAAATATAAACATGAAGCAATGGGAAATCATCTTTAAACTAAAATGCAACATTTGAAAATGAATTGAGAGATATATAAGTCAATAGAAGCCTGAAATAGACGAAATTATTGCGACGAAGTCGAAGAGGTTAAATGACGATGTGATACGTCAAAGAGGTTGGGTAATTAGTTACTGAAGAGAAAAGTTTTGCAGGTAATATAGTATTATATTTATTATAATATCGTCTTATAAAGGATAATTTTATAATTGTAAAGTTTCAGACATGATATGTGCATTTATTTCTAATTTCTAATCATTCAGTAAAATATGAGAAAAAATTGATAATAATTTAAACAAAATACTATGATAATTTTTACCACTAATATATGTTATTTATATAAAATGTGTTTATGATTTACAGATTTTAGAAATTCTGGTTCCAAATTAGGAACATTTATTACAGCATTTATTATTGCACGCATGTCAGTAAATACAGTTGTTACTTTATCCTCCACAATTAATAATTTACAGATATTACAATTTAAATTTTTTGGAACAGAATGGGACCCATAACCAGATACATAAATCTTAATGGAATCATCTACGATGCAAGTGGATAAATAATCAGTGTCAAAAACTTCTGAAGAAACTGCTGACATTAACAGAAAGATGTTCACGAAGATCATTCCTATCATCATCGCAATTCATGAATTAATAATTCACTACTTTCTTGAAAAACTTGTAATTTCATGTTATCACTATTTGTGATTATAATACTGCAATGGTTCGAAATTACATGCTTTTCTTTATAATTGTTTATTAAATTTAAGAAACCACTGATAAATAAAAATGGAAGGTATTGCATCTGCCATAAGTTTTGAATATCTCAACAAAACATTCTCCAGTAGACAGATAGGAGATAGAATATCCTAATGCCTTTATATATCAGTTTCTGCAAAATGTAGACTACAAACTGCAGAAAATTTTGTTGGTGTCCAATTTTTATGGGGAATAGCAGTCATCCCTTTTTTCCGCAATTCCTCATATTTGGGGAATAAAAATATAGAAATATAATTATTGTCTTTAAGCGTATTATCATAATTTCCCTTACAATTGGAGACACAACCACGCCGGGGCATTATTAACTGATAGATATAGTACAAAACTTGTGAAAAATTCTATGTGAAACAAATTTTCGATAATTATGTATGTATATAATACATATGATATTGTAAAAATTTAGATGTGATACTATTAAAATGTTATTAATACTAAATTAAAATGTATTGAAAGATCAATAGATTCTATTAAGTAAATTTGCTACACACAAAGATAAAGACCTAAAAAATTAAAAAATAATACTTATCTTCATTATTGCACTTTTTTATTTTCAAAAATCAGCTATGCTACATAATAATAACACAATGTGTACTATACATTGATGAGAACATTTGAACACTACGCGGGAAACTGAGAGGCCGATAGGGGAGATTGAGATTCCGGTTTAGTGGGTTGGGTTAGGTATATTTATATATTTATATATCCCCTCTTAACTGCCAATTATCAGTGTTTAACTCCCCAATCTCCAACTGTAAGATATCCACATCTCTATAAGTGAGCTCGCGGTTATTTACAGACATAGTCACTCTCGCTGTTCCACTTAATTTGTTAAAGTTATAATAAGATTTAAATAGTTATATGTACCTTAATCTATATATACACGCGACAACCCAATACAATAGCCGCCGCCGACAGGCCCCCACCGCCATCCCCCCGACGCCACGGGCACAATCCGGGGAACAGACCGAGGGCAGGATCCGAGCACTCTCAGTCACTCGGATCCCACCCCCGCCCCACCCCCCACGCCACGCCCGCCGCCCCGGGGCAAGGACACCGCCAGAGACCCGCCAGCACCAGCCACCCTCATAATCCAATCTTTATATATTACCGCATCATAGTCCGCTTATAAGCCCTGTTTTTCATTCGGTGCATTGAACATTATAAAGTAACCATAACGAGACTATAATTGAAACATGTATATGTTTGCAATATCTAATTCTAGGAGCATCTACCGATCCTATCCGTCCAACGTTCTTCCACTCAATGCATTGAGTGTGGTATAGAAGTAAGCGAGATCAATATTTAAATAATTACATCTTTACAGCATCAAGATCTGGGAGCGGCCCCTTAACTCCATTCTAAACACTGCTGAATACCTTGAATATGAATTGTGAGATACGAATGAGATTTAGATAATAATGATTTTGTGTAATGTACTCTAACAGTTACTACCCATCCTTTTTCTACATTTCCTCATTCAATATATTAATTATGTAAATATATATACAGGGTGTCCCAAAACTACCCTAGGAGCCGAAAATGGAAGATTCCTTGGGTCATTTGAAGCGACATTTTCCTTTACAAAAATGGTGTCCGTGGCTTTGTTTAGGAGTTATTAACAAAAAACCCGGATCAATCAGAGCGTGGCTACAGCGGATTGATTCTGAGTCGACCAATGGCGACACCACTCCTCGCGTGACCTGTCGCAGAGTCGGACTCCGTTCGCTGTAGCTGCGCTCTGATTGGTCCGTGTTTTTCGTTAATAACTCCTAAACAAAGCCGCGGACGCCATTTTTGTAAAGGAAAATATCGCTTCAAATGACCCAAGGAACCTCCCATTTTCGGCTTCTAGGGTAGTTTTGGGACACCCTGTATATATATATATATATATATATATATATATATATATATGTCAACCGGACTCTCACAGTGTTGCCATTTTACCTTCAGCACGGCTAGTATTAAAGTAGGCTGTGCCACCACCGGGGCACTACTGTGCTGCCACTGTAACGGTTCGGTTTTCCGTGTGGCGGTTTCTCGTGGCGGTGCTCCTCGGTGCTGGATAGCTCGCCGATCCAAGGTCCGATCGGACGAGGAGTGTTTCAGGAGTGGGAGTGAGGTCCGGGTGGTTTTAAGAAAAGAACAACTCGTCAGTGAATTTGCTCGCTGTGACTCGTGGTGTTACCATATGACCGGAGTTTGTGCGCGGGTTCGTGTGGCGGAGGAATCGTTCGCGTATTCGCGGCGGTGCCGTGCCGAGGTGCTGACCTTGGTGGAGTTTTGAGGGAGGACAGGGGACGAGAACGGATTTGACCGTTGCCTTCCGCTATGATCGTTTCGACTGGATCTATTGAAATGCAGCTGATGCACCGTACATCTTAATTTCTCCGTGCGGGTTGCTTGAGGAATAAACAGCGTGACGCACCTGATCGTTGTTCTTGGATTCGGGGGTGGATTTGATCGCTACTTCCGCCGCGATCGTTTTACTCTAGGTCGGATCTATCGCAATGCAGGTGACGCACCATTCATGTGGATTTCTCCGTGCAGGTTTTCTCGAGGAACCAACAGGGTGACGCACCAAGTCGTTGTTTTCGTACTCGTGGACGACTCGTCTCACGGGTGTGTGGGTGATTCACCGTACACTTCAACCTTTCCTAGAGGTTTGCTTAGAAGGGTGACACACCTCTTCTGGGTTATTTTGTGTCTCCTTCGAGGACGACTCGTCTCACGAAGTCCGACGGGCAGGATTTGGGTGCAGGAGTGGATGCGGAGTTCGCACGGCGAATAGATTCGGGCCGCTTACCACAGGTGGTCTTTCGGAATAAGGTTTTCGGCGGAGAAATACTCACGGAGTAGTTCCTCGGTGATTGCTAGATATCTCTAGGTGCGCACAGTCCGGATACAACTCGGAGACAGGATCATTTTGGTGTATTTCGGGGTGGTTTATATAGCAAAGTTTGGTAACGAGGGGCGAGGTCGCGGCAAGGTGTTTTCTGGTGACGTAGATTATCCGGTTCCCGCCAAATTCGTGGATTTTCGTTTCCGGTTCCCGCTGAATTCGCGTTTCTAGGAGGGGGTACGTGTGGTGCATAGCAAGCTCCTATACGGAGCACCCGTGTGGTCCGACGCATTGTCGGTCAGCCGGCGCAGTAAAACACTCTGCAACAGAGTGCAGCGCCGGCTGGCCTTGCGGACCATACGGGGCTATCGCACCGTCTCCACCGAGGCGGCGTGCCTCCTCGCGGGTCTGATTCCCCTGCACCACCAGGCAAGGGAGAAGCGGACCCGGACGAGGAGGACAGGATCGGAGAAGTGAAGCGCCAGGCCCGGCAAGAATCGCTGGCCCTGTGGCGGTCAGAAACTCTGGCCGCCAATATGGGCCGGCCAATAGTCCGGGCCCTCCTGCCCATTCTGGAGGAATGGTGCGAGAGGCGAGTAAGGCTCACCTACAGATCCACCCAGGTGTTAAACGGCCATGGATGTTTCGGCCGGTACCTGGCGTGGATCAAGAGGGAACCCACCGAACGGTGCCACCACTGTGCGGAGGCTTTGGACACGGAGCGGCACACGCTGGAAGAGTGTCCAGCGTGGTCGGCACCGCGCCGTGTCCTAAGAAGCGAGATTGGAGGCGACCTCACGTTGTCGGCCGTGGTCGATCACATGATTGGCGACGAGAGGTCGCACAAGGCCGTGACCTCCTTCTGCGAGGAGGTGATGCTGCGGAAGGAGGTGGCGGAAAGGGAGAGGGAGGCCGACCCCCTCTCCGAGAGAAGGATTGCTCTGGCGAGCAGTGATGCCAGAATCGTGGGACGTGGGATTTTTCCCCTCCACTCGCTCAGTCGACTCGGCCTCCCACTCTGACGTACCATCGGTTCCTTGCGTTGCTTCGACTGCGCACGCGCTGCACACAAGCGTACCTCTAGTCTGTTCGTGTGAGCTGCCTATTCGACTCGATGCGTTCCTTCGAAATTCACGTCTTACCGAAGTGCGAAATCTGGAGGTAGCGCATACGATTTCCGGCGCAGCGCGGTACACATTTTGCTGTAACTTTTGATCTAAACAAGATATCGATGCGAAATTTGGACCAAATTTTTTTTCGAAAAACCGGGTTTAATGGTCCATCTTAAAATATGTTCTCTATGTTTTAAACAATTTTTTTCGTTGGTTTTTAAGGTATAGACGGTTAAGATGGTTCAGCGGGCCGCCAACACAAATTGATTTTTAGTCAAACCATACTTAATAAACAATTACGAGAAAATTCATGAATATTCTACCTAACAGCATACATGACTGAAATTTTTTCAGATTTTTCGGATTATGTAAACATGTTTAAAAAAATTGAAAATCTCCAAACATTCGAAGAAAATGCATATTTCGTATTCAAGTTGTAGAGATATCAGTTTTATAAAAATTCAGTAGTCGGATATTATTGAAACAATTGTCCTTAATTCTTTCTAGAATTTTTTATAAATTGTATCGGTGTTAAAAAAATCAAAATCAATTGTTTCGATACTCCTTTACTTTTTTGTATACGAATTGTGCAATATCGAATATTTTTATATTGAGAAAATTACTTTACAGATTTAATAATTCAATATAAAATATTTTATTTACGTTATATTTCAATATACATATAAACATCACTCCTAACAAATATGGTAATCACATAATTATTGTAACGACATTTTACATATAATTTAAAGTATTCAAAGAAGGTGTTTGCAATAGCATCTCCGGTTACAAAAATCAATGTTAAATGGTCCCTTCCTATCTTTTTTTTTTTTTGGTGTGATTTTCCCACAGTTTATTCACAGAAACAAGAATTCTACACACGCTTAATGACATAAGAACACGAAATCTTACTTAAATCCGAAAATTCTAAAACTAATTCCACTTCGTTCACTCATTCATTCATTTATTGTATCCTATCGCACTCTCGCACGCTTTTTAATCGAATTTTCCAAAAAAAACTATCCAGTCCAGGGACTTATTATTCACCCTAATTAGGGTGAACCATAATTCCCTGACTTCTCCTGAATCCAGAGACTTTTGGTAGTCCAGAGACTTTTGGTACCGCAGGGTGTACCAAGTATTCCCTGGACTGTAACGCCTTGCTTATATAGTCCCGTAGTCCGGGAACTTATGTTACACTAACCTATACACTAAATTACCTATACTCTATCCCTAATTTTAAACAAACACTCTCTAAGCCTACTCTAAATCACCAATTAAATCTACCAAGTCTAAGTCTAAATCGAAAACTCTTACTTGATGCACGAAGCTCGCTACGATATTCTCACTGTGAAAGTTCGAACCGTTCTGGGTCCCTTCCTATCTATAACATAAAAAAAACAAAAAATAGTTATAATCATGATTGCAAAGTACAGAATAAAATATTAATGTAACTAAACACTTATCTGTTTTTTTAAATCATTTTTCAATCTGCAAATCCTGATTTCACGTTGTCTAGAAATTCTGTTCCAGCTGGCACATGCGCGATTTTAAATGGTCCTCTGCATTTCTATCACATAAAAAAACAAAAAATAGTTATAGTCATGATTGCAAAGTACAGAATAAAATATTAATGTAACTAAACACTTATCTGTTTTTTTAAATCATTTTTCAATCTGCAAATCCTGATTTCACGTTGTCTAGAAATTCCGTTCCAGCTGGCACACGCGCGATTTTAAATGGCTCTCTGCGTTGCTGCATTCAATGAAAAAGTAGACATGATTAAAATGGTAATTCTAATTGCAATTATATAGGACACTAAACTAAAATCAATTCCTAATAAGATAAAAAATGTTAAAACTGTAATAAAAAAGATAACCGATTACAAAATGTTCAAAACGCGATAAAAAAAACTGGAATTAGGATTGTGGCTGTTTTTAATTCCAAAATGTACCCATCAAGGTGGGGTTCCATGGAAATCACGGACACAGATTTCCCCGACAACATTTCAGCGACTCCATGTTCGACCGACAATGACTTTGGTCGACATCGCCTTTAACCGATAACGACTTTGATCGACGGCGGATTTGACCGACAACAAACAAATATTTATATATATATTATTAAATTAAATTATTTATATATACATAATAATATATATGTATAAAGAATTTATCTTTGTCGGTCAAATCCGCTGTCGATCAAAGTCATTGGCGGTCAAATCTGGAGTCGGTGAAATGTTGTCGGGGAAATCTGTGTCGGTGATTTCCATGGGACCCCCAAGGTGCTATGGACTAAACTCGAACGATTAAAAAAAACGACCTCACAAGTCCGTAAACGCGTGTAATCTTAACTGTTTATAATTTACAGACGGCGACGAACGTGCATATAAATGCTCTCCCGACATGAGGGATAAATGTCTGCCATCGACAGACATGGTGCGACTAGACTCCTGTCTAGCTTTCAAAGATGTGCGCACCACACACATGGAATTTAATAGGACAGCACCTATTTTATTCCTTTTTCTAGATTTAATGTCGGGAAGCAGTGAAAAAATTCTCTCGGCCTCGGCATTCGAGTGTGGAAGACATCTGACCGTGTTTATTAAAGATGTGAGGAGGGGGAAACGAAGAATTTGATTCTGGTCTTTTTGGGTACAGATGTCTACCCACATATCGTCGAAAGATAATTTAGACCATTGGTCCCTCTGTAACCGGGAAGTGCCGTAGTACAAAAAGTTCCACTCCTTTTGTAGATCTACGGCACTCCAATTCCCTAATCTACGAGCGACAGATACGAGATTTTGAAAAGTTAAATCTCTGTCGCTGTTAAATACGGAATCGGATTTGAGAACCGTCAATTCCCCTAGAAAAACATCATCGAAAGGAAGACGATTTCTTATTTCATTGCTTATGGTCTCATAAAACCTTAAACAATGTTGCCGGAAGGAGTGCAACTCAACTTCCGACATTCCATCGTCAACCGCCTCGTTCAAAAAATCTTCGCATTTGGAACCAAGTTCCACTTGATTTAGTGGAACTTGATTTGACTTCATTGTGAAATTAACCTGCCTCACTAACTTAAAAACTTCTTTGTCTAAAAGGGCTGATTTTAAAAACCTTCGTAAAAAAAATTTAAGCAGCTTTACTGAAGATGGCTGCAACTCCTGCACCGACGTTTTCCTATTCTGGAAGAAGGCGTTAAATCTATTGAGAATATCAAGGACATATTCCAAAAAGAGGAAATATCCTTTGATATCCTGTCTGCTCAGGAGGGAAAAGAATTTCCTAACAGATGCCGAATCTTGTGAAAAGGTGTGTTCATTGAAAAATCGAACTAAATCGTCCCAAACTTTTAAAAATCGTTTGACACACTGATGCCTAGTAAGCCAGCGTGTATCCGATAACCTAAGAATTTTTACAGGAGAGTTCTCATAACTCTCCTGGAATTGTCGAAAAATAGCAGTCCGTTTAGGGCTGTTTCTGATAAACGAAGCGACGCCACGAAGCAATTCGTCACATTCTTTTGGAAGCGTAGCGCAAGCAGCACTTGCCGCCAGTGCTACAGAATGGCAAATGCACGGAATTGTCATGGCGTGGGGATTTTTCTCAAGCAACTTAGTCTTGAACGAAGAAAACTTTCCTGTCATGACGTGTGCGCAATTCAACTGGGTGTCAGGAAAGCACAGGAAAAAAGTCGGATGTGAGTGGAAAGTGGACTGTATACGTGAGCAACTGTTGAGTTTAAATTTGTAACGGGAATTGAATGTGTACGCGTAGAACACAGAGTGAGTCAGATCTATAAAAAAATTACTGTATTATCACTTGAGTGTAGTCAAATATGTACAAAAGCTTGACAATGTGGTTCTTGAATATACGCTTGGCAGAGATCAGCTGTTCGTGAAGATGAACGGATTAGCTAAGACCTGGGTCTCCAATTTCCTCTCTTTTTATTGTTTCGATCCCCCTGGAAGTTCTGCAAGCGCCCCTAGTTCCGGTGAAGCGGTTTTCGAACGTTCCAGAAGGATCGAGCAGGCAGCCAGCCAATCAGGCGAGCGTCTCTCGCCCGCGCGAGTCTCGACAACATACGCCTTTCGTCGCGCTTACGGCGGGATCGCGTCGCATTGGTCGGCATGCTGCGTTGCGAGTCAAGCATGGCGCTGGAGAGCGCCATTCTCAAACAATGACCGTCCAACCTTTTATGGACAGATGCTGACATATAATACCATGGATATAATTTTACAAAAAGTTCTGCTGTCTCATAGGTGTATGTTTTGAAGTTTTCTACATGGATATTAAACCCACTTGAAAGAACTTGCAAAATATTTGCGAACTTCGCTATCAATGTTTTGTCAATACCAGAAATGAACGAAGAAAGTGACGGGTTTCTGAAAAATCTTCGGGCAGTATTCCCGCCATTGCTAGATCCGAAACCCTGCTTTGTATGATCTATTAGCAATCCAGATTTGTCTCTAAATCTTTTTATGATACGATCTTTCCTTTCCTTGAATAGAGCTTTACATTCTGCACCCCTAACTTGCCATTGTTTCAATTCCAAACGATACGGTACGTGAATAAGGCATTCAAAACACCTAATCCACACGTGAAGTGTTGATAAACCATAGGTTAGTGTTTCATGATTTATCGATTTCTTTTTAACTATGTAGTTTAAGATTATTCATTTCCGATGGCTTCGCACCACATAAATAGCAAACCTGCGACTACGTATCTGTTAAAGTATTACATATTTTTCCGTCAATCATGGTAAGTAGGAAAATGTGGTAAATTTTTACGTTCATATTACAAAATTTTACAACAGTAGGTTGAAGATTGTCAATTTGATTTTGGATTATTTCTATTTCGCTTTTGACGTGGTCATCAGTTTCTTTATGAAAAATAAGTCGAAGGGGACGGCAATATCTAATGGAACTAGGCCTAGGATTTTTTCATAAAATTAAAGATTCTGCGTTTGAATCTACTGGAACACTTTTAATTTGAATCGGTACAAACGAAGACATAATATAGTACATAAAATATTCACCAATAATTATATTTTTTACCTTCAATTTCGTACTTTTTTCCTCCTACTTATTCGATCTGGCCCACTGTGCTTCACTCAGAGACACCGAAAATTCCTCGTTACTAGATTTCATATAATTCCTTTGAAGACTTTGTCGTGATTTCTGACAATAGTATGCATTGTGAGAATTGTTAACACGATTTTCAAATATTTCAGGTGATCTGACCAAAAAATGTTTCTAACGAAAGTTGATCAGGATTGACATTTCTACAAATTTCCATACAAAAAATTAGAGAAAAATTTGTTTTTTTATAAAAAATGAAGATCACCTCAATTTTTTAAATAGTGACATATATTTTCTTCTTCATGCTATTCTAACTGGTATCAAGACGAATCCAACGACCTATCATAATAATATAAAATTAATCCTTGAAATAACGTTTACAATAATTTTGGCCACGTCAAAAAGTTTTGAAATAAGTTCTAATAAGTGTGACTTCTTTTGTATTTGTGAGAATGTGTGTGTATTGTTATTGTTAATATTGTTATTATTGTTACTATAATGGTCATTATTATTATCATTACCAGTATCATTACCGTTACCATCATCATTACTATTATTCATCTATTTCAATCTCACTGTTATAACAACTGTTAGTATGATCAATTATTCATCTTAATTCACCAATTATTCGTCTTAATCATAACATGAGAGAGAGAGAGAGAGAGAGAGAGAGAGAGAGACAGAGTGAGAAATAAAGAAAAATTCATTGTACGTAATATGTGTCACTTTCCATTAAAAAAAATGTCCATCATTTACCTAAATACTGTACTAAGTCGTGACGTAGTACCTAAATAAACATGCAAATGGTAAATAAATGGTAAATAGTTAATACATATGTACGTCTATGTATATGTATTATCGTTTATTGGCGGGAGTGTACCGGTATTATTGTTCTCATAATTTTAGAACAATATTTTGTTCAGTTTACCATTTTAATATTTCATATGTGTACATTAGTAAATTATTAAAAGTCTGCATGGTGCTCAAGCTACCCAATTTCATCGAAAAGGTTACGTTACTGATTGTGAGGCTGAAATTGCCGCGCATGCGCGACAAATTGCCCGACCAATCTAAGCTAAGCTCGACTCGCATTTTGCGAGTACTCTGTCTGTATGGACGAAATATGGAGAAGTGGAATGAAATCACGGGAAACCATTTTTTGTCCTCATACGAGCATGTTACGAGCTGTGTGAGGGCTCATTGTAAAGAGGAAGGTTGATCACTGTTCGTTCTGCTCATGATTTTAGTAAAACAAAACCGTTTTGTATTAGAAAAATACATGGGAACCTGAGGGTAGTTGTCTCGATTTGTTTCCCTTTGGACGTTCATATTATTAAATATAAATATAATCTTGTTAAATCATGAACAGAGCGACCTGCAATCAACTTTCCTCTTTAGAATGAGCCCTCACACAGCTCGTAACATACTTGTATAAAAACAAAAAATGGTTTCCCGTAAACACTGTTTTCACTTGTTTTTCTAGTAATATGGCAGTCTTTAACAGTATCTCGTTGGAGGTTTTGGCCATGCCAATTTTGACTGCACATCGACTTTAGTCCAGACAAGAACCTACATCGACTTTAGTCCAGACACCGACGAGATACTGTTAAAGACTGCCAGCCTTACGGGACTACGTGTCCCACGAAAATTTCGGTGTTCTCTTACGCCCTCTGGGATTTATTTTGACTGGAGTGAGAAACAGAAGCATCGACGACATTTCGTCGGTGCAGAAGACCACTGAGGAGAGATTCTCGTCGCGACGCGTCGGTGAGAAGACGAATCATCACGAAACCATATGGGTTATCATCAAATGTTATATTCTCCGCCATATTTCAGACGAGGTTTTAGTGCTGATTTTTGAGGTTTCAAATATTAAAAGTAACACTCAAGAACAAAAGATTCCTAGAAATATTGTACGTAAGAAAGTATTGAAGCATTATTTTAGAAAAATCTAGAATTCCTAATACAAATTTCATATCAAATACCTGAATGTTTAATTTAAAAATATTTCATAAATGAACATACTTCCTTACACTTTTTTAAATACATAATTGTTCCAAGAATCGATCTCTGAAAACAGAAATATCTAGAAACATGGAATAAATTTTATTTGACATGTTGTTCCGAATAAAGTTTCGACTGATTCCGATAAAGAATTATGTGGATGAATTAATATGTATAAAAAAATGCACGGAATTTGACAGTGAAGTTTCAGTTTCAACTTTAATAACAAATTGATATATTCAGTTAAAGTTGAATGTAGGTTTAGAAACTACGTTTTGTTATGAAAATTTAAGATACATAAATTTGCAGATCTTACACACTATGATTATCTGACTTTTCTCCATTAGACGGCACACTGTGCTACGTGGAAAACATATGTGGAAAAATAGCGATAATTCTAAGTGGACGTGCCCAAAGCTTGTTCTCGCATTTCGTTCCGCTTAGCGTCTTCGCAAAGAAAACATATACAACCGTCCCCTCGCGAAGAGGGAAAGTGTAGGAACGTCTAGAAATTCAAATCGCTGACAAATATAATATAATTGTAGGAGCAGAGATAGACAAGTTTTTATTGAATTAAGAATTTCAAATAGCCAATATAAGAGATAAAAAAATTATTCGTCACGCGTCAAATAAAAATAATCCTGGTTATCTCTATTGCACGCATGAAAAATGATGTTTTATTCTACGAAAATTTATGTTTTTGCGTTGAATGAACTTTTCATTTTCATGTGTATCTTTATTGAACGGTTTATTTGACTTCGAATAATCTTCTGAGCCGCGTTCGAATGCTGTAGGAAGGACCGAGCACCCGACCAGTCAAAGAATGGAACGCACGCGTTACAATGTAGTACATATCGCGTATCGCCCAATTACACTGTCCAACAAACTTTTTTATGATGTCTCGATTCTCACTATGCAATTCTTATAGTGTTTTCGCGCTGATTTCGAATCTGGCCTTAATTTTTCTCCCAGACTCACAGTTTTTGAGAAATTTAAGTTTGAAAAAAAACACATTTTTCAACTTTGAACAAAGGTTGTGATATTATTATAAAAGATGTTGTATTGTTCTTTACAGCAAAAGATTCTCTAGATTTTCCCGAATTCAGTGATGTACAATAGTAATACATTATGATTGTTTAAACATGTTTAAACAAAACATTAAAGACGGAGATGCACCGCTTTTGCACCTTTTTTGATGATACTTTTTAATTTATCTGAAAAAATAAGGGTCCAGTGGAAAATCAAACTACACCACGCGATAGAGCAGACTTTTATCTTGCGAAACCACCCTGTCAGACAGGGCCGCCGCGTGCGGTTGTGCAGGTTGTGCACCGCACACGGGCGCTTCATCAAAGGGGCGCCACAACATTAACAGTAAACAGATTTGCTAAGTTCAAAAAAAGGTAATTCAAATTATTTGCATGTCTAAAGAGGGCGCACTAAATTTCTTTTGCACACGGGCGACTCGTACCCACGCGGCGGCCCTGCTGTCAGATTTCGAATATCGACGTTTTTACAGAACCAGAAAGCAAAATATCATCGCGGAACACGAGTCGCCGCCAGTGGTGCTCTGCCCTAGCGTGGTCGTTTGAGGGGATACGGCGCGCGGCGCGCAGTGGTGTCTCTCCGTCTTTAATGATTGTTTATTAATGTTTAAACAATCATAACGTATTAATAATGGATATCACCGTATTCAGAAAAGTCTACAGAATCTTTTGCTGCAAAGAACAATTCAATATCTTTTATAATACCGTCACCACATTTGTTTAAAGTTGAAAAATAGGTTTTTTTTCAAAGTCATGTTTTTCAAAAACTGTGCGTGTACATATAACCATTAGTTATATGAAAACATAAAAAAAGTTGAAATTTGTTGGACAGTGTAATACACGTACTGCAAATTTCATCAAAATCGGTTGGCGTAGAAGAAAACAACACGCATAGAAAGCAGGGATTGAAAACTATTATGAAACCCAAGATGATGTTATAACTGTTATAAGAATATCGATATTGTTTTATATCGGTTACGGTTCCGGTTCCGGTTCCAGTTTCGATTCTGTCATTTTAAATTCCGTATTGTGTTCGGCATTATGTATTTATTTGGGGTGTACGGGCCGCCCGATTGTCGAGCTGTCGAAGAGAGTAACTCGACTTCGCCGGACACGTTCGGAAAGAATCGGACAAGTTCGGACGAGCGAGTTATTGCGATACCCGAGAACATCTCTGCGTTCTTATGAAATAGATAATTGCAATAATGGCATTCTGTCATAACTTATAACGTAATTTTTATTATATAAACACTATTTATTATTTGAGTAGTTATTCATTGTTATTTATAATGTAAACAATTGTTACATACATTTTTTATAATTTGTTTCTACACTCCATATTTGGATTATTATTTCAATAATTTCTTGTTAAAATAATTGTTTAAATAAATTATTATGGAGATAATACTTCAAATAATAAATATAGAAATAATTAAACAAACAATTACTTTAACAAGAAACTATATTGAAATATGTAAGAGATAGCCTGGATTAAAACAGCAAATGCGAATCAACTTTATTTAAACGCCTTTTTCCGGAGACTGTTTCTTGTTCATTTCGTTTTCGACGTTCCGCTTCGTTTTTGACGTTCGCTTGTCGTTGGCTACGAACCGCTTGTAAATAACATTTACAATACACCGGGTGGCGTAACATGAATAACAGCAACATGAACAACAGCTTACAAATATTAGTTCAAATAATAAATATAGAAACAATTTATAAAATTTGTTTATTTAAAAAATAATTTTAAGAGTACATTAGTATTGAAATAATAATTTCAATAATGAATATAGAAACAAATTACTCAAATGTATTTATTTAAAAATGGTTTAAATTATAAATAACAATAAATAACGATGATTACAGAATATTTTTCGTTTACGAATCATTGTTTTATGTATAATTTTCAAATTAATTTTAAATTCCAATACTTTTTTAGGATATTACGTGGTAATTACTTTTGTTTTTCCTACATCTATACACTGTCGATTATAAAACGATAACTACAATGGTGAACAATAAGGGACATAAGAAAGCAATAAGAGTGCGTAATGAAATTATACAATAAAAAGTAATTTTTTTTCTAAGAATTACAGAATGTGGGTAATGTCAGCATTCTACATTTAATTATTATCTGCGGTACTGAATCTATTTACCTACGCCACTGACGCAGTTTCATGTGGTTCACGAACAAATGATTTATTTAGGTAGAGAGCGCTGACCACCAACAGTATTTCGTCGGTGGTGGAACTTTTAGCGATGTGGTCTTTCAGGTCACTGTAATTTCCACCGTTACCACCCCGCCCATTGCGCCCACTTACCGGACCGCGGAATAGCACGGGCGCTGGCAGTCTTTAACAGTATCTCGTCGGTGGTCCAGACAAGAATCTACATCGACTTTAGTCCGGACAAGAACCTATATCAACTTTAGTCCAGACAAGAACTTACATCGACTTTAGTCCGGACAAGAACCTACATCGACTTTAGTCCGGACACCGACGAGATACTGTTAAAGACTGCCAGCCTTATGGGACTACGTGTCCCGCGAAAATTCGGTGTTTTCTTACGCCCTCTGGGATTTATTCTGGCTCCAGTCATAAAAACAAAAAGCCTCCGACGACATTTCGTTAGTGCAGAATACCACTGAAGATATTATTATTAAATATTGCATTCTCCGCCATATTTTAGACGATGTTTTGGCACTATTTTGATACTATTCTCGTCGGTGGAGTAACTTTTAACGATGTGGTCTTTCAGGTCACTGTAATTTCCACGGTTATCACCTCGCCCATTGCGCCCATTTACCGGACCGCGGAATAGCACGGGCGCTGGCAGTCTTTAACAGTATCTCGTCGGTGGTCCGGACAAGAACCTACATCGACTTTAGTCCGGACAAGAACCTACATCGACTTTAGTCCGGACAAGGATCTACATCGACTTTAGTCCGGACAAGAACCTTTTTTTTTAAGGGCAGTGGGGAAATGCTATTACGCACACCACCTCTCCGATGTTGGTTGAGGTGGTAGTGACGGACTCGGCTTCCCCCTTTGATGGAATTTGGGGGAATTATTTAAGGCCTAACGCATAACCGCCATACCGTCTAAAACCCCACTGCCCAGGGCCCCGCAGGTCCCTTCCGCGCACCTGCATTTTTCCAAATTTTCTTTCCCCGCTGGCCCGCTATCCGCATTCAGCCGGGAAAATTTGAAAATTATGGCCACGAGCCTGTTCTTATCGTACTATGATTAATTTTTATATACACTATGTACAACTTAAACCTATGAATAATATAAAGAGCAACGAATAAACATAAGAACCAAATATAGAATATAATAATTATTTAGGCCTATACAGGGTGTTCGACTACAGGTGGGAGAAAATTTAAGGGGTGGTTCTCGACGATAATATAAGACGAAAATAAAGAATTAAAAAATTGCGATTTCGACTTCGTTAATTAGGTATTAGCAATTAAAAATTGGCCCAAAAAGCGGCAACATTTCGACACAGCTGTACGTTGCATACGTCACACAGGCGCGCGACAGTCTCGTATCAAGTGACAAACGCATGCAAACCTTGGTTCTCATTTGGGGCCCCAGCGAGGTTAAAATGTTTAAAAAATCGTTGGACGACATTGAACCTACCTACTCGTTAAAATCCACGAGGGCATTTCTATTATCCGCCCTATGGAATTATCGAGTAGAAGGGGTCAATGCTCTTTCACTTTGAAATTCTTCTCACACAACTCCACAAATCCTTATCCTGCACTATAATTGTTTATAACACCGTACATAATACACTGAAACAAACCACTTCAAAATGGTATCCATTGTGTCCATAAATGTTGAATAAAATCATCACAAATGCAAGTATCCAGAAAAATGCACATGCATACTGGAATCGTTCACAGCTAATTCACGTTTGATGCATGTCAATTTGACTTTCGCACACAAAAATAAAATATCAGTGAAATTATTGTGAAGTACACCCACTTAATTAACACCCTAATTGAATGTTTTAAGAAAATGTGTTTCTGCGAGGAGAATCGTTCGTACACGTTCGCGTTCGTATGCACACTGATTCAAGGCAGCTGTGAGGTCAATGCCAGATCGATAAAACAAATGAAGATCTACAGCAAATTCCCGCCCAAATATCACGCGTTGCTATACCAATACATTCTCTATCCTGTTTTCATGAATTTCGTGACTCTTTCTCATTCTGTCTGTGACCGCCAAATGTCTCATGTGTGTGACATTCATCACGTCAGCTGTCTCCTCTCAGAAACACATTCTCTTAAAACATTGAATTAGGGTATTAATTAAGTGGGTGTACTTCACAGTAATTTCACTGATATTTTATTTTTGTGTGCGAAAGTCAAATTGACGTGCATCAAACGTGAATTAGCTGTGAACGATTCCAGTATGTATGTGCATATTTCTGGATACTTGCATTTGTGAGGATTTTATTCAACATTTATGGACCCAATGGATACCATTTTAAAGTGGTTTGTTTCAGTGTATTATGTACGGTGTTATGAACAATTACAGTGCAGGATAAGGATTTGTGGATTTGTGTGAGAAGAATTTCAAAGTGAAAGAGCATTGACCCCTTCTACTCGATAATTCCATAGGGCGGATAATAGAAATGCCCTCGTGGATTGTAACGAGTAGGTAGGTTCAATGTCGTCCAACGATTTTTTAAACATTTTCACCTCGCTGGGGCCCCAAATGAGAACCAAGGTTTGCATGCGTTTGTCACTTGATACGAGACTGTCGCGCGCCTGTGTGACGTATGCAACGTACAGCTGTGTCGAAATGTTGCCGCTTTTTGGGCCAATTTTTAATTGCTAATACCTAATTAACGAAGTCGAAATCGCAATTTTTTAATTCTTTATTTTCGTCTTATATTATCGTCGAGAACCACCCCTTAAATTTTCTCCCACCTGTAGTCGAACACCCTGTATATACATTTTATTTTTTCTTTCTGCGCATAGAGAATATTCCACGTTTGTTTTTCTTTTCTTTTAGTCTTTCTTTCTTTTCTTTCTCTAACTTTCTTTCATAGTCTTCTTTATATTTTATTTTTTTATTTATAGTTTCATCAATCGCTTTCCAATTTTCTCCTTTTTGCAAAATTACTTTCTCAAAATTTTCAACTGTTAAAGTTCTTCCTACTTTTAAATCCAACTGTAACTTCTCTGCGGCCCATCTATTACAATTAAACAACGTATGCTCTGGAGTGTCGGGTACTCCGCAACCAAACCAGCATTTGTCATCTTCTGCTTTTTTAATTTTGTGTAAATAAGTACGGAAAACTCCGTGACCGGATAGGAATTGCGTTAGCCTGAAATTTATTAAGCCAAACGTTCTTGTATTCCATTTGTAAACATTATGTATTAGTTTTTTGGTCCAAATTGATTTTTTATAGTTATTCCATTTTTTTTTCTGCCAAATTGTCCACGATTCTTTTTTTATGATTTTGTCATTTTTGAAATTTATATAATTTTGCTCTTTCCATTAGCGTAATTTCCAGAGGCAATACACCAGTAATGGCGCATAACGCATTTCTACTAACGGTACTGTATGCTCTTGCGAGCCTATTTAAACCAATTCTCTGAACTCTTTCAATTATCTCATTATTTTTAGTTTTTTCTAACGCTTTTCCTGCCCAAACGGGGGCCGCATAGCTTACTATGGATTCAAGTATGAAGTAATACAGTTTTCTGCCACCAAAGGTGGGACCACCGATGTTCGCCATCAGGCGCGAAAGTTCGCCCATCGCGTGGATCGCTTTATCGGTAACAGTTAGGTCCGGACAAGAACCTACATCGACTTTAGTCCGGACAAGAACCTACATTATCTTTGGTCTTGATCTGAACGAAAAGTTTATATTGTTTTGTAACGAGTCCGGTAGCTCGTCACAACGGTGGTTGTTACCCTCGTGCCGAATGGCTCGCCGAGCCAGGGTTCGCGGCGAGGGGAGCGATCGGGGGACGACGGGTCGGACAAGAAATGAAACACTTCGAGACGGCGTTACTTTTCGCGTCTCACCATGCCACGGATCGCAAAGACGCCGATCGCGGTATTCCCACGGGTGCGCGTACGCGGTTCGCGGGTCCGGGTATCGGCGACGGACACGTTTCGTCCAGGTACGCGGTGTGTCGGAACCGGCGGCTCGCGGTCGGACTTGTCGGGAGCGATAACGGCGGAGTTTGTTCGACGGCGCGCTCAGCGGGCGAGGAGGCAGCGGCGCGTTGCACTGGGTGTTTCGACGGCTCGCGGGAACGGTGACGGGGACTTCGGCGCGAAGCGGTGACGGCTCGTCGGGGTAAGGCGCTTACCGATGTTCCGATCCGTTTGGGCGGCTCGCCTGCTGGGCCCGGAAAGAGAGCGAGTCTTCTTCCGTGCTGCCTCTTATAGGCAAATTCGGTGGTGACTGCGGGGTACGCGGGTTGCGGTGTGGACGAGTAATTCGCCGAATTGTGCCTGTTTCGAGGCGCGAAAACGCGGGAAGGTGCGTAATATTGTATTGTGCCTGGTTACGAGTCGTGAAATTGCGCGGTACGAATTCGGGTTCGGTCGGGATCGTTCGGTGCGCTTCATGGTACGCAAGTCTTCGCGTTCGTAACAGATGTGTACTGAGCCCGCTGTACAGGTCTGTTACACCCCCTCCTTCTCCGGGATGGCGAACGAGCGGTAGTGAGACCTCTTTTATTTAAAAACCAACATTACATTTTTCTTATGAGCTAACGCAGTCTTAACCTAGGGTATGGGGGTCGGGTTAGACACGACACACTGGAAATCTGGAATAACGGCACGTTTATTCAGCTCCTAAGCGGAGGTTTTCATCGACACATAACCATCCACAACATGTATCACGAAATCTGGTACTTATAGCTGTCAGTCTTATGATTCGATCACAGCGGCGAAAAGAAAAGAAAAGAAAATTTTATCGCAGCTTGCGCTTGGAGAGACACAATACAACTGTTGCGCACCAAAACACAAAAGGAGTGCTAGACTAGTCGAAACAAAAAATATTGCAGCTTGCGCGCGAAGAAAACAAAACGGACGGTTGGGCACGAGAGGAAAAACAAAAGAAAGGCTAATATTGGTTGGAACGGGTGGCCCCCTCGTGCTTGGTGTAGGCTCGCACTCGCTTGGTACGAGAATGTTCTTACGAGCTAATTGTGTGCTTACAAGTGTATATGTATATAAACTAATCTTAATAATACTGGCACTAGAACAGCCTTATATGCGTAATTACAATATAACGGAGGTAAATAACTTATATATTTATATCACGCGAACTTTTAAGGCTCCTCGGCTCGAGGGGTGATCACGGCGCGTGATCGGCCGGTTATTCGGCCTTTATGTCCCGGCTTCGCGTTTTGTACTTTGTCAACGGAAAGAGAAAGAAAAGTAAAACGAAAAAACTTATCATTGATTAAGGGTAAAACAAAACCCACGGAACGGGTGAGGCAGTCTGCCTTCACTGTCGCAACGGCGTATCTGACTATTAGCGTTGCAAAAACTAAAAACTGTCTTTGGTCGTAATCGGACGAACGGATCAGCGAGGATATGTATAAAAGTAAAAAAGAAATTTTAGGTGTCCTCGGCGCGAGGAGTGGTCACCGCGCGTGGCCCGCTGGTTACCGCGTCGTTGTGCCAGGTACCCTCTGCTTACTGTCTATCTCACCCAAGATCATACTCGTTTCGCGCAGCTTGACTGCTCGCAGACGACGCAGCGAGCCTCCCAACTCCCACTCTACCACCCACTCCCCACTGTCTCGGCGCGCATCTTCACGTACGCGGTGTACTAGAATGAAACGGATTAGCATGGAATTCAACGGGATAGAAAATCGCGACTACATATTTGCAGGTGTCAGGGCGCACAGTGGCTTAGTGTATTATTCATTTTATTAAAACTATTTAAAAGCTATTTACATAATTACAACTTAAAACTATTTAAAAGCTATTTACATAATTACAACTTAAAGCTATTTAAAAGCTATTTACATAATTATTCATCTGCGTCTGAATTATCAGACGCAGATAACCAGCCATCTTCCTCCACAATTTCATCAACGGTCCTATCTAATTGTCGAAATCTTTCCTCTTCCTTTTTTACGTGTGATACGTAATTAGCCCAGTGTGTTGAGGACACATTTGTTATTGCATCATCCACAAGTTTACGAATATCCGTCAACTTGAATGTTGTATTCCGTTGCCGTATGAATCGTTTCACTTGGGACCACATAAGTTCGATGGGATTTAGCTCACAATGATACGGTGGGAGCCGCAATACAAAAAAACCTTTACTTTTCAGATATTCATCGACAACATAATTGTTATCACTGCCTTTATGCTTTTCAGCAATATTTAATAATTCACACTTATAATAGTCTTCAAGGTCGAACTCGCCTTTACTCTGCAGCCACTCCACAATGTCCGCTTTCTTCCACGCTTTTGTTGGATAACGCTCGTTCAAAACGCTATGATATGGAGCGTTATCCATCAACAATAACTGCTCCAGCTGGCAGGTTCCGTGAAATCTCCTCCACCCAATCAAAAAACGTCCTACCGTTCATTTCGTGATGGTAGTCGCCTGTGTCCTTTTTCGACTCGAAACAGAGTAGTCCGCCAGGCAAGAATCCGTTCTCCGATCCAATGTGGCATATTATGAGCCGTTTCCCTCTGCTTGTAGGAGCCTGCATACCTGTCGTCAGCTGCTTTTCTGTGGCGTCCTTCGAGCTGTCGACGGAGGTATCAATCCAAGCTCTTTGCCCACAATCCCCAGCGTTGTACCATGTCTCATCTAAATAATATACTGGGCGTCCTTCCTCGCGGAGGCTCCATATTTTTCTTATGTACCGCTGCCTCCAGGCGATAATATTGTCTTTTTCAATTAATGCGCTGTTGCGCTTACGCCGCGCGAATCGAAATTCCATTCTTTTGAGCAGCCGATGCAGAGTTGGTCGGCTAAACGTTGGCAGTCCCTCATCTGAATTTACTGCCACCAATATTTTATCTAAATTTGGCACCTCGCGCCGCATCCAAAATTCATGGACCTTCCTTCTCATGCCCAAGATGTCCTCGTCTGAGATTTTTTCTAATACATTCAAACAGCGCCTCTTCATGTTAGGCGACGTTACAGTGCCTTATCTTCTATATTCCGCAATGGTCTTCTTAATGGTGACCACCCCAATCCACGTACTTTCGCACAGGGAATTTATTGCTGCTACGTAGGTGATGTCGGGGTTCCTCTGCTTTAATTGTTTATAGAGGTTTATTACTACCTCCTTCTGCCCAGACAACACGTACTAACAACAGAAAACAAATTGAAATGAATTAATTAACAGCCCAAATACAATTTTTAAATTTTAAATATAAAACAATAGTAAAAATATTATCGTCTTTTTAAGAGTGTGCGAATATTAGTAAGAATCAATGTATATAATCAAAATTATTTATATGTACAATATGGACGTACCTTTCCCTGCGGATTCCGCTTCATTGGAGATAACTGCTCTTCATCCATTTTCCTCTGCACAATTGAGAAAACGCGAAAACGAGAATAAAAAGTAACAAAAACAAGAATAAAACGTAACGAAAAAAAGAATAAAACGTAACAAAAACAAGAATAAAACGTAACGAAAAAAAGAATAAAAAGTAGCGAAGCGATAGTAGCGTCTCAATTATACACCCTGTATACTGCGAATGAGGCAGTTGCAGCGCTGCAGCGCTGCAGCGCGTGGCGTCACTTCAGTGCCACTGCGCGCATGCGTTGTACAGTGGGAGTTCTACCAATCAAGGCGAGCATGCGCAGTAAACAATGAAAATCGGTTTTTACCCAAGTATGATCTTGGGTGAGATAGACAGTACACCGGCGCAGGTGGCCGTTCTTCTTAAAGAAGAGTATCCATCTCTCGTCTGGTGTGGACGCCCGGTATTGTCCCGTCTTTACGTAGTATACGGGCACCTCCACTTTTCGGCCCGTAGGTAGCTGGTACCCCGTGGTGGGCCTGGTACTGTCTTGACGTCGTACGGCAGCGACGGCGGAGCACCAGGTAGAGGATTTCCTGACGGGGATGGTCGGCCGCCGTTGCCCGGTCTCTCCGTCCAGGCCTGCATCGGCCGTGGCTGTTGCGACGGTCCTGGTTTCGGCGGAGATGCGGGCTTCGGTGAGCCGGTGGCGGCGGCCACTGGTGTCCCTGCCGGGACGTTGGCACGGCCCACCCCCATTAAGGCAGGCACGGGTGTTGCCGCTGGTGTCTTTCTCGCTGTGGCCCGTACTGATGGCCGCTCTTCGGCCGCGGCAGCCGGCTTCCTGGCAGGCGGCAGTGCTGGGGTTGTGTCCGGGTCCGTCAGGTCGATCAGTGGCAGCTGTTCTGTCCCGTGTCGGTCAGGTCGGGGTTCTTGGCGGGGCCCCTTCTTCCGCCGGTGGCTCGGCTTGGTTGGCGGGGTCACCGTTTCGTCCCACCACGTTGGTGGCTCGGCCTTCCTCCCTGTGGCCGGGAATGGGTCGAACGGGCCGACCGGGTTGGCTGGGGCCTGCGAGGGCCCCGGTGCGGCGGTGCTAGTGCTGGTGGCCGGGCTGCGCTGCTTCGCTGCCAGCTCCAGTTCGGCCTTTCGCTTCATTAGACCCGGCAGCCAAGTAACGGCCCGTATGGTCCGTATCCGTGGGCCGTGTCGGCGGTGGGGTGATTGCCCTGGCGGCATGGTCGGTCCCCCGGCTTGCTGGCTGGTGCGGGCTGCCGTGCTGGCGTGCGGCGGCTGTGGTGGTGGAACCGGATTCGGTGCTTCGGCGGTGGTTGTTGCGGTCGGCTCGATCGGCGTGGTCTCCAAGTCGGGTAGGCGGATCGTCGGTGTCCGGGGTCGCTCGTCCAAGTTCGGCTCCTTCAGTAGGTCCGCCAGCTCTTGCACCCACGGCTCCATGGTCCCCGTTCTCGCTGTACAAATCCTACTACAGAAGGAGACGCTCGGAATTAGTTTTCGGGGTCGGCCTCGGTGACGTGGGGCTGGTATGGTGTCGGGGTTGGGGGGGGGGGGGTAAGGTGGTGTGCCGCTCGGTGCTGTGTCTCTTTTGGTCGAGTTTGCGGCTCGCGTCTCGATGACCGCTTCCCCCGCAGGTTTTAAATCCTGCACATGGATGTGGCGTGTCCACTTTCGGTTATCGCCCCGTAAATCGACAATGACCGGGGACACGATTTTCCCGACGGTGTACGGGCCGCTGTACTTGGGCGCGAGCTTCGCGCCTGACTTCGGCTGCTTTGTCGGACAGCGTATGTTCGCGTTTCCAGACGCGGTCTCCGACGGCTGGGCGCCAGTCGCGGTGTCGGAGGTCGTAATACTCCGCTTGCCGTCCGAATGCACGTGCCAAGTGCAATTTCGCGAACTCCTGTGCTTCCCGGAGATTCTTCCATCGCTGGTTCGGCGGCTCGCTGGAATCTTCGTTTGGTGGGCATCCCGGCGATCGGAGTTCTCTTCCTTGGTTGAGGTACGAGGGGCTGTATCCTGTAGACTCATGCCTGGCGGTGTTGACGGCGAAGCATGCTTCTTCTATCTTCTCGTCCTGCTGGTTATGCCGGGCGCCGGTGTATTGTGCGAGCATCGTCTTCACTACCTTGTTGGCTCGTTCTACCGGGTTGCAGTGGGGCGAGTACGGCGGCGTCTTCCTGTGTGTGGTCCCGGCGGCTTCGAGTAGGGCGGTGAATGGCCCGCCGATGAACTGGCGGCCGTTATCGGTGATGAGCACTTCAGGTGCCCCGTGGCGGAGGATGACTTCCTTCTGGATTGCAGCGGCGACGGCGGAGCTGGTGGCCTTTCAGAGCGGTACAAGTTCCACCCACTTGGTGAAGCGGTCGAGGGCGACCAGCAGCCAGGTGTTCCCTTGGCGTGACCTTGGCAGTGGTCCGACGAGGTCGATGGACATCGTATGCCATGGTCTGGTTCCTGGATTGACGTGGAGATGCCCCGCGGGCTGCTGCGGTGGCGACTTGTACCGCTGGCAGCTGGCGCAGCTGCGAACGTAACGGGCGGTTTCCCGAAACATCCCTGGCCAGTAGAATCGTCGTGCCACGCGAACGATGGTCTTTGCAACCCCCAGGTGTCCAGCGGTAGGGTCGTCGTTATATTTCCGGAGTATCTCTTCCCGCTCGTCGATGGGCACGCAGATCTTCCAGGCGTCTCCCGGCTCGGGCTCGTTGTAGTCGAGCTGGTGTAGTACGTGACGTTGCAGTTTCCCGTCCTGGATTCGGAAGTCGGTGACGGATGACGGATCGCTCTGGACGGCCTCGAATTTCGGTAAAAAAAAAAATTAACCCGAACACGTTACCGAATTTTTTTTTGTTTTTAGTTTTTTTTACGGATGAGGGGGAAAATGCCTTACGCACACCCCAGAAGGGGGTAGTGTGGGACTCGGGCTACGGACGGTCCGTACCCATACCCACTAAAAACCTAAACCTCACCCGGGACGGTCAATGGACCGCCCCTCTAAATAACAATTGTAAAGAACGCTATTTATTGAATTGTTCTTTTCTTTGTCGAAATTATGCGTCTTTTGGCTTCCTGCGCTTCAATTATATATTGCGGTTCCCGAATCTCCATATATCTCAGTTTTCTAGAGTCAATTATTTCGGGAAGCAAGCAATATTCATAAAAGCGTAGGAGCCGGTTTAACATTTTGTCTTTCCAAAATGCATCGTCACGCTCAACAATCGCAATTTTAATATCAAGAGGCGTCCAGACTGCAAAGATGCAATAACTTCTTTGCGTCACATGTAACTGCCCTTGTATCTGATAATAATATTTGTGATTTTTATTGAGATGACCATCATCGTTTTTGTCGAAAACACGATGGAGGTCTGCAACCTTTTTCTCGATTGCAACATCGGGAGTCATTTGGCGCGCCGCGTAAGGGCATTTAATTTCCACGATGTAATCATTTCCAAAAATGCCATCAGGCGTCGCGCCAAAATATGGGAATTCTTGATCTATGAATAACCCACATTTTTCGATTTTTATATCGAAAGTCTGTTCCAATCGTTTCCGTGCTAATTCCTCTTTGTCTCTACCCCACTGAAGAGAGGGAGTTTTCAAGGTTGTATCCAACCTGGTGCAAACCTCTGCGAAATTGGAAGCAGTAAGCAGATTCTTACGGTAGCGATGCCACAGCGAGCTTTCATGCTGATCTCGCGTAGCACGCTCTACTGCTTCCCAATTTTTGCGATTGTTTTTTAGCGTTTCGTAGTGAGCGGATTTCAGCTGTTCGTACACATTGTCGTCAATATCCGGTCGTTCCGCGTTTGGACCGTAATCTTTATCAGCTTTACCAGGATATTTCCGTGTACGAACAGCGACACACGACTCTTTTTTTTGGCGGAAACGTTCATGGCGTTTTACTTGGTTTACAATATTTCTGTTTTCCAGCGCTGTTGCACATGCTGGGGGCTCTTTACTCAATCCGTGACAAGCACTCTTCATAGGTGCAAAAGTATTGCATTGCACGACGGCTGCTTTTACACGCGTTTCGTAAGAACTTTTTTGCGCTAAATGCGTACGTTTGTCACTAATAAATTTGCTAATAACAGCATTACAACTTTCGACAATATTGCTGGTACGGTTATGAAGCATACTTTCCGCATTTTGTTTCAAGCGATGTATAGCTTCTTCTAATTTTTCATATATTTTCGCTTCCATTAATTCGGGAACAAGATTTACCTCGTTTTCTTTTCTAATTCATCACAGAAATATTCTAACGAGGCACAATCTTTATGTTCACCAAATACATGGCTTAATATATTATTTAAATCGCGAATGTAGCCAGCAATTTTGTCCTCCCATGGGGCTTCACTAAGCCGGCGATATTCAGGAGCCATTACAACAGCATTTCGAAGTTTCAAAACGCTGTTTGTAACGACTCGTCTTACTTTTGAGTATTTTCGACCACAAATCGATCCCGCCTCTTTTACTTTATTTGAAAAATTGCGAAGAAGATGATTTACGCATTCATTCTTCTTCACATCAAGCTCGTCGTATGGTGCGAAAACACTCAATTTTTGTAAAACGTTGCTGTCACCGTCCCCAATATATGAACTATATATTAAATTATGCATGCTTTTACTTGAACGAAACCCTTTGAGGATGATATCACTTTCCATACTGGTGGAGCTCTGATTTACTCCCCAGTTCTTATGACAATCGTGTTCTTTTGGTGTGAGATCTTTGTTGGCTGCTCTTACGCAGACAACACAATATTTATTTCGAACACCAGCGTACAGTATTTGTCCAGTATGGAAACCGATGATCATAGCCATTCCGGATGGAGAATCGTAACCACCAGTGCGATACGATCTCTTCATCCATGAACCGTCTGTGATCACAGGTATGTGCGGATAACCGCCAATGATATCACCTCGTTTAATTGCTAATTGTCTTTCCGCTTCGCCAGTCGCTCGCATTGAGTTATCTGCGGCGCTTGCGAAAGCTTCAGACGCAATCGTTTCGTGTTCTATATACGTTTCACTACTCATGCATGGAACATCCATAGCAGCCAAAACTTGTTCTAGCTGCGTATGACCGATCCCTGCCAATACAGCACCGCAAGCGGCACCTGTATTGACATTCAATATTTTGTCGTCTGTCGGATCGCTCCAGAAAGAATCTTTGAAACGACACATTCGACATTCGACAAAATACTGCGTTCGGAGACCGTGACGAATCATTTTCGTTAGAACGAGCTCAGTGAAGCTGCATTTATCTCCCCAATGCCGCGACAATTTTTGTAATTGTTCAAAAACGTGCGACATGTTAACAATGCTTCGTCCACTGAGTTCGCCAAAACGTAAACGATCTACGTCGATGTTCCCATCTTCGTGCAAAACGATATTTTCGATATCTTCGTCTGTATCGTTTTGCATTTCCGAAGATACGCTTTCTACAGCGCATGCATCTACAATAGTTGCAGGCAGCGTAGCAGATACTGATTGCAATGTGGGTTGATCGTTATGTGGCACATCTCTTTCATCCGCACAAACATGCGTTGCTGAACTTGCATTTTCTATGATGCTTTGTTCATTTATTTCAATGCATGTATCGGCAGATGAATGAGATGTGCTTGTACATGGTGTACGCACATTGCAATCATCATTCGTATATGCTACGCGATCCTGCCCTTCATAAAAATTGTTTGACGTACCTTTTACGTCATTTGTTGCGGTATTTTTCAGTTTTTGGCGTATGGCAGCCATCCGTCTCCTCAGCGGCACGGCTTTTTTAAACCCCTTATTCTTGGCACTGAACATTGTGCTTTATATTGGCACTTCACTTTTCACACAAAAATAAGAATAAAACAAAAGTAAAAATATAAATAAAAATGAAAATATAAATAAAAATAAATATAAGAATAAAAATAATTCAAATTAATTACACAATTTGAATTACATAAAACGCGAGTCAACAAACTGACACTGCTGACCGCGGACGCGTGAACCGACTTCTCTTATCGAGTGATCGGTTCAAACTAAACAGATTCGTATCTGGCTGTCAAACGTCACGATATAGCTGAACTCGTTCATCGGAAAACAGAAGACGGTGAAAGAGGAAAGGACGATGGAAAGCGAAACGTAGATAAAGGCAGCAAGCAACTACGGATCGTGCGGCCCAAGCCTATCGGTGTACAAATCCTGGTACATAGCACAAAATATTGCATACACATTTATATGGTATTAAAAGAAGATTCAATCTGTTTTTAATATTCAAATATACATACAATATTTATTTGACGTTAAGTAACGAATATTTCTTTCAAATATGCAGTAAATATTTATTTCATGTAACGAGAAAAATATTTGTTCTTCTCATTATACAAGTAATCTTTATGTAATGGCAGAAATAAAATTTTTTTTTAAATATCCATGGACTATTTTATGTTCATCATCGAAAAATATTTATACCAGAATATGCTGGAAGACATACACACATTTTATTTTACGAATGAAATATATGCGTTTCAAATATAAAATAATTGAACGACAAGCGATTTTGCCGAGTAGGAC
This sequence comes from Lasioglossum villosulum, assembly GCA_963971365.1. Classification (NCBI taxonomy): domain Eukaryota; kingdom Metazoa; phylum Arthropoda; class Insecta; order Hymenoptera; family Halictidae; genus Lasioglossum; species Lasioglossum villosulum. The sequence goes on along the minus strand of OZ020495.1, from coordinate 26,498,350 downwards.
ACCCGCGGATGGTCGAAATATTAACAAATGGTAGGTGATTGCCCTAGCGAGCGAGTGCGAGAGAGTAAGAGAGCGCGAGTGTGTGAGAGAGAAAGAGAGCGTGATAATACATATATCTCCTTGTAGAATGCTTCATTTTTAAAGTTGTAGGCCGAAAATCTGCAATTTTTATCATCTTTAAACGTCTATAGCTCATTGCAACGTTAATCAATTTTGATATGCTGAAATTATCTGCATATGTTTAATTGACACAGATCTACAAAACGTATTTATTACATTTTCAGTATATGCTCACATGAAAAGGTTGTAAAATGCTAAAAAAGTTTCACATCCTGTAATAAACTAATTGCTCTAGCTTCCAAGAAAAGTTTAAATCGTATAGTACAATATTTAAAAAAACTATCGTCTTTTTTAAAGCATTCTCGTAGGTCTATTTCAAATATTTCATCAATTCTTTTTCATTTCTAACTATACAATAATCAGTGGTATTTTTTAAACATTCTTTTACATCGCAACAGGAACAGGGATGAAATTCGACGGTTACAATGTATGCGTGTGCGTCGCGCGGCTATTGTCTTATTGTTAGGAGCTTTCCACTAGTATACATATAACGATGAAGTCTAACAGTGGGGGAAGGCCCTAAGCGGGAAGATGTCTCGAACAGTGCCAGACAGTGATGGGATTGTTGGCACTTTTCATGCGCATACGCGACGATTCTAGCTTCAGAAGGCCTCAGTCAAGTACGAAGCGGGTATCTTGGCCGCCCCGCTAATTTCGTATATCATACTCCCCCACTATTTTCCACCCAACAGTTCCCTACTTTCGGACGTAGACGTAGAAACGGCCCTGACGAAACTCGTGCATGCGCGTGAAAAGCACCAACAATCGCATCACTGGTGCCGGAGCCGTAGGAACTATTTGGCTATCAAATGAACAGTAAGTTTTGTTTGTTTCTACGTTTTGTAGCCTCCTAGAAGTGAGACCTCCACTTGTTGAATTAAATAATTTTAACAGTTTTGTTCCGTCGATGGCGAGACGGGTTTTGCCGGTGTGAGCGAGGGACGATTATGAGAGAAAATTACACTCCGATCTCCCGACACAAACAATATAAATATATTTTATTTTACGGTACACGTGCACAAGGGTGCGTTTGTGCCAGACTGTATTGAACGAGTATTCAATATGGGCGCGCTTCGTGCTTTCGTTTCGATAGTTGAGAAAGGTCTCGGGTACGTTTGCTAACGGTAATTAGTTCGCGCATCGGTGCGCGAGGTATATATTATCACCTTCCGCGCGGGGAAGGGGTTCGCGGGAACGCGTCGTCGAACGGCTTGGCGACAAAGTCGCGACTTTGATTTGAATTCGCCCGGTGCGACCGATGGTGTTTTTGGGCGCACGCATTTGTTGTGGAGCATAGCGGTCCTTTCGGTCGCTCGGTCGATGCTCCCGCTTGTTGTCGGGCGCAGCCGACGGTTGAGCCCGAACATTCCGCCCGCCTCAGCTCCGCTGACGCAAGTCTTAAAACTAAACATACACTATTTACAATTGGCTCTTTATTTTACAATTTTAAAGTACGGCGCTTGACGCGGTCGGCATGCGCCGCCCGCCGTGTCACGCTCCACGGTGGAGCGCGACCGCTGGTACTCTCGTCGGCACGGGTTTCGCCGCCCGCCGTGACACAATGCACCGTGGCGGATGCACTTCGCTCGCGGGTGCTAGCATGCATTCGCTGAGGAAGGAGCGGGGTCCTCTGGCGTTTCCACGGGCAATCGTACGAGCTGCGCGACCGGTCTTTTGAATTTTCCGCCGGCGGTGCGTACGGTAACGACGCGTACACGGTTGTCCACGCCGGGGTGGAGTGTTTCCACGCGCGCGAGCCGCCAGACGGCCGGAGGGTAGTTCGGCTCGCGGATCACCACCATCTCTCCGGGGCGGAGGTTGGTCTCGGTGCGCCACCACTTGCTGCGCTCCTGGAGAGTATGCAGGTACTCCCGTTGCCACTGCTTCCAGAAGTTTGCGCGCATTTGGTCGACCGTCTGCCAACGGGACAGGGTGGTCGCCGCGCTGTCCGGAGGGCGTTCCCCTGGAAGCGTGAGGGTCGGGGTTCCGGTCAAGAAATGGCCGGGGGTGAGGGCCGCGTAGTCGTCGGGATTACGAGAGAGCGGGGTGAGGGGCCGGGAATTAAGGCATGCCTCAATCATGCACAGCAGTGTCGCCATTTCCTCGAACGTGAGCGTGTGCGAGCCGACGACTCTCACGAGGTGGCGTTTTACTGCCTTAACTCCCGCTTCCCAAAGTCCTCCAAAGTGGGGTGCCCCGGGTGGAGAGAAATGCCACGCGATCTCGGCCTGCCCCAGAAACTCCGTGACCTCGGGGGAGTTGACGGCGCTGCGGCTCATCGTCGCGAGCTCCCGAGCGGCTCCCCGAAAATTGGTTCCGTTGTCGGAATAGATTTCCGTGGGCCGGCCTCGTCGGGAGACGAACCGGCGCAGCGCAGCCAAAAATCCCGTCGAGGTACAATCGCTGACGAGCTCCAAGTGGACCGCGCGCGTCGCGAAGCATACGAAAATCGAAATGTAACCCTTTTGCGATTTGTACCCCCGTCCCTTGCCCATGCGGGTACTGAGGGGGCCTGCATAATCGACCCCGACGTGCGAGAAGGGACGGGAGGGGTCCACCCTTGCGCGTGGTAAGGAGGCCATTACCTGCGAGGCTGGCGTGGCGCGGTGGCGCGCACAAGTCACGCACCTCCCTAAAACCTTTCGCACGAGCTCGCGGGCTCCTAGTGGCCAGTACGTCCTCCTTAGCACGCTCAAGGTGAGCTGTGGCCCTCCGTGTAGGGTGGTCAGGTGCACGGCGTCGACGAGGAGCTCGACAAGCGGATGTTTCGGCAGGATGATCGGGTGCATCTCGTCGTAGGAGAGAGACGACTGCGAGAGTCTTCCACCCACCCGGAGCAACCCTGCCGCGTTGACAAACGGGTTCAGACGCCTCAAGGGTGAGGCCTCTCCGACAAACAACTGCCTTTCGACGCGGTTCAGCTCGGGCTTGAACGCGCTCTGTTGCAGCCACCGGAGCCACAACATCCTTGACCGTCGTATCGTCGCGGAAGCGTCGTAGGGGACAGAATTGCCTGCCTTTCGTCGAAGGGCAGCGACGAACCGATAGCAACCCGCGGTGACTCTAAGCAATTTCGCCCACGAAGAGACGCTATTGGGGAGGGGGGCCAAGGGGCTCTCCTCCACGTCTTGCACGCGCGCGGTGTTAACTCTCACTTCGAGATTCGGCGACTCGAGAGCATCGGGGCGGGCTTGCGGCCAGCCGGACCGCGGGCCTGAGAGCCACGTCGGCCCCCTCCACCACAGGTCGTGGTGGAGAAGTTCGCTGGCAAGTAGACCGCGGGAGGCACAGTCGGCGGGGTTGTCAGCGGTTCCGACGTGCCGCCAGGACGTGCCGGGCAGTGTTTCGTGGATGAGTCCCACGCGGTTCGCCACAAACACCGTCCACGTGGAGGGTGTCCGAGCCAGCCACGCGAGCACTACCTGCGAGTCCGTCCACGCGAAGAGGTCGAGGTGGTCCGCGAGGGTTTCGTCGGCGATACGGCGTAGCAGTTTGGCGAGCAGAGCGGCCGCGCAAAGTTCCAACCGAGGAATGCTCACAGTTTTCAGTGGGGCGACCTTGGTGCGCGAGGCAACGAGAGTGACCCGAGTCCCCGTGGAGGTGCCTGGTGGTGATCGCGAGACCAAGTAAACCACCGCACCGTACGCGTGGGATGACGCGTCCGCGAACCCGTGCAGCTCGTACCGATCGTCGTCGCTCGGCGTTTGTCGCACGCCAAGCCACCGGGGAATGCGCGCGTTTCGTAGAGCGGGCAATTCTTCCACGATCACGCTCCAGGCCGGGCCGAGTTCGGCGGGGATCGGGTCGTCCCACTCGGACCCTCTCAGCCACAGCTCTTGGAGCATGATCTTGGCCTTTATTACTACCGGGGCCGCCCAGCCCAACGGGTCGTACAAACGAGCAATCGTGGACAGAACGTCCCTTTTCGTGGCCGACAACCCACACTCGCGTTCAACGGAGAACCCGAAAGAGTCCGTCTCGGGACTCCAGTCCACCCCCAACACGGGGTGATTGGAGGGGGAACCCTGGGGCAAATCAACCACCCGCGATTCAGGCCCTTCGGCCAGCACCAGAGGGGTGCTGGCCGCCCATTTCGCGAGCTCAAACCCTCCTCGTCGCAGGAGTTGCGTGAGCTCGAGTCGACACGACCTCGCCTCGTCCTCGGAGTCGGCCCCGAAGAGAGCATCGTCCACATAGAAATTTTTCCGGAGAACGGAACATGCTCGCGGAAACGCGTTTCCCTCGTCTTTCGCGAGCTCGAGTAAAACCCGTTGGGCGAGGTACGGGGCGCACGCGGTTCCGTAGGTCACCGTGGTGAGTCGGAACGCTGACGGGTCGCAATGAGGCTCGCGGCGCCACGCTATACGCTGAAGGTCAGCGTCGTCGTCGTGTACGCGAATCTGCCTGAACATTTTCGCGATGTCGGCTTTAAGAGCGATGCAAGGAAGTCGCCACCGTAACAGGACTGCGAAAATGTCCAGCTGCAGCTTGGGCCCCGGTAGAAGAAAGTCATTGAGTGACCTCCCGTTGGAGGTGGGGCTGGACGCGTTGAAAACGACGCGAACCTTCGGGGTTCCGTCGTCTGTCCGTTTCACCACCGGGTGGTGAGGCAAATACACGAAGAGGGCCTGATCAGAGGGGCCCGACGCCTCCTCCATGTGATTCAGGGCCTCGTACTCCGTCAAAAAATCATAGTATGCCACCTCCAACGCGGGGTCACCGCGGAGTCGCCGCTCGACTCCTCGCAGGATCGAAATTGCCCGATTCCACGACGCACCGAGGGGGAGGGGGGGGTCCGCTCGCAGGGGGAGGCGAACGACGTACCGGCCATCCCTCCGCCGTGCCACGGTGGCCTTGAAGTGCTCTTCGCACTTCGTCTCATCAGGAGAGAGAGTTGAGCTGGGACTCGCCTCCTCGATTTCCCAGAAAGCCCGCAGTTGCTGCTTCAACTCCTCGTCTGCATGGCAATGCAGTGACATCGCGGTGGCGCGGCGGGAATCGGGTCGTGGACGCGTGGGGCCAGAGACGACCCAGCCGAATGCGGTCTCCTGCGCAATTGGGGTCCCTACCTCCCCTCGACGCAGCCCGGCACGGAGGAGCGCGCCGTAATGGTCAGCGCCGATGAGAAGGTCGACTGGGAGTGACCGCCTCGGGTCTGGGTCCGCGAGGGTCAGTCCGCGGAGGTGGTCAAATGCGCCGATGTCGATCTCGCGACGGGGGGCGTAGGACGTGATCCGCGTAAGGACTAGGGCCGAAATCTCGAAAGCGGGTGATACTCGAGTGTCCCCCCGAACACGAAAATGCACACGCGCTTTTACCCTTCCTACGGGGGCGTCGCCGGCGCCCTTAACCGTGACCGATGCGGGCCGCTTGGGCAGCCGTAAGGCCTGGACCAGGGACTCGGAGACGAAGGTCGCCTCCGACCCTTGGTCCAAAAGGGCTCGCACTGCGCGCGTCCCCCCGTCCGGAGTCTCGATTCTTACTATCGCAGTTGCGAGCAATACGGCGCGTGACGAGTTCTCCGGGGAGCGAGCCGAACAATTTAAGAGCGCGGTGGGGCCGCCCTCGCGTTCTACTTCCCCCCTCGCGAGAGTCGAGGACATTTCGTGGCTCCGAGGGTTCGACGAGGCCTGGTGCAACGCCGTGTGGTGTGGCTTGCCGCATTGAATGCACCGGGACGCGGAAGGGCAGTTGCTCGCGGAGTGGTCCGCTCGGAGGCAGTTGAAGCAGCAGCCGCGGGTTTTGACCAATTCCCTTTTTTGGGCGGTGGTCATGCCCCTAAATACTGGGCAGCGGAACAACAGATGATTTTGGCTGCACTTGGGACACCGCGTCTTAGTCGTATTTGTAGCGGCGGCCGCGTGCGATCTGACGTGGGAGGGCTCGATCGCGATCGCGTTTTCTTCCGCGGCAGAGAATCGCATTTCGGCGGCGAAATGAATATTCTCTAGCGCGCGGATGCGCGCCTCGAGAAACAGTTCGAGCTCTCCATAGGTGGGAGGCTCGCGAGACGCCCCGAGGGAGAGTTCCCATTCCTCCCGGGATTTCGGGTCGAAATTGCGGACGATCAGCTGGACGAGCAGATCGTCCCATTGCTCGGTAGGGCACCCCAAATTGGCCAGCTGAGCCAAGTTTTCGGCGCTTCGATCACGTAGCTTGGCGAGGCCTTCTCCGGATTCATCGACCAGCGGCGCATATTGTAATAATTCCCCCACCAAGGCACCGACTATCATGCGCTTGTTTTCGTAGCGCGACTGGACCGCTTTCCACGCAGGGGCGAAATTCGCGGCGGTCACCTTAACGTGGGAAATTACGGACGCGGCCCTTCCCTCCAACGCACCCTTTAGGTGAAACAACCGTTGCACGTCGTCTAGGGCGGCGTTCTTCACGACTAGGGACGTGAATAAATCGAAGAAGGTCGGCCACTCGGAATAACGGCCGTCGAATTTGGGGACTGCTATCCGCGGGAGTTTCGTCACTTTCGACGCGCTCGCGACGGGTTCATTAAGGGTGGACGCGTCAAACGAGGTCTCCGGCGGGGCCTTCAACGACTCTACGAGTTCGCAAAAAAAATCGCTTGCCTGTTCGAACGCTTCTTCTGCTCGGTCGAAGTGCGCCTCCGTGAAATAGGGCCTGGTCTCCCGATCCCGAGCGGTGGCCTTGATTTCCAGGTGTAGGTGGACCTGCTGGCAGCGTTCCCACTCGACTCGCAGGCGGCGCAGCCGCTCCTCCGCTGACGCTTTGGAGAAGTTGTCCTTCCCCATCTTCTTATAATTAGGCAGGATCCTGCTGATGCCACGGACCACGATCTCCTGCTCCTTGATGAGCTCCTCCATCTCAACGAAGTCGTCCGGGTCGGGAACTGGCAGCGGGTGCAGATAGCCGGCGGCTTCGGATTTAGGTGGAGTTCAGTCGTGCCGATAGGTTGACCCACGAAGCGGTAGCCGTCGATCGACTGCGTGATCGGCGTTAGGGGGAACAGGGTTCCCTTCTCTCGCTCGTCTTGCAATCCGGCTCGAAGGACCAAATGTTCCGTCGATGGCGAGACGGGTTTTGCCGGTGTGAGCGAGGGACGATTATGAGAGAAAATTACACTCCGATCTCCCGACACAAACAATATAAATATATTTTATTTTACGGTACACGTGCACAAGGGTGCGTTTGTGCCAGACTGTATTGAACGAGTATTCAATATGGGCGCGCTTCGTGCTTTCGTTTCGATAGTTGAGAAAGGTCTCGGGTACGTTTGCTAACGGTAATTAGTTTGCGCATCGGTGCGCGAGGTATATATTATCACCTTCCGCGCGGGGAAGGGGTTCGCGGGAACGCGTCGTCGAACGGCTTGGCGACAAAGTCGCGACTTTGATTTGAATTCGCCCGGTGCGACCGATAGTGTTTTTGGGCGCACGCATTTGTTGTGGAGCATAGCGGTCCTTTCGGTCGCTCGGTCGATGCTCCCGCTTGTTGTCGGGCGCAGCCGACGGTTGAGCCCGAACAAGTTTCACTGCGTTTGCAGTTCCGGTAATGCTATTAGAACGGCAAGTAGTGTTCGTCCCCATGGATATGGGAATACCCATGGGGCCGCCACCGCCACCGCCACCGCCACCGCCACCGCCGCAATTAGAAATTGTACTGCCGCCGCCCCCACCGCCACCGCCGCCGGGAGCTGCAGAAGCACCGCCGCCGCCACAAAATGTGGTAAGTTAAAAAACAATTCACATTTTGTGTTGAGACGTTAGACTTGTGTAATGAACTTTAACAAATTACGTAAAAGAATAAATATTATAATATTATATCGTTTGCAGAGAGAGAGGCGGCGTGTGCAAAATGCACACCGGCGGCAGACACTTATAGAGGTCCGGCAGGAGGTGCGGCGGTTGCAGCAGTTGCTGCTGCAACAACAACAGCAGCAGCAACAGCCACAGCAGCGGCAACAACAACAACAACAGCAGCAGCAGCGGCAACAACAACCGCAGCAGCAGCTGCAGCGGCAACAACAACAACAACAGCAGCAGCAGCAGCGTGGCCGTGGCCGTGGCCACAGACATATAACAAAAATTATACACTATAATCAATATTTTTAAAATTTAAATAAATATTTTTATACCATCTTATTTATAGTTACATTTCTTTATATTTTAAAACATTCCCTGAACTATTGCGGGGTAGCGTACAGAGTCCTTTTTTGCGATTTGTCCCCTCCAACTTTATAAACAATAATTGCGCCCTTTTTCATAGAAGATATTCTTTTCTGTACACTTTTTCCAAAAAAGGCCTCTGTACGCTACCCCGCAATAATTCGAAGAACATTTCAATGCAAAGAGCATCAGGAAATATTGCTTCCTCGCTCAATGAAACCCGAGTAGCCGCATCAAAAAATCCAGCCATTTTGTAATCTCTATCTTTGTCTCTCCTGGGAGCGAGCGACATAGCGCCCTCTCCGTCGCAGCCCAACAAGAGAGACGAGGATCTCTCTGTCCTTCCCCTACTTCTATCGTTGGTCAGTTACGCTCGGAGAAAAGCAGGAGACGCGACGACAGCGCTGCGGCGGAAAGTCGGAAAGCGCGACAGCGAAGCAGCCATATTGGCATACAAATTGTTAGGTTCTATAATGATCGGTTACTTGAGCTGAATTTAGCGATAATTTTGGTATTGAAACATTCCCCGAACTATTGCGGGGTAGCGTACAGAGTCCTTTTTTGCGATTTGTCCCCTCCAACTTTATGTACAATAATTGCGTCCTTTTTCATAGAAGATATTTTTTCCTGTACACTTTTTCCAAAAAAGGCCTCTGCACGCTACCCCGCAATAATTCGAAGAACATTTCAATGCAAAGAGCATCAGGCAATATTGCTTCCTCGCTAAATGAATCCTGAGTGGGTTTATCGAAAAATCCAGCCATTTCGTAATCTCTATCTTTGTCTCTCCTGCGGGCGATATTCTCTCTCTCCGTCACATCTCTGCAGAAGAGACAAATATCTGTCTATCCTTGTCATGAGCTTCCTGGGGTTTGCCGCAACTGGCGCTCTAGTCGCCTCTAAATTCCCACGTCGCTCCGGCGCAGCCTTAAACAGGAGAATTGTCGGCGTATATTCGTAACAACAAAAATATAAAGAGCTTGAAGCCACTCGGATCCATTAATAGCAATAAAGATATTGATAACAAGAAAAAACCTGTATTGATAGCGAAATTGAAGCGTTAGATTGATAGAAATGTATGTTCGTCACTGTTGCCAAACTGTTTTTCAGCGTGGAGGTTGGTTACACTGATAAATACCCAGGTCAGGGGTTACGGTACCCCCTTAAAAATCTGTAACTTTTTCCCGACTGCTTCATAATTGATGGTGCTAAAATTTTCTCCGAAGTTGAGAATCTTCTACCCTGTAAATATCAACGCGCGCGGCAGCGCGCGAACCAAGTTCCCCTCCCGCCACCTCTAAGCTGCCGAGTAGTTATTCTCGTACGATAGTTTAGCGCTTTTTGCCATATTGCCACCGCCACTGCCGCTCTCCCCGGTAACCGAGGTCAACCAAAATTTTTATTTGAGCTAGATATAATATCAACTAACTCTCATGTAAAAAGCAACTTTCTACCTAGCCTGGAACCTGAGATAAAAATACCCCAAAAACGCATAATTCTTGGAATATATATAGGATAATCATGTTAATTCTAACCCACTTCCAGACAAGCTGGAAACTTGAAATTTTTGAATCAGGTGTATTTTATATCGAAACCAACAGGAAAAATCGAAAAACCCGAAAAATATTTTTTTTTTTTTTGAAAAAATCAAAAGACTACATACGTCATGTGGTTAATTCTAACCCACTTCCAGACAAGCTAGAAACTTGGAACTTTGGAATCAAGTGTCTTTTATATCCAAACCAATAGGAAAAATCGAAAAACCCGAAAAATATTTTTTTTTTTGAAAAATTTAAAAGACTACATACGTCATGTGGTTAATTCTAACCCACTTCCAGACAAGCTAGAAACTTGGAACTTTGGAATCAGGTGTCTTTTATATCCAAACCAACAGGAAAAATCGAAAAACCCATTTTTTTTTTTGAAAAATTCAAAAGACTGCATACGTCATGTGGTTGAGCGTACCCTATATGATTTTCAGTTAAGCCTTTTGAAAATTTCGTTATTTTCGCGGTAGGACGCACCGTTCCCGAGATACAGCATTTTTCAATATTTTTTTTTAAATTAAAAGAAAATTAAAAAATTTTTTTTTTTTAAATTTTCTATAATCGAAAATCGAAAAACCGGGAAAAAAATTTTCTTAAAACACTTAAATTATAAAGTGATTCAGCGAGAATTCTAACTTTGCCATTTGAAGAGGCAGCAAGTTCAAACTCGACATTTCATTTCAAGGCTGTCCGGATTACGCTAATCAACGGACACCTTACAAATAAATCTTGTGTGTAACAATATTGCAATATACTGTGCGTGTCTTAAGTCAGACGCATCATCATGCTATTTTCTGCAAATTAGCTTCCGCCTATGAATCTGAATATCTGGCCATTTCTTACAAAAATAACATGATATCCAAACCAAAACACTTCGTGTAAAGGTTGACCAAGTTCCCCGGCCCATCCACTTCAGTGATATGAAGGATGGACCAAGTTCCTCTCGCCTATCAAAGTCGTGATATGATGGATGGACCAAGTTCCTCTTGCCTATAAAAACTGTGATATCGGGAAAGACCAATTACCAGAGGTCAATGATTGTTGCACTTACCTAATTCAAACTTTACAACCTAGGGAACTTGGCGTCGGCGCTGGCACTAGTATTTTGACGTGCATGAGGAAAATTTATATCCGGATTCCCAAGTGCTCAAGCGAAAATCTTATGAATTTTTTTAAATTAAGTAAGACAAAACACAATCAGGACATAAATCAAACAGAAACTGTAAAACTAAATAAAATGTGTTGAGACAGTAGATAGTATTACTAAAATTACAAATAAATAAACAATATACATGCAGTAGCACTTATAAAATTAATGAAATGATGTACGCATTACATATAGTAAAGTTAAAAATATACAGAATTATCAAAATAGTTTGAAATTAAATAAACCGACGCCAAGTTCCCTAGGTTGTAAAGTTTGAATTAGGTAAGTGCAACAATCATTGACCTCTGGTAATTGGTCTTTCCCGATATCACAGTTTTTATAGGCAAGAGGAACTTGGTCCATCCATCATATCACGACTTTGATAGGCGAGAGGAACTTGGTCCATCCTTCATATCACTGAAGTGGATGGGCCGGGGAACTTGGTCAACCTTTACACGAAGTGTTTTGGTTTGGATTATTCTAGACGTTACACATGTGAGCAATGAGTGCGATTGGTCGCACGACGATGTTCGCGCGACGCGCTGCGATAGGCGGGACTCGCTGAGTCGCTTTGCGAACGCGCCCTTCTGGCGCCGTAACGCCCTCTGATGTTTTGTTTTAACCGTTCTCATTCCCATTGTACCGTCGCGATTGCAACACGTGTTTTTTACGTTTACCGTAGTGCATAGTTATTAACGACAAAATTCAGCTAGACTGCGTGCACCTTTCAACAGGTTATGGGCCCAGTCTGTAAGAATTAAGAAACGAGTGTCGGAAATACTGTGAAGCACGCGAAATCGAACTCCGAGAGGTTAGAATCGATCGTGATCAAGTGCGCGTCCAAGTCACACGTGGTGCATCGAAAATAAGAAGATGGGCACGCCGAGCTTCGTCCGAATCGAGACTTTGAACAAAGACAATTTTGACACGTGGAAAATGCAAATGGAAATATTGCTTGTCAAAAACGACGCGTCCCTAGTAGCACAAAATATTGGATATACACTTTTTTCGAATATTGAAAAAATATTTTTTAAGGGTGCGCCTAATGTACAGTAGTGACGCCTATGGCATAAAGGTGAACTACAGGAGGTAAAGTGGCGCCTCTATTGGCCGAGAGGTGAACTAGAGGAGGTAAAGTGGCGCGGTCTATTGGCATATAAGTGAACAACGAACGAAGTAGGAGAAGGATAGAGAGATCCTCGTTTCTCCTGTTCGGCTGTGACGGAGAGGGAGATATGTCACGCGCTCGCAGGAGAGACAAAGACGGAGATTGCAATAGGATTTGGAAATCGGTTCGCCCGTTCAGGAAAGGAGTTCGCGTTGGGGGCGTAGGGAAAGGAATATGTACAACATAAAAATAATTTCTACATATTACTTTATAAATATATATGTTAATCTTTATTTATTACAAACTTAGAAATAATTTTTGAAAATAACAACTTTATTGCCGCCACTGCCACGGCCAAGGCCTCGTCCACGGCCGCGCTGTTGTTGCTGCTGCTGCTGCTGCAGACGCAGCAACTCCCACCGAGCCTGGTACAGGCGATGGCGACGCCGCTGGTTCCTCAGCCGTCTCCGCTCACTCTGAAAATGCCATAAAACCATAAAATATTACTGTTGTACATATCAAAAGTAAATGTTGAGACATCATTTTTTTTAAATAACTGTTAAACTGTTTGCAGAGCCCGCGCGAGACAGGTTCAGCGCGTTCGCCGGAACCCGGCCTCGCGTTTTGAAAGGTCCCGCGGTCTATAAAAACTCATCAGACATTTTGCAGGACCCCCTGTATAGTAGACCGAATATTCGGGTGTGTGTGGAAAATACAATCGCAAAATAATAGTAAATCCTTATTGTGAAATTTATGTATGGGATATGAATGTGTATTCTGGCCCTGCAAAGTGTTTGAACCTGGCTCCGCAAAAGGTCACGTCGGCCCTGACTGTTCGTTACACAAGTAAGATGTCTCAACAGAAAGTGTGAATTGTTTTTTACTTACATTTTGTCGTGGCGGCGGCACACCCGCTCCCGGCGGCGCATCAGCTTCCGAAGGCATCATGAGCTGCTGCGGTGGTGGTGGCGGCGGTGGCGGTTCCATCCCCATGGGAAATGGGAATTCCCATCCCCATGGGCATTCCCATGTGGACGTACATCAATCGCCTATCTATTATCATCGTTGGAACTGCAAATAATAGAAACAATATCCAATGATTTCTATTGATCTTGTACTTTTTTTTGTACAAAATGTAAAAAGAAACAAAACTTACCGTTTGGAATGTCGTTCTGCATTTCACTCGTCTGATAGCTATTTAGTAATGAACTTCTTTCTTACGGCTCACGCACTCAGTGATCAGTGATGGTATATTCGTGGGCCGTGGGCCATTCCCCTGAACCGCTGGTTTCCCCCTCTCTGACCTACCCGCTCACGTATTGTCGACCGCGTTGCACGTATTGGTGCCTGCTCGGCAGCGCGCGCGCTACACTCACAAGCTCTCTGCTCTGTCCGTGTGAACTACCTGCTCGACTGATCAACGCCAACGCGTTCCTTCGATTTTCACGTTACCGAAGTTTCGAACGCCTGAGTTGGCCCGAGTTGGAAAGCCAGGATCTGGAGACGGCGCGCATTTGAATCTCGGCATGGCGCTGCGCACATTTTGCTATGACTTTTGATCTAAAAAAGATATCAAAGAGAAATTTGGACTAAATTTTTTTAGAAAAATCGGGTTTAATGATGTAACACACAGAAATATAGTTTATATTTTTTAAAGAATGTTTTCGATAGCCGGATAAGATAGTTGAAAGTGCCAATCAAAATTGATTTTTACTCACGTCATGTACAACAGAAAATTACGAAAAAATTCATGAATATTCTACCTAATAGCACACACGACTGAGATTTTTTTCAAATTTTTTGGTTGCAAAATCGATTTTTAAGCAAATCTGAAAACATAAAATTGCCGATTTCATATCAAAGTCTTCAGTTGACCACATTTTCTATTATTACGTTAATTGTGCCTCACCCTGATTATTAGTGTGTATTTTTTCAGGTTTCTCGGATTCTGAACACACGTTTTAAAGAATTGTAAAGCCACAAACATTCGAAGAAAATGCATATTAAGTATTGAAGTTTTAAAGATATCACTCAAAAGAATCACAGTTAACAGTTACGATTGCGAAGTGCGGAATGAAATTTTTAGGTAACCACACACTTATCTTCTTTTTCTAAATCATCCTTTATGCTTCTGGTCCTTGTTTCCAGCTATTTGAAAATTCCGCTAAAGTTGGTCCCCTGCGTTCCTATATTCGAAGAAGAAACAAATATAATTAAAATCATAATTCTAATTGCAATATTATTTGATTCAATATGAACAAAAACGTATACTTATCTCAATTTTCTCACATAAGAAGGAGAAGTGCTGCAAGAAGTGACCGGCCTACAAATTCGAAGATGAATGCAAGTGTAATCGTCGGAAATCCTCCGTTCCCGCCGAACTTGCATATAAATTCCCCGAGGCCATCAGGGATAAATGTCTATCATCGATAGACATGGTGCGACTAGACTCCTGTCTAGTTTTCAGGGATGTGCGCACCACACACATAGAATTTAATAGGTCGATACCTATTTTATTTCTTTTTCTCGTTTTGATATCCGGTATCAAAGAGAATACCCTTTCGGCCTCGGCATTGGAATGTGGTAAACACCTTACCACGTTGCATAGTAAACGCAGGTTTGCAAAACGAGGAACTTTTTCCGCGTTTTGTTGTTTTGATATCTCCATCCACATTGCGTCGAACGTAAGCTTCGAACATTCACGTTTTTGGGCTTCCGATGTACCGTGATACAGAAAGTGCCACTCTCTCTGTAATCCGGTGGCATCGAAGTCGCCCAATTTTTTCGCGACCATTAATAAGTTGCATGAGGTCGTGGCTCGGTCGCTGTCATGCAGTGCCTTGTCAGGTTTAAGGACTGCCACTGCTTTGAGGAAGGAATCGTCATGGGGGAGACGATTTCTTATCTCATTGCATATGGTGATATAAAAGTGTAAACAATTCTTCCGGAAGATGATGACGTCATCTTCCGGCATTCCCCTCTCCGCTGCCTCCTCCATGAAATCGTTGCATTCTGAACCAAGATTCACTTGATTCAGTGGAACCTGGTTCGTCTCCAACGAAAAATTCACGAAACGTATCAGCGGAAAATGTTCTTCCGAGAGCAACGGTTGTTTTAAAAATTGTTTTAAAAAAAACCGCAGCAGCTCTTCCGAATAGGGCTGCAACTCCTGCACTAATGTTCGCCTACTTTGGAAGTAGGCGTTGAAACGGTTCAAGCGACCGAGGACAAAATCCAAAAAAAGATAGTATCCTTTGGTTTCTGCTTTACCGAATGCCGCAGCGAATCTGTTCGCCAATTCCGTATTTTCGGAAAAGGCCTGCTCTGTAAAAAATCTACTCAAGTCGTCCCACGACTTTAAAAATCGTTTCACACACTGGTGTCGAGCAAGCCAGCGTGTGTCAGACAATTTGAGAATTTTTAAAGGAGAGTTGTGGTAACTCTCCTGAAACTGACGCAAAATAGCTGCCCGTTTAGGACTTGCATTAACGTACGATGCCGCGCCACGAAGCAACTGGTCGATTTCTTTGGGTATTTCCATACAAGCAGCATTCGCTGCCAGTGCCAACGAATGACAAATACATGGAACTCCAATGATTTTCGGATTCTTCTGCAGCAAATGTGTTGTGAACGATGACACTTCCCCTGTCATTACAGACGCGTTGTCTGTGCCGAGACCCACGATGTTCGTCAGAGGAATTTGCATCTCCAACAAGCGATTCTCAAACGCTTTGAAAAGCTTCTCCGCTGAGCAGTCGCTGGCGTCAAGGTGTATTAATTCCAACAATTCGGTCGAAACAGCCAAACCATGCGGCTCAATATACCTGACAGCTAATGTCAGCCACTTGTCGTTGGTTAAATCTGACGATTCATCCTCGTAAACAGAAAATTTACAATGCCGTAGATTATCGGCAATGCGTTCTGTCTCGCGAACGCACAGAACATTAGATATCATTTGCCTGCATTTTCTACGGCCAACTCTCATGCCCTGCAAGACTTGAGGCTCTTTGCCTATATCTTGCATGAGGGCGAGAAATTGAGGGGCGATCGCGAGGGGAATGTTATTCTCCGCGAAAAAAGCCGCGTACTTAAGTTCGGCAACTTTTATCTTTTCGCCGAGTGAGGTAGCCTCGGCTACGATTTCTTGTGGCTGGTCACTTCCTTGGGCAGTCTCTGCGATGTTTGTCGGAACCATTTGCCTCATGTTCTCCAGATGAATTTTCCTCGACGCATGCCTCTGTATTTCCGACATCCCGCATTCGAAAACCTTGTTACAGGCTTTGCAGAAGCACTTGGTATCGTCCGAAACAACTTCTTCCAACCAAAGCTTCAAGGAGTCGTCGGCGTCATACCAATGACGTTGGAACCTCTTCTTGCTCCTTTTGGCGTGTGCACCGGCCATTATAACTACGCGAATTGTTCAAATATCTAATAGGAACACTATTATATTAAACTAACACTATTAAACTATGCTTATACTATCACACTATTATACACCCTTAAACTAATTATTAATAACAAATTTACACTAATATTCTAATCGTAAATATCTTCAACTCTTTTCCTACGGTTGCAGATCACAGTGAAATGTTCGAGTCAAAATGTTCCTAAGAACTAAACTCTAATCCTATTCCACTTCTTTATATATAAATCCACCCCCATTTCCTTCGAGGACCGTGCAATGTATTTCCCGTGAAAACGGGAACGACTTTTGCTTTTTAAATCCGCACTCATAAAAGGATTAATACTCGACCAGTAATGTGTTTCCGACTCTGTGGAGTTACAATGCTTAAAAATGTATTTCTTTGTGAAAACGGGAACGACTTTTGCCTTTTAAATCCGCACTCATAAAAGGATTAATACTCGACCAGTAATGTGTTTTCGACTCTGTGGAGTTACAATGCTTAAAAATGTATTTCTTCGTGAAAACGGGAACGACTTTTGCTTTTTAAATCCGCACTCATAAAAGGATTAATACTCGACCAGTAATGTGTTTTCGACAGACTTGCTCCCACAAGCCTGTTACTAACACGCCGCGCAAGTACCACGAACCGACCGCTAGATGGCTACGATTCTCGCAAGAGAAAGTACGCACAGCACACCTTCGGGAACCGGCCGCTAGATGGCCAACGCCGCGATTACCGATTCTCGTTGATAAAATGATACCGTCGCGAGGATATAGGAATCGAACGACGCGACAAATAGCAGAGTGATCCACCGTCGAGCCGATGTAAGATCAACTATACCGGGTGCCCCGAATACCAGACCGGAGAGTAAGTATCATAATTCAGCTGTACAAAAGTACGATCGTTGAGCCAACGAACGTACCTCCGTTTAACAGACGATCATCGAGCCGACGATCTGTCTCACTTTCTCCACCTTTTTCTCTTATGCAGTTTACGGTGAAGTGTTGTGCCGACACGTCGCCCCTGCTACCGCCGATCGCCGTGCCAGCGACCGGCTCGCCCCAGTGACCCCTGCGGACACTACCGACCGTCCACGATAGCCGCGCCTCCGCTCAAACCGTGTGTCGCAGCTCACGAACGATACCGACCGCCCGCGCCTGCTGCGCCTCCACTCAAAACCGTGGTACCGACCGTCCATTTCATCCGCGCCTCCGCTCAACCGTGTACCGCGACGCGTAGGGAACGACTCCGCGGCGAAACCTATTACGACCACATTGAGTGTTTTATTTCTCTACACCTCATCCCCCCCGCAACCGACACGAACCCCGGCACGACGAGCTAACCTCCACAAGGAAAACACCCGGGTAACCAAGTTGTTACATGGCGCCCGAACAGGGACCTGACGCGTAATAAATAGATCGACGCAACCGCGAATTTTTTTTTGAAACCTCGCTGCAAGGGATGAACAGAACCTCCTCCCTACGGGTTACGAAAGAAAGAATTATAAACGAACTACGGAGATTGAACCTCCCCGTCACCGGAACAACAGAGGAACTCCGACAACGCTGGGCCGCAAGTATTATAACCCGATCTCCCGAGCCCTCAACGATGGACGAACCAAAGACGCCGACGTTCGTCAGTACAGCTATGCATCCCGCAGGCACCAGCAACGAAACCCTCGCACCACCGCCAACCATCGTCGTAAATGCCCCCGCCACCCCCCCCCCGGACCCGCGTAAAAATCTCGACCGCATGCGGAAATGGGGCTGTACCAGTGATGGGAAAGACCCGTTCGCATTTATCGAGAGAATCGATGAGCTGCAGGACACCTACCAGCTAACAGACGCCGAAGTATTACGGGGCATCCCAGAACTGTTGAGAGGCGAAGCACAGCTTTGGTTCCGGAATAATCGACAGCCAATACTAACGAAAATCGAGTTTAAGGAAAAATTTTTAGGATTTTTTTCCCCAAATCGTACTCAATCCCAACGAGAACGTGAAGCCCGCGACCGAACACAGCGGCCCGGCGAGCCGTTCAACCTCTTCATGAACGCACTGTGCACCCTCATGCGGCGTGCAGATATTCCCTCCGAGAAATATCTCGAGCTCCTCTACGAGAACATGGCGCCAGAGTACGCCATGCTCATCGACCCCGACAAGCTCAGCGATCTCGACGACCTACTCAAACAGGTCCAACGCATCGAACGAGCACAGGAGAGGACCAAACGGGCCACGCAGCAAAACAACCGCCCTGCCACCGCCACCATTGAAGGGACCTACGAGACACCATGCATCTCCGCAATACCGCGAACAGATCCAGGCGAGATACGCCCCTCTAGACCCCGCCCCTCTAGCCCGGCACCATACAACCCGGACGCACACTGCTGGAGATGCAAGCAGCGCGGACACACACGATGGGAGTGCCGCAACGAATTCAAGAAGTTCTGCTCCCGATGCGGCCGCGACGGAGTCCTAACACGCGACTGCCACCCCCCGACTGCCCTGGGAAACGGACCACGGGGACCGCCGCGGTACAGCAACCGGCGGCCCCAACGATGAAGAATAAACACACAAAAATCGAGTACAACCCGCGCCCACAATTGAGCATCAAGATACTCGGCCGGGAAATCAAGGCACTCCTCGACACGGGAGCCCAACTCGTGTATCAATGGGGAAATACTCGAGTGGGCTCTCGCCCAAGGGATTCAACCGACCGCTACAGCCGAAAACATCAGCCTCGCCGACGGGTCCATAACGCAAACCTCAGGGAAGATACGAATCCCATTCAGTACCGAAGGCTATACATGGACCCAAGAATTCACCATACTACCACGCATGGGACCACCAGTCCTCCTGGGAATACAAACAATCGCCGCACTAGAAATCAGCTTCCAACCACCGCTCCAAATCGTCAATTTTCCCGCCACCTGCCTCGCCGAGCCCTACCTGCAAATAGGCCTCCGACAACCACAAGAAACCAACCAGAAACATCTCGAGGACTTTCTCAGGACCGAGTTACGACACTTCGGGCGAACCACATTGACACAACACCGCATCAAGCTGAAAGATAGTGCACCCATCAAGCAGCGGTACCGCCCACGAAACCCGGCCATGCAGGCGATCATAGATGAAGAAGTAGACAAAATGCTCCGGGAAGGGGTCATAGAACCCTCAAATAGCCCGTGGAGCTCACCCATTGTAATCGTGAAGAAGAAAGATGGCAAACCGCGATTCTGCGTTGACTTTCGCAAACTAAACGACAGGACAGAAAAGGACGCCTACCCGCTGCCACACATACAGGCCACCCTTGACAAACTACGAGGAGCAAAATTCCTAACAACCCTGGATCTCAAAAAAGGGTACTGGCAAATCCCGCTCGAAAAAAACAGCCGACCGCTCACCGCCTTCACTGTGCCAGGGAAGGGATTGTTTCAATTTACGGTGATGCCATTCGGCTTGCACTCCGCCCCGGCGACCTTCCAACGCCTACTCGATCAGATCATCGGCCCCAAACTAGAACCGTACGTATTCGCCTACCTCGACGACATCATCGTCGTGAGCCGATCATTCGAGGAACACCTGAAACACCTCAAAGAAGTGTTCCATCGACTACGTACTGCAGGACTACGACTGAACCCGGAAAAATGCCGATTTTGCGTGGAGAGCCTCAAATACCCTGGGCCATATTATTGACCAGCAGGGGATAAGAACCGACCCCGAGAAAACTAGCGCGATCGCCTTGCTCACCACACCCAAAACGATACGAGAAGTCCGTCGATTCCACGGAATGGCCTCCTGGTACCGCCGGTTCGTGCCGAACTTCGCGGAGATCATGGAGCCACTAACGAGATTAACCAGAAAAAACGCCAGATTGAACTGGACCGAAACAGAGAAAGAAGCCTTCCGCACGATGAAAGAAAAACTGGTTATCGCCCCGATACTGGCTTGCCCAGATTTCAGTAAAACATTCACACTACAGACCGATGCCAGCGATCACGGCCTCGGAATCGTGCTCACACAAGGACCCGAGGAGAACGAAAAGGTCATAGCATATGCAAGCCACACCCTCAACGCCACTGAGCGCAACTATAGTGCGACCGAAAAAGAGTGCCTGGCCGTAGTATGGGGAATCAGGAAGATGAGACCGTACCTGGAAGGGTACCACTTCACGGTTATCACCGACCACCAGGCACTACGGTGGCTGCAACAGATCGACAACCCGACGGGAAGACCAGCAAGGTGGGCACTCGAGCTCCAGCAGTACAACTTCAATATCAAATACCGCCCGGGGAAAAACAACCAGGTTGCAGACGCATTATCCCGAACACCACCGACCCCGGAAATAAATACGCTACAACCAAAGGAACACCCCGACACATGGTACGAACGGAAAATAAAAGCCGTACAACGAGATCCCGCTTCCGTTCCCGAGTTCCGGGTGCAACAAGGCAAGCTACAGAGACATATCCTCCACCAACTCGATTACAACGAACCCGAACCCGACACCGCATGGAAAACATGCGTACCCACCACCGAAAGAGCAGAGATCCTTCGACGGTACCACGACGACTCCCTCGCTGGACACCTAGGCATTGCGAAAACAATAATCCGCATTGCCCACAAATTTTACTGGCCAGGCATGTTCCGGCAAGTGGCACAATACGTCCGCAGCTGCAAGAGTTGCCAACAGTATAAAGCGCCACCACACAAACCTCCCGGGCTACTACACGCCAACCCCGAAACACAGCCCTGGCACACCGTCTCGGTCGACCTGATAGGACCGCTACCGCGCTCCCGACAAGGGCACATATGGCTACTAGTCGCACTAGACCGGTTCACAAAATGGGTCGAACTCACGCCTCTACGAAAAGCCACCAGCGCCACCATCGCCGCCGCCATACAAAAAGACATTATACTGCGCCACGGAACCCCAGAAATAATCATTTCCGACAACGAAAAACAATTTATAGGGGACCCATTCACGAGCCTACTGCAGAGCACCGGCATCACCCATCGCCGAACACCGCCATACTCGCCACACTGTAACCCCGTAGAACGGGCAAATAAAGTAGTAAAGACAATGCTGGCACAATACACCGGGAAACATCACGACCGATGGGACGAGAAAATCAACGAGGCCAGATTCGCTATAAACACCGCATGGCACGAGGCGACTGGGTACAGCCCCGCCTACCTCAATCACGGCCGGGAACTACGTACACCGGGACAAACACGCACCGAAGGGGTCACCATTCCACCAAACCAGCGATGGAAACACCTAAAAGAAGCCCAGGAACTGGCCCGACTACGCCTAGCACAAGCGTTCGGACGCCAAGAACGGTATTATAACTTACGGCACCGGGAATGGAGGCCGGCCATAGGAGAGTCGGTGTGGAAGAGAGAACACACCCTATCCAACAAAGGAGCGGGCATCGCCGCCAAACTCGCCCCCAAATACACGGGGCCATACACGGTCAAAAAAATTGTGTCGCCGGTAATAGTGGACCTCTACGACGGGAAAAAATGGTACCGGCACAACATACACGTGCAGGACCTTTTTTTTTTGTTTAAGGGCAGTGGGGAAATGCTATTACGCACACCACATCTCCGATGTTGGTTGAGGTGGTAGTGACGGACTCGGCTTCCCCCTTTTGGTGGAAATAAGGGGGAATTATTGAAAGCCTAACGCATAATCGCCATACCGTCTAAAACCCCACTGCCCACGGCCCCGCAGGTCCCTTCCGCGCACCTGCTTTTTTTTCAAATTTTCTTTCCCCGCTGGCCCGCTATCCGCATTCAGCGGGAAAAATTTGAAAATTATGGCCACGAGCCTGTTCTTGTCTTACTATGATTAATTTTATATACACTATGTACAACTTAACCTATGAATAATATAAAAAGCAACGAATAAACATAAGAACTAAACTGAAACTATAGAATATAATAATATATTTAGGCCTATACATTTTATTTTTTCTTTCTGCGCATAGAGGATATTCCACGTTTGTTTTTCTTTTCCTTAAGTCTTTCTTTCTTTTCTTTCTCTAATTTCCTTTCATAGTCTTCTTTATATTTTATTATTTTATTTATAGTTTCATCAATCGCTTTCCAATTTTCTTCTTTTTTCAAAATTACTTTCTCAAAATTTTCAACTGTTAATGTTCTTCCTACTTTTAAATCTAACTGTAGCTTCTCTGCGGCCCATCTATTGCAATTAAACAACGTATGCTCTGGAGTGTCGGGCACTCCGCAACCAAACCAGCATTTGTCATCTTCTGCTTTTTTAATTTTGTGTAAATATGTACGGAAAACTCCATGACCGGATAGAAATTGCGTTAGTCTGAAATTTATTAAGCCAAACTTTCTTGTATTCCATTTTTTCTGCCAAATTGTCCACGATTCTTTTTTAATAATTTTGTCTATTCTTTCTAAATTTTCTGTTTTGTCTTCTCTTTCTCTATCCGTATCATTTTCTGTTATTTCGTACATCTTTTTAAATTTATATAATTTTGCTCTTTCCATTAGCATAATTTCCAGAGGCAATACGCCAGTTATGGCGCATAACGCATTTCTACTAACGGTACTGTATGCTCTTGCGAGCCTATTTAATCAAATTCTCTGAACTCTTTCAATTATCTCGTTATTTTTAGTTTTTTCTAAAGCTTTTCCTGCCCAAACGGGGGCCGCATAGCTTACTATGGATTCAAGTATGAAGTAATACAGTTTTCTGCCACCAAAGGTGGGACCACCAATGTTCGCCATCAGGCGCGAAAGTTCGCCCATCGCATGAATCGCTTTATCGGTAACTGTTTTCACGTGTACAAAATAGTTGTTGTATCTATTTATATTTACACCAAGATATTTTATGTTCTCTGCTGGTTTTATGTTTTTACCTAGTATATTTAGTTCGAAATTTTGAGGCCTAACTTTTTTATTAAAAAATATATATTTTGTTCTTAGCGGTGATAGCTCAAATCCAGTTTTATTTAACCACGGCGCGATGATATCATTTATTGTTTCTTCTATACTATTTTTTAAATTGTTTAAGTTTTTATTTGATGAGTATACAGCCAAATCATCGGCATACGCAATAACCTGTACGTCTTTTTTATATTTTAATTTTAATACTCCGTCGTATACAAGGTTCCAAATTGTTGGCGAAATTAACGATCCTTGCGGAACACCTTTGTTCATTTTAATTTTAACTTTTTTATTTATACTTTTATAGATATTTTATTTTATTCCCTTTGCGGGGTACAGATGCGGACCTCCGCTCCGCTTACAAACTCCTTATTTTCTATGTTCTCTTATTCGAGAGAGAGAGCGAGAGCATGCCGTTCACTCATTCCTCATACATTCATTCCTTCATTCACTCTCTGGACTTCCGATTCCGCTGCTCCTCCTTTCTCTCATCTCTTCCACTCTCCTCATCCATACTTCTCCTTCTCCTTCCTCCCCTAATACTTCCGTCACCATTTCTTGCCAACCTTTCTCTCTCCCCCAATCCGTACATTCCTCCCATACATGCTCCCACGACTCTACCCCTCTCCCACAGATCCTACAACTCCTTCTGTCTTCATCCTCCCAGTACCTTCCCCCTTTCATTTTACTCCCTAACCTATATCCCGCTACCAACTGCCATCTCTTTTCCTCCCAGTTTTTCTTTAAGTAGCCTGGTACACCTTCTCCTTTTACCATCCCATACCACCTATTGTACCTCGACTCCCTTATCCTTTCCCATCTTTCCTCCCTTTGTCTATTTTTCTCTTTCCTTATCAACTCTTCCCCCCTCAACCATCCTTCATCCCTTAACTCCTCTACTTCCTCTAATCTCCACCCCTTATTTTCGTAAAACCTTCTCCTCTCTTCCTCCCATCCCTCCAACGCCCTACCTCTCCTTGCTCTTTCTCTCATCTCCATCCAGCATTTCCTGGCTAAACACCCCTGTTGTGGCGTCACCAACGTCGTGAAAATGATATTATTCACGATGTGACGCGTGCTCGCACAATCTTTAAAATGTATGCGAGCTAGTTTCAAGGTTCTCGTGAGAATGTATCACGGCAATAATCAAAACACCTTTTGTAACAATATATATGTATTTAACAAAAAAACGGAATAGTTACTTTACAGTGTATGATTGCAATAGAGCGATGTTTAAGAAACGAGAGTTCGTAGTTATCTGACTAGAACGGAAAAGAATCGGAAAAGCTGGACTAAACAGATTCCCTCCACGGTAGGGTTAGAAAAGTGGGGAACCAATAAACGGGTTCAGGGGAGTTTTTGAAATTATGTAACGCCCACGAATTGGTGCGTTGTTTTTAGGGGTAAGCACTTGACGGAGTCGATCCGAGGAAGACGACACCAAGTCCCTCGTACCCCGAATCCGTCCCATAAATTACGGGACCCCTGGCGCTACAAGTGGGCCCACGCTACGTCACGTGCCCTCGAGAGCGGTACGGTCGAACTGATTTTCCCATGAAAATCCGCTGACACTCACCAGTCGTGACCTGGTCGTAAAGCAATAAATTTGCTAAAGAGGCAATAGAAGACTTCCTCAAAAATAACATCGACTAATGCGACCGTAGCGTAAACCCAGACGGAATTGAATATGGAGACGCAACAACCCCCCTTTCCCTTCACTCAACTTTCTCTCATATCCCCATGCCCTCATACCAGCCCTTCCTGCCAATAATTCCCTCTGCAACTCCTCTCTTACCATTTACCCTGGTACACTTCGTTCTACCCCCAACACCCATCTTAAAAACCTCTCCTGCACTCTTTCTATTTTTTCCCTCTCTCTCCATCCCCATATTTCCGCCCCATACCCATTACTGCCCACCCTAATCTATCAAATAACCATATTCTTTTACCCCAGTTTTTCGCAAATTTCCTTTTCCCTATTCCCCACACTTGCCTCATAACCACCGCCCCTTTCCTCACCCTCTCCTCCACTTGTTCGTCTTGCCTCCCATTCGCCATCATTACGTATCCCAGATATTTAAATTTCTTCACTTCCTCTATTTCCTCTCCCTTCCACCACCACTTTCTCTTCTCTCTCCTCCCTCCTCCCTTTTTACATCTCATCATCTTCGTTTTTCCCACATTCACCTCCAGCTTTTTTTTCATCTATATACCTTTCCAGTCTCGCCATTAACCCTTTCATCCCATCTTCATCTTCCGCAAGCACTGCCACGTCATCCGCGTATGCTAACGTGTAAATCTTCTCCCCTCCCACCTTAACCCCCCCCATCCTCCTTTCTTCAATTCCTCCTCCATATCCGCTATTACCATAGTGAACAGAATGGGACTTCTCCCCTTCTTTCTTCCCCACCTTCACTCTACACCTCGTTTCCATCAAAACCTCCACACATCTTTTCACCAATCCTTCTCTTACCCCCACCTTCCTCATCGACGTTGCTAGCACCTCTCTATCGACTGAATCGAATGCTGCCTTCATGTCTATAAACAATACCAGCATCTTCCCTCCCTTTTTCGCTATTTGTCTATTCATCACGTAATTTAAAACATATATGTTGTCCATTGTCCCTACCCCCTTCCTAAACCCCGTTTGATTAGGTGGTAGTACCCTTTTTTCTTCTATTTCCTTCCTTAACCTTTCTGCTAACACCGCCGCATATACTTTATACGCTGACTGCGTCAACGTCACCCCTCTGTACTCTTCCACCTTTTCTCCTTTCCCTTTCTTAATTATGGGCACTACCACCCCCTCCGACCAGTCCTCTGGCCAACCCTCCCCTCTCCACACCCTTTTGCATATCTCCCATAATCTTTCTCTTATTATTTCCCCTCCATATTTCCATACTTCATTTGGTATCCCGTCCCCTCCTGTCGCTTTCCCCTCTTTCAGCTTTTTAACTACTGCCTCTACTTCTTCTCTACTTAGCTCTTCCTCCTCTTCCTCCCCTCTCTCTCTTCCTCCTTCTCCTCTGACCCTCCAGCTAACAGCTCCTAACACACCTCTAAAATACTCATTCCATGCCTCTATTTCAATCTCCTCACTCACTCTCTTTCTACTCTTTCTTCCTTTATTCACTATCTTGCATACATCACTCTCTGTTCTTACCCTCTCTATCTCTTCTTCCCATCTCTCTTTTTCCCTTCTCTTCTTCTCTTTACACATCGCGCCCAATTTATTTCTTGCCTTTCTATATCCTTCCCCACTTCCCCCTTCCCTCCTCCATCTTTTTAGTTCCTCTTCAACCTCTTTCTTTTTCTCACTACATTCCTCGTCCCACCAGCCTTTTCTTTCCTTTTTCTCCTTCTCCTTCCCCATTTCTTCTAACACCTCTACTACTTTGCTTTTTAACTCCCCCCATTCTTCATCTATTTCCTTCCCCTTCCCTTCACTGTCCCCAAACCTTCCTGCAAATTCTTCCTTTCTTTTTTCCGTCCACCACCCTTTTCTCTTTCTTCCCCCTCTTCCCTGTCCCTTATTTTTTCTCTCTTCCCCTTTCCCCCCTCTATCCACACTACCACTGGTTGGTGATCCGAATCCACCTTCGCCTCTACCACCATCCATTCTACTCTTTCTCTAGTCTCCCCATCCCCTATCGCGTAGTCTATCACTGACTCCCCATTTCTTATATAAGTAAATTCTCCCTCTTCATCGCCTTTTATATCCCCATTCATTATCTCCCACCCCAACTCTCCTAAAAACTCACATAATCTTCTTCCCTCTCTATTTACTTTCTCATCCTTTGATCTTCTACACACTTCTTCACCTTCTGTTTCTTCCTGAATTCTTCCCCCTTGCGTATCTGTCCTAGCATTAATATCTCCCCCCACTATAACCCTCACCCCTCTTTCCTTTTCCTCCATCCACTCTCTTAGCTTTTCCATTTTCCTCTCTAAGTCCTTATTTACATACACTCCTATTACTTTCCATTCATCCCCCCTAGCCATATTTTCCGCGCCATTATTCCCTCTTCCTCCCCCTCCTTTTCATCTTTCTCCATTCTAATTCCTTCCCTAACTCCCATTATCATTCCTCCCATCGCCCTCCCTCTCCTTCCTCGCCTCTCTGCGTATTGGACTTCCCATACATACCCTTTCGTCGCCTTTTCTCTCACTACTTCCCATTCCTTTCTACCTACCCACGTTTCACTCATACTCACAACATCCCAATCTTTTATTCCCTCCCAAAACTCCCTATCTTTATTCTTTGCTCCCGCCACATTCCAAAACGCCACCTTGTACATCTTCCTATCCTCCCCTTTTCTTCCTTCTACTTTCCTTTCTGAGCATCCCTCCTCTTCTCCTCCATATTCTATACCCCTCTTTATTCGTTTCCCTGTTCCTCAAACCATTTCTCTTCTACTTCATCCCATCTTCTCATTCTATTGTTTACCCACATCCTCATGTATCCAACTTGTACACTCTTTCCTTCCCTTCTCTCCCTTTCCGCTTCTCTCTCTATTTTCCATTTTGCCCTTCTTTCCTCTGCAGTCATATCGTCTTCTATTCTTTCCTTTCCCCCTTTTAGCGCCCTCCTCGCCATCATTACTCTTCTTTTTCCTTCCATCTCCTCCATGTCCACCAGCATCATACTCCTCCCCTCTGAATTCTCCCTTCCCACCCGTCTTACTTTTTTCACTTTTTCCGTAACCCCTATTCTCGTCCATATATCTTCTATCGCTTTTTTATCCTCCCTCCCTTCCACCTTTACCCCTTTTATTATAATGTTCCTTCTTCTCTCTTCCCTCTCCCTTTTATCCACTCTTATTATTACCTCCCTCATTCTTTTCCCCATCTCTTTCCTGCTCTCCTCATTTCCCCCAGATCCTCCTGCCTCTTTCTCCTTTAATTACAACTTTTCTACCTTCTTTTCTAAGACATCCATCCTCCCCTGCACTTCTGCCCTCCCCTTCACCATTTCCTCTATATTTCCCTCTACCTTTGCCACCTTTCCCTCTACACTTTCTATCTATTTCTTCATTCTTTCCCTATATAACTCTTCTTTCCTTCTCTCTTCCCTCCACTTCTCTCTTTCCCTCCTCCATTCCTCTATTAACTTTTTCCCTTCCTCCCTTTCCCTCCTCATCTCTTCCCTTACCCTCCTCACCTCCTCTATTAACCCTCTGATCATTTCCCCCATTTCTTCTCCGCTCCCTCTACCTTCCTTACTTCCTTCTATAGGAGACCTTACTGTCGTGTCACTCCTTTTAACCATTGTTAAACTGTTCTCCTCCCCCTCTCCCTCGACCTCCCCTATTCCCCTTTTTCTCCCTACACACTCTATGCTTTCCGTGCTGAACCATCTCTCTAGTCCCACCTCCTTCAAAATTGCTCCCACTCTTCCCTTCCCTTCCTCTCTCTCCATCCCTATGCCCACTTTCCCACTGTCACTCATTTTTTTTTTCTCTACCCCTCTTATCTTCTTTCTTCCCTCTTGCTCCTTATTTAAAAGTTGCCGCCTCTTCTACTGCCTGTCACACAGTGCGAATTTCTCCCTCTAGAGTGCACTACCTACGCTCTTGCTCTCTTATCTCCCGCTCACACCCGTCTACCTTCACACGGACCTAACCTCCCTATCCCGCTCACTTTATTCGTCTCTACCGACCTCTCTCTTACTCCCTCACCCTTCTCCCTTTCTCTCCCGCCTATCCGCACTCCCTACTAACCCTTCTCTCTCGCTTTCTCCACTCACACTTCTTTCAGAACCACTTACACATAAAAATCGCTTCGCTCACTGCACACACCTGTCTCTCATACAACCGGAAACGGAAGTCCCTATTTATACTTTTATATTGAATGTATCTATCCTTAAAATAATTTTGTAAGATTTTTCTTAATTGTATGGAGAGATGTTTGTCTGAAAAGCTTTTAAAAATTTTCTGCCATGACAAGCTGTTGAAGGCATTGTGTATATCGAGGCTAACAAAGATGCCAAATTTTTCCTTTTGGTTATTTTCTATTATATATTCATTTACTTTCATTAGAGCATCTACCATAGATTTGCCTTTAGTAAAGCCGAACTGGTCCTGGTGAAACGGAGGTTCCCCTAATTGGTCTGTTATTCTGTTTTGTACCAACTTTTCGAAAACTTTGTTTAATCCATCTCCTACGCATAGCGGTCGGAAGTCTGAAGACAGCATCGTATTATTGTTGTTTTTCCTTATTAAAATAGTACGCGAAATTTTCCAATTAGTAGGTATATATGCATGTTCTAAACAGTAGTTGTATATTTTAGTTATATTTTTTGTATCATTATTTAATAAAACACGTGTTATAACAATAGGTATGTTATCTAAGCCAGCGGCTTTTTTAATATTTAAATTTCTAGCTATTAATTTTACTTCGCCTTCGTATGCACGAAGGTCGTTATCTGTTTTACCAAAGTTTTTATATTTTATTTTATTCTTTTGTCTTGGAAAGAGATCTTTTAGTATATTTTCTGCATCTTTTATTTTAATATTAGGCGCTGGCTGTCGATTTTTTATTTTGTTTCTTATAATTTGAAAGGGCTTTCCCCAAATGTCCGTATTTAGTAGCTCGATAAACTCTTTCCACTGTTTTTGCTTCGTGTCGTTTATTAAATATTGCAGTTTCTTTTTCTTTTGTTTATATTCCTCTTTTTCTATTGCATGATCTATTTTTTGTTTTAGTTTCTTCTAATATTTTCTTCTGGCTTTGTTTGCTTCGGATCTTGCTATTGCAATTTCCTTGGTCCACCAAGCATTAGTTTTATATATGTATTTATTACTTTTATATTTCATTGACTTGTTGCATGCTTTTTTAATATTTTTTATATATACATCTACTGTTTCTTTTTGCATGTTATTCCAGTCTATTTTCTTATTTAGCTTTTCTATTGTTTGCATGAATATTGCTTCATCAAAAGTTTTTACATTCCAAGTTTTAGTATTGTTTATTTAATTTAATTTGTTATACATTTTATTTTTACTTAAATCTATTGCATGAACACAATTTTTATGATCCGAGGCGTTGTATGTAAGATCTACTTTACTTTTAATCATAGGAAACAATTTATACGAGCAACTAATAATGTCCACTTTCGATCTTCTAGGACCCTTACAAAATGTGTATTTACCTTTTATTTCTATCGGAACCAGATCCAAATTTTGCAAAAATGTGCTAAATATTTTACCTCTTCCGTTCGTTTCGCTATCTCCGAACAATTGAGAGCGAGCGTTGAAGTCTCCCAATACTATATACGGTGGTTTCCAATCTTTACTTGCCTGAAAAAGCTCTTGTAGATATAAGTGGTAATCCCATTCGTCACAATTTGGCGTTATATATGCATTGACAAGCGTGAAATATCCCGTTTTTATGCCCACAAAGAAATGGCCTCTAATTTTATCGTTATCTGCTATTTTAATGTTTTTATTAATTATTACTATTGCCGCCTTACCATCGCTCGAGGTAATCCAACTTCCCAGATAGCACACAACATCTTAAAGATGTCGGTTTCATGTCGTTTTTATGTCTGAACGTCTACGTCGCCAAACAGACGTACATAATTCGCACATCTGAAAGATGTGTTTTTGAAGACATCGTTTTTATGTACGAGGAAAGATATCTTTCAAACATCTCATTTCAGACATGAAAACGATGTCTCCAGAATAGACATCTTCAGGTGTATGAAAACTACTAAACAAACAGATGCAAAGAGTATGAAAGAAGGCAGCAGGAAGAGGAGTCGAGGAGCTGCTGCTATTACCGCTCAAGGCAGGATGCTATGCTGAAGCTGATATGGACCACCAGCAGCTTTTGCGGATCCTGCTGACCGAAATTCTCCAGCAGGTCCATCGTTTGAAGAAGGCGAACCAGACAGCAGTGACAGATATATTCTAATTCTCATTTTTAACCTCTAATAATGTAATTTTAATTAATTTGTAATTTGTAATATGTATATATTTAAATAAATATTTATTCGTATATTTTATAAATATCTGCTTTATTGTACGTTTTTTTACTAACCTAACCTATTATATAAGCCTTACACGAAAGTTTCTAAATAGTCGCGCGAATAACATCTGTAAGATGTCTTTTTTCAGACATCTGGAAGATGTTTTTAATATGTACTACTAGAACATCTGAAAGATATCAAAACGACATTCAGAAGACATCTTTAAGATGGTACGTTGAGTCACAAACGACATAAAACTAACGTAAAACCAACGTAAAACTGACATCAAACCGACATTGGCGACATCTCTCAGATATTCGAATGTCTTGCGGCAGGCATCTTCCGAACATCTTTGAGACGTGTCTGTGCTATCTGGGTTTTTTCTTTTTTATAAGGCTCCTGCAAACAAAAGATGTCTATTTTATTTTTAACACAAGTTTGATAGCTTAATTCCTGTGCTAGCTTACAATGGTTTAGGTTTAGTTGCAATAGATGCATTATTAAATTTAATAAATTGCTCTTTCAATTCTCTTATTTTATTGCGGAAGGCCGGGCACGCCATCGAGCCAATTAGATGATTCGAGGGTAAGTCGTGCCCATGGCATTCAGCACAGAAAACCTTATAGTCCAGGAGCCCTCGTACTTTTTTACAATTGATTACTATCAAGCTAATTTTCCGCGAGTAGCTTCATTTTGATGCGACGCCCAACTTTGTCTTACAAAAATTCTCGATTGTGGTAGCTAACAGAGGTAGCGGGGATGAAATATGTCGATTTGACGATTCTCAAAAATTTATTACTAACTGGGTTTTTTTTGTTGAATCTCAAGATAATTATCTCAATTACTCGAAAAAATATTTGTCCTACAAAATTTATGGTTTGATCAACGAGTCCCCTCCTTCCAACATGTATCGATAACGAGGTCATCAAAAATGATTACTAACCAGCTAATTTTTTTACTGTTGCTTAGTTAATATTTATATAATTTAACAGCCACATTGTCCTACAAATTGCGTGGTACGTTATCCCGGTCCTACGCTCAAAAGTTGTAGTACAGATCCATGATGTAAAAATAATTACTATCAAGCTGAATCTTTGTGAATAGCTTCGTTTCGATGAGACGACCAACAATTCCCTATACGAAAATTCTCGATTGTGGTAGCTAACAGAGGTAGCGGGGATAAAATATGTCGATTTGACGATTCTCAAAAATTTATTACTAACCGGGTTGTTTTTGTTGAATCTCAAGATAATTATCTCAATTATTCGAAAAAATATTTGTCCTACAAAATTTATGGTTTGATCAACGAGTCCCCTCCTTCCAACATGTATCGATAACGAGGACATCAAAAATGATTACTAACCAGCTGATTTTTTTACTGTTGCTTAGTTAATATCTATATAATTTAACAGCCACATTGTCCTACAAATTGCGTGGTACGTTATCCCGGTCCTACCCTCAGAAATTGTTAATACTACAAGACCATTTTTTTTGTAACGAGTCCGGAATTCTCGTTACAACCGGAACTCTCCCTCGTTGCTGAATGGCTCGCCGAGCCAGGGTTCGCGGCGAGGGGCGGTCGGGGAACGACGGGTCAGGAGAAATAAAACACTTCGAGCCGGTGTTACTGTTTATGTCTCACTATGCCGCGGATCGCGAAGACGCCGATCGCGGTATCCCCACGGGTACGCGGTTCGCGGATCCGAGTGTCGGTGACGGGCACGGTTCGTCCAGGCACGTGGTGGGTCGGAACCGGCGGCTCGCGGTCGGATTTGTCAGGGCGACAACGGCGGGGTTCGTTCGACGGTGCGTTGAGCGGACGAGGAAGCAGCGGCGCTTTGCGAGGGGTGTTCCGACGGCTCGCGGGAACGGCGACGGGAACTCCGGCGCGAAGCCGGTGAAAGGATTCGTTCGGCGGCGCGCGGAACGGGCGAGGACACAACGGCGCGCTGCGGACGAGGTTCCGACGGCTCGTGGGAACGGCGACGGGGGACTTCGGCGCGAACCGGTACTACGGGTCGGTTCGACGGCTGGTAGAACGGACGCGGATGCAACCGGCGCGCTGCACCAGGTGTCCCGGCGGCTCGCGGGGACGGCGGCGGGATTTCGGCGCGAAGCGGTACTGCGGGTCGGTTCGACGGCTCGTGGAACGGACGCGGATGCAACCGGCGCGCTGCACCAGGTGTCCCGGCGGCTCGCGGGGACGGCGGCGTGACTTCGGCGCGAAGCGGTACTGCGGGTCGGTTCGACGGCTCGTGGAACGGACGCGGATGCAACCGGCGCGTTGCAAAAGGTGTCCCGGCGGCTCGCGGGAACGGTGACGGGGACTTCGGCGCGAAGCGGTGACGTCTCGTCAGGGTAAGGCGCTTACCGATGTTCCGTGGTCTCGGCGGCTCGCCTGCTAGGCCCGGAAAGAGAGCGAATCTTCTCCCGTGCTGCCTCTTATAGGCAAATTCGGTGGTGACTGCGGGGTACGCGGGTCGCGGTGTGCGCGCGTAATTCGCCGAATTGTGCCTGCTTCGAGGCGCGAAAACGCGGGAAGGTGCGTAATATTGTATTGTGCCTGGTTACGAGGCGTGCAATTGCGCGGTACGCGTTCGGGTTCGGTCGGGGTCGTTCGGTGCGTTTCGGTGGTACGCGAGTCGTCGCGTTCGTAACAGATCTGTACTGAACCCGCTGTACAGGTCTGTTACACCCCCCTCCTTCTCCGGGATGGCGAACGGGCGGCGGTGAGACCTATTTTATTTAAAAATCAACATTACATTTTCCTTATGAGCTAACGCAGTCTTAACCTAGGGTATGGGGTCGGGAAAGACACGACACACTGGAAATCCGGAATAACGGCACGTTTATTCATCTCCTAAGCGGAGGTTCTCGCTGACATATAAACCTTAATATTGTCATGCCCAGAATCTGGTACTTATCGCTATCAGTCTATATAATTATTTGCTTTGATCACAGTGAGAAAACGAAAAGAGAGAAAGGGAGAAAACATAAATCGTTGCAGCCTGTGCGCGAAAACGGACGGTTGGGCATGAACCTATTTCTTACGGGCTACTTTTCTTATTAATACTAAATCAGTCTCGTGTGTGTGTTACGATCTATCGACGGTATAATGATTCGCGCGTTCGTGCCCCGCGGCCTTTAAGGCCCCTCGGCTCGAGGGGTGATCACGGCGCGTGATCGGCCGGTTGATTGACGAAAAGAAAATGAACAAACAAAACTTATCTTTGGCTTACCGCTACTAAACAAAACAATCAAGAAAAGAGAAAAAAAAATCCCTGGGACGGGTGAGGCAGATTGTTCGCGCTGTCGCGCCGGCGTATCCGACTATCAGCGCATCAAAATAACAAAACACAATACTTAGTAAACTGTATAAAAATAATAATAATAATGCCCTCGGCTGTGGACGGCCGGGTCGACAATAATCTCAGGTACCCTCGGCGCGAGGGGTGGTTACCGTGCGTGGTTCGCTGGTTACCGCGGCGTGGTGTCCGGTACTCTTTGTTTACACCGGCGTAGGTGGCCGTTCTTTTTAAAGAACAGTATCCACCTTTCGTCCGGTGTGGATGCCCGGTACTGCCCCGTTTTAACGTAGTACGTAGGCACCTCCACTTTTCGTCCCGTGGGTAGCTGGTACCACGTAGTGGGGCCGGGTACTGTTATGCCGTCGTCCGGCAGCGACGGCGGAACGCCAGGTAACGGGGTTCCCGACGAGCATGGGCGACCGCCGTTTCCCGGTCTCTCCGTCCAGGCCTGCATCGGCCGCGGCTGTTGCGATGGTCCCGGTTTCGGTGTAGGTGGGGGCTTTGGTGTGTCGGTGGCGGCGGCCACTGGTGTCCTTGCTGGGATGTTGGCAAGGCCCACCCCCATCAAGGCAGGCACGGGTGTTGCCGCTGTCGGCTTCCTCGTGGTGGCCCGTACAGGGAGCCGTTCTTCTGCCGCGCTCGTCGGCTTCCTGACAGGCGGCAGTGCCGGGGTTGGGTCCGGCTCTGTCAGGTCGATGATCGGTTGCTGGGCCGTCAAGTGTCGATCGGGTCGGGGTTCCTGGCGGGAACCCTGTTTCCGCCGGCGGTGCGGTTTGGCTGGCGGGGTCACTGTGTCGGTCCACCACGTCGGTGGTTCGGGCTTCCTCCCTGTGACCGGGAACGGGTCGAACGGGCCGACCGTCTTGGCTGGGGTCTGCGAGGGTCCGGGCGTGGTGGTGCTGGTGCTGCTGGCCGAGTTGCGCTGCTTTGCGGCCAGCTCCAGCTCAGCCTTGCGCTTCAGCAGGCCCGGCAGCCACGTAACGGCCCGTATGGTCCGTATCCTCGGGCCGTGTCGGCGGTAGCGTGATTGCCCTGGTGGCATGTTCGGCCCCTCGGTCTGGCTGGGGCGGGCTGCCGCGCTGTCTGGCGATGGTTGTGGTGGTGGCATCGGTTCAGGTGTTTCGGCGGTGCTTGCCGCGGTCGGCTCGACCGGGTCGGTTGCCTGTTTTGGTGCTGGCGCGGCCCCTACTGTGTCTCCAGTCGGCTCGACCGGCGCCGCCTCGAAGCTGGGCATGCGGATCGTCGGTGCCCGTGGCCGCTCGTTCAGGTTGGGCTCCTCTAGCAGGTCCGCCAGTTCTTGTACCCACGGCTCCATGTCCCTTTTTCGTGTTGTGCCGTTCCTACCAAAGAAAGAGACGCTCGGAATTATTTTTCGGGGTCGGCCTCGGGGTCGACGAGGGGCTGGTATGGTGGCAGGGCCGGGGGTTGGTGGGGGCCGGCCGTCCGGTTCCGTGTCAACCCCAGTTGGGGTCGCGGCTCGCGTTTCGGTGTTCGGTTCCACTGCCGGCTTTAAATCCTGCACATGGATGTGGCGTGTCCACTTTCGATTATCGCCCCGTAAATCGACAATGACCGGGGACACGATTTTTCCGACGGTGTATGGGCCGCTGTACTTGGGCGCGAGCTTCGCGTTGACTCCGGCCGCTTTGTCCGACAGCGTATGTTCGAGTTTCCAGACGCGGTCTCCGACGACTGGGCGCCAGTCGCGGTGTCGGAGGTCGTAATGTTTCGCCTGTCGTCCGAATGCACGTGCCAAGTGCAATTTCGCGAGCTCCCGCGCTTCCCGGAGATTCTTTCATCGCTGGTTCGGCGGCTCGCCGGAATCTTCGGTTGGTGGACGTCCCGGCGTTCGGAGTTCTCTTCCTTGGTTGAGGTACGCCGGACTGTACCCGGTTGACTCGTGCCAGGCGGTGTTGACGGCAAAACGGGCTTCTTCGATCTTCTCGTCCCACTGGTTGTGCCGGGCACCGGTGTATTGTGCGAGCATCGTCTTCACTACCTTGTTGGCTCGTTCTACCGGGTTGCAGTGGGGCGAGTACGGCGGCGTCTTCCTGTGTGTGGTCCCGGCGGCTTCAAGCAGGGCGGTGAATGGCCCGCCGATGAACTGGCGGCCGTTATCGGTGATGACCACTTCAGGTGCCCCGTGGCGGAGGATGACTTCCTTCTGGATAGCAGCGGCGACGGCGGAGCTGGTGGCTTTTCGGAGCGGTACAAGTTCCACCCACTTGGTGAAGCGATCGAGGGCGACCAGCAGCCAGATATTTCCTTGGCGTGACCTTGGCAGTGGTCCGACGAGGTCGATGGACACCGTATGCTATGGTCTAGTTCCTGGGTTGGCGTGGAGATGCCCCGCGGGCTGCTGCGGTGGCGACTTGTACCGCTGGCAGCTGGCGCAGCTGCGAACGTAACGGGCGGTTTCCCGAAACATCCCTGGCCAGTAGAATCGCTGTGCCACGCGAACGATGGTCTTGGCGACCCCCAGGTGTCCGGCGGTAGGGTCGGCGTGGTATTTTCGGAGTAGTTCTTCTCGCTCGGCGATGGGCACGCAGATCTTCCAGGCGTCTCCCGGCTCGGGTTCGTTGTACTCGAGCTGGTGCAGTACGTGACGTTGAAGCTTCCCGTCCTGGATTCGGAAGTCGGTGACGGATGACGGGTCGCTCTGGACGGCCTCGAATTTCTTCTGGTACCACGTGTCGGGGCGCTGCTTCGGTCGGATCAGGTTAACGCCCGCCGTGGGTGCGTTACGGGACAGCTCGTCCGCCACGTGATTCAATTTTCCGGGCCGGTATCGGACGTCAAAGTCGTACTGTTGCAGCGCGAGTGCCCATCTTGCCAGTCGTCCGGTCGGGTTCTCGATTTGACGGAGCCATCGGAGTGCCTGATGATCGGTGACTACGGTGAAGTGGTAGCCCTCGAGGTACGGCTTCATTTTTCGTATTCCCCATACGACGGCGAGGCACTCCTTTTCCGTGGCGCTGTACTTCCGCTCGGTGGTGCTCAGCGTGTGACTGGCGTAGGCAATGACGTGCTCATCGTTCTCTGGGCCTTGCGTGAGCACGATTCCTAGGGTGAGCTTCGTCAGGGGCTCCATGATTTCGGCGAAATTCGGCACGAATCGCCGGTACCATGCAGCCATGCCGTGAAATCGACGGATATCCCGGATCGTCTTCGGAGCTGTCAGCTGCGCTATTGCGCTCGTCTTCTCGGGGTCGGTCCGGATTCCTTGCTGGTCCACGATATGGCCGAGATAGCGTAGGCTGTCGACGCAGAATCGGCATTTCTCCGGGTTGAGACGCAGGCCGGCGGCGCGGAGACGGTGGAAGACCTCGCGTAGGTGGCGCCGGTGTTCGCTGATGCTCCGACTGACGATGATGATGTCGTCGAGGTACGCAAACGCGTTCGGCTCCATCTCCGGGCCGATGATTTTATCCAGAAGTCGCTGGAACGTGGCGGGTGCCGAGTGAAGGCCGAACGGCATCACCGTGAATTGAAATAGCCCTCTTCCGGGCACGGTGAAGGCGGTGAGTGGTCGGCTGGCGGCGTCCAGCGGAACCTGCCAATATCCGTTCTTTAGATCTAATGTTGTCAAGAACTTGGCCCCTCGTAATTTGTCGAGGGTGGCCTGGATGTGCGGCAGTGGGTACGCGTCCTTTTCGGAGCGGTCGTTCAGGCGGCGGAAGTCGACACAGAAACGTGGTTTCCCGTCCTTCTTCTTGACGACGACCACCGGCGAGCTCCACGGGCTGCTGGATCGTTCGATGACTCCATCTTGCAGCATTCGGTCGACTTCTTCGTCGATTACGGCTTGCATCACCGGGTTACGGGGCCGGTATCGTTGCTTGAGCGGTGTCTCGTTGAGCAACTTTATCCGGTGATGCACCAGCGTGGTGCGCCCGGTCACGGAAGAGAACTTCGCCAGTTCCTGCTCCAAAAATTTTTGGAACGGCTCGCGTTCGTCTTCCTTTATTTTTCGGAGTCCCATCTGGAGGCAGGGTTCGGCCAGACAGTTCGTGGCCCAGTTGGCTACCTCTGCGGGCGGTCGGACGGTCAGACGGAGCGCTGCGATGGCCTGTATCCCGAGCAACACGGGGGGGGCCCATCTGCGGTAGTACGGTGAAGTCTTCGGCCTGCTCGACGTTTCCCACGCGGAACGTTAGACGGACGGTGCCCGCTGGACGCATCTCTGATCCGTCGGCGAGGCAGATCCGCTGGTATCCGTCGGTGGGCCGAATTCCTTGTTCGCGGGCCCATTCCATGGCCTCTGCGTTGATGCACGAGAGCTGGGCTCCAGTGTCCAGCATGGCATCAATTTCTCGTCCGAGCATGACGATTGGCAGAAGCGGCCTGGGCGTGTAACGGATCGGCGGGCCCGGGTTTACTTGGCTGGTTGTGTTCTTTGGAGATCCCAGCCGCCCCCGGATAGCTTAGGGAAGGTTGTCGTGAGGTTTTTAGTGGGTATTGTGAGCCCTTTCTGGCCACGTAGCCCCACATAACCTCGTATCTCTCCCAGGGGGTACGGGGTATGCGTAAAAGCATTTCCCTCACGCTAAAAAAAAAAAAAAAAAAAAAAAAAGGGCCCGGGTTTACTGGCGCCGGCTCGGCGACGTCGGGCGCCGCGGTCCGTTTCCCGGCGGATGACAGTCGCGGGTTAGCACGTCGTCGCGGCCGCATCGCGAACAGAACTTCCTGTAGATGTTCCTGCACTCGGAGCGGTAATGCCCGCGCTGCTTGCATCGCCAGCAGTGTGTCACTGGGTCATACGGACCCTCGGGTCTTTCGGAGCGGCTGGGTCCCGGCGTGGTGCTGAGACGAGCAAGCCGCGCTTCAATCGGCTCGGTGACCGCGATGCTCCGTTCGGCGGCCTCTGCCGCGTGGATCGGCATGGCCCGTGCTGTGGTCCTTCGGTACGTGGAATTTTCCTCGGTGTCCTCGGATGCCTGCTCGATCTGTTGGACGCGTGCCAGGAGATCTCGGGGGCTCTTCACGTCCGGTCGGTAGATGAGTTTTCGGTGCTCCGGCCGCATGTTCTCAAACAGTAGATCCAGGCGGTGGTAATTGTCCATCTGGGCCCGTCGCATGAGCGTGGTCACCGCGTTCATGAACTCGTGGAAGGGTTCGTTTGGGCGTTGGCGTCGTGTTCGGGCCTCGTTCTCTTGCTGGAACCGAGAGCGATTCGACGCGAATACCTGTATGAACTCGTCGGAGAACTCCTCCCAGGTTTTGATGTCGGCTCGACTGTTGCGGTACCACACCTGGGCCGATCCTCGCAGTAATTCTGGCACTCCACGGAGCAGGTCGGCGTCGGTGAGGTCGTACGTGCTTTGGAGTTCGGCTATTCGCTCCAAGAACGACAGGGGATCCTTGTCGTCGGTGACGTTACCGGATTTACGGAGTCGGTCGATGCTCCGGTACGGATCGGCTTTCTCGGTGACAGCTGTCGCCCTGTCACTGGTGGCCGCCATGCTCCTGGTGCTGATGCCGTCCTTCGGTTCCGTCATTGCAGTAGGATCGTTGGTCTGCCGCTGGACGTACTCGGTTAACCGTTGGCGTAGTTCTTCCGCGGTCCCGATCGTTGACAGGTTACTCCGTTGTAGCTCGGCGATCAGTTGCTCCTTTGTCAGGCGAATCCGCTTCATCCAGTACGGTTTTCCTCCGGCCGAGTCTAGTTCCGTCGGTTGCCGCTAGGTGGCGGCGCTGGTCCCCGTTACGCTCCGCGATCGCGATGCACGATTCAATGTTCACTCGTCGTCACTAGGTGTCACTCAATGTTGTTCCGCGACACTTCG
Organism: Lasioglossum villosulum; assembly: GCA_963971365.1. Taxonomy (NCBI): domain Eukaryota; kingdom Metazoa; phylum Arthropoda; class Insecta; order Hymenoptera; family Halictidae; genus Lasioglossum; species Lasioglossum villosulum. Next base: position 26,457,900 of record OZ020495.1, on the reverse strand, counting down.
CGCGGTCCTTGTTGTCACTCCGCGGCACTGGATGGCGCGTACGGCGCGGTTCGCACGTGTCACTTGTCACTCGCGATCGCGTGGTCTTCCGATGTTGTCACTAGATGGCGCGCGTAACGCGCGTCTTCGATGATGAGTTAACCTAGAAGCCACGTGGCCGGTTAACCTAGAAAATTCGTGACGCGCCACGTGGTTGGCACTTTACGCGATTTTCGCACCAGGTCCCTGTTCGGGCGCCATGTAACGAGTTCGGAATTCTCGTTACAACCGGAACTCTCCCTCGTTGCTGAATGGCTCGCCGAGCCAGGGTTCGCGGCGAGGGGCGGTCGGAGAACGACGCACAGTGGGGTATTTGGCCAGTTTAGCGCGCCAAAACTATTATGGCATTATTAATAATGTGAAGGTCATAATATTATATATCGTTGAATTCTTCTTAATACCAGCTACAACATTATCAAATCAAAAATACAGTTTAATGTTTAAAAAATCGAAGCGATCTTGTTTTTTTTTTAACAAATTTTTTAAAATGTTGTTTGTATTGCAATTTATACGTTTATTAATACTGTTGAACTTTTATCTGAAACATTTTTTTGTCAGATTTAGAGAAATTGCTATTACAAACAAATTTCACGCGTAGCCGTGATAAAAATTTAAACATAAAGTCTAAATATCAAAATCATAATTTATTGAAAACGAAACACAACTATACAATATACAATATTACAACAACTTTACAATATACGTAAGCCGTAGGCTTGAACACAGACCCAAGCGAGAACCTGGAAAAGCCAATAGCGAGGATTAGGACTGCGTGAACCGGCACTGACCAAACCCGCGCAGAACGAAGGACAATAGGAAAGGAATATAAAATAAGGCACTGATACATAAATCTTACCCTTGATTAATTTACTAGCAAGGATGCTTGCTCATGCTCTCCACAATATTCAAAGAAAGACTGACACTCGATTGTTTAACCGACATTACATTTTTCCAATAATATAAACTAAATATTCTAGCAATAGTAACATTCATTCTCCTTCATTTACCTCCAAGTATCTACATCCTACAGGTCAATTATTTCATCATTATCAGTCATATGCTAGACGGTCGATTCATGCCATACTGATATGTATCGCACAGAAAGTTAAATTTCTCCATGTTGTGGCACTATGATGCACCTAAACTCTTCAGGATTCTATAAAGCAATGTCTACTGAATAACGTCAAAAAAAATTAGAGGGGTGTTTTGCGGAGAAAAAAAGTTATTACATAATACATTTTAATTTTTGTAAAAAAAATTGTACCATTTTCCATTGCTTATTCTATCAAAACCACCGAAGCGTTTACAACAAAAAGCTATAAAATTACTTTATATACCTTCCTTTACATCCTAGGTATGTTTTTATCCCGATTCCATACACTAAACTTGTGAAAAAATCATTTCTTTAACATATGTTTTTCGACGCTTCTCTTGGTCACGAGAATATGTCACTTTCAGGTGTCTATATGTTACTAAATAGTACTGTTTATAGAAAAATATTATTGTATATTACTCGCATATACATATATTTAGGTACATGAGAAGAAAGTTTCAGTCATTTTGAACAAACTAAAAATTTTGACTTTTGGCGCGCTAAACTGGCCAAATACCCCACTGTGCGACGGGTCGGGAGAAATAAAACACTTCGAGCCGGTGTTACTGTTTATGTCTCACTATGCCGCGGATCGCGAAGACGCCGATCGCGGTATCCCCACGGGTACGCGGTTCGCGGATCCGAGTGTCGGTGACGGGCACGGTTCGTCCAGGCACGTGGTGGGTCGGAACCGGCGGCTCGCGGTCGGATTTGTCAGGGCGACAACGGCGGGGTTCGTTCGACGGTGCGTTGAGCGGACGAGGAAGCAGCGGCGCGCTGCGAACGGGGTTCCGACGGCTCGTGGGAACGGCGACGGGAACTCCGGCGCGAAGCCGGTGAAAGGATTCGTTCGGCGGCGCGCGGAACGGGCGAGGACACAACGGCGCGCTGCGGACGAGGTTCCGACGGCTCGTGGGAACGGCGACGGGGGACTTCGGCGCGAACCGGTACTACGGGTCGGTTCGACGGCTGGTGGAACGGACGCGGATGCAACCGGCGCGCTGCAAAAGGTGTCCCGGCGGCTCGCGGGAACGGCGACGGGGACTTCGGCGCGAAGCGGTGACGGCTCGTCAGGGTAAGGCGCTTACCGATGTTCCGTGGTCTCGGCGGCTCGCCTGCTAGGCCCGGAAAGAGAGCGAATCTTCTCCCGTGCTGCCTCTTATAGGCAAATTCGGTGGTGACTGCGGGGTACGCGGGTCGCGGTGTGCGCGCGTAATTCGCCGAATTGTGCCTGCTTCGAGGCGCGAAAACGCGGGAAGTTGCGTAATATTGTATTGTGCCTGGTTACGAGGCGTGCAATTGCGCGGTACGCGTTCGGGTTCGGTCGGGGTCGTTCGGTGCGTTTCGGTGGTACGCGAGTCGTCGCGTTCGTAACAGATCTGTACTGAGCCCGCTGTACAGGTCTGTTACATTTTTATTACTAACTGTAGGACAAAAATATTACATAATAGGTTAGTGTGTTCTCTGTCCAAATGAAACAATGTCCTACAAGAAAACAGGTATGTAATTTTCATAAATGACTTGACTACTGTTTTTCAACATTGCAAGTACCTCCTATTTGCTGATGATTTAAAAATCTTCAGCAGCATCTCGTCCTATGATGATACCTCCAGAATACAGGCAGACCTTGATCGTTTCAGCAACTGGTGTCTTATGAATGGTATGGAACTCAACATTAAGAAATGCCATGTAATGCGGTCGTCCCGTCGCTCTATACCTTTCATACATCCTTACCAACTAAATGACAGTATTCTCTCCTCAATAAATGAGGTAACGGATTTAGGAATTCATTTCTCCTCTACCATAAACTTTTCCAACCATATTTATCATATTGTTAACTCCGCCTCTAAAACACTCGGTTTCATACTTCGTTTCTCCACGGACTTTCATTCAATCCACACACTTAGATTGCTATATATTTCCCTCGTCCGCCCGCTATTAGAATATGCATCAATCATATGGTCTCCGAAAAGTTCCAAGTACGAAATCATGCTAGAGAGAGTGCAACATAAATTTCTCAGATTTTGTTCATTCAAACGAAATAATCCAATGTCAATCTTTGATCACGATTACTCCGCAATAATAACTGAAATGAACCTGGAACCATTATCCGTTCGAAGAATAATATCCGACCAGAGCTTTATTTTCAATTTAATTAATAATCATGTTGACTGTTCCTCTCTACTTGAGCTAATCAATTTTTATGTACCGGAACGTGAACTGAGAACAAGAACGGGCTTTCAAACACTTAAGGGGGTAGAGTACCCACGTGACCATGGTATTTTTCAGTGTGACCAACCCCCGCGCGAAAAACCAATTTGGCAACAGTGATGAACATACATGTGCATTGATTTGCATCTATCTAACGCTTCAATTTCGCTATAATTACAGGTTTTTTTCTTTTAAGCATTATCTTCATTGCTATTAATGCATCCGAGTGGCTTCATGCCCTTTACACTTTTGTTGTTATGAAACTACGCTGATAATTCTCCTGACAAAGCGCCATCTCGTCCAAGTAGCTGAACTAAAATTGCTTCTACTCACCCTTCATGAAGGGAATCTGGGAAACAATTGAATGCGATCACGGGAACACACCTCACATCCTCATACGATTTTATATTGAGCTGAGTGAGGGATCATTTGAAAGAGGAAGGTTAAACGAAGCGCGCGTGGGTCCCTAAATAAGCAGGAAAAATCTTTTTGTGATCGAAAAATACATTAGAAAATCCGGAATTTTTCTTCATTTGTTTTCCCTACTTTGGACAGTCACATTACTTGATATAAACATAATGTAACTGAAGTTGGACCCACGCGCGCTTCGTTTAACCTTCCTCTTTAGAATGAGCCCTCATTGAGCTAAAATATAATCATATGACGACGTGAGGTGTGTTCCCGTAAACCCCTGTTTTCACTTGTTTTCTGGTAATATTCTGGTTAGATTCTAGTAATGTCACGTGGGTACTCTACCCCCTTAAAGCGAAATCTAACTACGGATTAATTCATCCTATAAATCGCATTATTGCAAAATCTTGTACTGTCTATAATCGTGTTGATTTTTTCATCAACTCGTTAGTAAATTTTCAAATACAACTACGCAGGATTGTATGATGGTACCAGGTCGATTGTGCATGTCCCTTCTTTGTTCATTATTGTTAAACGAGTTATCTTATATATCTCATATTTCTTTTGTTTTTCCTCTTCTTTATTATTGTAAACGTTTTGTAAAAGGACGTCAGTCCGTTTATAATAAATAATAATAATAATCACTAGTCCTACAAGAATTGTCATTTTAGTTTTTCTATTTGTAACATAACATAAAGTGAAAACATCTTTTTCGAAATTTAAATAACTTTATGTACTAGTAACTTAACTACAAAAATTTGTGTTTTTACATATAAAAAAAATTAATTTTCATCAGATTCATCTAATAAATCTTCATCTTCTTCGCTACTAACATTATCATCTTCATCTCCTTCATTTTCCTCATTCGTGATATCTGACTCTGTAATAACATGAAAAAATTAAATAAATTGCCGATTAAACGATCAATAAATAACAATATTATTAATAGGGTACCTTGTAAGTCACAAGATAATTCCTCAAAAGATGGACTTTGGGGACCATCAAACCAATAATATTGATATTTGCCATCAATTATTGTCCATCCATAATCTTCTGGCAACTTTTCTGTGGGGCACCGCATGTGTGCATTACACCATACATTGGAGATGAATGCAGTTCTTTTAATTTGTTGCAACAATTCTTGTTTTGTTGGTGGCAAACTAGACGGATCATACCCTACGATTTTTTTTTTAATTTCTTCGTTCTCATTTTTTGACTTATAGCTTTTTTCAAATAACTCATACCGTCCTTTGTCGATATCATTTTTTGTTTTTAATGAGTACATTCGACATACATACTCTTCAATAATTAGAACTACCTGATTCGATGTTGTTAATAATGTATTTTCACTTTGTACGAGTTGAATAAACGCCTCTTGATAATTTTTATTGTTCTTTAAAATATTGAAAGGTTTTTTTTTCCTTTACGGAAGAAAGCAGGATTGAAATCATTCCCTGTAAAAGTATGGCATATGGCCAGTGAACAAGATAATTGGTCTCCAAGCTTGGCATAAATTTCATTTATGTTTAAGTACATTTTTTTTACTGGTGCTTAAATTAATTATTATTTCAATTTGATCTTACAATAATTATTTTGCAGCACAAAAAATCTTTGCACGCTTATGGTCGACACTAACGTGGGTAAGCAATACTCTGCGAATGCGTACCAGTATGACTCAGCTATAATAGCAAAATGTGAATTTCAAATATGTATTCAATTGGAGGACCGGGATAACGTACCACGCAATTTGTAGGGCAATGTGGCTGTTAAATTATATAGATATTAACTAAGCAACAGTAAAAAAATCAGCTGGTTAGTAATCATTTTTGATGACCTCGTTATCGATACATGTTGGAAGGAGGGGACTCGTTGATCAAACCATAAGTTTTGTAGGACAAATATTTTTTCGAATAATTTAAATAATTATCTTGAGATTCAACAAAAAAAACCTAGTGAGTAATAAATGTTTGAGAATCGTCAAATCGACATATTTCATCCCCGCTACCTCTGTTAGCTACCACAATCGAGAATTTTTGTAAGACAAAGTTGGGCGTCTCATCAAAATGAAGCTACTCGCGGAAAATTAGCTTGATAGTAATCAATTGTAAAAAAGTACGAGGGCTCCTGGACTACTATTCTTACAGTCCTTTTGACTGTGACCATCCTGGTCACACTGACGACATCTTACATCTCCAGCGATGGTAACGCGGCAATTAGTGCTGTAATGACCTAAACGGTGACATCTGTAGCACTTAATAATCTTCGGCGCTGCCGTGCATTTTACATATGTCATACCTATACGCAACTTATCCTTATCCATAATAAGTTTTAATATTTTAATAGGCGCCTCAACTACAGCAAGTTGGGTGCCTATTTTAGTTAATCTAATAACTTTTAATTTTAGCTCATCTTCATTAACGTTTAAATGTTTACTCAGTTCGCAAATCACGGTTTTATCGTCAACTAAAGGATCGAGATCCCTTATCTCGATATCGAACATTTTCTGCAACACTCGAATATCTTCGTCTTTGCCAGTAGCAATCTTTAAAGACTCCGTGATCTTTTTCGCATCACCAGAGTCATGTAGTTCTAACAGCATTTGACCAGTCCTAGTCTTACGAACTCTTTTTATATCCATATTATCTACTCTACATACTTTATTATATATTTCTTTAAAGTCCGTCTCATCTTTTGTTTTAATAACAACCGCGTCTGTTTTTTGAGTAATCCATTTAGGTTTAGTTATAGTTTTCTTCTTAACCATCTCGTTTTCACTTCTATTATCCTTCCTTCGTTCTGTCATCTCTACTTTTTCTACATTCTTTCTCTTTCCTTTTCTCTTGGTTATCGTTCTCCATTCCTTATCCTGTCTACTATCTTCTTCTCTTTCTTTCTCTGTATCTTCTGTCACTTCTTTCTCTAACTTCTTTTTAGCTCTTCTATCTTTCTTCTCTTTTCTCTCCTTCTTCTTTGTATTTGTTTTCTCTATTAATAATTCCAATATTTTCCTGTAGGTATCCTCGGACGAATCCTCCGAAGAGGACCCCTCGGAGGACACGTCTCTTGACGTCGTCATCGGAAAAGGTAAGTTATTACTAGTTTTACTTTCTTTAATTTTGCTTTTCTTAGGAATATTACTATCTTCATCTAATTTTCTTTTAATTGTTGTTTTCGAGCCATCAACGACGTTCGCGTATAGTCTCGCTGCTGGAGAAAAACCACTTCTGCTGGAGCTCCTACCAGACACATCGGATTCTTCAGTCCTAAGAGGGTCCATTCGTCGCACAGTGGGGTATTTGGCCAGTTTAGCGCGCCAAAAGTCAAAATTTTTAGTTTGTTCAAAATGACTGAAACTTTCTTCTCATGTACCTAAATATATGTATATGCGAGTAATATACAATAATATTTTTCTATAAACAGTACTATTTAGTAACATATAGACACCTGAAAGTGACATATTCTCGTGACCAAGAGAAGCGTCGAAAAACATATGTTAAAGAAATGATTTTTTCACAAGTTTAGTGTATGGAATCGGGATAAAAACATACCTAGGATGTAAAGGAAGGTATATAAAGTAATTTTATAGCTTTTTGTTGTAAACGCTTCGGTGGTTTTCATAGAATAAACAATGGAAAATGGTACAATTTTTTTTACAAAAATTAAAATGCATTATGTAATAACTTTTTTTCTCCGCAAAACACCCCTCTAATTTTTTTGACGTTATTCAGTAGACATTGCTTTATAGAATCCTGAAGAGTTTAGGTGCATCATAGTGCCACAACATGGAGAAATTTAACTTTCTGTGCGATACATATCAGCATGACATGAATCGACCGTCTAGCATATGACTGATAATGATGAAATAATTGACCTGTAGGATGTAGATACTTGGAGGTAAATGAAGGAGAATGAATGTTACTATTGCTAGAATATTTAGTTTATATTATTGGAAAAATGTAATGTCGGTTAAACAATCGAGTGTCAGTCTTTCTTTGAATATTGTGGAGAGCATGAGCAAGCATCCTTGCTAGTAAATTAATCAAGGGTAAGATTTATGTATCAGTGCCTTATTTTATATTCCTTTCCTATTGTCCTTCGTTCTGCGCGGGTTTGGTCAGTGCCGGTTCACGCAGTCCTAATCCTCGCTATTGGCTTTTCCAGGATCTCGCTTGGGTCTGTGTTTAAGCCTACGGCTTACGTATATTGTAAAGTTGTTGTAATATTGTATATTGTATAGTTGTAATATTGTATATTGTATAGTTGTGTTTCGTTTTCAATAAATTATGATTTTGATATTTAGACTTTATGTTTAAATTTTTATCACGGCTACGCGTGAAATTTGTTTGTAATAGCAATTTCTCTAAATCTGACAAAAAAATGTTTCAGATAAAAGTTCAACAGTATTAATAAACGTATAAATTGCAATACAAACAACATTTTAAAAAATTTGTTAAAAAAAAAAACAAGATCGCTTCGATTTTTTAAACATTAAACTGTATTTTTGATTTGATAATGTTGTAGCTGGTATTAAGACGAATTCAACGATATATAATATTATGACCTTCACATTATTAATAATGCCATAATAGTTTTGGCGCGCTAAACTGGCCAAATACCCCACTGTGCGTCGACCCGGGACATCAGCCGGCCATGGAAGATGAGTATTTGTAGCTACGTCTTTAGTTTCTTTTTTATTTTCTATCTTTGCATGACCTTTTTTACTATCTATTTTTATCTGTTCTGTTTTTGCATGTTCTTCTACTTCTTTAAATGTTTCCTTTCTCAACTCGTTAGCTCTAATGTTTTTTATCGCGTCTTTATGTATAATTAGGTTTTTAATTTTCTTTGGCAATTCATAGCAAAAAGATTTATAGACACCTTTTATATTTTTGTTTCCATCCATGTACGTGGCAAGAGCCTCAGCTTTTGTTAATAGCTCTTCTAGTTGACTATTCAATTTTTTACACAATTTTAATGTTTTATCGGCTTTTTTAGGTTCAATATTTGTAATTTTTGTAATTTTTACCTTAGGGGTAATTTTTTCTTTTACTATATCTTTAGGATTTTTATTTATTACATCTTTAATATTTCCAGAATCTACGTGAGAAGTTGACGTTCCAGAATCTACGTGAGAAGTTGACGTGCCAGGATTTTGGTCTTTGGTTTCCCAAGAGATACCAGAACCCGGTAATATAGGCCAGTCTTTATCTTTCGAAGGAGAAGGAGAGCCTTCAATCATCCCAATTACTTCCATAATATCCATTTTTTCAGAAATCGGCATCATTGGATTCGCCAGATCGTCTATATCGCTGGTAGTTATTACTTTCTGTGAGGCCGAGTTCGCCACCACCACAGACTAGTCCAGACAAGAACCTACATCGACTTTAGTCTGGACAAGAACCTACATCGACTTTAGTCAGGACAAGAACCTACATCGACTTTAGTTCAGACAAGAACCTATATCGACTTTAGTCCGGACAAGAACCTACATCGCCTTTAGTCCGGACAAGAACCTACATCGACTTTAGGCCGGACAAGAACCAACATCGACTTTAGTCCGGACAAGAACCTATATCGACTTTAGTCTGGACAAGAACCTACATCGACTTTAGTCCGGACAAGAACCTATATCGACTTTAGTCCATACAAGAACCTAGTAGTAGTAGTAGTAGTAGTAGTAGAAACTTAGCCGGGGGAGAGATGATCGGCATCTCCCCGATCGCACACCGACAGCTTAGTCGGTATCATATGGCGACCGGCCCTCGGCCCCGAAGGGTTGCAAATGCCTCTGCTTTCGACCGCCACTCTGTTTTTTATAGCCCGGGCAACTTACAGAGCCGACGATCTACTCATCAGGGAGCGGATCATCATTGATGAGAAGGCCATTCTACCTAACGTTGGGGATTTTTGAGCGTTTTACGGCTCGGAGCGTAATGTTGGACCTTACTCACCTTCAGATCCTGCAGGCTTGCCACACCTGCCCTTATCGGCCCCCCCTCTTCACCATAGAACCATATTGTGCACCTGTGAGTGTTACTTCCCGTTCCCTAAGCTGCCTCGGCTGCCCAAGACTTACCCGCACCCTCCCCAGGATTAGGATAGGCTACTCTAAGCGTCTAATGTTTCATAAAGCAAGGGACCGCGCTTACTTGGTCGTTGGGGTGAAGTTGTATACTATGTGTGTTCAGCCCCCTTAGGATCTGATCCGACTTCAACGAAATTTCAGTGTTAACCAGAATATCGTGTCCATGCGGTCTTTTTCGTCGGAGACCTCCCACCCTACTATGTATACATCAACTTGGGGTCCGATCCGACTTCAACGAAATTTCTGCCGAAGCTGAAATATCATTTTCATGCGGTCTTTCCTTGCCGAGCCTACCGCGTTCTTTGGGGTTTGGGGGGGACTCCAGCCACACTAGGTTCTATGGCTGATGACATTGGACGTGACCATCGTCCCCAGGCTCCGGCAGAGATACAGTCCGTGTCTGTACCCTGGCGTTACCCATTCAGGTGTGTCTCCCATGATATTTTTAGCATTACTCATTTGGAGTATATATTGTCGTTTCTCTATAGTTTGTATGGATTATGTCACCACCAGTTGTATTTCTGTCAGTTTGCCTACAATGTTAGTCCTCTTGAAAAAGTTCTCTAATAGATTATCTCCTGATAGTTGTCTTTTACCAATTCCTTCCTGGTGATTGTTCTTTTAGCTAGTCCTGATTGCAATCCCTTTGTTGTATAGTACTTTACTTCTTTGCTTTGTTTAAATGTCTTTAAATATGAGTCCTTTTTGCTAGTCTTGTTGTGTGTTATTATTATTATTATTATTATTATTTTTACAGTTTTTTTTTATATAGTACTTATATATTTATTTATTGATCAATTTATTTTTATTATTATTATTATTATTATTAGTATATATTTATAATGATCAGTCATTCACAACCATGAATTAGTTTTCCTCATTATTTGTTCCCCAAACCTAATATCCCCTTTTCCCTCTTTTTTTTTATCTTCTCTTTTTCTCTTTTTCCCTGTTTATACTCTGTTGATTTTCCTGATGATTATTATTATACTGTGATAACTTTCCTTAATGTGTTGTTCTTGAATAATGATTTACTATCTTCCTTCTCCTATTTATTTGTTTATCGATGATGGTTCCTTAGTTTGTATTATATATTTGTTAATTTATTATTACTATTATTACATAATTTCCTCATTATATATATTTACAATGTTCAGTCATTCTCAGCCATGAGTTAGTTTTTCCTATAATACGATACCTCATTCATTTTTTCCCAAACTGATGTCTGCTTTTCTCTCTTTTTCCTTCTCTTTTTTCCTTTTTTTCCTGTTAATACTCTGTTGAATTTCCTAATGATTATTATTTCCTTTAATAAGTTCCCTATAATATGTCATTCTTATTTATTATTGAATAAGGATTTACTACCTTCTTCCTCCGATTAATTTGTAGTATATAATTGCTAATTTATTATTATTATTATTTATACTTACCATGTTCAGTCGTTCTTAACCATGAGTTAGTTTTCCTATAATATGATACCTCATTATTTGTTCCCCAACATTGCTATCTGCTTCCTCTCTTATTCTTCTCTCTTTTTTGTATATTCCCTTTTAATGCTTTGTTGAATTTCCTAACAATTATTATTATACTATAATGAGTTCCTCTTAATTCCTATAATGTTTTGTTTCTATTTATTATTGAATGAGGATTTACTACCTTCTTTCTCTGTTTGTTCCATTAGCAGCCATCCCTTATTAAACTTTGCATTAAAAGTCTTTTTTTTCCATGTGCAGTGTTCCCTATTTCCAGTTTTCCCTTTCTTTTTTTCTCTCTTTCTTTTACCCTTTTTTCACTTGTTGTTTACTGCTGTTTTTGTTTTTTTCATTAGTTTCAACATTCCTGCTAGACTCCCCAATGTATAAGATTATATTTTTGATTTTACAATTATTCTTCACTTCCTAATCTAACTTTTTTTTTTCTTATGACTAGTGATGTATATAAAAAACTCCAATTATTCTGACAACAAGCAGCTTTGGCAGGCGGGGTCCATCATCGATCAATTCAATTGTCTCAGAGCATTGCCTATACAATGCCTTTGCTACTTGTGCCCCTTTCTCCCACTTCATTTTATCTTTAGCTAAACCGCCCCTTTCCTTATATATATATACCTTTTCCTTTGTCCTATTCTACTTTAAGTCTATTGTTTCCATGGGTCCACGCTTTCCATAAACCGCTTGACCCTTTTCCATGGGATCTCTTTAAGAATACTCCCTTCAATAAAATTTGCTTCCAGCAATGTTCTTCTTTTATACATTAATGCTTTGCAATCTCTTACAAGATGCTCCGGTGTTTCATCCTCTTCTTCGCATAACGAACATAAGCTCGTGTCTGCCTTCCCTATTTTAGCCAAATGCTTATTCAGCGGAGCTATACCGGTGATTGTCTCAACCATTCTTCTTAAATCTTTCTTTTCGAGTTGGAGAATTCCCCTCGTACGTTTGACTGGCCAATGCTCGTCTCCCAAGAAATTTTTACTATGCGTCAGTCCTTGGGAGTTTTTCCATTTTTCCCCTGCTTTCCTCCCTGCCCAGTTTTTAACTTGTAGGTTATAGTCAGCGTCTGGTATTCCTACCCAGTTCTGAGGTTCCTCTGGAGGCGAATCCGATCCCTTATTTGCTAGTTCATCGGCTTTCTCATTTCCCTCCAAACCAGAGTGGCCCGGTATCCATGTTATTTTTACCTTTCGCCCTGTTTGTGCTAATTTATTCAATGCTACATGCGTTTCCCAAAGTAATTTCGATCTGCCTTCCAATGCTTGCAGGCTTTTTATTGCCGCTTGACTATCTGTACAAATAGTTACGTTCCTTCTGTTCTCCCTTAAAGTCCATATCTCCTCCGCGCATAGCTTTATGGCCAGGAGTTCTGCTTGGTACACCGTTGGGTACTCTCCTAGTTTAATAAAATGGTGTTTGTCTCTGCAGTTCGTCCACCCTGCTCCTGTTAAATTGTTTTTTCTGGAGCCATCCGTATACCAGAGTTCTGTGTTTCTCAGATCTTCTGGCACTCCTTGCTTCCAATCGTCCCTTTTCCCTATTACTGTGTTGTATAACTTTAAATCCATATATCTTCTTTCATCCGTGTCTTTTGTCATTTCGCTCATCTCTACAATCTCTGCACTACCTTCTCCTTCTATCTGGTAGATGAGATTTGAGTGGCCATGCTCTAACTTCTCCCATTTCTCTCAGCTTATTAGCCTGTATACCGTCTTTAGAGCTATTTCCTGGATTCTTATATTTAATGGTTCCGTTTCTGCCAGTATTTCCATTGTTCTGATCGGAGTATTTCCCGCACAACCCAGGATCCTCCGATTAGCCATTCCTTGCATTCTATCTAGCCATCCTTGTACCGTTTTCAAATTTGTCGCCTGCCACCATATGGCTGCACCATACGTTACTCTTGGTACTATGATTGCCCTGTAAATCCACCTCATTATATAAGGTTTCATTCCCCAGGTTGCTCCTACCGCTCGACTGAGCATTGCTATATTTCCCTTTGCTGCATCTACTTTAGCTTTTACATGCGGGCGCCAGAGTAGTTTCCTTGTTATCAATATACCTAAGTATTTTACTTTTTGTTTTAGTGGGATTGATTTCCCCATGTACACCAAGCCGCTGTCCTCCGGATACAGTGTGGACTTGGTAAATTCCATTACTTCCGTTTTATCTGGGTTGACCGATAGGCCAACCGATTCACACCATATTTCTGTAATATTTAACGCTATTTGTATCGTTTCCATACATTTCGCTCTGCTCTTATGTCTACTGATGATTGCAACATCGTCCGCATATGCTACAATCACAGCTCCTGTTTCGTTTAATTCCCATAGGAGTGAATCCAACGCCATACACCATAATAGAGGCGATAGGATCCCTCCCTGTGGAGTGCCTCTCTTAACCTTCCCTTCTACTTCTGCGTCCCCCCTGAACGCTTTGACTCTTCTGTTTTTCAACATGTTCATTATCCATTTCTGGATATTCTCTTCTACCCCAAAATCCTTTAGTGCCTGTCCTATTGTGTCTATCGGGGTCATATTGAATGCCCCTTCTATGTCCATGAAGCATGCGATAGCACACTCCTTCTTTTTTAAAGCTAATTCCGCTTCCTTAACTACCCTGTGTAGTGCCGCTTCCGTAGAGTTTCCTGTTCTGAACGCATGTTGTCCATGGAACATTTCTCTTTCCCTCAATGTAGTGCACTTTAGATGTCTGTCGACTAATTTTTCCGCTGTTTTCAGCAGAAATGACGTAAGGCAGATCGGTCTATATGCTTTTGGATCTGTGAAATCCGTCTTGCCTGGTTTGGGAAGGAAAACCACTTTCGTTCCCGTCCAAGCCTTCGGGATATGCCCTGTGGCTATGCTCGCTTTAATTAAGTTAGTCATAGCCTGTCCATATTGATTTTGTGCGTTTTTCAGCATTCTTGGGGTAATCCCATCTATTCCTGGTGCTTTGTCCGGCTTGAAGGCTGCCAACGCCCACTTAACTTTACTTGGGTTAGCAATCTGGTTTGCTAGTCCCCAATTCGGTTGACCATCTATATGTTCCATTTCTTCCTCGTCTAGATTTCTGTCGAAACCTGGAAAATGCACGTTCAGTAGTTGTTCCATAATTTCCTCATTTTTATGTACCAGCGTGTTCCCTCTTCTAATGGCCCCCAGATCAGCGCCTTTGCATTTCAGTAGTGTCTGCGTTATGCGTGCTGCAATTGCCGTTTTTTCTATTGATTTAGTAAATTTCCTCCAGCTTTTCAGCCTACTTTTCATAATCTCTTTTCGTAGTTTAGACGCTTCTCTCTTATAAATTTCCCATCTTCTAGCTTTAGCCGCTGGTCTGGCTATTCTCCATCTGCGTTTGCAGTCCCTTACGATCCCTTTCCTTCTTTCTAATTTCTTGTTCCACCAGCTTATTTTGCTGCGTCCTGACGATTCTACAACTTCTGTAGCTTCTTCCCATTTATTTCTTAAAGTCGAGGCTATTTCACTCGCATACATGTCAATTTCCTCTCTTTTACCATATTTACCTGACAGAGTCTTTACTGTCACTTTATTAAGGTTTTTAAACATGCTCCAGTCTGTGTTCTTCAGACTTCTACTCACTTCATCATCCACTTGCTGTTCCCATTCTACTTCATATTCAATATACTTATGGTCTGATAGACTTACGTCTTCCAGTACATACCATTTGTGAAAATTCCTTATTATAGATTCCGTACATAGTGTTATATCCAAGACCTCCCTTCTATCACGGGTGACAAAGGTTGGTCTACTGCCATAATTTGCTATGCATAAACCCTCACTTATGATGTATTCCATAAGTTTCGTTCCTCTTTGATTAGTGTCCGTGCTACCCCAGCTCTTATGTCTGGCGTTCGCATCTACACCCATTATTATTGGAACATTGTTCCTGTTTGCCCATTCTACCATTTCTCTGCATTTATTCCCTGGGATTTCCTTATTGTTGTGCTGTAGATATAAAGATACTAACAGTATTTCCTTATAATTATCACTTTTTCCTGTTTGTATCGATATTGTAGTAATATTTTCATCTGTAAATTGTGTCATTAAAGTACCAATTAATTTCCTTCTCGTTATAATACACGTTCTGGTATGATTGTTAATTTTACCAGAGTGTATTGTCCCTGTTTGCCCTAGTCCTCTTATTCCCTTAATACCCCTCTGGTTTAACCAGGGTTCTTGAATGAGCGCAACGTCATATCCTTCATGTCTGAATTTTTTGGCTAATAGTGCCGCTGCTGCTGCTGCATGGTGCAGGTTTATTTGAATGATTTTCATTTCTTATGCCTTTGCTGGTCCAGCTTCCTTTACTACTATTTGTGCACCGCCTATTTTGTCTTTGGTTGAATTTACCCGAGTCTCCTGATTACTACTGGGTTATGTTAGCGAGTTAGTTCCACTACTTTTCCTCTCCTTCCAAGCCCTTATAGCATCGCTGCAGGCTTCTTTTTTCTCCTGAAACTGTGAAAGAGTTTTTTGTTTATTACCCATTCCGTTGACTACCTATGTAAATATATTATTATATATGGTTAATTCGTATATTTCTTTTCTTCTTTTTTCCCAGCAAGCTTCCAAGAAAAAAATTTTTTTTTCATTCCTCCCTTTTTCTTAACTCTCTGCTAGATAGATGATCCTACTTTATTTATTAAAATATATATGTGTTTCCAACTTCTGTATATTTAGTTCCTCTCTTTTCTTTCTTATCCCTTCCCTTATTCCTTTGTTCCTTGAGTAGTTCTAACGTCACTCCCTGTAAGTCTTAATTATTATTTTTTTTTTATATATTTTTTTTTATTCCATCCCTATTTCTCTCTCTACCCTATTGTCTCTGTGCTCCTATACTTATGATTACTACTCGCTGTCAAATACTGTCCACGTTTCCATTCTGGGGTTTCTTATGTACATCTTAATTCTTATCCTTCCTATAACTTATTCATGCCCGAGAATTAATTGGTTACTTACTTAAATATGGTTTATATTTGAATTATTGATTTACCATGTATTCTTTTAGTCCTGTTTACTGATAATTACTGATGTTTTGTTTTTTTTCCTTTACTAATTCTCTTTTACCTGCCTAAGTGATTCCCGCACCTATTCCCAGAAACATCTCTCCTCTCCTTGTATACATAGCCATTCTCTCTTTTTCTATTGTAATTTTCCTCTCCCAGGTATCCCTTCTTTTCTTTTGTCCAGTTTCCTTTACTTATTATCCTAATTTTCTATCCTAGGGTTATATGACACATTCCATTCATTATTACCCTATTCTCCATCCCTTTTCCTTTTGTGAATTATCAGTTGTGTTATTACATTATTATCTATTGTCTTTATTGAGTATTTCTTTCCCCTTTTTTTAGATTCAGTATTAAGTTCTTTTGATTTATCATGCTATTTCCTATTATTATTCCTTTTTTTTAAAACAAATATATTATTACTAACAATCCACTAATTATTGGCTAATTTAGTTATTACTGTCTCACTTTTTACTTTTTACCATTCCTAATATTACACTTCCCTACTTTCCATAGTATATTTCCCTTTCTTTTTCTTTGTTGAAATTCTGATCCTATCTTGTTTTAATAACAAAACTCTTTTTTTCCTGTAATTCCTTGTATGACTACCTGATCTTATCCCTTTATCTATATGGTTCTACTTATTATTTTTCTTCTTTTTTTTATTACTCATTTTGAACCCACTCATTTACCTATTATATATCTTCCCTACTTGTTTCCTAATTATACCCTTTTTACCCGTGTTGTATCTTAATCTATGTTTATTATTTTAGTTACTGATCACTAGCTCTTCTCTCTTCTTTTCTATTCTTATGACTATACTTCATTTAGAGTAAATATCCTGACGGTTGTAATTCTACCGCGAAGGCGCCCAATGGCGTCTTTCCACCCTCCTTCCATTATTTCTGCTGTTTCCCTGTCTATAATTTACCTACTTAGTGCGACATTATGTTTGACATTATAATCCTAGATTAAAAGTAGTGACAGTAGTTTTACTGTTTGAGTTTGTAACCAGGGTTCTCTTCTCTATATGAATTAGCATTCTTTCTCAGTTTTCTCCAGCCTTATGAAGCTGCCAGCCCCTGTTACCCAAGAATTTCTTATATCTCCTTCTCTCTTTTTAAAACGTCGATTTCTACTCTATTACTTATACCATATTTTCCCTCCGCAAATAAGTATCGTAACCCTATCTTCTGCTTTTTTGTATCATTTCTGTGTTTTTTTTCTCACAAATTTGTCATATTCTTTTCGTTTCTCTTCTTTTTTTTAATTCTGGTGCTACGGTGTGTTGCACTTGTCTTTCCTTTTCGCTAATTACCCCCTACTGCTAGTTACTTGTGTGTATAATGTATTTAATATTTATCTCCACCGTTTATTTCCAATTGTGCGCTATCTCAACTGGAGTCAGGAAAGCGCAGGAAAGGGTCGGCTATAGAAGGAGAGTGGACTGTATAAAGGAACGACTGTAGGATTTGAATGAATAGGGGTAGGAAACAGAATGAGTCAGGTCTACAATAAATTACTGTATTAGCACTTAAAGTGGTCAATCATGTACAAAACGCTTTACAAAGTTGTTCTTGAAATAAATGCTCGACTGATCAGCTGTTCGGGAAGATGAACGGTTAGATTAGATGGCGGTTAACAATTCTTTCTCCTTTTATTGTCTCGATCCCCCTGGAAGTCCCGCGAGCGCCCCTAGTTCCGGTGAAGCGGTTTTCGAACGTTCCAGAAGGATCGAGCAGACAGCCAGCCAATCAGGCAAGCCTCTCTTGCCCGCGCGAGTCTCGATGGCATGCGCCTTTCGTCGCGCTTACGGCGGGATCGCGTCGCATTGGTCGGCTTGCAGTGTTGCGAGACAATCATGGCGCTGGAGAGCGCCATTCTCAAACATCCCGCCCGCCTCGACTGGTCGAATTGTTCGTGTCTGCGAATGCGCGAGTTACACTGACGGATCTTATTTAACGCGACGTGAGGTGGAGGCTCAGACATCTTGGCGTTATTTGACCTGCAGGATTTCGATTTCTGCAGGTTGGCATGTACGACGCATCCGCGAGTAAGGTGGAACGTGACGACGCAGTTGGTGTTGTGAATGAGCCGCGCCTGCGCGTGAGGAACGTTGCCGCGTACTACGCAGTTGTAGTAGATCGACGGAATTGAATGGCACGCGTGCAACATGGCGGATCGAATCATTCATCGATTCGTCACTGCGTCGACTAGTGTGAATCTCGCGAGTGCCCACAAGCTAATTGACCGAACGTGGATTGATCACGCCGAATGGGACCGTTACGAGGTGAGTGAATTTAGTTTTGAATCCCCGCCGGCGAGGTTAGCAGTCTCGAAACGCGCCGCGTGCATAGCTGATTGTTACAGGTCGTCGTTGATCGGTAATACCACGAGTTTGTGAATCGGTCTCATAAATTCGGATTTCGAGGTGACCACTTTCACAACGCGCACTTTGTCATCGCTTCCAGGATGGACTTCCTTCACACGTGCGAGTGGCCATTGAGAAGGGGGCAGCGAATCTCCGATGACGAGGCAGAGCTGGCCAGGTCTGAGGTTTTCTTGTGACGCACGCCACTTCGGCCGTGTGGTGAGGTCTTGGAGGTACTCCCGCTGCCATCGCTTCCAGAACTGGTCTTTCAATTTTGTCACCAGCTGCCATCGTGTAAGTCGATTTTCTGGAACATCGAGCATCGTTGGTTCCGGGAGCGCATTCAGAGCTGAGCCTATAAGAAAGTGGCCTGGCGTTAGTGCAGTCAAGTCATTAGGGTCATCTCGGAGAGAGGCTATCGGCCTTGAGTTGAGGCATGCTTCCACTTGCGTGAGGAGCGTAGTCATTTCCTCAAAGGTGAGCCGCGCCTCGCCTATGGTTCGCCGCAGGTGGTGCTTGGTGGATTTCACCGCGGCTTCCCACAGTCCACCGAAGTGGGGCGCGGAAGGCGGATTGAAGTGCCACTGAGTTTTCATTTCGCTCATTTCACTCCTCAGGGCGCTGTTTTCCTTGCTGCTGGCAGTGAACAGGCGCCGCAGCTCATTGTTGGCCCCTTCAAAGGTGGTCCCGCAGTCGCTGTAAAGATGTGCACAAAGGCCTCGACGGGAAATGAAGCGACGGAAGGCGGCCAGGAACGCCATGGCACTGTAGTCGGAGACGACCTCCAGATGTACAGCTTTGGTGGCCATACAGACGAACACCGCCAGGAACCCCTTGTACGCCTTGTGGCCGCGCCCTGGGGAGGATCGCAGCCAGACTGGACCGGCATAGTCCACTCCGCTGGAGAGGAATGCTCGCTGTGGAATCACCCGATGCTTTGGTAAGTTGCCCATCAGTTGCTGGGCTGGCGCCGCCCGCCATCGCGCGCACGTCACACACCTGTGGATGACTCCTTTGACGGTGACTCGTCCTTTAGGAATCCAATACCGCTGGCGGATGACTCCTAGAGTTGCCTGGACTCCACCGTGCATCATCTTCCTGTGGCTGCGGACAATTAGAAGTTGAGTGAGGCGTGACTCAGGTGGAAAGATAATGGGATGCGTTTCGTCGGGACTCAGTGAGGCATGGCTTAGTCTGCCTCCGACTCTCAGCAGGCTCTCGCTGTCCAGGGTAGGTGTCAAGGGTGATAACGTGCTCTTGGATGGAATTCCCTTTCCACGTTGAAGAGATTCAATTTCCTCTTTGTAGGCTTCCTTCTGAACTACCCGGAGCCAGCACCTTTCGGCGTCCTCGATCTCTACCACCGTGAGTGTCGTTGAGTCCTTCGTCGAGTGTGACGGGCAGCTGCGCAGCACTCGGAGCCACCGTCGACACCAGGCAGTGACACGTAGCATCCTGGTGTAAGTGGAGAACCTTTTTAGGAGG
The DNA here is from genome assembly GCA_963971365.1 of Lasioglossum villosulum. Taxonomy (NCBI): domain Eukaryota; kingdom Metazoa; phylum Arthropoda; class Insecta; order Hymenoptera; family Halictidae; genus Lasioglossum; species Lasioglossum villosulum. The sequence continues at coordinate 26,437,683 of OZ020495.1, read as the reverse complement.
CAGTTCCCCGCCTCTTCCCTTTTCGTGGTGTTGGTTACAGCCACAATCGGCCCTCTCTCTTCCGGCAGGTTTTCCTGTGTGACAGGTGTGGTTGGTGACACAGGAGCGTCCTGAAGAAGGAAGTCAGGTCCCTTCCACCACAGGGTCCATTCCAGCAGCTGAGATGGAGAGAGTCCCCGAGAGGCGCAGTCGGCGGGATTGTTGACACCTGCAATGTGATGCCACTGCGCCTCTGGAACCCTTCGCTGGATGTCGGCGACTCGGTTGGCCACGTATGTCTTCCATCTGCTTGGGTGCGCCTGGATCCATCCGATTGCCACCGTTGAGTCAGACCATAGGTGGACTGCTGTGATGTCCGTGCTCAGCGTGGTGACCGTTCGTTGAGTCAGTTTGGCGAGGAGGTGCGCTGCACAGAGTTCAAGTCGAGGTAAGGATACCTGTTGTAACGGGGCAACCTTACTTTTTGCAGCGATCAGCGTGGTGTGCCACTGCCCCTTTCTGTCCTCTGTCCTCAGGTAGAGGACTGCACCATAGGCGCGTTCTGACGCATCAGCGAATCCATGGATTTCCCTTTGCCGTCGAAGAGGATCCTGGAATAACGGTCGAGGCACCCTGACCCTCTCGAGTAGCTGCAGTTCTTCGCAGAAGTCCTTCCATTCAGTTGCCAGAGACGGCGGAAGTGGGTCATCCCAACCTAACCCCAAGAGCCACGTCGACTGGATGGTGATCTTGGCTCTTACGGTCACCGGGGTTAACCATCCGAGTGGGTCAAACAGTTGGGCTGCCTTTGACACCACGCCCCGCTTTGTGAGAGCTCCGTCAGTGATCTCGTGGATGGTGAACCTGAAGTTATCCTCGTGCGGTGACCACTGAAGACCTAGTGCGGAGTGAGTGCAGTCGGTCCATGTTTTGTTTTCTTCCCGTGACGTGGTGGGCAAACTCATCGTGCTTTGGACCTCCTGCGGCAGGGATTGTGACAGGTTGGCAACGTTGGACGCCCATTTCTGTAAAGGGAATCCGCCCGCCTTGCACAGCCGGTGCAATTGCGTTGCTGTTTCCACCAAGGCCGAGATGCTGTCTGCGCCGGTCAGAATATCGTCGACATAAGTGTTCTGCTTGAGAGCCAGTGCACCGAGGGGGTATCGGTTGCCCTCATCTTCCGCCAGCTGGTGCAGGGTCCGGACTGCCAAGTATGGAGCGCACGACAGACCATAGGTTACCGTGTTGAGTCGGTACTCCTTGACGTGCTCTGTCGGTACCTCTCTCCACAGTACTCGTTGAAGGTCTCGGTCTGCAGGATGCACCAGGATTTGTCTGTACATCTTAGTGACGTCAGCTGTCACCACGTGCTGGTGTTTGCGCCATTGTAATAACACATCGGCCAGAAGAGGCAGTAGGTTGGGACCTGTGTGTAAACAATCATTAAGTGACTGTTGCGTTGCCTCGGACCAGGACCCGTTAAACACCACTCGGAGCTTGGTTGTGTCGCTGCTTGGTTTTAAGACTCCATGATGAGGCAAATAGTGAACCCGGCTTGTCTGTGACGGTTCAGGTGCCAAGGTCATGTGCCCAAGTTCCTCGTACTGCTTAATGAAGTCGCAGTAGAGCTCCTTGAAGGATCCGTCCCTGGAAAAGCGCTGCTCCATCCTTCGGAGGGACTGCATCGAACCTATTCTGGAGTCAGAGGAAGGCGGGCCAGATTTACGTAAAGGAAGCCTCACCTGGTATCGGCCTTCCGGAGTTCGCGAGTGAGTGGCGATATAGTGACTTTCGCACTCGTGTTCCTCCGCTGTCCACGACGATGCAGTCTCTGGAATGTCCTCCTGCTCCCAGAATCTCCGCACTAGTGAGCCCAGAGAGTCCCTAGCGGTGACTTGATGCACTTGAGCGTGCATCGCATTGGTTGGGGATCCAGTAGCTCCGGTGATGATCCAGCCGAAGATCGTGAGCTGGCCCACCGGTTCCTCCGTGGTGCCCCTTCTGATTCCCTCCCTTATGATGGCCGGGAAGACATCGGCACCCAGCAGGATGTCAATTGGAGTGGTGCGAGAAGGATGTGGATCCGCCAGTTGCAGCCCCTGCAGGTGCTTCCACAACATGTTGACTGTGCTGGGACCGTGAGTGTAGGCTGTGAGTTTTGGCAAGACGATCGCCGAAACTGTCAGGGAGTCGTCAGTGCAACTCGAGGCAATGCTCAACGTCACTTTCCCTCGTGCCCTGGCGAGCTGTTGCCCTCCGACTCCGAAGACGTCTATTGGAGCCGCTTGCCTCGGAAGTTGGAGGCGCTGAGCCAGTCCCTCAGACAACATCGTGATCTCGGAGCCTTGGTCGATGAGGGCTCGCACCGAATGACAGCGGCCGTGGACATCTGAAACATTGACCACTGCGGTGGCGAGAAGCACCTTACCCATCGAGCTGCTGCGGTCTTGTGCGTGGTGAGCTGCCTTTCTCTGTGTTGTGCCGTTGGAGTAGGCCTCGTGGAGAGAGGTATGGTGCCTTTCGCCACAGAGGTAGCAGCCTCTCACTGAAGGACAGTCCGCACTGGCATGTTGGCTGAGGCAATTGGTGCACAATTGATGTGCATCCACCTTTTGCCTCCGCTCCTCCGAAGGGAGCCCCTTGTAGTCTGGACAGTGCATGATGAAGTGGTCCTGAGCGCACAGTGAACATGTGGTCCTCTTCTTCACCTCCTTCTGTGCCAGATTGATGCTGGCGGCTCGAACGGGGCCCTTTGCAGTGGAGCGATAAGGGTCAAGGTTGGCCTTGAAGGACAGGTCTGAAGAAGGCTTCCTTGAGGCGGGTCCTTGGGAGACCTCCAGTTGGTGCAGTTGATTGCACATGAACTCCTTCAAGGTCACAAAGGTAGGAGGTTCTCGGCTAGGGGTGATCCTCTCTGCCCACTTGTCCCGAGTGATCGGGTCAAAGAGCCTTACTACCGAGTAAACGCACCAATCTTCTGACTTGTCCAAGGGTCTGCCCATTCCCTCCAGCGTGTTTGCGATCTTGGTGATGCCGGTCTGAAGATCCGACATTGTTCGCACGGAGCGTTCTCGCATCTTGGGAAGAGCGGCGAACTTGTCGAGGCAGGTGTTGACGAGGATGCGCTTGTTCTCGAAGTGATCTTGAAGGATGTCCCAAGTACGCTGATAGTTATCACTGGTGGTCGGTAAGTCTTTAACTAAGTCAGCGGCCTGGCCTTGGAGGCTGGTCTTTAAATAATGCAGGCGATCGACGTCGGAGAGGCCAGCATGTTTCCCGATGATGAACGTGAAGAGGTCCTTGAAGGCCGGCCACTCCACGTACGTGCCATGGAATTGAGGCAGCTGGATCCTCGGTAGCGAAGGGGACCCGGAAGTTGGGTCTGAGCGCGAGTGGTCCCGGTTGCTGGAACTCCTCTCGTGTCGCGCTTCCTCCTTGCATTCCAGCAGCATGTCCTCCAGGATGCTTCTCTGTTGAGCGTACGTTTCCTCAGCTGTTTCAGAAAATCGTTTGGTAACGTATTCGCAATCCTTGAAAGTATCCCGATTCTGATACAGAATTATGTCGTGATTTTTCTGAAATTCACTCCAATGCTTTTCTAGGATACTGATGCGGATGTTTATGGCTCCTTCCGTCCTCATGGACTTGGCAACGGATTTCTTGAAGTTTTCAATACTTCGACTCATCAAGCCCACGAGGTCCAGCTGTTTCTGGAGGAGTGCCTCAGGTGCGATTTTCTCCATTTCGAGATGAGTTCGTACTTTTGACTTGGTCAATTCTTGGTCTCACTATACCACTTGACACAGGCACTGTTTCAATTTGCAGAATCCGGCTCGAAGGACCAAATGTGCGCTATCTCAACTGGAGTCAGGAAAGCGCAGGAAAGGGTCGGCTATAGAAGGAGAGTGGACTGTATAAAGGAACGACTGTAGGATTTGAATGAATAGGGGTAGGAAACAGAATGAGTCAGGTCTACAATAAATTACTGTATTAGCACTTAAAGTGGTCAATCATGTACAAAACGCTTTACAAAGTTGTTCTTGAAATAAATGCTCGACTGATCAGCTGTTCGGGAAGATGAACGGTTAGATTAGATGGCGGTTAACAATTCTTTCTCCTTTTATTGTCTCGATCCCCCTGGAAGTCCCGCGAGCGCCCCTAGTTCCGGTGAAGCGGTTTTCGAACGTTCCAGAAGGATCGAGCAGACAGCCAGCCAATCAGGCAAGCCTCTCTTGCCCGCGCGAGTCTCGATGGCATGCGCCTTTCGTCGCGCTTACGGCGGGATCGCGTCGCATTGGTCGGCTTGCAGTGTTGCGAGACAATCATGGCGCTGGAGAGCGCCATTCTCAAACACCAATTGATATCCTTTATGCCTTTCTTATCTAATTCCTCCATATTATCTGTAGATATTCTACTGCTTCTCCTTATGTGTCAATCCTCTCTTCCCTTCCTTTTTTCATTTATAATCTATAACATTTTCTCTTTTTTGATATTATCTTCCCCTTATTTAGCATACTTTTGGCCTTTTTACTCTTATCTTTGATGATTCCATATTTTTCCTATATGACTGTTACTAGCAATTGCCCAGATAGCCAAATGCCTCAAATCTACCCAGGGCAGTTATGACCGTGAGGGCTCGTAAAATGCCCTCGGTAGAAACGCGGTAGGATCTGCCCTCGGTAGAAACGTGGTAGGACCTGCCCTCGGTACGTCGTTCCTCGTTTCTGCCAAAATTTTATAACGACGTTTGCCACATTAGTGCGACCGTGCTGTCCTCTTACAATCTCGGACCTACTTTAAATTTGGCAGAAACGTGGTAGGACCTGGCCTCGGTACGTCGTTCCTAATTTCTACCGAGGGCATTTTACGAGCCCTCACGGTCATAACTTCCCTCAGTAGATTTGAGGCACGAGCTACCCTCGGCACGTCCAAGCGACGTTCGGCCCGTAAAATTCCAGATACCTGACCTCGCCACGCCGTGCTGGATTTCTACCCGAGGCACGCTTGGCTATCTGGGTGTTTATTATTTTCAGCCCCTCCGTGGTATTACATGATATCTCTTTTGTTTATAATGAATTCCATTCTCTGACCTCTCTTTTTCCTTCCTTTTATTGAATTACTACCTTCCTCTGTAATTCAATGTATTCTTTTAATGTTATCCTCCTTTGTATTTAATCATTTCTACCTATTAACCCTTCTTTATGTCTTACTTTATGACTTGCAATTCCTTTTTATTGATAAACCATAATGCTACCTCCCTTCCCTGGTGCTATTCTAATATCCTGTCTATTCTCACGTGTGTAATTATTCTTTATCTTTTTAGATTATATGATTGTTGTTGTATTTAATCTTTCTTTTTCTCGTTTCTTATAATTTGTTAATTCTATGATCGTAGAACAGTCCTGAATGTGCCCGATGGCGCCACTTAACCTATCTACTACTGTTTTCTCCTCTATATTTCCATACATAGTGCGGTGTCGTGTTTGACATTCTCCATTTAGGTTAAGAATATTGATATTTCTACTGTTTGAATGATTGTGCTGTGTTTACTTAAATTCATGAACAGTGTTCTGTTCCTTATGTAATTAATTTCTCATTTCCTGTTTTCCTTTTTTTTTTTAACCTTTGGAGCTACCAGTCCCTGTTTCCCAGGTATTTCCCATAGCTTTACTGCGTAAGTTTTAATATCTCTTATTATAATCTCGGTGTTACCTATAGATATATATTATACATTTCTACAGCTATTTGAATGCTATAACTTTATCAATATCCATCCTCGTATGTCTACCTTATACATCCTGTTCATTATCATTTCTGGTTTTGTCTTCTTACAGTCATTGTGTTACCCTTTATTTCTTTTTCTTTTTAGATTACAGTATGTTGCGTTTACTTTCCCTTTTTGATACTTGCTCCTCAACTGCTTATCACATGTGTACGTAATTATATATATTTACTATTCCTATTTATCTGCTATTCTTAACGCTCTTCTTATTTACTTCCTATTCATTGTACATAGGATTACCTATAGATATTTGGGTTTCAACCTCCTTCGTCCAGTTGTAGTTTGTTACTAATAACATAAGCCATGCCTTATTTAATTATTGCTGTAATTGCTGTCCTATAGTGTTCCTCTGTTTGTTATTTATTATTATTTTACATTGTTCTCTTCTTCCTATATGATTTATTTATTTGTCTAGTGTTTTATAATCCACCTATTATAAATATGTTCTTTTACTTTTCAGGTTGATTGGTGAACAATAACAATACTATTCCTGAGCAAGTTGTTGATAATTCTACTTGTTTGTACATATATACGTATTACTTTTTTCTCTCTTATGTATTACTTCTATATACATCAGACTATACTATTGTTGTTGTATCTATATTGTAATCTATCTTTCTTTTTCATTTCTTATAATTTGTTAATTCTAGGATCATAGTACAGCCCTGCTGATGTCCGATGGCGCCACTTAACCTGTCTACTACTATTCCTTCTCTATATTTCCATACATACCCTGATAGCCATGTCTGGAACAGAGCAGGAAGAGACCAGAGCCTGGAGTGCACGTGGAGTGCCCTATCATTCCAGACCGCCGCTTTAGGCTGCTCGGAGCAGTGGGTGGAGAGCATCTGGAAAGAACGTGGAGTGGGCGCCACTGGAGCCTCCAAAAATGAACGCAACAGCACAAAGTCTGCAGTCACAGCACGTGGCCTACACCTTCTTCAGGCCAGGTGGAAGGTAGCGCGTGGAGTCTGAGTGGAGCGGCGGATGCCGTTATACAGGGCAGCACCTTCGGCAGTCTTAATTTTTACCGACAATTCTAACAAAGGGAAGCCACGGTTGATGGGTGATGGATTTTTCTGAAACTTGCAGTATTTGAAGATATGTTCTCAAAATGTAATTTGGCAAAGCAGTAGCACGCGCTTCTCAATATTTCCCGAGAAAATTATATTTCAAAATCGGTTTATGCATTCATAAGGCGTTCGCGTTAATAGGTGAACAAGAAGATGAATAGCCGAGGGCATAGCGAGGAATGCTAGTAATTGGGAGGTTGCTGGTTCGAGTCTCGCTCGTGATATTTTTTTTTTCTCGAAATTGTTACCCCTCCCATAATTTTAAGCCTAAAATCTATTGTTTATAAGTTATTTTTATATTTTTAAGTAGGAAATGCATGTTTTTCATTTGTAAACGTCTTCAAAAAAGTAGTGCGTGCCAGATACTGCAAAATATCTGCCCTTACCGACGGCGCCGCCCTGTATAACATTCCACCTGATTCCACCTGGACTGCAGAAACTGCACTCCACGTGGCCTGCATCGAGGCGTTTCCAGATGCAGGCCCGCTGCGTTCATTTTCGGCACTCCACGTGGAGTCCATTTGGCTATCAGGGTAGTGTGATGTCGTGTTTGACATTCTCCATTTAGGTTAAGAGTATTGATATTTCTACTGTTTGAATGATTGTGCTGTGTTTACTTAAATTCATGAACAGCGTTCTGTTCTTTATGTAATTATTTTCACATTTCCTGTTTTAGGTTTGTATTTAACCTTTGAAACTACCAGCCCCTGTTACTCAGGTATTTCACCATAGCTTTGCTGCGTAAGTTTTAATATCTCTTATTATAATCTCAGTGTTACTTATACTATACCTTTCTACAGTAATTTGAATGCTATAACTCTATCATTAACCATCCTCATATGTCTACCTTATTCATCATATTCATTATCATTTCTTGTTTTATTTCTTACAGTCATTGTTTTACCCTCTATTTTTTAGACTACAGTATGTTGCGTTTACTTCCCTTTTGGGTACTTGCCCCTCGACTCCTTATCACATGTGTACGTAATTATATATATATTTACTACTCCTATTTATCTGTTATTCTTAACGCTCTTCTTATTTACTTCCTCTTCCTTGTACATAGGGTTACCTATAGATATTTGAGTTCCAGCCCCTTCGTCCAGTTGTAGTTGTTACTAATAACCCAGATAGCCAAATTCCTCGATTCTGCCCAGGGCACCTATGTCCGTGAGGGCTCGTAACGTTCCGTCGGCAGAAACGCGGTACGAGCTGCCCTCGGCACATTGGTCCTCGTTTCTGCCCAGTTTTACGTAGGTCCGGGATTGTAAGAGGGCAGCACGGTCGCACTAGTGTGGCAGATGTCGGTAAAGAAAATTTTTACTTATTTACTTTTTACTTATTTACTTTTTACTTATTTGGCACGCAAGGAGGGAAAACGAAATGATAAACGTTATTGAACGAAGTATTTTTGTAATTTTATCATTTCGTTTTCCCTCCTTGCGTGCCAAATAAGTAAAAAGTAAATAAGTAAAAATTTTCTTTACCGACATCTGCCACACTAGTGCAACCGTGCTGCCCTCTTACAATCTCGGACCTACGTAAAACTGGGCAGAAACGAGGACCAACGTGCCGAGGGCAGCTCGTACCGCGTTTCTGCCGAGGGAACGTTACGAGCCCTCACGGACATAGGTGCCCTGGGCAGAATCGAGGCACGAGCTGCCCTCGGCACGTCCAAGCGACGTTCGACCCGTAAAAATCCCGATACCTGACCTCGGCACGTCGTGCTCGATTTCTGCCCGAGGTTCGCTTGGCTATCTGGGAATATAAGCCATGCCTTATTATATTTATTGCTGTAATTGCTGTCCTATAGTATTCCTCTGTTTGATATTTATTATTATTTTTTACATTGTTCTCTTTTTCCTATATGATTTATTTATTTGTCTAGTGTTTTATAATCTACCTATTATAAATATATTCTCTTACTTTTCAGGTTGATTGGGGGACAATAACAATACTGTTCCTTAGTAAGTTGTTGGTAATTCTACTTATTTGTAAGTATATACGTATTACTTTTTTCTTATGTATTACTTCTGTATACGTCAGACTATACTATTGTTGTTGTATCTATATTATAATCTTTCTTTCTTTTCCATTTCTTATAATTTGTTAATTCTAGGATCGTAGTACAGCCCTGCTGATGTCCGATGGCGCCACTTAACCTGTCTACTACTATTCCTTCTCTATATACATAGTGTGATGTCATGTTTGACATTCTCCTTTTAGGTTAAGGGCGCGTCTAATGTACAGTAGTGACGCCTATGGCGTAAAGGTGAACTACAGGAGGTAAAGTGGCGCCTCTATTGGCCGAGAGGTGAACTACGGGAGGTAAAGTGGCGCCTCTATTGGCCGAGAGGTGAACTACGGGAGGTAAAGTGGCGCCTCTATTGGCCGAGAGGTGAACTACAGGAGGTAAAGTGGCGCGTCTATTGGCATATAAGTGAACAACGAACGAAGTAGGAGAAGGATAGAGAGATCCTCGTCTCTCCTGTTCGGCTGTGACGGAGAGGGAGATATGTCATGCGCTCGCAGGAGAGACAAAGACGGAGATTCCAATAGGATTTGGAAATCGGTTCGCACGTTCAGGAAAGGAGTTCGCGCGTTGGGGGCGTAGGGAAAGGAATATGTACAACATAAAAATAATTTCTACATATTACTTTATAAATATATATATATTAAACTTTATATATCATAAAATTAAAATTATCATACAATTAAAAATAATTTTTAAAAATAACAATTTTATTATTGCCGTTGCCACGGCCACGGCCCCGTCCACGGCCTCGCCCACGGCCTCGTCCACGGCCTCGCCCACGGCCGCGCTGCTGTTGTTGTTGTTGCTGCTGCTGCTGTTGTTGTTGTTGTTGCTGCTGCTGCTGCTGCTGCTGCTGTTGCTGCTGCTGTTGCTGCTGCTGTTGCTGCTGCTGTTGCAGACGCAGCAACTCCCACCATGCCTGATACAGGCGGTGGCGACGCCGCTGGTTCCGCAGCCGTCTCCGCTCATTCTGAAAATGCCATAAAACCATAAAATATTACTGTTGTACATATCAAAAGTAAATGTTGAGACATCATTTTTTTTAAATAACTTAAACTGTTTGCAGAGCCCGCACGAGGCAGGTTCAGCAGCGCGTTCGCCGGAACCCGGCCTCGCGTTTTGAAAGGTCTCGCGGTCTATAAAAACTCATCAGACATTTTGCAGGACCCCCTGTATAGTAGACTGAATATTCGGGTGTGTGTGGAAAATACAATCGCAAAATAATAGTAAATCCTTATTGTAAAATTTATGTATGGGATATGACTGTATTCTGGCCCTGCAAAGTGTTTGAACCTGGCCCCGCAAAAGGTCACGTCGGCCCTGACTGTTCGTTACACAAGTAAGATGTCTCAACAAAAAATTTGAATTGTTTTTTACTTACATTTTGTTGCGGCGGCGGAACACCCGCTCCCGGCGGCACACCCGCTCCCGGCGGCGCACCAGCTTCGTCGAATAGAAGTCTGAGCTGCTGCGGTGGTGGTGGCGGCGGTGGCGGCGGTGGCGGTGGCGACGGTGGCTGCGGCGGCTGCGGCGGCGGCGGCGGCGGTCCCATCCCCATGGGAATGGGAATTTCCATCCCCATGGGAATGGGAATTTCCATCCCCATGGGAATGGGAATTCCCATCCCCATGGGCATTCCCATTTGTACGTACATTACCCGTCGGTCTAAAATTATTGATGGAACTGCAAATAATACAAACAATATCCAATGATTTCTATTGCTCTGGTACTTTTTTTTGTACAAAATGTAAAAAAGAAACAAAGCTTACCGTTTGGATTGTCGTTCTGCATTTTACGATGTCACTTGTCAGACAGCTAGCAATGAACTACTTTCTTACGGCTCACGCACTCAGTGATGCCAGGCGGAGGAACTTCCCCCTCCGGCTGGGCCCCCACTCTTACTTCTACTGCGCACGTGGTACACACGAACGTACCTCTACTCTGCCTGTGTGAGACTCACAAGAGGCTGAGAAGTAAGAGTGGGGGGCCCAGCCGGAGGGGCAAGTTCCTCCAGGTTCCTCCGTCTGGCATCACTGCAGGCACTGTTCGAGTCACCTCCCCCGTTGAGGGCCTTCCATCACTAAGAATTCTACAAAAATACCATTGATTTTTGTATAGTTTGAAATAAAAAAGAATTAATCAAATAAATGAAATAGACCTACGAGAACGCTCTAAAAAGACGATAGCTTTTTCTAATATTGTCCAGTACCTTTTTATGTGAACATGTTCTGAAAATGTAGCAAATACGTTTCGTAGATTTATGTCAATTGACATATTCTGATAATTTCCTCAAACTCGGTCAACGTTGCAATCAACTAATAAAGTTTAAAGATAGTAAAAATTGCAGATGTCTTCTCGAAATGTAATTTAGCAAAGCATTAGCGAGCGCTTGTCAAGATTTTCTGAGAAAATTGCATTTGAAAATTGATCATCAATTTGAAGTCTAAAATCTATTTGTAAGGGTGAGTTACGCGGAAAGTCAAGATGTCGATCTACATATTCGTAGTCGTGCGACAACTGGTCATCGAGACCCGTCTTTATAGCAGCCAATATTCAAAATCAAAGGCCCCGCTCATCGCCACGACGTTCCTTGCGGCACCATGCCGAAAGAACACCGCGGCATCGGTAGCACGCCGAAAAGGACACAGCGGCTCGAACAGTCATCGCGGCCTCGCGCCCCGATCGGCGAACACCAAACACACACGCGGCATCGTCAGCGGCAAACCCTTACATATTACTTATAAGTTATTTTTATTTTTTAACCGACTTCGAAAAGAAGGAGGTCATCAATTCGACCTATATGTGCCTTTTTCACTTTTTTTTCTATGTATGTTCACCGATTATGCCGAGATAGATCGACCAATCGGTACGAATAAACGTTTTGCATCTTGTAGAGTCCCTAGTAGCACAAAACATTGTATACACATTTATATAATATTAAAAAGAGATTCAATCTTTTTTTAATATTCAAATATTCGTACAATATTTATTTTATATTAAGTAACGAATATTATTTTATACATATGGAGGAAATATCTATTTCATGTTACGAGAAAAATATCTTTTTCTAAATATTAAATGAATCTATATTTCATGTTAGAAATAGAATATTCTTTCCTAATATACATATAATATTTATTTCATATTATGAAAAAAATATTTCTTATTATAAAACGAATCTCTATTTAATATTAAAAATAGAGTAGTTTTTCCTAATATACAAATAATATTTCTATTTCATACCATGGAAAAAATATTTTTTCTCACAAAATAAATCTTTATGTAATATTAGAAATAGAAATTTTAAAGTATCTTGAAAACAAGATAATTTAATAATTTTTTTCTATGGTAATCATTTTTTACACAGAATAAACAGTGAAATCGATTAGTACAACAAAAAATATGCATTTCTACTTAAAGAAAAGTTGCAATTGTTAATTGCACATGCACAGTTGCACAAAAAAAAATCTATGGGCCTACGAATGTAGCATTCCCGGAACCATTAATCTTTCTAACTGTATAAAAAAATTCTGTATTTTCAATAAACCCCTTTTGAAGACGAAGATAAATATTCCCTCGAGCAGTGCACAACAAGTAGTGTTATTATATAATATTTTCTAATTTTTGTTATAACTTTTTCTTAAATTTGAAGATTTAATTGAACGTTATCTAAATATGAGTTTCACGTTTTTTAAAAATTTACTTTATGATTTTTAAATATGTAATTTATATTTTCTGAATATTTAGCTTATATTTTCTGAACATTGAATTTACATTTCTTGTATATGTATAAAATATTCGGATGTAATATTTTTCTCATATGAAAAAGTGTGGCTTAAAAAATATTTTTTCAATATTTGGGAAAAACATTTACCCAATATTTTTGTGCTACTAGGGGAGTCTCTTTGGATAGGCTATCGGATGGTTCAAGAACGATTAAAATACCACTGGGGGTGAATATGACCCCCAAATCCGGCCATAGCCATCCTGCGTAGGCACATCGAAAAATCAACCTGTTGCTTGGTTGTATCTCCGTCTTTGTCTTTCCTGCGAGCGCGTGACATATCTCCCTCTCCGTCACAGCTCTGCAGGAGAGACGAGGATCTCTCTATTCTTCTCTTTTTTTAATCGTAGGTCAGTTACGCTCAAGTTACGCTCGGAGAGAAGTCGGAAAGCGCGATAGTCAGGCAGCCATGTTGGAATACGAATTGTTCAGTTTTATGACGATTGCCTACTACAAAAGCATTCAGCGAGGAAGCAATATTTTTGCATAATTTTGGTATCGAAATATTCCCTGAATTATTGCGCGTCGCCGTACAGAGCCCTTTTTTGCAATTTGTCTCCTGAATCTTTATAAACAATAATTTTGTATGTTTTGTATAGAAAATTTTTTTTTCTGTACACTTTTTCCAAAAAAGGGCTCTGTACGGCGACGCGAAATAATTCGGAGAACATTTCAACACAAAGAGCTTCAATAAATATTGCTTCCTCGCTGAATAATTCTGTAGTAGGCGCATCGAAAAATCAAGCTGCTTCGTTGTATCCCTGTCTTTGTCTTTCCTGCGAGCGCGTGACATATCTCCCTCTCCGTCACAGCTCTGCAGGAGAGACGAGGATCACTCTATCCTTTTCCCACTTCCGTCGTAGGTCAGTTACGCTCGCCGAAAAAGCGTGCTTATGCATGCTCAGAGAGTAAATGAGAGTGCTCACGCCCGGGTTTTGCCCGTGCCACTTTTGGCTGCACATCGAGTTTAGTCCGGATCAGCTCCTACATCGACTTTTCTAGCTCGGACAAGAACCTACATCGACTTTTTGTTTCTGGCAAGAGCCCACAGCGAGTCGCTGTCAGCAACTCTCACATTGAACAAGATCTTTGACCATCATCAGAACGTTTAGTTTATATTGTTTGCTTCGCAGCACCCGTATTATATTCCCTTTCTATAAAACAATTTTAACCTAAATGTTTTTTTCCAATTTTCGTCTCTCTCTCTCTCTCTCTCTCTCTTTCATGAAATGAAGGAAATATTCTGTATTAAATTATTTATGCAGTTATCTGCAAAAAATAATTATTCAATTAGGGTCAAATAAAAGGAACAATTAAAGAAGTAGACACGTTATACGGAATAAATAATTTTATTTAAACAAGAAAGATCAGACAACATTTTAGATCGACCTCCAACAAATTAGAAAATGTATAAGGTACTATTTAGTAATTATTGATAGGAATGCAATAACAATTAACTAGGCGAATGCCGATGAAGTATAAACCTTTTGGCAGGCAGCTATGACAGCGATGACTGCAAATAGGAAAATGCATTTTATTATTCACTTTGAAGGTTTTTTTACTTTATTTAAATATAATCTATTTAAATCTACTAAAAAAACACGGATTATTTATGTTTTTTTAAACAATTTTATATGCCCAGAAAATTCGGTTTATCAATTGTTTATGGACATTTATACTTTGTTTAAAACATTGTATTTGTTTAAATAATTTAATTTACAACCATTAGACGCAGCTCGAAAATCTATCGAGTTTGTTCTCATTCTAATCAGAAGAACGCCGCAAAATCTGCTGACATGACTCCGTGAAATAATTATGTGAAATAACTAGCTGGTTATTGTTGCTCGCTCGCTTCGCGAGCTCGCGGATGGTGTTATTGTTGCTCGCTCGCTTCGCGAGCTCGCGGGTAGGACTGCTCTTGCGAGAGGGTTAGTGGTACGCATTGCTAGTGAGGCATACAGCTATTAATGGTTTTTTTTTATTTTGTGTGTGACTCTCCACAAGCCACACAAAGGACTTCCCGATTCGTTAGTTGTAAGCGGTAACATTAGCATTAACTGCATAATTAAAAAAAAAATGAAATATATATAATTACGTTTGTTTATTTGGTGGAAAATTTCCATCCTCTCTTATAAATTGCATTGTTGAATGAACTTCTTTCGAAAAAAACTAAAAAATCTAAAAAACTGCTTGACCAATATGGACCAAAATCTAATCAGCTCTAAGTTACGACGAGGCACATCCATTGCATCATTCATCATTCTGATCGCATTGTTACTTTTTCAGAAAATGTTAACGAAAAATTTGACACACACACACACACACACGCACACACGCACGCACGCACGCACGAACGCACACACACACGCACACGCACACGCGCACGCGCACGCGCACGCACACGCACACGCAAACACACACACAAACACACACACATACCGACATTTTGATAAAAAGAGTCTAAAATGAATCCAATGACCATGAAACGTGAAGATCTGTTAAAAATTCGATTTTCGATTTTCGGGGTAAAAAAACATTAATAGCTGTATGCCCCACCAGCAATGCGTACCACTAACCCTCTCGAAAGAGCAGTCCTACCCGCGAGCTCGCGAAGCGGGCGAGCAACAATAACCAGCTAGTTTGATTATTGTAAGCGGTAACATTAGCATTAGTTGCATAATTGAAAAAAAAAATTTTTTTTTAATTAAAAAAAATTTTTTTTAACCCTTTGAACTCGAGGCCGTTTTCGCTTGCGCGAACCAGCAACTCGAGACGATTTCGGCCAAATTAGGTGAACATTTTACAGGTACTTCAAAAATATTTAATTTTAAAAAAATTAAAAAAAAAAAAATTTCACCAGTTTATTCATTTATATGTCGAAAACAACAAATTTTGATAAATATTACACTCTGTAATTAGTTTTGGTGTGATACTTAGTAAAACAATAGCCAAGATGCATCCTTGCCACTTCACACCGGCCGGGCGCCGTATCGGCACCGCTCGAGTTGCTAATTAACATCGGCCGGACGCCGTATCGGCGCCGCTCGTGTTCAAAGGGTTAAATTTAAAAAAATTTTTTTTACATAAAAATGAAATATATATAATTACGTTTGTTTATTCGGTGGTAAATTTCCATCCTCTCGTATAAATTGCATTCTTGAATGAACTTCTTTCGAAAAAAACTAAAAAAACTAAAAAATCTAAAAAACTACTTGACCGATATGGACCAAAATCTAATCAGCTCTAAGTTACGACGGGGCGCATCGATTGCATCATTCATCATTCTGATCGCATTGTTACTTTTTCAGAAAACGTTAACGAAAAATTTGATAACATAAAAACGGCCATACGCACGCACACACACACACACACACACACACACACACACACACACACACACATACTAACAATTTGATAAAAATAGTCTAAAATGACTTCAATAACCATGAAACGTGAAGATCTGCTAAAAAATCGATTTTCGATTTTCGGGGTAATTACAGTAACTTCCCTATGAATCGGGAAGTTAACAAAGTCAAGCAATTGCATTTTTGCCGTCTCATACTGATATACCTGGCTGGCTGTAGAGTTGCCCGGCCGTGTTTATTGCACCACTAGGCCGCGGCCACAAAGCCATTGTCGCCTAGGCACCTCGTCGCCCCAGTAGAAAATAAGGAAAAGGATCTTCTAGAAGTTTACGGATCCTTTCGCGAGTACATTCACGATTTCAACAACCATTAGACGCAGCTCGAAAGTCTATCGAGTTTGGTCTCATTTTAATCAGAAGAACGCCGCGAAATCTGCTGACATGACTCCGTGAAATAATTATGTGAAATAACAAAGTCCAGCAATTGCATTTTTGCCAACTCGTACCGATATACCTGACTGACCGTCGGGTTGCCCGGTCGTGTTTATTGCACCACTTGGCCGCGGCCACGGAGCGGTCAGAGCCGAACTTGAGAGGTCTCGGTCGTCGAGAAATGTAAACATAGCTAATCCAAATTTCCAACTTCCTTATTTTTCATTATTTTTTTAGGAGACTGCGATTACCATATTTGTGGCATTTTTCTAATGCAAAATGATACCAAACATGATATATTTCCGATGATATTTACTTGTGTAATAGACAGTTAAAGTTTCGGGCGCGAGCAAGGATAGCGTATGGGAAAGAAAGAAACGCAGAGAGTCCTAGTCGCCAGCACATTTCAATGGCTCGCCGGCAACTGTCCTTCCTCGCGCCCGAAACTTTGATTGTCTATTACACAACTAAATATCATCGGAATTATATCATGTTTGGTATCATTTTGCATTAGAAAAATGCCACAAATATGGTAATCGCAGTCTCCTAAAAAAATAATGAAAAATAAGGAAGTTGGAAATTTGGATTAGCTATGTTTACATTTCTCGACGACCGAGACCTCTCAAGATCGGCTCTGACCGCTCTGTGGCCACGGCCAAGTGGTGCAATAAACACGACCGAGCAACCCGACGGTCAGTCAGGTATATCGGTACGAGTAGGCAAAAATGCAATTGCTGGACTTTGTTATTTCACATAATTATTTCACGGAGTCATGTCAGCAGATTTCGCGGCGTTCTTCTGATTAGAATGAGACCAAACTCGATAGACTTTCGAGCTGTGCTTGGTTGTTGTAATCGTGAATGTACTCGCGAGAGGATCCGTAGACTTCTAGAAGATCCTTTTCCTTATTTTCTACTGGGGCGACGAGGTGCCTAGGCGACAATGGCTTTGTGGCCGCGGCCTAGTGGTGCAATAAACGCGGCCGGGCAACTCTACAGCCAGCCAGGTATATCAGTATGAGACGGCAAAAATGCAATTGCTTGACTTTGTTATTTCACATAATTATTTCACGGAGTCATGTCAGCAGATTTTGCGGCGTTCTTCTGATTAGAATGAGAACAAACTCGATAGATTTTCGAGCTGCGTCTAATGGTTGTAAATTAAATTATTTAAACAAATACAATGTTTTAAACAAAGTATAAATGTCCATAAACAATTGATAAACCGAATTTTCTGGGCATATAAAATTGTTTAAAAAAACATAAATAATCCGTGTTTTTTTAGTAGATTTAAATAGATTATATTTAAATAAAGTAAAAAAACCTTCAAAGTGAATAATAAAATGCATTTTCCTATTTGCAGTCATCGCTGTCATAGCTGCCTGCCAAAAGGTTTATACTTCATCGGCATTCGCCTAGTTAATTGTTATTGCATTCCTATCAATAATTACTAAATAGTACCTTATACATTTTCTAATTTGTTGGAGGTCGATCTAAAATGTTGTCTGATCTTTCTTGTTTAAATAATATTATTTATTCCGCATAACGTGTCTACTTCTTTAATTGTTCCTTTTATTTGACCCTAATTGAATAATTATTTTTTGCAGATAACTGCATACATAATTTAATACAGAATATTTCCTTCATTTCATGAAAGAGAGAGAGAGAGAGAGAGAGACGAAAATTGGAAAAAAATATTTAGGTAAAAATTGTTTGATAGGAAGGGAACATAATACGGGTGCTGCGAAGCAAATGGAAGCTAACAATATAAACTAAACGTTCTGATCATGGCCAAAGTTGATGTAGAATCTCGTCCGGTGTGAGAGTCGCTGACAGCGCCTCGCTGTAGGCTCTTGCCAGAAACAAAAAGTCGATGTAGGTTCTTGTCTGGGGTAGAAAAGTCGATGTAGGAGCTGATCCAGGCTAAGCACTAGACTAGGGGGCAGCACTATAATGGGCACGGGCAAATCCCGGGCGTGAGCACTCTCATGTACTCTCTGGCATGCTATACATCGTGGGTCCGTAGCGTCGATGCAAGAATAGCAGGAGATACGACAACAGCGCTGCGGCGGAAAGTCTGAAAGCGCGACAGCGGAGCAGCCATATTGTCATACAAATTGTTCAGTTTTAGGAAAATTGCCTACTACAAAAGCATTCAGCGAGGAAGCAATATTTTTTGATGCTCTTTGTGTACAAATGTTCTCCGAATTATTTCGCGTCGCCGTACAGAGCCCTTTTTTGGAAAAAGTGTACAGAAAAAAAAATTTTCTATACAAAACATACAAAATTATTGTTTATAAAGATTCAGGAGACAAATTGCAAAAAAGGGCTCTGTACGGCGACGCGCAATAATTCAGGGAATATTTCGATACCAAAATTATGCAAAAATATTGCTTCCTCGCTGAATGCTTTTGTAGTAGGCGCATCGGAATACAAAACAGCTTCGTAATCTCTGTCTTTGTCTCTCCTGCGAGCGACGCATGTCAGTCTCTGTTGCAGCCCTACAGGAGAGAGAAGGAGGATCTATCCTTGTCGAGGAGCTTTCAGGTTTCGCCGCAATGTCGCTAAGTACGCCAAAAAATTCCCACGGGGGTCAGACGCATCCTTAAGAGTATTGATATTTCTACTGTTTGAATGATTGTGCTGTGTTTACTTAAATTCATGAACAGTGTTCTGTTCTTTATGTAATTAATTTCTCATTTCCTGTTTTAGATTTGTATTTAGCCTTACAAGCTACCAGCCCCTGTTTCTCAGGTATTTCACCATAGCTTTACTGCGTAAGTTTTGATATCTCTTATTATAATCTCAGTGTTACTTATACTATACCTTTCTACAGTAATTTGAATGCTATAACTCTATCATTAACCATCCTCATATGTCTACCTTATTCATCATATTCATTATCATTTCTTGTTTTATTTCTTACACTCATTGTGTCGCCCTTTATTTCTTTCTTATAGACTACAGTATGTTGCTTCTATTTTCTCTTTTGGGTGCTTGCCCCCCGGTTGCTTATCACATGTGTATTTACTACTCCTATTTATCTGCTATTCTTAACACTCTTCTTATCTACTTCCTATATGTACTATACATTATATATAGAATTCATAATCCATGTCTTATTATATTTATCACTGTGATTCCCTCGTGATTATATTGCTGTCCTATAGTAATCCTCTGTTTGATATTTATTGTTATTATTGTTTTTATGCTTTACATTGCTCTCTTCTACCTGTTTTATAGTCTACTTGTTCTAGATGTATTCCCTCTCTTTTTTTTTAGGTTGATTAGGGAGCAATAACAATACTATTCCTAAGCAGGTTGTCGGTCTTCCTACTTATATGTAAGTATGTACGTATTACTCTTTTTTGCAACTCTTATACGTTATATATTATTGTTATTTGGTTAGCTGATGATTTTTTTTTTTTTATAGTGAGTATCCACTCGGTCTATATATAATTACTACCTCTATTTCCTTTCCATGTTTCCTAATTATCTGTTTATCCTACCTTTGTTATATTGTTTATTGTTTCTACAAATTTCCTAGTATATACTGAATTCTCAGGTATTTGTTTAGAGTACTATTGACCTTTCTGTTGAATTTATGCTTTTTCCTCCATGTCTGTTCTGTTTTTGAACTGACTGTGGCATTTACCTTCAATACTGTTCACCCCTTCTTTCAATATTTGTTTTTAATTATTGTCTTCCCGAGTTACTGTGTCATAATTAATCCTTCCTTACCAATTAAGACATAATGTCATCTCCTTCCCCTGGTGTTACTCTGTATTTATATGTGCACCTGTTTTCTACTATTTATATATATGTTGGTGATGTATTTATATTATTATTCTTCCATACTTCCTATTTCATAGTTCAGTTCTGAAGGTGCTCGGTGGCGCCACTTCATCCTTTCTACTAATGGTTCCCCATCTACCTCTTCCATGCTCAGTGGAACGTCTTGTTTGTCATAGGTTAAGAGTATTGAGTTTTTTTTTTCACTAGTCAGGTGTTTATGTTTTTAAAAACAGAGTTCTATTTCCCATGTGTTTATTCTTATTATTTCTCTTTTTAGGCTTTCATTTAGCTTATGCAGCTATTGGCCCCTGCTTCCAAGTATTTACCATATTTAACTCCGTAAGTTTACTTTCTCCCCTTAATATTACTCTCTTTTTAAGTTAAGTCATTACCTTTATTATTCCTATACCTACAGTTATGTCCCATACCTTCCTTCAATAATTTGAGTGCATTTACGTTACCAATTATTGATTATGATTACTCAAATTTGTTGTATCCCCTTTCTCTCTTACTTTTCACCTTTTTTGTACTACAATGTGTTGCGTTCCCCTTTTAGCTACTTACTCCTCAGCTGCTAATTTCTTACTCACGTAATGTGTTTGTTATTTATCTTTACTACACTTCCTTATCTATTTCCATTATGTTTCTATTTCTTTATTGTCTGCTACATCGTAGTCTTAATCGTTGTATATACTTTGTCTTTCAGCTAATAGTTTTTAGTGTTTTATTAATTTACTTACTCTTTCTCTTCTTTTTTTTTAGGTTGGTCTAAGAGTATTGATAATACTGTTTCCTAGGTAAGTTATCGGTTTTTTATACTTATGCTCTTAAGTAGTTCTATACTATATTTTCTTTTTTTTTTTTAGATACATATTGATTGTTACCTCGGACAATTAGCTTTCCATTACTACGATGAGTATCTACCAGGTTATTATCTAAGCCTTTATTACTTCCTATTAGTTTTTGCGTTCCTTATTTCCTAATTAACTGTTTATTATTTTCTGTGTATGCTTCTTGTTTCTAGATAGAACTATGAATTGTTTTTTTTTTTAGCTCTTAGATGTACTTTGGCCTTTCTACACCATTTGTTAATTCTGTTCTGTATGAATGTTTTTTTTATAAATATAATTCTATGATTTCTTTACATGTCTATTTCATACCTTTATTAAGGAGACCATCTATGGTAGTTTCATTCTATGACCTCTTGCCTTTTGCATTTATAACTATTCACCTTCTTGTGACTTGTTTCCTAGCTTATTTTTTTCTGATCTATTGTATTTGCATTGCGACCTTTAAGTCCATATTCGTTCTTTTTTCTTTTTTACAGCTTCCCTGTCCTGCATTTTTAATATGTCTGCCTGTGTTACTATACTCATTTATATTGTTCTATAGTTAGATTCCCATTAAAAAAAAATTTTTTTTTTGTTTTTGTTTGGAGTATACTACGTCTTTTACTCGCTTACTGGATGAATTTAAACTCATATTTTGGTGATTCCTATTTAATTAGGTTTTAATTATTACCCAAGATTTCTTCCTATTTTATTATTTCTAAGGCCCTATATATTTGGTGTTAATCATCCTGATTAATAATGGATTTTCTCTTTTTCAGATACACTTACTGTGCCTTGGTTCCATCAGTCTGTGGAATCTATATATATTTTTTTAAGTGATTCTATTGTCTTTTTGTATGCTGATGTTTTCCGGAAGAATTATATGATTTATACTTTACCTTTTTCAATTAAGCACCCCCCCTTTTTTTCTTAAAGATGTTTGGATTCCTTGTTGCTCTAAACTTATATTCATTATTCCTCTAATTTCCTGGTTCACTACCTAGTGAATGTCTTAAGTGTAGCCTTTGTTGTTTTTAATTTTTTATCCTTTATTATTGCTACAGATTTCCTTAAGGGTGTGGATCCCATCTCTAGTGTGCGTGACTCACACCACTAAGTCATATACGTACACAAAATGCAGGGGTTACGTATACGCGGACCACTGACACTATAACGCACATTTCGATGCTCTAAGTGGTCACAATCGCTAGATAAAAGATCAATCTATGTGGGACGCATATAAAAAATGTCCGTATTTTGCGTTTTCGAGGTGTAATTTACATTATTCTGCAGGCCTTAGGCAGACGCAAGTACCACAGAGTGGCGCGACAGTGGTGCCGCTCGAAGTGAGATGCATTTTCGTCAATATCGAGAGATTTAAGTTTCTAATTGGAACAGTACCTATCGTCCCACTCTGCGGGGACACATACAATGTCAATGCAACGCTTACTATGCGAAACCTTGCGTATTTAAATCCACAAATCCGCGTATACGAAAATAAGCAGTAGAGCGGAGGATTTTGTCAACACATAAATCCGGCATTTCTCACTCCGAGCGCTGAAGTCTGTTTCCGATCATTGAAACACTCCAGTCACTGACAAGATCGGTGCTGCAGTTCGCTGCAGTCGGTAGGGCCGGTAAAACAGAGGACGATAAGTCAGGCTTCATCAGCCACCTTGACGTCACTATACGGCGTGACGTTTCTGATGCAGTGTCGCTGTGCTCGAGTGAGAGTGTTGCCACGCATCTCTCCCGTCGCTCGTCGGCGTGTACGTGTGCCTCGACTGCTCGCGGCTCGCATGGGTCTCGAAGATTCCGAACCACTACGCTACGACGGGCATTTCGAGGCTCTGCGTGGTCGCAATCTCTAGACGAAGCATCAACCTATGTGGGACGTATACCAAAAATGTTCTCATTTCGCGTTTTTCAGGCAAAATGTGCAGTATTCGCGATCCACGCTGAGCCCGCTCGACTGGCCGTGCTACAGCACGCTCGCACACGAACGCGTTCGGGCAGCGTGTACGTGTGCCTCGACAGCTCGCGGCTCGCATGGGTCTCGAAGATTCCGAACCACTACGCTACGACGGGCATTTCGAGGCTCTGCGTGGTCGCAATCTCTAGACGAAGCATCAACCTATGTGGGACGTATACCAGAAATGTTCTCATTTCGCGTTTTTCAGGCAAAATGAGCAGTATTCGCGATCCACGCTGAGCCCGCTCGACTGGCCGTGCTACAGCACGCTCGCACACGAACGCGTTCGGGCAGCGTGTACGTGTGCCTCGACAGCTCGCGGCTCGCATGGGTCTCGAAGATTCCGAACCACTACGCTACGACGGGCATTTCGAGGCTCTGCGTGGTCGCAATCTCTAGACGAAGCATCAACCTATGTGGGACGTATACCAGAAATGTTCTCATTTCGCGTTTTTCAGGCAAAATGAGCAGCATTCGCGATCCACGCTGAGCCCGCTCGACTGGCCGTGCTACAGCACGCTCGCACACGAACGCGTTCGGGCAGCGTGTACGTGTGCCTCGACAGCTCGCGGCTCG
Source organism: Lasioglossum villosulum (assembly GCA_963971365.1). NCBI lineage: Eukaryota > Metazoa > Arthropoda > Insecta > Hymenoptera > Halictidae > Lasioglossum > Lasioglossum villosulum. The sequence continues at coordinate 26,414,062 of OZ020495.1, read as the reverse complement.
CATGGGTCTCGGAGATTTCGAACCATTTCTCGTCCTTCGCTGCATCCTTCGCCCTATCTGCCGCCGCATTATAAAGTATTATTATTATTCTATATAGAGGAACGCAATGGAAGGAGTAGGGTAGCACAAATAGATACTTTCTATATATAATTTATTTCTATTTATTGAAATAATAAAATGTATTATGCATTACAAAACAATTTTATTTTTATTTAATACATTGTAAAAATGAAACCCTACTAAAATTCAAAGTTAAAATTTATAAATTTATTAATTATTTAATGTAATATGCACACGCTCGGGGGAACGCAAAGGAAGAGGTGTGGGTGATTGAATTGGGAATATATTTTATATTTTAATAATTTTTATTTAGTAGTAGTAGTTGTACACAGTGGAGCCGCCCCCTCGCCCTCGGCCCCCGCGGCCTCGACCTCCGCGGCCTCGACCTCCGCGCCCTCGGCCCCCACTGCCGCGCTGCGCCCCGCTCCGCTTGAGCGCTTTGAAGTATTTTTTCCTTGCAGCTTGCTGCAATTTATTCTGGAACATATAGAAACAAATTATTAAAATTTATTCAATGTCCTATTTTTATACCATAAATCGATAGAGTATCAAATTCTGCGTATAAATTGACCTCTATATGTCCTAAATGTAATAGTTGACGAGATATTATCCAAAGAAGAAAGAAATTTATTTCGATAATATTAAGTTAACTATTACATTTAGGACATATAGAGGTCAATACATTTTCACTCAGAATTCGATAGTCTATCAATTCATGATACAGAAGACAGTAGGTCTTTCCATTATAAAAAATCAAGGTGATCTTGAAATCTTCTCTATGCATCCACCGACATAGAAAAAATTTGAGTCACACTATGCGCCCTGCATACTGTACAGTTTGTAACAGTGTTGTGTGAAGTAATTTTTGTTACTTACCCATAACTCCTCGTTGCCCGGCTGTGGTGCACCCAAGCCCATCACCCACGGTGGCAACGTCGGTGGTGGCACCGCATTATATGCGTTGTTGGCTGGGGCTGCTATTGCCGGGGCTGCTATTGCCGGGGCAGTTTGGGCCGGGGCAGTTTGGGCCGGGGCAGCTTGGGCCGGGGCAGCTTGGGCCGGGGCAGCTTGGGCCGGGGCAGCTTGGGCCGGGGCAGCTTGGGCCGGGGCAGCTTGGACCGGGGCTGCTTCTCCCGCTTGTATCTCTAGCAGCGCCAATTTTTTATAAATCTCTAGGGCCTCCTCCCGGGCCGCTTCGAGTGCACGTCTCTTCCCGAGCCATGCATCCTCTTCCGCCGCTGCGGATGCCGTGCTCGGGAAGAGCGGTGGAAGAGGATGGATATCTGGTCGCGGTGGAAGAGGATGGATATCTGGTCGCGGTGGAAGAGGATGGATCTCTGGTCGCGGCGGAGTCATCTCCTCATTTTCAATTGATGCCATCTACATCGTAAAATAAAACACATGAATAAAATAAGAATTAAAAAAAAAACAAAACTATAGTCCAGATATTCTGGATTGTACAAAAGGGCGGCGGTTCACTACAGTGACAAAGCCTGTGGTGGTGGGTGTTAGGCGCGTACGGGCGAAACCAAAAGAATTATTTTGCGGAAATGAACGGTTACCGAGATATTCGCAGAAAACTATTGCTAATACTCTATTGAATTTTTGGTATTCCTGCACGTTTCTCCGGCGCGTCGTCTGTTTACTTTCGTTTTGTAAACAAAGACTACTCCTGGATTTTTGTACCAATCAAATTATTTTTGTATTAATCAAATTATTGTATGAATCAAATTATTTTTCGACACACGCGCTCCCAGGAACGTGCACGCATAAGTTAGATCTCAATGCAGTAGCAGTAGCAGTTTTTTGCGAATATCTCGGCAATCGTTCGTTTCCGAAAACTAATTCTTTCGATTTACCCTTCTCCCCCTCACTATACGCGCCTAACACCCACCACCGCAGGCGTTGTCACTATACTAAACTTTTGCCTACAAACGAACAAGTCTGGTTATTACTTACTTTTTGAATTGTTGTTCAAATGCTGTTGAATACGTTTTGAGACCCCCCGCGAGGCAAATATATTAGAAGCACGGACCATGGAGAGTGCCCCTGCGGTCGCGAGTCGGAGGCGCACGCGCTCCTCTGAACAGGACTGCTGTTCTCGATGCTGATTGGCGCGAGCTAGCCTCGAAAACCGTCAAGTTGCTCGATACATTGTTGCGGCCGGAGAATTATTGCAAAGTTATATCAAATCGTCTTTGAATATTTCGCTCTGTAGACTTCGATCGCACGTGGGTGGGATCGTGTCGTTGGTTTTCACAGTTTTCGGATGGACTGGAACGCGTTCCGTTTTCATTCGTACATTTTTACACATCGCGAACGGAAGTGTTCGATATTGTTGACGCGATTGTGTGCGATTTGTGGACTTGTGTAAGAGTGCAAAGTGTTGTGTGGCAAAGTGTTGTGTAGGAAAGTATTGTGTGGTGTAGTTCGCAATGAGGGCAGTGAAGATTTCTGGAAATCCGACGGAAGCAGAGGTACAATCGGCAACACGACGGGCGCCGATGGGTCGCCTAAATGCACATGTTCTTCGTCCATCAACGAGGAGATACAACAGAAGAAGATTGTATCTTCGTCGTAGGTGAGTGTATAATTGATACATTTTCAATGCAGGCCTTTATAATGTCGAGCATGCGGCCCACCGCAATAGGGATTTCCCACTGTAACCCGTTGTATCGTAGAATTGACCGCGGCCGTCGGAAGGTTCAAAAGAATTGTTTGCAAACGACTCTTTCCGTACTGTAAAAAGTTTTGTAAAGCTAAAGTGGAATGGCCCACTGTGTCCTGTTTTATTGGTAGTACACCCATTACCGTAATGTACTTTCGGTCATAAAACATCTGCGTACCAAATGCCAATGGGCACGGACGGAAACATTCATCGCGGTCATTCCACAGGCAGGGAGGCAATTTTATTTTTTCTGGCTACCTGGTTCGACCTTGTAACATTTGTTTTCGACAGAAAAAAAAACCTTAATTTTTTTATAAAGAATAAATTTTTCTTTAATTTTTTGTATTTCAATTTATAGAAAAGTAAATACCGATCAACTTTCGTTGGAAACATTTTTTTGTCAGATCATCGGAATTATTTGAAAATCGTGTTAACAATTCTCACAATGTATACTATTATCTAGAAATCGCGGCAATGTAACTAAGATTCAATTCTTCATGGGAATTATATGAAATTTAGTAACGAGGGGTTATCGATGTCTCTGACTGGCGCAGAGAAAATATATACACGCGTATCCAGGCGTCGAATATCCGCGGGCCCGTATTTGTTGAAATCCGTTTATAGTTCAAGATTGCTGAAGGTTGCAGTTAAAATTTACATGCTCTTAGTAAATGTTGAAGCGTTTATGTAAAACAAGTCCGCTGCTTATCGCTCTGAAGCGTTTTTGTATAATTTTTTTCTAAGTTTGAAATTCTATTAATTTACGCTATTCGTGTATGGACTAAACAATGCTTAAAACTGGATTAAATATTTCAAATACGCTTACTAACGTACACAAGACCATCATTAAAATCTGTTTTCTGATATTCGATGATTGTTGTAAACTACAGCTAGTGAGCTTGTCATTCTTCAGTATGACAAGAATAAGCGCACGAGTACTATGATATTATAGGTCAGTATGACAGATAATCATGAGTGCTTGAGCGACGAAACAACGTTCGTTATGGTAATGACAAAAACATGATGCGATGGCCCACGAGACGATCTGACGAGTTCGCCGAACTTCTCGATGCGGCGAGGTTTACATCGGCGGTCGATCACCTCGCAGGTTGATGTGCTCGCACAGCTGATATCGCCGCGGCGCGGCGCACAGTGGGGAAACTTGACCTAATTCGATTCAAAAAGGAATAACTTTCGATAGAAATGAGATAGAGCAATGAAATTTATTTTACATACAGCTGAAACTTCACAGAATATGGGAAAATAGGGACATTATGGTACGAATGTTTTTTAACATCGAAAAAATTCGTCAAAGTTGCGTAATTTCGAGAAAATTGTCGTTTTTCCAATACCAGGCGCGGAAAAAATTTTTTGGAACAAGCTGTACATCGTTTCACGTAGATTTTTTCACGCGGATTTCAAATCTGGTCTGAATATTTTTCTACGACCTCAGAATTGGCCAAAATGTCAATTTATTGTTAAACAGTTAAACTTTCATTTTTTAAAGGTTAGGAAACATTCGTACCATAATCTCCCTATTCTTCCCAGATTCTCCAATGTCTCAGCATTAATTTAAAAAAAATTTCATTGCTCTATCTCATTTGTATCGAAAGTTATTCCTTTTTGAATCGAGTTCGGTCAAGTTTCCCGACTGTGCAGCGATGAGGCAAAAACTCTACACAAAGTAGTAGTAGCACAAAAGTATGGGGTAAATGTTTTTTCAAATATCGAATATTCACTTTTTTCATTTGAGAAAAATATTAGATCCGAATATTGTATACATATACAAGAAATGTAAATTGAATGTTTAAAAATACAAGTTACATATTTAGAGAACATAAATTACATATTTAAAAAATATAAAGTAAATATTTCAAAAATGTGAAACCCATATTTAAATAACGTTCAATAAAATCTTCAAATTTAAGAGAAAGTTAGAACAAAAATTATAAACTATATATTACACTACTTTGTGTGTGTTGGAATTGGTATTCAAATGATTGGAACGATGTAGGATTCTTTTCAAAACTGTTTTATTAAACAGCGCGGAAGGACGATCTTTACTGTTCGGTTATCAGGGAATCTGAGTGAAGTAAATAATCTAGCAGGAGCGAAAGAGACAATCTTTCGTCCACTTGAAATGAAGAAAACCCCAAGGCTGCATCGTTTATTGCCCTCGCCCTCTGGTACGACAAATACCAGGCGTATGGGTCCGATGACATCTGGTCTGTTATTCTACGATAGAGAAACTGCAGTGTTTTTCATGGACAACGAAATTCATTTTTGCTCTCTTAGCAGTTCCATTATTATTGCTAATAATCCAACACCGTGCACTGCTTGAGAGAATATTTATCTTCGTCTTCGGAAGAAGCTTATTAAAAATTCAGAAATTTTTTATGCACTTCGAAAAATGAATACTTCAAAGAATGCTACATTAGTAGGCCCACAGATTTTTTTAGGTGCAACTGTGCATGTGCAATTAACAATTGCATCATTTCTTTAAGTAGAAATGCATATTTTTTGTTGGTACTGATCAATTTCTCTGTTTATTGTGCGTAAAAAATTATTAGTGTAACATAGCAAAAAATTATTCCATTATCTTGTTCTCCAGATATTTTCAAAACCTGTCTTTATTGAAGAAGGTGCTCAAGCGCTTCACGACAACGTAGTAATCATAAACACCGTTTCGACATTGTTGTGATAACAAAAACTGATTTGTGTAAGTTCAGTACGAAAACTATTTAATGAGCATCTTTTTCAATAAAGACAGGTTTTGAAAATATCTCGAGTACTAATAATTTTGTCGTACATAGTAAGAACATTACTTAATTAATGGTTTTGTAACATACATGTTTGTCGATTGAGTGACAAACACGAATTCAAAGTAAATTAAAAGTAAACATTTTACTTCGCATCACATTCTGGAACAAATACTTCTCCATGACAAACATAAAATATTTCCTTCAAATTAAAAAAAAATATCCTATTTCTAATATTAAATAAAGATTCATTTTATAATAAGGTAAAAGTATTTTTCTCGTAACATGAAATAGATATTCTCTGCATATTGTAAAAAATTATTTGTTACTTAATATAACATAAATATTGCATGAATATTTGAACATTAAAAAAAGATTGAATCTCTTTTTATATAACATTATATGAATGTGTACAATATTTTGAGCTACTAGGGTTTGTCTTTAGAACGCTCCCTACATATATATTAAGTAATAAATATTTTTTTAAAAAGATGCAGGATACATCTATTTCATGTTACGAGAAGAATATTATTTTCTAAATATTAAATGAATCTGTATGCAATATTAGTGCTCAAGATTCCTTTATGCATTCAACTATTTATTTAAACCATACATTATTGTACATCATGATTTCGTTATGTCTATAACTGACTTCGTTCTAGCGATCACTTCGGCGTGCTGTCGCCCCCGCGCCGTCTCCCCGATCCCCGTGAGCTCCATGGGTGCATCGAGAAACACGGGCCACGCGGCCGCCGGGAGGGGGGGGGGAGGCCGCGGTGGATCGACGCGCTCAGCTGATCGCTCAATTCAACTAGACATGTTTCGTCGACTATCTTTCGTTTTCATTCGGACTCACATTACATTAGAATCGCGGTATTGTTCTAATTTTTGAATCGACCGCGAATCTAAAACAATTGAAATATAATATTTTTTCCTAATATACAGATTTTTATTTCTTATTTTGTTATTATTATTTTTATTTCATACCATGAAAAAAATTTTTTTTTTATTACAAGATGTATCTTCATGTAATCTTAGAAATATAATTTTTTTTTAAACATAAAGGAAATATTTTATGTTCATCATGGAAAAATATTTGTTCCAAAATATGATGCGAAGTAAAATGTTTACTTATAATTTACTTTCACTTCGTGTTTGTCACTAATCGACATACATTTATATTATAAGAACATTAATTTAGCAATGTGATATTACCGTAAATATTATTCTCTCAATTTTTCTTCAATTCCTGAGAGTGATGCGTCAGTTAAAAAAAATGAAAACCACTTTTTTTAGGCGTTTTCTTATTAACTTTAATAAAATTATTAAAAATATATTATGGAAGAGAAACATCTTCCAGACTTTAAAACTTGTGTAGTACAAAAAACGAAAATAATAGTGTGTGTACATATTTGAATATTTAGTAGGTAATTTCAACGACGCCGATTGGTGCAGCGGCTATGGTCTATGACTGCGAAACCGCTGGCGAGACCTTATTAGAGTGTATAGATATTGATGTATCTGTTTCTGTCAAATGAAAAGAAAAGTGTTACGTATTATAAAGGATATGACGAAAACTAAAGGCTGAAAGTCCGCAAAAAATATTTTTCCAAGTATCAAAAACGAATGCTTCAAAAGAATATTATTGAAATGGATTTTCTCTGTAACGGAGTATTTAAAACTCGAAGACACGTATAGATTTACTTTATTAAATATTTAATACTACCAGAATTACGAAGATAGTCAACTAAAAATTGATAATAATAACAATTGTTCCAAAATATTTTTTGCGAATTTTACATTCCTGACGACTTTTATTGAAAAAATACGTAATTCTTCATTTATGAAACGATTTCATCGGCGTTTGCTCAGCAAGGAATGTACCGATCGCGATGAAACATTTTACATTTAGTAGGAGATATTTCTGCGATGATCCCACTTGCAAAAATTTAGAGAATTTTAATAACTATTGCGATACCAACAATAAGTCCGAAAAACCATCCGACGGTGTTCTACAAATTGTACTTGTTCCACTGAAAAGTGTCAAATAAAAAACATTAAACCGACTTGGAAACGCACTAAAAAATTCATTAAAAAGTATGAAATAATTACCTTTTGATTTCTATGAATACACACTAACTGTTAGTACAATAGATTAAAATAAAATATTAAATACAATACAATCTTTTCGGAGGCGGCGCAAAATTAACAATTTTCCAAATCACAGATGTTGCTGATTATGATTTCATTGGAATATGGTGGACTTGGAAATGATGACATGTGAAAGCATGTGAAAGAATTGAAGGATTTTCGTCATTTTCAGCGTGGAAAATTGTTAATTTTGCGCCGCCTCCGAAAAGATTGTATTGTATTTAATATTTTATTTTAATCTATTGTACTAACAGTTAGTGTGTATTCATAGAAATCAAAAGGTTATTATTTCATACTTTTTAGTGATTTTTCTAAGTACGTTTCCAAGTCGGTTTAATCTTTTTTTGTAAAATTTTGTTATGTCACAACACGTCTTTTCTGTATTGTGTTTGCAGACAGCAGCAGTTAGCGAGGCTTGCCCTGGAACAGCAATCAACGGCTGCGGAAAATGGAGCACCGGCGTGTCGATCGAGTGCACTCGAAGAGGAAATGGAGTGCGACGTCCCCATCGAGGATTTCGTGACGATGCCAGAAGAAATCCAGGAAACCGAAAAAATCGCCGGAACCGAAGGAATCGCCGAAACCGAAGAAATCGTCGAAACCGAAGAAATCGTCGAAACCGAAGAAATCGTCGAAACCGAAGAAATCGTCGAAACCGAAGAAATCGTCGAAACCGAAGAAATCGAAGAAATAGCAGAGGACAATGCAGCGCCGGCGTCAAGTGCACCTGAAGACGAGATGTTGCGCGACATGGCAGAAGATGTTCAAGAGATGACAGATCGCGTCATGCAGGGAGATGCAGTAACCGACGAAGAGGAGCGCGTCGTTGCGGAAGAAGGAACGGGGACCACGTCACAGGACAAACGGCTCTCTCCGGACGAGTTCAGCATCGTCGACATGAACCACATCGTCAATGAGATGATAAGGATAACCGCGCATTCGGAAAATGGTAAATGTTTGTCGTCGCGCCTCCGTATCAAAGATACGAAGAGATCGGGGCTGAACACAACCGTCGTTTTGGAATGCGGAATGTGCAATGAGACATTCATAGTCCGTAGCCAGCCTGAAGATACTCCGAACAATCCGGCTGTTGACCTCGACCTAAGTGCAGTCAGCGCAACAATGACCACCGGAGGCGGCTATTCACAAATGGAGGTATTTTTGTCGGCCATCAACGTTCCTTGTATATCGAAGAAGAGATACCGCCATTGCCACGACAGGGTCGCGAAGAATTTACAAAAACTGGCAGAAGAATCAATGGTTGCAGCGGCCAAGGAAGAACAAAAGCTAGCCATTGAAAGAGGGGATGTACTACCCGACAACACTCCACACATTCCCGTCGTGGCTGACGGGAGTTGGATGAAGAGGTCGTACCGAGGTGGAAAATACGACTCGCCGTCTGGTGTCGGCGTGATCATGGGACATCACACCAAGAAGGTGCTATACGTCGGAGTGAGAAACCGAACGTGCATAATTTGCCTGAGAGCAGCGAAGAAAGAAAAGGACGCACCGGCACACGAGTGTTACAAAAATTGGCCCAGCAACGAGACGTCGACAAAAATGGAGAGTGACGCCATCGCAGAGGGATTCCGAACGAGCGTGCAAGAACGTGGATTAGTTTACTCTACGGTGATTGCTGACGGCGACAGCAGCGTTTACAAGACAATTTTGGACAGCAAGCCATACGGGATACTGGCGCATGTGAAGAAGATTGAATGTGCAAACCATTTGTTGCGCAACTTTTGCAACAAGATGAAGGATGTTGTGAAGAAGACACAGGCCGGCAAATACAGGAGAGCCGTAGAAGGAAGTATTCTGCGGATGCGCATGGGAATCATGAAAGCTGCTGAATACAGAATGCAAGAGAACGCGTCAATGACAGAGAAGACCAAACGTTTGTACAAAGACATATTGAATGTGCCCAGCCACGTTTTCGGCAAACACAGCAAGTGCAGCAGCTATTTCTGCGATGGAACTGTACAAGAAGGTGAAGAAGACATTGTTCCCATTTTATCAAACATGGGAGTGTACAAAATTATACAGGATCACATACAAAATCTGGCGGCCTACTCCGAAAGCCTCCTCTTCCAGAGGAACAACAACGCGGTGGAGAGTTTCAATGCCGTCATCGCAAAGTCCATTGGCGGAAAGAGGTTCAATTATGGTCAAAGAGGATCCTACACCGCAAGAATTAACGCTTCTGTGATCCAGTACAATACAAAAACAGTATTGTCTAGTGTGCAGGCATCGTTCAAAGGTGCGATCTCACAACCTTTGAAGAAACTGGAAGAAGTACGTCAAAAGGAAGGATTAAAAAATGCCGAGAGGAAGCGTGGCTACAAAAGGAAACATCAGCAGTTCCGTGTAGGCAAGGACTCCGATTACGGATCGAGTGTACAAAGGCCAGACTTGGATGAAACGATGTATCAACTGAAATTGACGACCCATATGGAGATGTTGAAGAATTTGACGCAAAGGAGGGAAGAGATCGAGCGAGAAACCATTGGTCAGCACGCCAACGACAAATGGATGTCGTATAGGACAAACCTTTTGACAGCGTCAAACTTCAGCAAAGTGTGCCGCCGATTGAAAACAACGCTGTGTGCCGGACTTGTAAAAAAACTGATCTATCCAGAAAATCTAGATCTTCCTGCCCTAATACACGGACAGCAGAGCGAAGCTATGGCTCTCGAAGAATTGTCAAAAAAGGAGAATGTAATAATTAAAAAATGCGGCCTTTTCATCGACGCATCGCTTCCCTATTTGGGAGCATCACCGGATGGACTGATCGGCGACGACGGCATCGTTGAAGTAAAGTGCCCGATGAGTGCAGCAGATGTAACGCCAGAAGAGGCACTACAGACAGTACCAGCCGTCCAGAAAATGTTTGCAGATAATACAGGTCGCGCAATGCGCAAAACGTCCCAGTACTTTTACCAAGTGCAAGGACAATTGCACATAACGGGCAGACAATACTGTCTGTTTGCTGTGTGGACACGGAAAGGCATAATGTCAATTCGAGTTGACAGGGACGACGCCTTTTGGCAACGTGAAATGGAGCCAAAATTGTCGCAGTTTTACATGAATTGTATGCTGCCCGAACTTGTCGACCCCAGACGGGGAAGAAAAATGCCTATTAGGGAGCCTCAGTATATATTAGACGCAGTAGAAAATGCAGCACGTGCAAAACGTGCAAAAACCCAATCTGCAGATCGAGTTCCACAGAAAAAGGTAAGAATTAAAAAAAGGTAATATATCCGCCTAAATAATCTATCCAACGTCGAGGCCCTCTTGCAATTTATTGCAAAGAAAAAATAATGTTTAAACTATCCGGCGCCGAGACCCTCTTGCAATTTATTGCAAAGAAAAAATAAAGTTTAAACTATCCGGCGCCGAGACCCTCTTGCAATTTATTGCAAAGAAAAAATAATGTTTAAACTATCCGGCGCCGAGACCCTCTTGCAATTTATTGCAAAGAAAAAATAAAGTTTAAACTATCCGGCGCCGAGACCCTCTTGCAATTTATTGCAAAGAAAAAATAAAGTTTAAACTATCCGGCGCCGAGACCCTCTTGCAATTTATTGCAAAGAAAAAATAATGTTTAAACTATCCGGCGCCGAGACCCTCTTGCAATTTATTGCAAAGAAAAAATAATGTTTAAACTATCCGACGTTGGGGTAAGAAATGTCGCAGTGTGCGACACAGTGGAATAGGCCTACAGGGGATACCACTGAAAAAAAAAACGCATCTAGAATAGTACCTCATGGGTGATGTGGAAAACTATTACATAACTAAAAAATTTTTAAACAAATAAATTTTCATAATTTGTCTCCGCATGCATCGTTTGGATTATAATCTTGATAACAATTTATTGTCGAAAGAATTGTCTGAAGAAATCAATTTTCATAATGTATAGAAATTTGTTTCTATATTCATTGTTTGGATTATGATGATGATGATGACAATTGTTTTAACAATAAATTGTTAATGAAACAGCAAATGAAATAACGTATGTAGAAACAAATTATAAAAATTTATTTATTTTAAAATTGTTCAAATTTACAAAAAAGTATATTTTTATTCATAATTTCAACCATAAATATTTTTATTACCATTAATGTTTTTTTATATGTTGCAGAACAAACTCATGCAGAGAGCGAGGAAGGAATATTTCCTACAGCTTCAAAGACGCGGGGGCAGCGCGCGGCAGAGCCCGCGGCCGCGGAGGCCGAGGACCGAGGATAGTTGACTACCCCACACCTGCTTTTGCGTTTCCCTGCGGTTCCCCTGCGGTTCCCCTGCGCGCTTGTGCATTGTAACCAATAGCAAATATATAGATATATATATGTAAGAGTAAGAATTCTGAAATTGCATGAGTGTAGACTGCGTGTATGTGTCAATTATATGTGTATGCGTGAGTGCTGCGGTATTGCGACCACGACACATCGAAAACAAATGTAATTTGGCGGAATAAAACAAACAGCTGACGTAAGACCTTTTTCCAGAACATTCGAGCGAGAAACACATAAAAGGACGCGTTCACGCGGCGTCAGACATCTCTCGAAAACGATCTCACGTCAAGGTAGACGGAATACGATACGATACGTAATACGAACGCGAATTACAGTTTAAGAGTTTAATGTTTATTCGGTTTACTTGTATATTAATATTTATAGTCGTGCGATTTCTTTAAATTAATAAAATTGTCCAAACCTCTTTACTCTTACATATCTTCATTTTATCTTTGAATTTTAGTGACCTTCCATTCCAATTTTTACAACTTATTAAATAAAAATAATTTTTTTGTAACCATTTTATTATTTCAATAAATAGAGATCAATTATATATAGAAAATGTCTATTTGACTACCCTACTCCTTCCATTGCGTTCCCCTGCGCGCAAGTCCTTGTTAAATTTAATAATTAATATATATATAAATTTGAAGTTTGAATTTTGGAAAACTTACGTATCAACGTAATAATTCCTTGTTAAAATAATTGTTCAATTTTCTTAATAAATAGAATAATAATAGTAATTTATAATGCGGCGGAAGATAGGGCGAAGGATGCAGCGAAGGACGAGAAATGGTTTGAAGCATCCCGAATCCCCTGCGATCCGCCGAGGCACACGTGCACGCTGACCGAACGCGCATGTGTGCGAGCGCATGGTGGCACGGCCAGTCAAGCCTGCTCGCGGAGCCTCTCGCTCAGCGTGCAACGCGAATATTGAAAATTTAGCCTCGATAACTGAAAATGAGGACATTTTTGGCATACGTCCCTCGTAGATTGATGTTTCAGCTAGCGATCGAGACTACGCAGAGCATCGAAACGCGCGTCATAGGAAAATGATTTGATGTCTTCCGAACCTTTCGAGCTGCCGAGGCACACGTACACGCTGCCCGAACGCGTTCGTGTGCGAGCGTGCTGTAGCACGGCCAGTCGAGCGGGCTCAGCGTGGATCGCGAATGCTGCTCATTTTGCCTGAAAAACGCGAAATGAGAACATTTCTGGTATACGTCCCACATAGGTTGATGCTTCGTCTAGAGATTGCGACCACGCAGAGCCTCGAAATGCCCGTCGTAGCGTAGTGGTTCGGAATCTTCGAGACCCATGCGAGCCGCGAGCTGTCGAGGCACACGTACACGCTGCCCGAACGCGTTCGTGTGCGAGCGTGCTGTAGCACGGCCAGTCGAGCGGGCTCAGCGTGGATCGCGAATGCTGCTCATTTTGCCTGAAAAACGCGAAATGAGAACATTTCTGGTATACGTCCCACATAGGTTGATGCTTCGTCTAGAGATTGCGACCACGCAGAGCCTCGAAATGCCCGTCGTAGCGTAGTGGTTCGGAATCTTCGAGACCCATGCGAGCCGCGAGCAGTCGAGGCACACGTACACGCCGACGAGCGACGGGAGAGATGCGTGGCAACACTCTCACTCGAGCACAGCGACACTGCATCAGAAACGTCACGCCGTATAGTGACGTCAAGGTGGCTGATGAAGCCTGACTTACCGGCAACATTTACTAATGCAGTGACTACTCTCACCGCCGAGGCGCTGTTTTGTGCTCCTCGACATTCGACTGTGGAAAATATACCCAGCTCCCCCTAGTGGACGGGAATGTTATTTCTTAGCTTCTGCTAGTGGCCACTTTTTTTTCTTGGCGCGACCGTCAAGGTCATATTTGGACCCACACCCTTAACTCTATTTATGATTTATTATGCGTTGTTTTAACTCTATTACAAACTTGTGTTTTTACTTCCTATCTGTACTCTTTCTTGCCTACCTGTATTTCAAAGTTAAGCCTTGATGCCTATATCTCTTTCTATGTACAAATTACCTATATTTTTAAGACTATTCCCTCACTTTACCAGTGAAGCTCCTGCCTTATAAAAAAAAAATATTTAGTGTGTAATTGTGATGATGTATAGAAAAACACTACTTAAGTTGTTTGTATATCTTTATATTGTCCGCCTTACTACCAGGAGAAAACTTTTACATCCATACAATAGCTTCTATAAATTTATTACCTTTTTTTATAATCCTGTAATTTTTATAATATACTTATTCCTATGGTATAAGGAAACGAAAGAGGTAGAAACCACAATTTTTATATTAAAAAAATTTATTTTTAAAATGGCACTCATATTCACACCTTATTATTATAAATTTGTCTTATTATTATTTACCCTTAATATGTACTTAGAAGTATCCTAATTCAAAAACAAACAGTAAAGGAACATAACTTAGGTATAATATGATTGAATAATATAATAACATATGACTAAAAACTAATTTGAGTGTATAATATAATAATAATAAGAATAAGAAAGGAAAAATAACACCAAACCAAACCAAACAATTCATATTAATTAAAAAGTGAAAACTAAGATTAAAAGAAAAGAAATTAAGATTTTAAAGTTACGCACACTAAGCAAACTTATGATAGTTTAAGAAACTAAGGCTATATATTAATGGTGAGTAGGGAACTGTGGCGGCTCCGTGAACTCGGGTTTAATAATAATAATGTTTGACTCGTCGAGACTTTAATACTTTATTTTTATTCTCTGATATATATTGCGCGTGGTCGAAAGGAACTCTGTCTTTTTTGTTACACGATCTCTCCGCTCGCTTCTCACACCACACGCATACCAACCCTCGCTCATCGTCATTCCTACCACACGCTCTTTGTCAGTCGTGCCACATGCTCTGCGTCAGTCGTGCCACATTCACTCCCTCACCAGTAACTATGTTACGCTGTTTCATACATTTTTACATAAAATAATAAAATACAAAAATAAAACTGATAAATCTATGGGGCACATAACATTTGATATAATCTCCTATACCTAATACTGATGCTTATTTGTACTTCGAAATTTGCTTTGTATAGCAAGTTAGTATTATTCGTAATATCCTATATTATCATTAAAACGAACGGGACGGTTAATTTGCCTACCCGACCGCGATGCTTGTGGCTTCACCTCGGGTTGCTTCTTTGGTATCGTTGTTGTTTCCTTTTTCCCATCAGTCTCATTATCTACTGTTTCAGGCGTTACAGGGTCATAACTCTCAGGTACTAATAAGTAAGCCGGTTTTATCCTGTCCGTTGAAATGCTTGTTGTACGCTTTTTATACTCCAGTACGAAGTATTTCCCTTTTCTCTCCAACACTTTGAAAGGTCCCTCGTATACTGGTTCCAGTGGTTTCTTTGTTGCGTCAACCCTTACAAACACATGAGAGCACGTGCTCAAATCTCTGTGTACGAACACGTTTGGCCCAGGTCCATGTTTTCTGGTCCTTGGTTTGAACAACTCCATTTGTTTTTGTAATCTGTAAAGAAAACTTTCCGGTGTCGTGGTTATTTGCGGGTTATCAAAAAACTCACCGGGTAACTTGATTGTTTTTCCATAGACCATTTGTGCTATGGAATGTCCTAAATCCTCCTTTACAGCTGCTCGCAATCCTAAAAGGACTGTTGGTATGGAGTCCGTCCACTTATTCGTATTATGTGCTCGGATGGCTGCCTTCAAGGTCCGGTGCAATCTCTCGATTTTTCCATTACACTGCGGGTGGTACGCTGTTGTGTGTTGGATCTTCACTCCGCAGATACTCGCTAGTGTTCGGAATAACTCTGAAGTGAATTGCACTCCTCTATCCGTAATCACCCGGTATGGTGCACCGAATCGTGTAATCCAACACTCGTAGAATGCCCTTGCTACGGTTTCTGCCGTTATATCCCGCAAGGGCACCACCTCCATCCAACCGGTGTAACGGTCTATGCACGTTAGACAATAAGCACAACCATTTGATGGTGGGTACGGCCCTATTAAATCGATATGTACCACGCTGAAACGCTCGTCCGGTTCTTTGTAAGTTCCTAATTCTGTTTTCGTATGTCTATTTATTTTATTCTTCTGACAATTTATACAGGCGCGCGTCCACTTCTGGACGTCCTTTTTGATATCTGTCCATATAAATCGAGATGTCATTTCTTTTACTGTTGATTTGATTCCGGGATGAGCGAGTCCGTGTATTTGCTGTAAAAGTTCTCTTCTGCACTGTTTAGGTATAAATGGTCTGATCTTTGTGGTCGACGTGTCACACCATAGTTCTTTCCCTGACGGTAATGAGTATTGCTTGAAAGTTAGAGATTTACTGTGGGCTCGCAAGTTGTTTAATTCTTCGTCGTTCTCTTGTTCTCTAGCAATTCCTTCGTAGTCAATTACGGAAATGCTCACTTCTGCTATTCTTGACAGATTATCCGCCACGACGTTTTCGGAACCCTTAATGTGACATATGTTGGTAGTGAATTCCGATATATATTGTAGTTGTCTAAGTTGTCTCGGGGATGCCTTGTCATTCTTCTGCCTGAAAGCGAAAATTAGTGGTTTATGATCGGTTATGATTTTAAAATCACGACCTTCCAGCAAATACTTGAAATGTTTGATGGCCAGGTAAATGCTTAATAATTCACGGTCGTATGTGCTATATTTCCTCTGAGTTTCGTTCAACTTTCTTGAATAAAAAGCTATTGGCTTCCAGGCTTGCTTTTCAAATTGTTGTAAAACGGCTCCAATGGCCCAATCGGAAGCGTCTGTACTGAGTGACAGAGGTAATTCCGCATCAGGATAACCAAGCAATGCTACATCTGCCAATTCTTTTTTGCATTCCTCGAATTTTCTTATCGCTTCATCTGTCCATTGTATTTTTCTCCTATCTTTCTTCTTAGAGCCACGTAAGTACTCGTGCAAGATTGCTTGGTTACTTGCAGCGTTTTTCAGAAATGGCCGATAGAAATTTATCATGCCGAGGAACGTTCTTAGTTCGTGGATTGTATCTGGTAATCTGTAATTTAATATTACCTCCACTCGTTCGGGTACGGGGGCAGATCCTTCGAACGTTATTAAGTATCCCAGAAACTCCAACTGCTTAACTCCCATAATTGACTTTGACATGTTTATTCGTAATCCATGCCTGTCTAACCTTTCAAAAATCACCTTTAGGTGGTTACGATGTTCTTCTTCTGAAGTGGATGCAATCAAAATATCATCCAGGTATGGAAAGGTGAAGTCTAATCCTTGCAATACCTGGTGTATGAATCTCTGAAAGGTGGACGGTGCGTTTTTTAACCCAAAACTCATCACATTGAACTCAAACAGTCCAAAGGGTGTAATTATTGCTGTTTTTGCTTTATCTTCTTCCGCTATAGGTATCTGGAAATATGCTTTGAAAAGGTCGATTTTCGAAAATATTTTTTTACCTTTTAAAATGTGATTAAAATCGTTGATTCTGGGGATGGGGTATCTGTCCGGAGTGGTTATAGCGTTCAGCCTCCTATAATCGCCACAAGGACGAATGGTCCCATCTTTTTTTGTCACCATATGAAGCGGACTTGCCCACTGGGAATTTGATCGCCTGATGATGTCGTGGTCCAACATGTATTGGAACTCTTGTTTTGCCAGTGCCAGTTTCTTTGGGTCCAGTTGTCTTGCTTTCGAATACACTGGCTGCCCCTCTGTAATTATCTGGTGTTCAACGTTATGCTTGGCTCCAACTATTAACAGAGTTGGCTTCGTAATCTGCGGGTACTGGGCTAATATGTCGTAATATTTCGACGTTTTATCCATTGTGCTAATTGTAGAGTTTGTGGTGATGGATGTGACTTCTCCCTTAATTGCGAGGTTAGTCACACCATCAATTAATTTCCTATTATTGATATCAATTATGAGCTTATATTTGTTCAGGAAATCTGCACCTATTATACCCTTTGTTGTTCCACCTATTACGAATGGCCATTGCATTGGTCTACGGAGTCCCATGTCCACCGTCAACATCCTGATCCCATAAGTAGGAATTTCTGTGCCATTTGCAGCGTACAGTTTAAAATCACCTTTTACCCTGTCGTTTTTCGTAGCTGGAATCAAGCTAACATCTGCACCACTGTCGATTAAGAATCGCAAACCTGTTTTTTTGTCTTTTACAAATAGACGGTATCTGCGACAATCCTGGATATTGTTTGCAGTAGAACTTGTCGCTACTTCTACTGCTGATTCGCTTTTCCCTGATTGTTTTGCATCCATGCGCAGGGAGGTGTGCATTTTTCCGGCATACATTTATCCCCAAAAGTATAGTGGTAGTAACAATACTTCCCTTTCTGATTGAAATTCTTCTGACTCCTACTTCTGCTTCGGTTTCCATACCTGCTTCTGCTGCCGTCTCTGTTCCTGTCAAAAGTACGGCTTGGGGAACGTGACTGTCGGTCTATACTCAACTTGGCTATTTGATGTTCCATCGCCGACATTCGTTGTAGAATTCCTTCCCAAGGGGGCGCATTCCTGCTGGTTGCAGCACACTCTGTCCCTGTACTCATTTCCGCAATTCTGTCTGCCATTATTGCCAGTTTTTCTAAATTTTCTTCGGAAACCAGTAAAATATTTTTAACATTGTCCGAGAGCTTATCCAACCACAATGTTTTCAATACTTTATCTGAGATATCATCAGTCGCTAGGGTTCTCATTCTTTGTAATAACTGACTCGGCTTCGTGTCTCCAAGTTCTATGCCCGTGACTAAACGTTTTATTCTTTTATTTTCACTTTCTTTAAATATGCTTAACAACCTTTCCTTTGCTGCTGTATATTTTTCGGTTATGGTTCCATCGGAAACGAGATCCCAAATATTTTCGACATACTTTGGTTCCAACTGGGCTACCAAGTAATTGAATTTTGTGCTTTCCACCGTTATACCGGTGATTGCAAACTGGGCTTCTACCTGGTAGAACCATACCTCCGGTTTTTCCGTCCAAAATGGCGGTAGTTTTATACTCACCTTGTGAGTTTCGTTTGCGGTCGAAACAGATGGCTTATCCATTTTAATCGGGGTCACCAAATTGTGGCGGCTCCGTGAACTCGGGTTTAATAATAATAATGTTTGACTCGTCGAGACTTTAATACTTTATTTTTATTCTCTGATATATATTGCGCGTGGTCGAAAGGAACTCTGTCTTTTTTGTTACACGATCTCTCCGCTCGCTTCTCACACCACACGCATACCAACCCTCGCTCATCGTCATTCCTACCACACGCTCTTTGTCAGTCGTGCCACATGCTCTGCGTCAGTCGTGCCACAGAACTTTTTATTTTACGCTTTTTTGTACGTGAAACTTATTTTGATCGCTCCTCCTAATACATTTAATCTGTGTTCATTTTCCCTAATCCTACGGAGATCTCTCACGGGTATTTCTACCTCCATTTCAATGCCCCTTTCCTTTATTTTGGGCTCCTTCTTCAGGGCCCACTCTGCGACATTCATCTCTGGGTGTTCCAAGGGCATGATCTCCAAAACATCCTGATAAGTGATCTCTTTATTATTAATGTATATCAGTACCCTAGCTGTACCAATTAGCCTCCTTCCACTGATTAGTGTTATTTTTTCCTCCGGGTGTCTGTCATTTATTGCCGCTATTGCGTCCCTGAGGTTTAATAACGACTCAATGTCTGTTGTTGTCAGAATACAACCTCCAGCTTTGGGCCCCCATCTTGTTATTTTTATGGGCTTTTTGCTGGAGACCCTAAACCTCCATATCTGACACCAGATTCTGTTGAGCTCGTCCCTCGATAGTTCTTTCCCTGGCATAGGGTAGCCCTTTTTAACTATTCCCACCGTTCTGTCGTCTACTCCAAATTCTCTTCTACGTGAAGGTCCCGCCTCTTCCCTCTGCTCCTCGGGATCACGTTGGGGTGGTGGTGGTCCGTTATCCTGGGCCACCCTCATCTCCCCTTGCTGACCGGATACTACTCCTTCCTGCTGTCCTTTCTGTTCGTTCTGAGTTAGCGCTTTAACCATCGTCCTGCCACCCTGCCAAGGGTTGATGACTAGGGGGCTCTTTCCCCTCTTGTTAACTCCTGTCGTTGCTTCCTTTTTTGGGGCTGCAGCCACCACTTCTATTTCTTTGCTTAGCTTTTCCATTTCCATTCTGTAATAAAGACAGAAAGGTTATATGCAAACTCACAGAGTAGTTAATTCTTTCGAAGGTTTATACATTGCATTATTTATGCATTCCAGTTACTTTTACCCTTATGGTAACCTTCTTTTTCTTTTTTTTATATTATTTCCTTATCTACTTAAAATAAACATTACTTTGGCGCAGTCGGCCAAGGCACAGGAAAAAGGAGAATAGGGTGGGGGGTGGGGGGCCCAGCAGCGAAAACAGGGAAAAAGCCAGTCAACGGCTTCACTGTTGTTACCGCCTCGTTGATCGTCCCCTGCCCTGCAACCACCTTTCTTCTCGGTTCCCCTGACTACGCAATTTATTTATTTTATTTATTCCTACTCGCAAACTTTCTGACTGCTCTTCCGCGTTTCTCAAGAGTTCCCTGTCGTTCCCGGTTCGCGTCCCTGTTCGGTAATTTATGTGCATACAAGAACCTACATCGACTTTAGTCCGGACAAGAACCTACATCGACTTTAGTCCAGACAAGAATCTACATCGACTTTAGTCCAGACAAGAACCTACACCGACTTTAGTTCAGACAAGAACCTACATCGACTTTAGTCCGGACAAGAACCTACATCGACTTTAGTCCGGACACGAACCTACATCGACTTTAGTCCGGACAAGAACCAACATCGACTTTAGTCCGGACAAGAACCTATATCGACTTTAGTCTGGACAAGAACCTATATCGACTTTAGTCCAGACAAGAACCTACATCGACTTTAGTCCGGACAAGAACCTACATCGACTTTAGTCCAGACAAGAATCTACATCGACTTTAGTCCAGACAAGAACCTACACCGACTTTAGTTCAGACAAGAACCTACATCGCCTTTAGTCCGGACAAGAACCTACATCGACTTTAGTCCGGACAAGAACCTACATCGACTTTAGTCCGGACAAGAACCAACATGGACTTTAGTCCGGACAAGAACCTATATCGACTTTAGTCTGGACAAGAACCTATATCGACTTTAGTCCATACAAGAACCTACATCGACTTTAGTCCGGACAAGAACCTACATCGACTTTAGTCCAGACAAGAATCTACATCGACTTTAGTCCAGACAAGAACCTACACCGACTTTAGTTCAGACAAGAACCTACATCGACTTTAGTCCGGACAAGAACCTACATCGACTTTAGTCCGGACACGAACCTACATCGACTTTAGTCCGGACAAGAACCAACATCGACTTTAGTCCGGACAAGAACCTATATCGACTTTAGTCTGGACAAGAACCTATATCGACTTTAGTCCAGACAAGAACCTACATCGACTTTAGTCCGGACAAGAACCTACATCGACTTTAGTCCAGACAAGAATCTACATCGACTTTAGTCCAGACAAGAACCTACACCGACTTTAGTTCAGACAAGAACCTACATCGCCTTTAGTCCGGACAAGAACCTACATCGACTTTAGTCCGGACAAGAACCTACATCGACTTTAGTCCGGACAAGAACCAACATGGACTTTAGTCCGGACAAGAACCTATATCGACTTTAGTCTGGACAAGAACCTATATCGACTTTAGTCCATACAAGAACCTACATCGACTTTAGTCCGGACAAGAACCTACATCGACTTTAGTCCAGACAAGAATCTACATCGACTTTAGTCCAGACAAGAACCTACACCGACTTTAGTTCAGACAAGAACCTACATCGCATTTAGTCCGGACAAGAACCTACACCGACTTTAGTTCAGACAAGAACCTACAACGACTTTAGTCAGGACAAGAACCTACATCGACTTTAGTCCGGACAAGAACCTACATCGACTTTAGTCCGGACAAGAACCTATATCGACTTTAGTCCGGACAAGAACCTACACCGACTTTAGTTCAGACAAGAATCTACATCGACTTTAGTCCAGACAAGAACCTACACCGACTTTAGTTCAGACAAGAATCTACATCGACTTTAGTCCAGACAAGAACCTACACCGACTTTAGTTCAGACAAGAACCTACATCGACTTTAGTCCGGACAAGAACCTATATCGACTTCAGTCTGGACAAGAACCAACATCGACTTTAGTTCAGACAAGAATCTACATCGACTTTAGTCCAGACAAGAACCTACACCGACTTTAGTTCAGACAAGAACCTACATCGACTTTAGTCCGGACAAGAACCTATATCGACTTTAGTCCGGACAAGAACCTACATCGCCTTCAGTCCGGACAAGAACCTACATCGACTTTAGTCCGGACAAGAACCTATATCGACTTTAGTCCAGAGAAGAACCTACATCGACTTTAGTCCTGACAAGAACCTACATCGACTTTAGTCCAGACAAGAATCTACATCGACTTTAGTCCAGACAAGAACCTACACCGACTTTAGTCCGGACAATAACCTATATCGACTTTAGTCCAGAGAAGAACCTACATCGACTTTAGTCCGGACAAGAACCTACATCGATTTTAGTCCGGACAAGAACCAACATCGACTTTAGTCCGGTCAAGAACCTACATCGACTTTAGTCTGGACAAGAACCTACATCGACTTTAGTCCAGACAAGAACCTACATCGACTTTAGTCCAGACAAGAACCTACACCGACTTTAGTTCAGACAAGAACCTACATCAACTTTAGTCCGGACAAGAACCTACATCGACTTTAGTTCAGACAAGAACCTACATCGACTTTAGTCCGGACAAGAACCTACATCGACTTTAGTCCAGACAAGAACCTACACCGACTTTAGTTCAGACAAGAACCTACATCGCCTTTAGTCCGGACAAGAACCTACATCGACTTTAGTCCGGACAAGAACCAACATCGACTTTAGTCCGGACAAGAACCTACATCGACTTTAGTCCAGACAAGAACCTACACCGACTTTAGTTCAGACAAGAACTTATATCGACTTTAGTCCAGACAAGAATCTACATCGACTTTAGTCCAGACAAGAACCAACATCGACTTTAGTCCGGTCAAGAACCTACATCGACTTTAGTCTGGACAAGAGCCTACATCAACTTTAGTCCAGACAAGAACCTACATCGACTTTAGTCCAGACAAGAACCTACACCGACTTTAGTTCAGACAAGAATCTACATCGACTTTAGTCCAGACAAGAACCTACACCGACTTTAGTTCAGACAAGAACCTACATCGACTTTAGTCCGGACAAGAACCTACATCGACTTTAGTCCGGACAAGAACCAACATCGACTTTAGTTCAGACAAGAATCTACATCGACTTTAGTCCAGACAAGAACCTACACCGACTTTAGTTCAGACAAGAACCTACATCGACTTTAGTCCGGACAAGAACCTATATCGACTTTAGTCCGGACAAGAACCTACATCGCCTTCAGTCCGGACAAGAACCTACATCGACTTTAGTCCGGACAAGAACCTATATCGACTTTAGTCCAGAGAAGAACCTACATCGACTTTAGTCCTGACAAGAACCTACATCGACTTTAGTCCAGACAAGAATCTACATCGACTTTAGTCCAGACAAGAACCTACACCGACTTTAGTCCGCACAAGAACCTATATCGACTTTAGTCCAGAGAAGAACCTACATCGACTTTAGTCCGGACAAGAACCTACATCGATTTTAGTCCGGACAAGAACCAACATCGACTTTAGTCCGGTCAAGAACCTACATCGACTTTAGTCTGGACAAGAACCTACATCGACTTTAGTCCAGACAAGAACCTACATCGACTTTAGTCCAGACAAGAACCTACACCGACTTTAGTTCAGACAAGAACCTACATCAACTTTAGTCCGGACAAGAACCTACATCGACTTTAGTTCAGACAAGAACCTACATCGACTTTAGTCCGGACAAAAACCTACATCGACTTTAGTCCAGACAAGAACCTACACCGACTTTAGTTCAGACAAGAACCTACATCGCCTTTAGTCCGGACAAGAACCTACATCGACTTTAGTCCGGACAAGAACCAACATCGACTTTAGTCCGGACAAGAACCTACATCGACTTTAGTCCAGACAAGAACCTACACCGACTTTAGTTCAGACAAGAACTTATATCGACTTTAGTCCAGACAAGAATCTACATCGACTTTAGTCCAGACAAGAACCTACATCGATTTTAGTCCGGACAAGAACCAACATCGACTTTAGTCCGGTCAAGAACCTACATCGACTTTAGTCTGGACAAGAACCTACATCAACTTTAGTCCAGACAAGAACCTACATCGACTTTAGTCCAGACAAGAACCTACACCGACTTTAGTTCAGACAAGAATCTACATCGACTTTAGTCCAGACAAGAACCTACACCGACTTTAGTTCAGACAAGAACCTACATCGACTTTAGTCCGGACAAGAACCTACATCGACTTTAGTCCGGACAAGAACCAACATCGACTTTAGTTCAGACAAGAATCTACATCGACTTTAGTCCAGACAAGAACCTACACCGACTTTAGTTCAGACAAGAACCTACATCGACTTTAGTCCGGACAAGAACCTATATCGACTTTAGTCCGGACAAGAACCTACATCGCCTTCAGTCCGGACAAGAACCTACATCGACTTTAGTCCGGACAAGAACCTATATCGACTTTAGTCCAGAGAAGAACCTACATCGACTTTAGTCCTGACAAGAACCTACATCGACTTTAGTCCAGACAAGAATCTACATCGACTTTAGTCCAGACAAGAACCTACACCGACTTTAGTCCGGACAAGAACCTATATCGACTTTAGTCCAGAGAAGAACCTACATCGACTTTAGTCCGGACAAGAACCTACATCGATTTTAGTCCGGACAAGAACCAACATCGACTTTAGTCCGGTCAAGAACCTACATCGACTTTAGTCTGGACAAGAACCTACATCGACTTTAGTCCAGACAAGAACCTACATCGACTTTAGTCCAGACAAGAACCTACACCGACTTTAGTTCAGACAAGAACCTACATCAACTTTAGTCCGGACAAGAACCTACATCGACTTTAGTCCGGACAAGAACCTATATCGACTTTAGTCCGGACAAGAACCTACATCGACTTTAGTCTGGACAAGAACCTACATCGACTTTAGTTCAGACAAGAATCTACATCGACTTTAGTCCGGACAAGAACCTATATCGACTTTAGTCCGGACAAGAACCTACATCGCCTTTAGTCCGGACAAGAACCAACATCGACTTTAGTCCGGTCAAGAACCTACATCGACTTTAGTCTGGACAAGAACCTACATCGACTTTAGTCCAGACAAGAACCTACATCGACTTTAGTCCAGACAAGAACCTACATCGACTTTAGTCCGGACAAGAACCTACATCGACTTTAGTCCAGACAAGAATCTACATCGACTTTAGTCCAGACAAGAACCTACACCGACTTTAGTTCAGACAAGAACCTACATCGCCTTTAGTCCGGACAAGAACCTACATCGACTTTAGTCCGGACAAGAACCTACATCGACTTTAGTCCGGACAAGAACCAACATGGACTTTAGTCCGGACAAGAACCTATATCGACTTTAGTCCAGACAAGAACCTACACCGACTTTAGTTCAGACAAGAACCTACATCGACTTTAGTCCGGACAAGAACCTACATCGACTTTAGTCCGGACAAGAACCAACATCGACTTTAGTTCAGACAAGAACCTACATCGACTTTAGTCCGGACAAGAACCTATATCGACTTTAGTCCGGACAAGAACCTACATCGCCTTTAGTCCGGACAAGAACCTACATCGACTTTAGTCCGGACAAGAACCTATATCGACTTTAGTCCAGAGAAGAACCTACATCGACTTTAGTCCGGACAAGAACCCATATCAACTTTAGTCCGGACAAGAACCTACATCGACTTTAGTCCGGACAAGAACCTACATCGACTTTAGTTCAGACAAGAATCTACATCGACTTTAGTCCGGACAAGAACCTATATCGACTTTAGTCTGGACAAGAACCAACATCGTCTTTAGTTCAGACAAGAATCTACATCGACTTTAGTCCAGACAAGAACCTATATCGACTTTAGTCCAGAGAAGAACCTACATCGACTTTAGTCCTGACAAGAACCTACATCGACTTTAGTCCAGACAAGAATCTACATCGACTTTAGTCCAGACAAGAACCTACACCGACTTTAGTCCGGACAAGAACCTATATCGACTTTAGTCCAGAGAAGAACCTACATCGACTTTAGTCCGGACAAGAACCTACATCGATTTTAGTCCGGACAAGAACCAACATCGACTTTAGTCCGGTCAAGAACCTACATCGACTTTAGTCTGGACAAGAACCTACATCGACTTTAGTCCAGACAAGAACCTACATCGACTTTAGTCCAGACAAGAACCTACACCGACTTTAGTTCAGACAAGAACCTACATCAACTTTAGTCCGGACAAGAACCTACATCGACTTTAGTTCAGACAAGAACCTACATCGACTTTAGTCCGGACAAAAACCTACATCGACTTTAGTCCAGACAAGAACCTACACCGACTTTAGTTCAGACAAGAACCTACATCGCCTTTAGTCCGGACAAGAACCTACATCGACTTTAGTCCGGACAAGAACCAACATCGACTTTAGTCCGGACAAGAACCTACATCGACTTTAGTCCAGACAAGAACCTACACCGACTTTAGTTCAGACAAGAACTTATATCGACTTTAGTCCAGACAAGAATCTACATCGACTTTAGTCCAGACAAGAACCTACATCGATTTTAGTCCGGACAAGAACCAACATCGACTTTAGTCCGGTCAAGAACCTACATCGACTTTAGTCTGGACAAGAACCTACATCAACTTTAGTCCAGACAAGAACCTACATCGACTTTAGTCCAGACAAGAACCTACACCGACTTTAGTTCAGACAAGAATCTACATCGACTTTAGTCCAGACAAGAACCTACACCGACTTTAGTTCAGACAAGAACCTACATCGACTTTAGTCCGGACAAGAACCTACATCGACTTTAGTCCGGACAAGAACCAACATCGACTTTAGTTCAGACAAGAATCTACATCGACTTTAGTCCAGACAAGAACCTACACCGACTTTAGTTCAGACAAGAACCTACATCGACTTTAGTCCGGACAAGAACCTATATCGACTTTAGTCCGGACAAGAACCTATATCGACTTTAGTCCGGACAAGAACCTACATCGACTTTAGTCCGGACAAGAACCTATATCGACTTTAGTCCAGAGAAGAACCTACATCGACTTTAGTCCAGAGAAGAACCTACATCGACTTTAGTCCGGACAAGAACCTATATCGACTTTAGTCCGGACAAGAACCTACATCGACTTTAGTCCGGACAAGAACCTACATCGACTTTAGTTCAGACAAGAATCTACATCGACTTTAGTCCGGACAAGAACCTATATCGATTTTAGTCCGGACAAGAACCTACACCGACTTTAGTTCAGACAAGAATCTACATCGACTTTAGTCCAGACAAGAACCTACACCGACTTTAGTTCAGACAAGAATCTACATCGACTTTAGTCCAGACAAGAACCTACACCGACTTTAGTTCAGACAAGAACCTACATCGACTTTAGTCCGGACAAGAACCTATATCGACTTTAGTCTGGACAAGAACCAACATCGACTTTAGTTCAGACAAGAATCTACATCGACTTTAGTCCAGACAAGAACCTACACCGACTTTAGTTCAGACAAGAACCTACATCGACTTTAGTCCGGACAAGAACCTATATCGACTTTAGTCCGGACAAGAACCTACATCGCCTTCAGTCCGGACAAGAACCTACATCGACTTTAGTCCGGACAAGAACCTATATCGACTTTAGTCCAGAGAAGAACCTACATCGACTTTAGTCCTGACAAGAACCTACATCGACTTTAGTCCAGACAAGAATCTACATCGACTTTAGTCCAGACAAGAACCTACACCGACTTTAGTCCGGACAATAACCTATATCGACTTTAGTCCAGAGAAGAACCTACATCGACTTTAGTCCGGACAAGAACCTACATCGATTTTAGTCCGGACAAGAACCAACATCGACTTTAGTCCGGTCAAGAACCTACATCGACTTTAGTCTGGACAAGAACCTACATCGACTTTAGTCCAGACAAGAACCTACATCGACTTTAGTCCAGACAAGAACCTACACCGACTTTAGTTCAGACAAGAACCTACATCAACTTTAGTCCGGACAAGAACCTACATCGACTTTAGTTCAGACAAGAACCTACATCGACTTTAGTCCGGACAAGAACCTACATCGACTTTAGTCCAGACAAGAACCTACACCGACTTTAGTTCAGACAAGAACCTACATCGCCTTTAGTCCGGACAAGAACCTACATCGACTTTAGTCCGGACAAGAACCAACATCGACTTTAGTCCGGACAAGAACCTACATCGACTTTAGTCCAGACAAGAACCTACACCGACTTTAGTTCAGACAAGAACTTATATCGACTTTAGTCCAGACAAGAATCTACATCGACTTTAGTCCAGACAAGAACCTACATCGATTTTAGTCCGGACAAGAACCAACATCGACTTTAGTCCGGTCAAGAACCTACATCGACTTTAGTCTGGACAAGAGCCTACATCAACTTTAGTCCAGACAAGAACCTACATCGACTTTAGTCCAGACAAGAACCTACACCGACTTTAGTTCAGACAAGAATCTACATCGACTTTAGTCCAGACAAGAACCTACACCGACTTTAGTTCAGACAAGAACCTACATCGACTTTAGTCCGGACAAGAACCTACATCGACTTTAGTCCGGACAAGAACCAACATCGACTTTAGTTCAGACAAGAATCTACATCGACTTTAGTCCAGACAAGAACCTACACCGACTTTAGTTCAGACAAGAACCTACATCGACTTTAGTCCGGACAAGAACCTATATCGACTTTAGTCCGGACAAGAACCTACATCGCCTTCAGTCCGGACAAGAACCTACATCGACTTTAGTCCGGACAAGAACCTATATCGACTTTAGTCCAGAGAAGAACCTACATCGACTTTAGTCCTGACAAGAACCTACATCGACTTTAGTCCAGACAAGAATCTACATCGACTTTAGTCCAGACAAGAACCTACACCGACTTTAGTCCGGACAAGAACCTATATCGACTTTAGTCCAGAGAAGAACCTACATCGACTTTAGTCCGGACAAGAACCTACATCGATTTTAGTCCGGACAAGAACCAACATCGACTTTAGTCCGGTCAAGAACCTACATCGACTTTAGTCTGGACAAGAACCTACATCGACTTTAGTCCAGACAAGAACCTACATCGACTTTAGTCCAGACAAGAACCTACACCGACTTTAGTTCAGACAAGAACCTACATCAACTTTAGTCCGGACAAGAACCTACATCGACTTTAGTTCAGACAAGAACCTACATCGACTTTAGTCCGGACAAAAACCTACATCGACTTTAGTCCAGACAAGAACCTACACCGACTTTAGTTCAGACAAGAACCTACATCGCCTTTAGTCCGGACAAGAACCTACATCGACTTTAGTCCGGACAAGAACCAACATCGACTTTAGTCCGGACAAGAACCTACATCGACTTTAGTCCAGACAAGAACCTACACCGACTTTAGTTCAGACAAGAACTTATATCGACTTTAGTCCAGACAAGAATCTACATCGACTTTAGTCCAGACAAGAACCTACATCGATTTTAGTCCGGACAAGAACCAACATCGACTTTAGTCCGGTCAAGAACCTACATCGACTTTAGTCTGGACAAGAACCTACATCAACTTTAGTCCAGACAAGAACCTACATCGACTTTAGTCCAGACAAGAACCTACACCGACTTTAGTTCAGACAAGAATCTACATCGACTTTAGTCCAGACAAGAACCTACACCGACTTTAGTTCAGACAAGAACCTACATCGACTTTAGTCCGGACAAGAACCTACATCGACTTTAGTCCGGACAAGAACCAACATCGACTTTAGTTCAGACAAGAATCTACATCGACTTTAGTCCAGACAAGAACCTACACCGACTTTAGTTCAGACAAGAACCTACATCGACTTTAGTCCGGACAAGAACCTATATCGACTTTAGTCCGGACAAGAACCTACATCGCCTTCAGTCCGGACAAGAACCTACATCGACTTTAGTCCGGACAAGAACCTATATCGACTTTAGTCCAGAGAAGAACCTACATCGACTTTAGTCCTGACAAGAACCTACATCGACTTTAGTCCAGACAAGAATCTACATCGACTTTAGTCCAGACAAGAACCTACACCGACTTTAGTCCGGACAAGAACCTATATCGACTTTAGTCCAGAGAAGAACCAACATCGACTTTAGTCCGGTCAAGAACCTACATCGACTTTAGTCCGGACAAGAACCAACATCGACTTTAGTCCGGACAAGAACCTACATCGACTTTAGTCCAGACAAGAACCTACACCGACTTTAGTTCAGACAAGAACTTATATCGACTTTAGTCCAGACAAGAATCTACATCGACTTTAGTCCAGACAAGAACCTACATCGATTTTAGTCCGGACAAGAACCAACATCGACTTTAGTCCGGTCAAGAACCTACATCGACTTTAGTCTGGACAAGAACCTACATCAACTTTAGTCCAGACAAGAACCTACATCGACTTTAGTCCAGACAAGAACCTACACCGACTTTAGTTCAGACAAGAATCTACATCGACTTTAGTCCAGACAAGAACCTACACCGACTTTAGTTCAGACAAGAACCTACATCGACTTTAGTCCGGACAAGAACCTACATCGACTTTAGTCCGGACAAGAACCAACATCGACTTTAGTTCAGACAAGAATCTACATCGACTTTAGTCCAGACAAGAACCTACACCGACTTTAGTTCAGACAAGAACCTACATCGACTTTAGTCCGGACAAGAACCTATATCGACTTTAGTCCGGACAAGAACCTACATCGCCTTCAGTCCGGACAAGAACCTACATCGACTTTAGTCCGGACAAGAACCTATATCGACTTTAGTCCAGAGAAGAACCTACATCGACTTTAGTCCTGACAAGAACCTACATCGACTTTAGTCCAGACAAGAATCTACATCGACTTTAGTCCAGACAAGAACCTACACCGACTTTAGTCCGGACAAGAACCTATATCGACTTTAGTCCAGAGAAGAACCTACATCGACTTTAGTCCGGACAAGAACCTACATCGATTTTAGTCCGGACAAGAACCAACATCGACTTTAGTCCGGTCAAGAACCTACATCGACTTTAGTCTGGACAAGAACCTACATCGACTTTAGTCCAGACAAGAACCTACATCGACTTTAGTCCAGACAAGAACCTACACCGACTTTAGTTCAGACAAGAACCTACATCAACTTTAGTCCGGACAAGAACCTACATCGACTTTAGTCCGGACAAGAACCTATATCGACTTTAGTCCGGACAAGAACCTACATCGACTTTAGTCTGGACAAGAACCTACATCGACTTTAGTTCAGACAAGAATCTACATCGACTTTAGTCCGGACAAGAACCTATATCGACTTTAGTCCGGACAAGAACCTACATCGCCTTTAGTCCGGACAAGAACCAACATCGACTTTAGTCCGGTCAAGAACCTACATCGACTTTAGTCTGGACAAGAACCTACATCGACTTTAGTCCAGACAAGAACCTACATCGACTTTAGTCCAGACAAGAACCTACATCGACTTTAGTCCGGACAAGAACCTACATCGACTTTAGTCCAGACAAGAATCTACATCGACTTTAGTCCAGACAAGAACCTACACCGACTTTAGTTCAGACAAGAACCTACATCGCCTTTAGTCCGGACAAGAACCTACATCGACTTTAGTCCGGACAAGAACCTACATCGACTTTAGTCCGGACAAGAACCAACATGGACTTTAGTCCGGACAAGAACCTATATCGACTTTAGTCCAGACAAGAACCTACACCGACTTTAGTTCAGACAAGAACCTACATCGACTTTAGTCCGGACAAGAACCTACATCGACTTTAGTCCGGACAAGAACCAACATCGACTTTAGTTCAGACAAGAACCTACATCGACTTTAGTCCGGACAAGAACCTATATCGACTTTAGTCCGGACAAGAACCTACATCGCCTTTAGTCCGGACAAGAACCTACATCGACTTTAGTCCGGACAAGAACCTATATCGACTTTAGTCCAGAGAAGAACCTACATCGACTTTAGTCCGGACAAGAACCTATATCGACTTTAGTCCGGACAAGAACCTACATCGACTTTAGTCCGGACAAGAACCTACATCGACTTTAGTTCAGACAAGAATCTACATCGACTTTAGTCCGGACAAGAACCTATATCGACTTTAGTCCGGACAAGAACCTACATCGCCTTTAGTCCGGACAAGAACCTACACCGACTTTAGTTCAGACAAGAACCTACATCGACTTTAGTCCGGACAAGAACCTACATCGACTTTAGTCCGGACAAGAACCAACATCGACTTTAGTTCAGACAAGAACCTACATCGACTTTAGTCCGGACAAGAACCTATATCGACTTTAGTCCGGACAAGAACCTACATCGCCTTTAGTCCGGACAAGAACCTACATCGACTTTAGTCCGGACAAGAACCTATATCGACTTTAGTCCAGAGAAGAATCTACATCGACTTTAGTCCGGACAAGAACCTATATCGACTTTAGTCCGGACAAGAACCTACATCGCCTTTAGTCCGGACAAGAACCTACATCGACTTTAGGCCGGACAAGAACCAACATCGACTTTAGTCCGGACAAGAACCTTTTTTTTTTTTTAAGGGCGGTGGGGGAATGCTGCTTATGCACACCCCCCCTAACGATGACAGTCGGGGGGGTAGTGTCGGGCTCGGCTTCCCTTAGATGGTATTTGGGAATTATACTTGCCTACGCAACCGCCTTACCGACTAAACCCCCACCGCCCAAGGGCACCATCCCTTCTTAAACGGCCGTACCGTCCGGCATTGACCGGGGACCCGCTATGCGCATTTAACGCCCGGCCAATGTTTTTCGGTTAATTCCGTGCGCATGTTCTTCTCAATTAGGTCGACCAAAAACATAACTATATTTTATCTTTTATCTTTTTATCTTTTAACTTTAACTGTATTTTTTAACCTTTTCTCTTTTTAAATTTTTTATTTTCATTTCTATTTGTTTTTCTTCTTATTTATTATTAACTTGCATGAACCTTTTAACAACTATACTATTCTGTATTATACTATAATATAATTATGAACTTAAAATACTATATAACTATGTACACAGAACTCAGAACTCAAAATAACTAAATACACAGAACTCAAACCTCAAGGTAAACAAACTTAAACTTATGTAAGAACAATTCTACCTTTTTCAATTTTCCTCTCTAAGTCTTCTTTATATAAAATAATATCATTAATATATTTATTAATCTTATCCCATGTGTTAGAATCCCTAAGCATTAAATCGATCCAAGTTTCTGCCGTAATTACAGCACCAATATCTACTTCCAACATATGCCTTTTGACTAACCAGCGATCGCATCTGAAAAACGTATGATCGGGATCATCCCTAACGTCATCCTCACAGAACCAACACGCGTCTGTAGTGCTCTTGCCAATTCTTTGCCTATAAGAATTAAAAACTCCATGACCCGTCAAGGCCTGGGTAAGTCTAAAATTAAGCCTGCCCCATCTCCTAGTAATCCACGGTAGAATATCAGGTATACAATTTTTTGTCCATGTAGCTTTCTGAGAATTGGACCATCGTTCCTGCCATTCCACAATATGCTCGTTCTGTACTAATCGAATTTCTTCTTTTTCAGCTTCACCATCGTCAGCTGTGGCATCATCCAAAAGTAAGTATCTCTTTTTAATAAAATAAATAATCCTTCTTTCTTTCAGCTTAATATCCAGTGGAAGCACCCCGGTAATCACACTCAAGACCAATCTGGAAACTGTGCGATAAGATCTAGCTACTCTGATCAAACCAAGGCGTTGGATTGATTCCAGTTTAACAAGGTTTCTCCTATATAATAGTGCTCTATCACACCAAATTGGACACGCATATCCAAGAATGGATTCCAATATATTATACAGTAGAAGGCGACCACCTTCTGTAGGTCCACCAATATTCATAGTTATTCTCGCAATATGCATTACAACATTAGAGGCCTTTTTAACAGATTTATCAATATGACCGAAGAAGTTATTATATCTGTTTAGATAAACTCCTAAGTATTTTATCTCCTCACTAGGTTTAATATTATTACCCAAAATATTCAAAGAAAAATCATTAGGAATATGTTTCCTATTTACCATAATAAATTTAGTTTTATGAGGAGCCATGGTCAGGCCTTTCTCATTTAGCCAAGGTGCTATCACACTATTTATTGCTACTTCAATGTTATTTTTTAACAAATGTAGATTTTTATTCGATGAGTACACCGCGATGTCGTCCGCATACGCGATAATACGCACATCCGAATCAATGTGAAGGTCCAATAGATCATCATAGATCAGGTTCCATATAATCGGTGAGATTATTGAGCCCTGGGGCACTCCTTTTTGCACTGGTACACGCATACGACGGTCCACCGCCCTGTAGGTTACGAATCTATCCTTAAAATAATCTTGGAGGATCCTTTGTAGATACCTAGGGAAATCCCTCTTCCTGAGCATTTCGAAAATAACCGACCATGGAATCGAATTAAACGCGTTCATCACATCCAGGCTGACCACTATGCCAAACTTGCTCTTTCTATTAGTTGTCACTACAAAATTCCTGATCACTTGTAGTGCGTCCAATGAGGATCGGCCTTTTGTAAAGCCAAATTGCTTATCACTAAACGGGGGATCCCCAAGGTGTTCAAGGATCCGATCCCTTAATATCATTTCGAGAAGTTTATTAATTGAGCAACCAATACAAATTGGCCTAAAGTTAGAGGGAATTAAAGTCCTGTCATCAGTTTTATTAAGTAGGATAACTCTGTTGTCCTTCCATCTTTTCGGAACAAAACCTAATTGAAAACACGAATCCAATATTTGAGCAATAACTCCTGCGTCGTTTGAAGTTATATATTTAATAATTCCAGGTGGAATTCTATCCAAGCCTGGAGCCTTCTTAATATTCAGTCTTTGTCCTAACAACTCTATTTCGCATCTGGTAACTCTCGGAACATCCTCTAAGGCTGGAAACGAATCGTACAACACCTCATTGGACTCTCTAGGGAACAAAACCGATAGAATTTTCCTAGCTTCGTCGGCCAAAATAACCGGAGCCGTTTGCCGATTCTGGAACTTATTGCGGATTATTTGAAAGGCACGTCCCCAAACGTTCTGTTGTAAGGTATCTACAAAGCCTTTCCATAGACGTCTTTTGGAATCGTTTATTAAATACATTAATCTTTTCCTAGATTCTTTCAGCTCTTCTTTTTCTACAGCTGCATCGACTTTCTTTTTCAGCTTACGTTGATATTTCCGACGACATCTGATGACCAACTGCCGAGCATCCTGAATCTCTACGCTCCACCATGGATTACGACGATGTACGTATTTGTTACTTTTAATACGCATACTCTGATTGCAAGCTTTCTGTATATTAACTATATATTTATTAATCATTGCATTATTAATTGTTTGCATATCTAGGTTACTATTCAAGTTCTTCAACACCAAATCAAACTTATCGCTATCAAAAGTCTTAAGATTCCACGTAGATACAATGTTATGACGCAAGGACCACGCCAATACATTAGAGCCAACCGGCTCAATCTCATGGAAGCAATACCTATGATCCGAACCGCTAAGGTCCCTTAGTACTCGGCTATGAACCCTAGGTTTAATCTTATATGAACAACAAATAACATCAATTTTCGACTTCCTATTGCCTCTTTCAAACGTAAAACCTCCTCTAGAAACAATGTGAACTAAACTCATATTCTGCACGTAATAATCCAAAATATTACCTCTACTATTGGTAATGACATCACCAAAATACTTGGAGCGCGCATTAAAGTCTCCAACCAAAATAATAGGTTTGTTCCAATTCGCAATAGAAAGTCGTAACTCCTCTAAATATAACTTATAATCTCCATTCGAGCAGTTAGGTGAAATATAAACATTAATAACTACAAAATCATATGAAAAGAAACCAGAGAAAAAACGACCGATTATTTTATAGGAATTCGGAACTCTTATGTTGGAGTTTTTGATCCAAATTGCCGATTTACCATCCAGAGCTGTAATCCACTGCTGCGAGATCTTATATGGCTCTTGCATACATACCACATCCGCATAATACTTAGTACTCGTATCTTCTAACAAATCCTGAGCAACTCTGCAGTGATTAACGTTGAGTTGTAGCAGTTTCATTATGAAATTTGATAAATTGCTCCTTCAATTTTTGAACTTTTTTGCGGAAAATCGGACACGCCATAGTACTAATTAAGTGTGCCGTAGGTAATTTTAACTTCTCACACTCTAAGCATCTAAATGGATTTTTACAGTCATCTTTTAGGTGTCCATCCTGATTGCACCCTCTACACCTCTTATTATCCGTCATAACTACAGTACAATTGGAACTGTAATGTCCGGTGATGTGGCATCTAAAACGTTTAATAATGCGTGGTGCTGCGTTTAACCTCGCATAAGTAAGACCTATTCTAACGCGGTCATGTTTCACAACTTGTTGCAGATACTTCACCGGCGCATCCAGGACAGCCACCTGCATACCCATCTTAGTATTCCTCATAACCTTAAGCCGAATTTCATCTTTTTCAGCACACAAGTGTTGAGTAATCCTACTCAAGACTAAATCTTCTTCCACACAGGGATCTAAATCCCTCACTTCTAGGTCAAACATTTTCTGGATAGATTTAACCTCTTCTTTTTTCTCCACCAGATTCTGCAAATGCATTTTCACCTTATTCGGATCACCTTTCTCGGTTAATTCCAGTAATAGGAAACCGTTACGAGTCTTCCTAATCTTTTTAATCTCGCTAAAATACTCTAAGTTTCCTGGTTCAATAATCTTTTTATAAAGATTCTTGAAATCTTCATCAGATTTCACTTTAACGGCCACAGCATCAGTACGTGGTACTGTCCACCTGGGCCTTCTTTGCTTCTCTATCACTTTCCTATTATCTATCTCCGATTCTGTCTCTGTCCCTATCTTTCCTTTCCTTTTTCTTATCACCTTAAACTCTTCCTCTGCTCTCTCTCCTATCCTCCTATCCAAGCTAACTTTCCTACTACTACCTTCTCCTATTATCTTCTCAGAATTAACTTCACTAATCTTTTTTTTCTTTTTCAGCTTCGAAAGGGTACCAACCAGCTGTTCCAGAACCTGCAAGATTGACGACTCCTCATCCTGACATGTCTCCGAATCCGAGAAGACATCCATAGCAGTCGTAGGTGAGCTCCGCCTGACCCCGACCGAAGTGGGGCCACCAAACCTGTCTCGACAGAGCTCACGTTGCTCTTTCCTGATCTTCTCCAATCTATTCGACAAGGAGTACTCATCAAGAGTCCTCCCTCCAATGGGAGGACTGCCGGATTTTTTCCGTTTTCTAGCTTTAGTCTTAGCCGTAACCATAGCATAAGTTTTAATTTCAGCTTCCGTCTCTTTTTCAGAACCTGTCTCCATCTGCATGCCAGTGTTATCGGAGGCTGACAAGAGGTTTCCTACTGGATCCACCTCCAAGGTAAGTACACTTATTTTATCTTTATTTTCTGTTATTTTTTGTTTTTCCTTTTCCTCCATCAATTTTGTTATTTCTTCATTCTCTTTAACTCGTAATATTTTCATCTGTACTATACAATTTTTTATTTTATCAAAATCTTTAGGAATTTTATTGCATGATTTTTTAACTTCTGCATGTGCGTTTTTAGTATTTTTAACAAAATTAGCTAAATCCGAGATTTTTTTCTGGCATTTTAGAAAATGACCTTCTAATCTCAAAATAATTAACTTCCCGATTCATAGGGAAGTTACTGTAATTACCCCGAAAATCGAAAATTGATTTTTTAGCAGATCTTCACGTTTCATGGTCATTGGAGTCATTTTAGACTATTTTTATCAAAATGTTCGTATGTGTGTGTGTGTGTGTGTGTGTGTGTGTGTGTGTGTGTGTGTGTGCGTATGTCCGTTTGTATGGTATCAAATTTTTCGTTAACGTTTTCTGAAAAAATAACAATGCGATCAGAATAATGAATGATGCAATCGATGTGCCCCGCTGTAACTTAGAGCTGATTAGATTTTGGTCCATATTGGTCAAGTAGTTTTTTAGATTTTTTAGTTTTTTTCGAAACAAGTTCATTCAACAATGCAAATTATACGAGAGGACGGAAATTTTCCACCGAAGAAACAAACGTAACAATTATATATAATTTTAATTTTTTTTTATTAAAAAAAAATTTTTTTTTTCATTTAAAAAAAAATTTAAAAAAAATTTAAATGCATTTGTAATTTATTTTGCAACATTACTATGCTATAACAAGGAACCAAGCGAGCAACGAGCATACGATGTTGGTTCAAACATTTTGATAAGTAGAAAACTATTGAACTTCCCAAAG
This sequence comes from Lasioglossum villosulum, assembly GCA_963971365.1. Taxonomy (NCBI): domain Eukaryota; kingdom Metazoa; phylum Arthropoda; class Insecta; order Hymenoptera; family Halictidae; genus Lasioglossum; species Lasioglossum villosulum. Next base: position 26,375,393 of record OZ020495.1, on the reverse strand, counting down.
AACGTATAATCTTCTTAAAACGTATACTAAATAAATAATGATAATAATATATTGCAACTAACGAATCGGGAAGTTCTTTGTGTGGCTCGTGGAGAGTCACACACAAAATACCATCCGTACCACTAACCCTCTCGCGAGCTCGCAAAGCGAGCGAGCTACAACACCCCCACCTGCGAAGCTCGCGAAGCGAGCGAGCAACAATAACCAGCTAGTTTTCATATAGGGATCCTCTTGTTTCTCCGAGTACAGGGCCGGATCAAATATCATCGGCTCCACCGACATCCCAGAGGTCCCAGGAGCATTTAATGTTTCCTCCACCATTCTCAATTCTTCCGCCAAAGACCGAACAACGCCCGATTTCGTATCCTTTAACGTAGCCTCAGTTGTTACCGCGCTTGTAGCTATTACTGGCGGCGAAGCCAAGTCGTCCACTTTCGCCGTCCCGCAGTCATATGATGACGACCTGGGGGGGGGGGGCCTGCTCGCCCCCCCCTGCCGGCGCTGGAGTATCCCTCTCCTGTCGCAGTAAACGATATTTCCTTTTGTTGTGCCAGAGAGAAAAATCACACCACTTGCGGCTGGCCGAAACCTATAAACACCTAACTTGCCCGGGTCCAAAACCATATAAATCCGTTCGGCAGAGAGAAGAGGAAAGACACGTGCAGCCCACCCAGAAGAGGACACCCACAAAAGGAAAAGAAGAGGACAGGACAGAAGAGGAAAGGTAGGTAAAACAAGGTAAGTAAAAACAGAATAAACTAAATTAGGTAAACGAAAAATCAAGGTAAGTAAAGGTAAACAAAAAGTAAACAAAAAGGTAAACAAGAAAGGTAAACAAAAGGTAAGTATAAGGAAAAGAAGAAAAGAAACACAAAAAGAAGAAGTAAAACATCAAAATGAAAACCCACCCGCATTACGCGACCCATCCCGGCTCCACTGGACCGCCACAAGGACAGCCCAGGGAGGAAAAAGAAGAGGACCGGCTCACCGCAAACAAAACTGAAAAACAGAAAGGAGAAGAAGGAAACTAGGAGGAAGAAGGTAAACAAAAGGTAAGTAAAACAAAAAGGTAAGTAAAAATAATAGGAATAAATAACTTAGGAAAATAATAATAGGAAAGAAAAAACTCAATGTAAACTAAAGGTAAGTAAAAAATAAATATAAATAACTAATAAAATAGAATAGAGAATAGAAGAAGAGAAATAGAACCCCGAAAAATAATAGAAAATAAAGCCCCAAAAAACACGCGACCCCCCCCCTGCACCCCTCACTCCGTTCGCCACCCTCCGCAGAGGGTGCCCGGGGACCACCACGAGGAGGTGGAGTGAGAGGAATTTTAGTCATGTGACTCTCTCACACCGAGAGACCGAAATCGACAGTGGATCAGAGTCACCACTGTAGACGCCACATGACCTCAGTCCCCAGTCCAGACAAGAACCTACATCGACTTTAGTCCGGACAAGAACCTACATCGACTTTAGTCCGGACACCGACGAGATACTGTTAAAGAGTGCCAGCCTTATGGGACTACGTGTCCCGCGAAAATTCGGTGTTTTCTTACGCCCTCTGGGATTTATTCTGGGTCCAGCTAGAAAAATAAAAAGCCTCCGACGACATTTCGTTAGTGCAGAATACCACTGAAGATATTATTATTAAATATTACATCGCCTTTAGTGCGGACAAGAACCTACATCGACTTTACTCCGGACAAGAACCTACATCGACTTTAGTCCGGACAAGAACCTACATTATCTTTGGCCTTGATCAGAACGAAAAGTTTATATTGTTTGATTCGCAGCACCCATATTGTATCCCCTTTCTATCAAAGAATTTTTACCGCAATATTTTTTCCAATTTCAGTCTCTCTTTCTCTCTCTCTCTCATGAAATGAAGGAAATATCCTGTATTAAAATAACTGCAAAAAATAATTATTCAATAAGGTCAAATAAAAGGTACGATTACAGAAGTAGACACATTATATGGAATAACTAATTTTATTTAAACAAAAAAAACGAACAACATTTTAGATCTACTTCCAACAAATTGGAAAATGTATAAGGTACTATTCACAATTCCTTGGTACCTTCAAAAATTATGTTCAGTTTGAAAGTCAGAATTTGACTATGGAATGGGAAATAAAATAAAGACGACACAAAACAATTAATCTAAAATCAAAAAATCGTTTATTTCACACACACATACAAACAAATATTATAATACATAGACAAATATAATTCAAGTATTATAAAACAAATAAATAAATAGTTATTATAGTACATAGCAACTATTGATAGGAATGCAATAACAATTAACTAGGTGAAAACCGGCGGAGGAACTATTAACCTTTTGGCAGGCAGCGATAACAGCGATGACAGCGATGATTCTGCAAATAGAAAAATCCATTTTATTATCGCATCGCACGTGTTACGTCCTTGTTGGGACGTTTTTAGAGTAGTTAAAGAGTTTAAGATTTTAATAGGAGATATAACGCAGTTTTGAACCTACCTGCATTCACCGGCTTCGGTTCGGGTAATTGAGGGTACTTTTAAATGAAAATGGCTTTAAATAAGGATGTGGAACGAAGAAATCGACGTTGGGTATTTTATAATGATTTAGGAGATTGATTTTAGATGTAACAATTGAACGAAGTATATTTTATAAATGAAACAAACTCAGAATACATAGAATTGGTTAATATCTTATTGTAAATTGTTAGTATTTACCGATAGATGTATCTCGCTTTGTTTCCTTAAACTATTGTATGGTTTGGATCGCTGGGTATGCGCTTCAGCCGCTCTTTGATGAATTGGTGGTGTTTTGGTGATCCGGCGGGTGTACGTACCTTTTATTAAATTACAACTTCACCTTTAAATTATTATTGAATGCTTTAACACTTAGCACGATTGATTTAGATTGACTGGATTTACTAAACACGATGGTATACGAACACTGAACTTTGACTGTGTAACTACGTGTACGTTTAAGATTTTGAATGCGAACGAGGAAAACTCCGGAGATTTTGATTGTCGACTGACTGCTCCTGATGAGGAGGCTCCCTTTATAGATTTGTTAATCCATTGTTCTTCGCTTAATCTTCTTATGGTGGATGCATGCTCATCAATTTCTTTGTAATCATTTTCTTCTTAATCCATCGTCTATCACTTGACCGGACGTATGACATTCCATTCATTTGCACCGGTCTATTATCACGTATCGCTCGCATATTATGTTTCGAATTATTTCACTTGTTTAAATCATATTTCACTATGAATTAGTTCGGTGAAGCTTTTAATTTAAAAAAAGAAGTTTAGTTTTGAAATAGATCACATGAGTTAACAATCCTATGTAGTTCGCTACAAAATACATCTTATAACTCTTCTTAATTCGATCGCTTCAATATACAATATAATATTTGGTATAATAATTGGTTACAATTCTCGCGCAATATTAATAAAACAAGAAAAGGAATTCAGAAAGTATATGTTATATATAGACACACACACACACACACAAACATCCATTTTTATATATATGATTGAATTTATTAATTACTATCTATGACAGAACCACCGGACGTGACACACGCAACGATGATATCAGATGGCGTTGGCAAAAACTCCGCCCGATTCTACGCTCACTGCATTCCGTGCTTTAATCGGCCTTGGATTAGTCTACCTTATCGGAAAGGTGTAACTTATTCACAATGAGTTATAAGTGGATGATAGCAGGTTTTTTGAGGTACCTGCTCCACCCACGCAATTTTTGTTTTTCTAAATTGTTTTCAGGTAGATAACAAATTTCAAGAAGTATCCTTGAATTTTAAATACAGATATCTTCAGGTTATTGTGATGCAACAAATATTTGTTACGTAATGTACATAGTGTCCATGGACCAATATCTGCCAAGAATATTTTTTTACAAACTTTATTTTTGTCGAAGTTATCAAGGTCATCAGTGTTTTTTGATACATAACTACATTTTTTTATAGCATCGTGTAGCTTATCAAAAAATACATTCAAATGTGTATAGATATATGTATAGATATGTACATGACCTTGAAATGACTTTGATATTCGGTTGCTCGGTGCAACGAGATGAGTCATTTCAACATCATGTTATTGTGAATGTATATTTTCATCAGTTACACGATACAATTAAAAAAATGTAGTTATGCTTCAAAAAACACCGGTGACCATGATAACTTCGAAAGAAATGACCGTAGGAAGAAAATATTCTTGCCAGATATTGGTCTACTGACACTATGCACATTATGTAACAAATATTTGTTGCATCACAATCACCTGAAGAGATATTCAGGTGGCCTTACCACGCAAAGAAACGCCAATTTTCAAAGATCGAGGTCATTTCAAGAACATGTTGCTATACATATCTGAATGTATTTTTCCATCAGCTACACGTTGCAATTAAAAAAAATGTAGTTATGTGCTACAAAACATCGATGACCTTGACAATTACGAATAAAATGACCCTCAGAAAAGAATATTCGTGCCAGATATTGGTCCATTGACACCATACACATTACGTAACAAATATTTGTTGCATCGCAATCACCTGAAGAGATATTTAGTTGTTCTTATTTAAACGGACCTGCTCGTATAAGCAACGTGACATTAACTAAACTGCTATAAAAGATCAGAGTTAATGTTGTTACTTTCTACAAGTGCAGATATCACAATCTTATGAAAACTTCCTTCATTATTAATAGAAACGTCTTCACTTCAGGAACATTTGAAATGATTGTCTAATCTTAGTAGCATGGGGAACATACAGATCTTATCAGATAACGCAGCTACTAATAACGTAAAGGAACCTCGGTAAGAGAATCATGCAATTGTTGCACAACAAAGTATTGCATGCTTGACATGCCCTGTTACTAAAAATTGCGCACACTTACGTATTTCTGATCATTTCCTTATCGTGATTTTGTGCTTTATCGCGTGTCAGCGAAGAACCGTTATCTTCTCTGTGTATAGAAATTCTGGGAAACATGTGCGACACATTACAACAGTATGTGCAACAGCCAATGGATAGACAATGGGAATAATGTTATCGGCGTCACGGTTCGATCAAATTCTACAGCAAACATATACAGGGTGTCCCAGAATTCTTTCAATATCCGGAAATGGGTGGTTCCTGAAGCGATATTTTTCATTGCAAAAATAGTGTACGCAGCTTTGTTGAGGAGTTATTAACGAAAAACAAGAACCAATCACAGTGCGTCTACAGCGGATTGATTCTGGCTCGACCAACGGCAACACCGCGCTAAGTGGGACCTGTCCTTACGTCGGACTCCGTTCGCTGTAGCCGCGCTTTGATTGGTCCGTATTTTTCGTTAATAACTTCTAAACGAAGCCGCGGACGACATTTTTGCAAAGAGAAATGTTTCTACAAATGATCTAAGAAACCATCCATTTTCGGATGCTGAAGGAATTTTGGAGAAATTAATATAATAGACACGAGTGGGACGAATTTCCGGAATTAGCAACATTCTGTTATAACACTAGCGTACACGAAGCAACCGGGTTCACTCCTTACAAACTAATATTTGGAAAATTAGCACGACAACCCTCCAGTCAATCATACAACGATACCGATACCCGAGACTACGGCGCACAGTGGGGTATTTGGCCAGTTTGGCGCGCCAAAACTATTATGGCATTATTAATAATGTGAAGGTCATAATATTATATATCGTTGAATTCGTCTTAATACCAGCTACAACATTATCAAATCAAAAATACAGTTTAATGTTTAAAAAATCGAAGCGATCTTGTTTTTTTCTTTTAAACAAATTTTTTAAAATGTTGTTTGTATTGCAATTTATACGTTTATTAATACTGTTGAACTTTTATCTGAAACATTTTTTTGTCAGATTTAGAGAAATTGCTATTACAAACAAATTTCACGCGTAGCCGTGATAAAAATTTAAACATAAAGTCTAAATATCAAAATCATAATTTATTGAAAACGAAACACAACTATACAATATACAATATTACAACTATACAATATACAATATTACAACTATACAATATACAATATTACAACAACTTTACAATATACGTAAGCCGTAGGCTTGAACACAGACCCAAGCGAGAACCTGGAAAAGCCAATAGCGAGGATTAGGACTGCGTGAACCGGCACTGACCAAACCCGCGCAGAACGAAGGACAATAGGAAAGGAATATAAAATAAGGCACTGATACATAAATCTTACCCTTGATTAATTTACTAGCAATGATGCTTGCTCATGCTCTCCACAATATTCAAAGAAAGACTGACACTCGATTGTTTAACCGACATTACATTTTTCCAATAATATAAACTAAATATTCTAGCAATAGTAACATTCATTCTCCTTCATTTACCTCCAAGTATCTACATCCTACAGGTCAATTATTTCATCATTATCAGTCATATGCTAGACGGTCGATTCATGCCATACTGATATGTATCGCACAGAAAGTTAAATTTCTCCATGTTGTGGCACTATGATGCACCTAAACTCTTCAGGATTCTATAAAGCAATGTCTACTGAATAACGTCAAAAAAATTAGAGGGGTGTTTTGCGGAGAAAAAAAGTTATTACATAATACATTTTAATTTTTGTAAAAAAAATTGTACCATTTTCCATTGTTTATTCTATCAAAACCACCGAAGCGTTTACAACAAAAAGCTATAAAATTACTTTATATACCTTCCTTTACATCCTACGTATGTTTTTATCCCGATTCCATACACTAAACTTGTGAAAAAATCATTTCTTTAACACATGTTTTTCGACGCTTCTCTTGGTCACGAGAATATGTCACTTTCAAGTGTCTATATGTTACTAAATAGTACTGTTTATAGAAAAAATATTATTGTATATTACTCGCATATATATTTATTTGCGGCGATTACCTCGCCGCACAGTGTGACGTTTCGAACATTTAGGAGCACTTAATTCTTAATAGTGTTGTTTCTTTTTTTATCATGTATTTTGTTAAAATTACTCGAAATATGATTATTTCTCATAACTTTAACATGATTTTTGTTGTATTGGCCGAAAATACGTATTTTAACTGTTGCAAATTACTGCGTGAATGGGTATTTAATTTAAACGATATAAGGAAGTTGCAAACACAGTCTTACATAAACATATTCAAAGTTTTAATAAACTAAATAGATGTAGGGAAATACACTCTGAACAAGAGCTTTCCATTTACAACACCAGATACATATGTATCTATTCTTTTCAACTGTCAGAACAGGAGTCGACTTCATCGTATTCAGACGAACAATCACTATCGTCTTCTGTACTATTTAATTTAGGCACTGCAAGTAATTGTAGTATTCCTCGGGTAAGAATTCCTTTTCTTCTTGTGGGAATGTTCCTTAAACTGGTAATCAGAGGGTCTGACGATATGAGCAGCCTATTCATAAGGTTTGTATTCGTGGCAATCCTTGAAAATTTTCTCGTAAAAAGTTCACGACATCTTCTATTATCTTTATTTCTCGCCTCTTGTGCGTCTTCCAAATGTTGACCAATCGGAATAATACAAGAGGCAATTACAATTTTTCCATGATATAGCACTTCGTGTACGGTACTTGGCATGTAATACCAAGAATACATTTTTAAATATAAACTTGAAGCATCATTGCCATATTATTCAAATTTGTTGGCATTTATAGCAAATTCACAGTTTAACACTTCTAAAATAATATAGTGTGCAGGCTTATAAACACGTTCTTGCTCGGATAAACTGTGTTAGACGACTAGCGACTGCACGAGGTTATACTGCGTATGGCTGTGGAAAACAAATGAAAACTCCCAAAGACGCAGACCAACGCAGAATTTTTTTTCATAGCCGACTAGACAAGACTTTAATGTATTCACATTGTATAGTCTAAAGTTCATATTCGCCCATATAAGAAAATTTTACTCTGTAGAACATTGGTACATACTGAAAAGATCTTTGAGTTTCTATGATTATTAACCATAATAAATTATATGTATAATATTTAAAAACGAAAAATATTGAAAACACACTACAAAGGATTGAATAACCACTAATATAAATATAATAATTACCATAACTTCCCTATGAATCGGGAAGTTAAAAATTGAAGTTCAAATACACAAACTTTTATTTAGGTAAAGTATCACTGCCGATTGATGTATTTTCACCATTTGTATAGGCAGTAGAGTTCACTCGAGGCTTATTTTTCATATCTGAGTGCGATGAAAAAGTAAAAACAATGTCGATTGTGGATTACTGAGGTATTGCCTTCAAGGTAAGAGTAAATACGCAATTTTTAAAAAATGTTCAATTTTGGAATTAAGTGCTCCTAAATGTTCGAAACGTCACACTGTGCGCCGATGTAATTCAAACACTGTACGAACTCCGAAAAATAGCACGCGAAAACTTAATAATGTCAAAACAGCGATCGAAAAAATACTACGACAGAAAAATTAATCCGTAAAGCTTTCAGTTGAACGGTTCTGTATTTTTATTGAAAGAACCTAAGAAAAGAAAATTATCAAATAATTATACCGGGCCCTATAAAATAATAGACACCATGGCAAACCATAATGTAAAGATTCTCGTAAACGGAAAATCTCGCGTTGTACACACCGACAAACTAAAATTAGCGCATATTTATAATTACTAACTTTTAAATTTTGCCTTACTTAACTAAATAAGTACTGTTATATTATATAAACACGAAAATTTATTAGAAACATAAGGTAAACATATATACCCACACGTAAAATAAGAAAAGATCGAACTAACTCGTAAGTTAACATTAAGTGTTTAAATAATAATCAACAAATCGTTATAACGCATACACTAATGATAAGATATCTAATATTAAGTAACACTCGCATATACACTGTCCCAATAGATAACACACACACGCCACGTAATCAAACATACGAAATACCTTCTTACACAAACTATACCATATGTTCGATTCAAATAAGGGGGAGGTGTCACGTGCGTAACAGACCTGGCAACCCGAGAATTCTGACAGAGGCTCGGATCTGGCCGGGTCCTTGGCCAACCGTCATAACACAATTTCCCAAAAATTGCAGGACGGCTGGGGACCTGTACGCCCGAAAGACGGTAAAGCCAAAACAATAAACTTCCTACTCCCAGAGTCCCATACAGACCACACCCACAACCATATCTACGCCAATTAGAAAACAGACATTCATCCCCACAAACGCAAAACACAACCAATAGAAATGTTACTCAAAACACAAAGTATCCAAGGATATACCCACACGACACTCGAAAGCCGAATCTCGAACCGTACACACCCTTTTCGAAACAGTAACACGATTTTTGTACGTCGCACAGAGCGGTATTTCGGCTAAAAACCTGGCCAAAAATATTTTCTTGTTTTTCCTACGTTATACAGTTAGTTTATGAGTAAAAAAGTCATATCTAACTACATACTAGTGATAATAAGTATATTTATGGGTGTTCATATGTAATACTATGACGTAAGTAGCGTCATAATTTATATTTATAGCCGCCACAATTTAAAAAAGAACTCTCGATGTAATAGAAAATTGGATTTGATATTAAAACACCATAAAAACACGAAGAAAATGTAATATTTATTAAGAAAATATACAATTTGTATACAATTAAATTCTATCTACATATTCATTAGAATCATTTAAATTACTATTTGGTTTCAAAAATTCCAGTGCTTTTTTTGTAAAGGGCTGCTTCTTTCTATTATTTTTATAATTTATGCTACTTAAGTGTGTTAAAATTTTATGCACTGTTGGTGACATAGGTTGCCAAGAATATAAATTTACATAATACTTTGCCGTATTCATAGTGTACGTAGAGAATTTTTCCGCGTCTATTTCGAAGCCAGAAGATAACACTTCTAATATTATTTTGAATTTCTTTATTAACTCCAAGTCTAACCCTGTGATATCAGCTACTTTTTCTGGATTGTTAAAAAATCTACGTGACGTATTACCATCATTGGTATTACCGTATCCAGCTTTCGGTACATCCACCAGCAATCCCATTTTTTCGCGAAATTCTTTTTGCACGTTTTGTTTGACAGTATGGATTTTTTCTTGGTCACTTTTTAATGTAACGCGACGTGTATGTACTTTTGCCTTTACTTTATAGGACAGGTGTAGCAGAAATTCAAAAAACCTAATTCTGGCGTGCAGTATCGACAGTCCAAATTTAAATGTATCAGAATTTTCTGTGCTTTCCTTCGTTAAGTCATTGAAGCTTTTTGACGTTTTATTGCATATGTAGCAGCGCATTGTCGAAGAAGTGTCAGTGGCGGCATTACACACTTTTCCATCCACCATTGTTAACAGTAATACGTGATTTATTTTAATGTTTTCGTTAACGCTTGTCGGTTGCAAATTTCTGGTCTGGCTTTCCACATATTCAATCTCCTCATTAGTGATGTCCTTATTTTCTTTCACAAATCGCATTCTGATAGGCCTGCAAAATCTTGGTGACGATGAGCAAGGGTTCTGCCATATAATTTGTTTCCCACACAATAGTCTCAATGGCACAAGGGAACTCAGAAAAATATTAGCATCATTGTCGCTATAATTTTCAAATTTTTGCTTATATTGTTTTTGCTGGGATCCATTGCAACCCCACTTAAATGTAAGTACAAAATCTTTGTTTTCACTTTGGAAGTTCTCGATTACTGGTTCCAAATATTTACACAGTCTAAAAGTTGTATGATCGACCAAATCTTGCAATTTCACCTCGACAAAAGTTTCACCAACACTTTTTTGTGGATAACAATCTTGCTTAGCTTTTTGCAGATACGTATAACATGGATATACATCTCTGTTGGCCTGATGGATCACCTCGTATTGATTCATAGTCAAATTAGCTTGGACAAATATTGCCAGAGCCTCTGCTGGCGAGTGTTTTTTCGTGGTAGTTTTTTGACTACCAATAAGGGTTGCTTTACGAAATTTCGCTGCACTGCTTGGAGATTTAGTAATATCGTTAATTACTTTCGCGGTGTCAATATTACCTGCAGCTCGCTGACTCATCTGTGTCGCGTATGTCAATTTATCGAGAGGGACATTCATTCTAAGCTCCATTGTCTTTCGTCGCGTCGCTTTGATCGGTCACTTAATTCTTTGAATTCTTTGCTTGGTCGACCGCGACCTGTGGAACTGCAAGGAATGGAAAGGGTATAGCCGGATAAGATGGTCAAAAATGCCCTTGAACCGAATTGTATCGACGAAGTGTCATTCGATAGGACACCAAAAAAAAGCATACTGTGCAAAATCTCAACCCTGTATCTCGATCGGAAAAATCAGTTTTTAGACTATTTTCCCTAGTTAATTATGTTTAAAAATTCTGAGAAAAATGTGACATATGTAAAGTATCCAAATGCATACTTCGCAATTGATTTCAGATTTTTAAATTGAAAATTCTGCTTGTAAAAAATCAAAAACCTCAAAAAAATCGAAAAAATGCAGATTTCACATGGAAGTTCTAGAGTGACAACTTTTATATTTTTACAGTAGCGATATATTGTTATTGGTATGGTTCATGAATTTTTTCAGATTTTTTGGTTTACTGCGCCGTTGTCAAAAAAAATAAAAACCGATTTTTTCGACGTTTTTTCCGCGAAGAACTAAGTTAACCTTAAAATTATAACGTTCTATTTATTTTTTAAGTCTATCAGGCTCTGATAAACCTTGAACATTTCTCAAAAATGATTAAACAATGAAATCGGCTGCGTACTGTACCGACCAAAATTAATTACGACTTTCCAGATCAGATGGCTACACTTTCTTTAAGGAAACAAATGAATATAACTATTGTGAGTAATATGTTTCGTTGCTATAATGTTCATTCGATTGTTTTCGCAGTTCTGACACATTTAGCGTGGGCGTTGATATGTCGAGTGTTAAAAGTTATTTTCTAGATCTAATAATTCATTTCTCAGGTAAGTAAACGACTTCGTTGAATTATGTATATTATATCTAGTCTATTAAGAGTCTATTAAGACCCTGTTTTGGAATTTTCTTTGTATATTATGGATACCAAAATCTAAACTGTTTCCCATGTTTGTCGTCCAGTACCGACCATCCAACTGTCGTGCAGTACCGACCAATCAACCCTCGATCAGTATAAACCAAACTTTTCTTATCTGTAAGTTCAATCTGTTAGCATTTGAAATTGTGAAATCAATCTCTCCTAGAAACGACAAATTAGAGTTGCAAACAAAAAAGAGAAGACAAAGGACGCAACAATCCGAAATCTTAACTTCGACCGATTTTATCAACGAAGTTCAGGAAAAAAAGAACCTGGCTGAAGAAAAAAAGATAAATGCGGAGAAAAAAAGGCTGCAAGAATCGAAAAAGCCAAAGAAGCGGAAAAAAGAAAAGCTGCAAGAAACAGAAAAAAGAAATGCTGCAAGAATCGAAAAAGCAAAAGAAACAGAAAAAAGAAAGGCTGCAAGAATCGAAAAAGGCAAAGAAGCAGGAAAAAGAAAGGCTGCAAGAATCGAAAAAGGCAAAGAAGCAGGAAAAAGAAAAGCTAAAACTCAATTAAGCAAAGGAAATAAGAAAAGATGTAAAAACTAAACTAAAAAATTTCATAATATATAAAAACATATAATTATTTTATTATTTGTGTAAATAAAATTTGAATAAAAATGCGTATTTTAACATCTAAATGTCGTTTTTTAACATTATTAATGATTTAGATTGAAAAATCTACTAAATACGTACTTAATTGGTCGGTACTGGACGACAATTCTTTGTTTCCTTCAAATTCTACTGTTTTCATTGTTACAAATAATGAATACTAATTATTAAATTTCACAGAATTAATTTCTCGCCTTTTATTAAGTTCCCTTTGTGTTACAAATTCCTTTTTTTAATTTTAATTTTTACCGATTCTAGTCTACCTAATAACCAGAAAACTTAGAGCGATCGGTACTGCACGACTCTCCCCTAATGAAATTGAATAAAAAGTTTCAGAGAAAACCAATCTCAAAGTCGAGCGTTCTAGAAATGATGTTTTTCTCCAATGAAATTACCATTCTTCTTCTAAGAACCTTGGCGACTCCATTTAATATTTGACTTCTCGACGAAAAGCATTCTTCGACGGTGAAAAATCATACCTTAAATTAATAATTACTGTATAGAATAGATTAATAAAATAGAACTGAAAAATTATGAAAAATTCTTGTGATTGTCTTTAATCGACAGAGACTATCTTTCAAGTTCAGCAGAGTTCGGCTTTCCACTATATAGGAAGATTTTCGGCATTCCTTCCCCTACAACATCCCACACACATTTTTTCCACCGATTTCCACGAGTATAAATTATTATTAAATAAACCTGTGTTTCTGGATCGTATTATTGTTAAAAACAATTGCAAAATGATCTCGGCGCTACGGTTCGATCACTAAACTACAACACTGTGCAAACAGACATGGGGAACGCACGCGTTTCACGTGTCTCACGACTCTGTTACGAGCCGAGGTTTGGCAGCGTGCGGAAACCGAGGATAGTTTGTGGTAATATTTTAAAGGCTTTGATATAGGTAGGAATTGTACACGCCGGACTAGCCAGTGTATCTTTCACCACTGGGGTATCCTTATGTGTGGAACACAGGAAGGACTAGCAGGTGTATCTTTCACCACCTGGGTCTCCTTTTAAAGGGTACACTCCGGACTAGCCAGTGTATCTTTCACCACCGGCATATCCGTATGTGTGGAATTTTGGGTTCAGTGGAATTACTCCGGACTAGCCAGTGTATCTTTCACCACTGGGATATCCGTTTGTGCCACTGTCGGTAGGATAAGGTCGTGGTTCCGCCGACTCGTAACTTATTTGAAATAATTAGATACACCTTGAGCGGCAAAGGTGTATCGTCGTTGGATGCTAACGACTGAAATCGAAATAGGAAGGTTATGATTAAACTGAACTCTAGGTTTAAGTTTAACACACGATAATATAATCTTGAATCGAAAGGAATACAAATGTTTAGAGTGTAAATTGTCGCGGTGTCGCGGACTAACCTCTCTGTTTACGCAACGAGGGATGCGGGGGCTATCTACTACAGAATCCCGTTGATGGGATTCGTATCGGAAGAGATGTAACAGTTTTGCTCGAAAGAGAACTAATACCCGATCTTGCTCGACAGTAATCGCGACGTGACTCGACGCGTACAGTATAAAACTCTTGAGATGAAAGCCCGAATATGAAGGGATTCAGTGCCCTTATATAGTCCCCAATATCGGCCTAGACAAGTGTTTAAGCAACGTCTATGGTGAAATAAAAGCGAGCACGCTGTATTTCAATTACCGTTAACGGCAGTTTATTTTAAAACGTGTCAGTGTACTCGACCTCCGCACAGTCGACCTCAGGTGTACACAAAAGAACAATAAACTGTGAAATAACTTGTATTTGATTGTACTTTTATTACTAATTTATTATTAAGCTACTTGACTAGCACGAGATCGCGAGAGTAGGTTTTAACCGAGCGCGGTCTCGAAAACGATCGAATTTATCGTACCGAGATCGGTGACGAGAGTCGTTAATTTTACGCGTAACCGAGCACGGTGACGTGTTGATGCGAACAGAGCGAGAGCGAAGCATCGGCTTGCCGCCGTAGAGGAACCGCCGAAGATGACGTCACACATCGACAATTAGGTGATTTCAGTGGTAGATGGCCTACCAAGTACCTCTACGGCGACAAGCCCTCACGCGTCCCGCCGCTGTCCATCGGGCGTCGCCGACTCGCTCACCCAATCCTGAACATTCCCGCCCGCTTCGTCAGTGTAATTGACGATGGTAAACAAAAATGATTATTGCGACGCAATGTCGGTCGCTGTACGCAGTGCGTAGCAGGTAGTGGGGAGAGCAGATCGCCGACGCCAGATGTTGTGCCGCGAAGTGATTCAGTATAAGTGCGTCAGTGAGATCGGATACATCTGCAAGAACGTGCGATTAGTACAAGCCTACACAATGCAACGCAGGTAAGAAAATATCTTATAATAAAACGGACACAGAAAACGGAAGTAACATTAATAGAAAAATTAATAGAATGCTTATAATTGTTGATTAGAATTCTAACCGATCTGACGTTTGTAGGTTAGGTAACAATATGACCTTGTTTATTGGCCGTTGCAGGCGTGAACTGGTGGTCTTAAGTGTGACCACCCTTACCAGGCCGTCAGGGCCGGGGTGTGTCTCGACAACCCTCGCCAGTGGCCAGCGATTGGGTGGCAATAGTTCGTTTTTAATGAGACACAACGCACCGACCTCGACGGCTACTCGTGGTTCGTGCCACTTGCTTCGCGTCTGCAATGTATTGAGGTACTCCTTCGACCACCGACGCCAGAAATGCTGCTGGAGCTGTTGCACCAGTTGCCATCGTGACAGCCGGTTGACAGGAAGGTCTTCTAGATCGGCCTCAGGTAGTGCAATTATGGGGGCGCCTACGAGGAAATGACCCGGTGTCAGCGCTTCCAGGTCATCGGGGTCGTCCGTCAGTGCCTGGATTGGTCGAGAGTTTAGGCAAGCTTCGATGCCTGCCAAGAGTGTGGCCAGCTCTTCGAAGGTGAGTCGCTGTTCGCCTATTTGCCTGCGGAGATGGTGTTTTACGGATTTTACCGCAGCCTCCCATATTCCGCCGAAATGGGGGGCTGAGGGTGGATTAAACTTCCACTCGATCCCCTTGTCGGTTATCGCGTCGAAAAGATCGCGGTTGTTACTGTCGGCAGTGCATACAAGCGCGCGTAATTTGCGATCAGCCCCGACGAAAACCGTACCGCAATCGCTATACATTTCGGCGCATACACCGCGACGTGATGTGAACCGCGTCAGTGCGGCCAAAAATGACGTTGTGCTGCCATCGGACACTAGCTCCAGATGCACAGCTCGCGTCGCGAGACAAATGAAGAGCGCGATATACCCCTTTTCGCATCCCTTCCCCCGCCCTCGGCCAGTGCGAACCAAGATTGGCCCTGCATAATCTACTCCTGTTTTTAGGAACGGTCGCGTCTGGGTGACCCTGGCTGGTGGAAGGCTGCCCATCAGCTGCTCCAACGTACGTCCTCTCCAGCGGACGCAACAGTGGCAACGGTTGATGCAACCCTTGACGACGGCACGACCTCGAAGAAACCAACATTCTTGGCGTAGTGTGGCCAATGTGAGCTGGACTCCTCCATGCAGCGTCCTTCGATGTGCGTCCTCCGCCCACAGCAGCGCCATAGGTGCCTCGTCCGGCAGGATCAGGGGATGGGTGCGTTCGTAGGGAAGTGCCGCACGCTGGAGACGGCCCCCTAGTCGTAGGACTCCAGGACCATCTAAAAAAGGAGCAAGTTTGATGAGCCTGCTTTTGTTTGGGAGCCTCTTCCTTTGTCGCAAGCAGTTGATCTCGGCCGGAAAGGCTTCCAGCTGCACTGCTCGTACGAGTCTCGTCCTCGCAGTCAGCACTTCCTCAGCGGTCAGATGCGGAGATCCTCGTCCAGTCGACGACCGCAGCCAGCGGCAACACCAAGCCGTGACCCTGCATAGCCGTTGGAATTTGGAGAACCTCTGGCAGTACGCAGTTATCTCTGCGGTAGGCTGCTTCTGGATGTAGTGGCTCCGCACTCTCTCCTCCTGGGTGTCTTCCTCCAGACCGGGGTCGGCCGACGGCCAGGACCCGTCGGTGGCTAACCAGCAAGAGCCAGTCCACCAAAGTGAGAAATCGCGTAGTTCCTCCGGGGCCAGACCACGAGAAGCGCAGTCAGCCGGATTTTCCACGCCTTTAACGTAATGCCACCTCGCCTGCGGCAGTAATCGTTGGATCTCTGCTACGCGATTGGCTACGTAGGTCTTCCACTGGGACGGATGACCTCTGATCCAGCTGAGGGTGACCAACGAGTCCGTCCAGAGATGCACCTCGATGTCGTCCCATCCCAGCACTTCGATCATGTGCTGGGTCAGCCGCGCGAGCAGGCACGCAGCGCTGAGCTCCAACCGAGGCAGCGTGATCTTCTTCAGGGGTGCCACCTTGGATTTGGCTGCGCCCAGGGTGACTCGTCCCTCCCCCTCCGGGGTGACGGTACGCACATACACCACGGCCGCGTAGGCAAGTTGAGATGCGTCAGCGAACCCGTGGAGCTCCACGGCGGTCGTCCGCTCTGCCACCCCGAGCCACCGAGGTATCCTCACGCCGTCCAACTCCGGCAGCGCTTCCATGAATCGGCGCCATTTAGCCTCCTCCCGGACAGGAAGTGGCGAATCCCAGTCAGCCTTGAGGAGCCACAGTGCCTGGATCTGGATCTTCGCGGCCACGGTGACGGGAGCTAGCCACCCCATCGGATCGAACAACTGCGCAGTCCTGCTGAGCACCGAACGTCGAGACGTGATGGCCAGTGATGGTGACGCTGCTACGGTCACCTGAAAACAGTCCACGCTAGGCAGCCATTTTAGCCCGAGCACGCCATGAGGGGGCTCAGCTTCCAACGTTAGAGAATTGCCCAGTCCCCCGAACCCATCTACGAGATCGCGGCTGTTGGACGCCCATTTCCTGAGAATGAACCCGCCCGCCGTGAGGAGTTCATTTAGCTCATGCTGCAACCGGCGTGCTCCCTCAACAGTGGATGCTCCTGTCAAGACGTCGTCCATATATATATCCCGCATCAGGACGGCTGAAGCTGCTGGGAGGCGCGATGCTTCATCGAGTGCCAGTTGCTTAATGCATCGTGTAGCCAGGTAAGGTGCACAGGCCATACCATACGTCAACGTATTCAGTCGATACGTCACAACTGCTCCCCCTTCTTTACAGCTCCACAGGATCTGTTGCCAGTGCCGGTCCTCCGGATGAATCTGTATCTGGCGGAACATCTTCTCGACATCCGCAGTGAAGGCTACTGTGTGTCGTCGCCACCGTAGCAGCACATCGAACAGCGGGGGGAGGAGATTCTGACCGGTATAGAGGTAGTCATTGAGTGACTTACCCGTAGATGTCGACATGGAACCGTTAAAGACAACCCGTAGCTTCGTTGTCGTACTCGTCTCTTTGATGACCCCATGGTGAGGCAAGAAGTAGCCTGGTTCCGGGTTGGTCAGTTTCGCCCTCTGCATGTGCCCCAGCTGCTCGTACTCCTTCATAAATAGTTGGTAGGCTTCCTTCAACGATTCGTCCCGTTGAAAACGACGCTGCATAGAACGCAGTACTTGGAGCGCCTTCCCGCGGGAGTCGCCCAGCTGCGGGGCTTCCCTGAAGGGTAGACGGACTACGAAGCGACCATCACGAGCTCGGCGGTGTGTCGCCGCAAAATGGTCCTCACAGGCTTGGTCCTCACCACTCAGCGGTATGGTCGTGGTCACTTCCTCCTGCTCCCAAAACCTGGAGATTGCACTCACCAATTCCCTGTCGACGGAACAATGATGGGTGAGCACCGGAGCATCTCGATTGGCAGCGGTGACAGCTCCGTTCAGGATCCAGCCGAAGTCGGTCTCCTGGGCTGCCGGTCTGTCCGGGCCGCCAGGAATTACTCCGCATCTCAGGATCCTGTGGTAAACGTCCGCCCCCAAAAGTAGGTCTACCGGGTCCGTTTCCCTGTAGCGTGGGTCGACGAGTGGTATCCCCTCCAGGCGAGGCCACTGACTGGTCTCAGGCAAGTTCCGCGGTCGATAGCAGGAGAGTTCTGCCAAGATGAGCGCCTCAATTCTATGTTCCCTTGACAGGTCGTAGCAGGACGCGACGAGGAGTTCGGCGCGCCCCCGTGTGACGCGCAACTTCGAGCCGCCCACGCCTAGCAAAGGGATCCTCGCATGTTGACGACGGAGACCGAGCCGCTGCACCAGGGACTCCGACACCAATGACACTTCACTGCCCGAATCGATCAGTGCACGAACCGTCTCCGGGCGGCATCCTGAGCCGTTCACCCGTACGCGCGCGGTACTGAGTAACACCGACACCACTCGTGGACACCTCAGAGCTGCATGATGCACCGTGGGGTCTTTAGACAGCTGGTAGGCCTCGTGCAATGAGCTGTGGTGGTTGTCGGCGCAAACCTGGCAACGCTTTGCGTTCGTGCACTGTGCCAGAGTATGTTTACCCAGGCAGTTATAGCACAAGTTCAGAGATCTCACTGCCGCCATTCGCTCGACAGCGTTCTTCCCTTGGTACAGCTCGCAATAGAGTAAGTAATGTGACCCTCGGCACATGGGACAGACCTTCGCGGTCTTCGCTGGTTTGCTGATCTTCGATACTTGGTGTACCTTTGCTGTCTTAACCTCGGTACTGATTGTCTTCTGTCTTTTTTCAGGCTCGATTCCTCGGTGTCTCTCGAGAGCTTCGACGGTCACGATCCGCTTCTCGAGGAAACTACGCAGCTCGGCGAAGTTCGATAGATCCTTGGACTCCCTCATGGCATTCTCCCATTCGCGGTAGGTCTGTGGATCGAGTTTTTCTACAGTGAGGTAGACTAGCCAGTCTTCTGAACTCGATATAGGTCGACCGAGCCCCTCCAGCGCTTCGACAGCTTCGTTGGTTTCATAGACCAGCTTCTTTAAATCCTCGGAAGATTCCTTTGCAACGACAGGCATTTTCCACAACGCAGCCAGCTGCTCGCGCACCAGGACCTGCTTATTTTCATAGCGTCGTTTAAGAGTGTCCCAAGCTCGTTCAAAATTTTGAGCCGTGATCTGCACATTGCGCAGAAGAGACGCGGCCTCTCCCTGCAGGCAACTCTTTAAATAATGGAGCCTTTCAACGTTATCGAGAGTTTTATCGTTCAGGATCAGGGTCGTAAATGTGTCGTGAAACGCTAACCACTCGTTGTAGCGACCGGTGAAGGTCGGCAATGGAATCTTCGGCAGCACGGCCCGTTTGCGACCTTCCGCTGCTCCGATTGTTGTGTTCGCGGCATTCGAATCTTCTGCCGTTAGAATCTCCTGCCTCAAGCGCGTCAGGAGGGACTGCAATTTGTCCGCCTGTTCGAGGTATTTCTCTTCCACAGCATCGTAATGATCCTCGACGATGTGTGGAAGCGCTCGAATCCTTACGTCCGTAACGGCGGCATCGCGTAGTGCTCTATCTCCGGCCGTGTAAGCCTTCCACTGGTCTTCCAGCAGTGCGAGTCTGTTTTTTATGGAGGCTTCGGTGATAGAGGCGACGCCCTTCTTTTTTAGATTTGTCACGATCCGCGCGATGCGATGGGCAATCGTCGGAAGAGCCGCGGCGATTTCATCCATGGTAACGTTCACTCCACGTGCACGAAATTAACTGTACCGGCTTTAGTCGCGTGTAACGAACCGCACTGTACCGATAGCTTATTTTTAAGTATCCGGCTCGAAGGACCAAAATGTTTAAGCAACGTCTATGGTGAAATAAAAGCGAGCACGCTGTATTTCAATTACCGTTAACGGCAGTTTATTTTAAAACGTGTCAGTGTACTCGACCTCCGCACAGTCGACCTCAGGTGTACACAAAAGAACAATAAACTGTGAAATAACTTGTATTTGATTGTACTTTTATTACTAATTTATTATTAAGTGTGACAGAGCGATCTTGATCGATCGAAACGTATGAATGCGAGCGAATGGAACTTGGATGAACAAGAGTGAAACGGCTGGTTTTGAATGTGTATCGGCAACGCCAACCGACTCAAATCCCCGGCGTACCCTTTAGCTCTCCTCTCCGCCGCGTAACCAAAATACAAGGCGCTCACCGCGGAGCGCCTACGTCATCGCTGATGCGCGCGACCGTTACCGACGTTAGCGATCACAGCAATCAGCTGTTTTGAAACATTAGTTTGGCGACAACCGTCGCAAAGCGTTTGCGTCTCACCTTGCGTCAAACGCATGATACCGCGTTGCTCACTCTCTCGTATCATGCGTTTCTACATCTGCGTATAACAAGGATACCGCGTTACTATTTCATTCTTGTATCCTGCGTTTCTACTTTGCGTTATCGATATTAATTGCGTGCGTGCGTTACGTTACATTGTGAATGTAATTATATTAAACGTTGTGTGAAGTGAACGACCTGAATTTAAACATTCTCTTTCCTGACACATCCGAAACTCCGATTCCTTGCGTGAACATTTTGGTCCTTCGAGCCGGATTTTATCTAAACCGGTAAAGTTCGGAAGCGTGAATCAAATTCGGAAGTGTACGCGTAGTGCTAAAGTCTAAAGGAAAGGTGAAAATGTCAACCACATCGGACTATGTTCGTCGTCAGCTTGAGTTGTACGGGCTCATCTCGCGGGCGGCTACGAACTCGAAAAAGGCGAGCGCGGACCAGCGCACTTCTCACCATCTTCGTGCAAGGCTCAACACGCTGGAGGGAAATTGGGAGAAATTCCAGGCCCAACACGATCTCATCCCAACTACCGGAGAGAAGGGCAGCGACGTAGCCACCTACGTCGCTCAGGATGCGCGTTCTCTATGTGAGGAGGCCTACATCTCCTCCTACGCAGCTCTCCAAGCAGATCTCCAGGAGATCTTAAAAACGGAAGCCGCTCATTCAAACGAGGAGTCGACCAGCACCGGCGCGTCAAACACGCGGCGTTTGCCGCGCATCGACTTGCCGAAATTCAGCGGAGAATTCCACGAATGGATTTCTTTCCGAGATCTCTTCGCATCTATGGTGATCAGCAACACCAGCATCCCCAACGTCGAGAAGCTGCAGTACCTGAGGATGTGCCTGACTGGAGAAGCGAGCCAGTTGATCGCCGGCATAGCCGTTACGGAGGAGAACTTCAAACCCGCGTGGAAGGTCGTCACCGACCGTTATGAAAACAAACGCGTTCTCGTCGACATACAGCTCGACTTACTGTTTTCGCTAAAACGCCTAACCTCCGAATCGGTCGTTGAACTCAAACGGCTTCACAACACCGTACGCGAGGCAACCGGCGCGCTTACCAACCTCGGCTGTAACATCAAGGAGTGGGATCCGATCCTTGTCTATTGGGTGACCTGCCGCATGGATCCTGAGTCCCTACTAGCGTGGGAGATCACCCTCGGAAACACCTCAGCCCTTCCGTCGTTTACCACGCTCGAGACGTTTCTTCTCGGCCGCGTTCGAGCGCTCGAATCCGTCGAGCGCTCGAGTCCGTAAGAGTTCGATCTGGAATTGTTGCCGAATCGCGGATTCGGCAAGGCGGGCGGTAATGTATCGGCAACGCCAACCGACTCAAATCCCCGGCGTACCCTTTAGCTCTCCTCTCCGCCGCGTAACCAAAATACAAGGCGCTCACCGCGGAGCGCCTACGTCATCGCTGATGCGCGCGACCGTTACCGACGTTAGCGATCACAGCAATCAGCTGTTTTGAAACATTAGTTTGGCGACAACCGTCGCAAAGCGTTTGCGTCTCACCTTGCGTCAAACGCATGATACCGCGTTGCTCACTCTCTCGTATCATGCGTTTCTACATCTGCGTATAACAAGGATACCGCGTTACTATTTCATTCTTGTATCCTGCGTTTCTACTTTGCGTTATCGATATTAATTGCGTGCGTGCGTTACGTTACATTGTGAATGTAATTATATTAAACGTTGTGTGAAGTGAACGACCTGAATTTAAACATTCTCTTTCCTGACACATCCGAAACTCCGATTCCTTGCGTGAACAGAATGAGAGAGGAAATGGACTGTAAAGAGCGGATTGAAAATGAGGTAGATTTACGATAAATTAACTGTATTTAACACTTTAACAAGACTGTCCAATTATGTACAATGAGAATGGAATATGAATGTATTACAATAAACTGGTAAGACCACGTTGAAACTGACAGGCACGTTATGTAATAGAACAGCTGATTCGTTTGCGTAAGTGAGCCAGAAAACCGTTGTTCTCTCACTTTTATTGTCTCGATCCTTCGGGAAGTGCGTCACGCTTCGGTGGTTCCGATTAGCTGTTCTAGCACGTTCCAGAAGGATCGAGACTGGATTTGACCAATCGCGCGTCGGTCCTACTGCCCGCGCGAGCCTCGAGGGCAGACGGTGATTGATCGCGTTCAGGCGGGATCGCGCGTGCGTCTTGCGATTCGTTACCGAGTTGCGACGCGTCGCGCGGCGAGACAACATGGCGCTCACGCGGTAGTTTTGAGCAGTCTCGAACATACCGCCCGCCTCGACTTGTCGACTTTTGCAGTGTCGCGCGGTGGACGCAGCGCGTGTGCAAGTCCGATTGAATGCGTGCTGTCGCGTAATTTGCTAGAATTGAAGTGAGGTTAGAACGTGAACTAGATGCAGTGGTTGAATAACACGAGTCTAGAATTTAGATCTGGAATTCGTGTAATGTGTCGCGAGTGTGAAGTGCGCAGTGCTCTCGCGAGATGGGGCGCGCGTGATGTCCCGAGTGGCCGCGTGAATGAGCTGCGTCTGCGTAGACTGCATCGACTCGCGTACTACGACGTACTACGCAGTTGCAGTCGATCTTTATTGACGCGGTAATTGATCGTCCGCGTTGAGTGGCAATACGATGATTTTGTGGACCGGTCTGGTGAATTCCGAGGTTGCCGTAGTCACCTTTACGACCCGAACTTTCCCGTCGCTCCCGGGATGGACTTCTGAGACCCGTGCTAGTGGCCATTGTGACGGGGACGATGATTCTCCGGCGATGAGGCACAGGCTCCCAGGCGTGACATCGTCGTGCGGACGGCGCCATTTTGACCGAGATGTGAGGCCATGCAGGTACTCTCGTTGCCATCTCGACCAGAAGCAGTCCCTCATCTGCGTGACCTGTTGCCATCGTGTGAGTCGGTTGACCTTCTCGTCCAGTGCTGAAGGTTCCGGGAGCGAATTCAGAGCCGTGCCTATAAGAAAATGCCCTGGAGTTAATGCAGTCAGGTCGTCAGAGTCGTCGGGCAATGCAGCTATGGGCCTTGAATTGAGGCACGCCTCGATTTGCGTGAGGAGAGTGGTCATCTCCTCAAAGGTGAGCCTCGTTTCCCCAATAGTTCGTCGCAGATGGTGTTTCGTGGACTTGACTGCAGCCTCCCACAGGCCGCCGAAATGAGGTGCAGCAGGTGGGTTGAAGTGCCACATGGTCCTAGTGATGCTCATTTGGTCTCTGATTTTTTTATTTTCGGGGCTACTGGCTGTGAAGAGGCGTCGCAGTTCCTTGTCTGCTCCCACGAAGTTCGTCCCACAATCGCTGTACATGTGGGCACAAAGACCTCGCCTGGAGATGAACCGCCGGAACGCTGCCAGGAATGCCTCGGCTGAGTAATCGGACACCACCTCGAGATGCACAGCTTTGGTCACCATGCATATGAAGATTGCCAGGAATGCCTTGGACGCCTTGTGACCACGCCCTGGAGATGTCCGTACCCATATCGGACCGGCGTAATCCACGCCTGTGTGGAGGAAGGGGCGAGCTGGTGTAACGCGGTGCTCCGGCAGTTGGCCCATCAGCTGTCGACCAGGTTCCGCCCGCCATCGCAGACAGGTGATGCATCGACGGATGGAGGCTTTGACCCTCGATCGGCCTTGAGGGATCCAAAACCGCTGGCGCAGAGCTCCCAATGTGGCTTGCACTCCTCCATGCAGCGTCTGTAAATGACTATAATCCACATAGAGGTGAGTGAGATGGGACCTGGATGGGAGAATGATCGGGTGAGCTTCGTCTGGGTTTAAAGGTGCCTTCCCCAGACGACCCCCTACTCTCAGCAGCCCTTTGGTGTCCAGGACTGGGTAGAGAGGTGCGAGTGCGCTTCGTGAATGCACGCACTGGCCTGCTGCGAGGGCCTTGATCTCTTTTTCGAAGTGCGCCTTCTGATTGATTCGGATCCACTGGGTTTCAGCCTCTTCAATCTCCACGGCGGACAGGACTAGCGCAGACGTATCCTTGTTGGTGGTCGATGTTGTACAATGTTGCTTCTTGAGCCATCGACGACACCAAGCAGTCACTCTGAGGAGCCGTGTGAGGGAGGAGAACCTTTTGAGGATGGTGCTCTCTTCCACGCTCTCTCCGCTCCTGGTGGTGACTGCAGCCACTGGTCCACGTTCTTCTGGGAGGTGTGTCTCCGGCCATGTGTGCGCGAACTGTTCGTCGCGGATGAGGAATTCCGGACCATTCCACCACAGGGACTGCTGCAACAGTTGTGACGGTGTGAGCCCTCGAGATGCACAGTCAGCTGGATTCTGGATACCAGCGACATGATGCCACTGCGCGTCGGGGACCCGTCGTTGCACGTCGGCGACTCTGTTTGCTACGAAAGTTTTCCACCTGCTGGGATGGGCCTGGATCCATCCCAATGTGACAGTGGAGTCCGACCACAGGTGCACCGTAGAATCGTGAAGTTCGAGTGTCGTGATGGATCGCTGAGCCAATCGAGCTAACAGGTGTGCCGCGCAGAGCTCCAGTTTCGGTAAGGATATTTGTTTCAGTGGTGCCACCTTGCTTTTGGCGTTGATGAGTGTCACCCTCCACTGATTGTCCTCGCCCCTCGTCCTTAGGTAAAGGACTGCTCCATAAGCTCGTTCCGAGGCGTCGGCGAAACCATGTACCTCCGTCTGTTTGGTGGCTGCGCAGTGATACAGTGGTCGCGGGATCCTCACTCCCTCGAGCAGTTTGAGTTCTGCACAGAATGAGACCCACTCATCGGCTAGTGCTGTAGGCAGAGGATCGTCCCAGTCAAGCCCCCGAAGCCACGTGGATTGGATGACAATCTTCGCTCGTACAATGACTGGGGTTAACCAACCGAGCGGGTCGAAGAGCTGGGCTGCCTTGGAAACCACACTGCGCTTCGTGGGACAGTGGGTTGCAGCGTCAGCGATGGCGAACTGGAAGCAGTCTTCATGAGGAGACCACTGCAGTCCTAGTGCGGAGTGTCCTTCGTCCGTCCACGTTTTTGATGTCTCCGCGTGTGTGTCGCTTGGTGCAGGCTGCGTGTTGTTGCTGTGAGCCCTTTCCGCGGTGACCTGGTGCAAGTTGGTGACGTTGGACGCCCACTTTTGCAACGGGAAACCGCCCGCCATGCACAGCTGTTGCAATTGATCGGCGGTCTCCTTCAGAGCTGAGATGGTGTCAGCCCCCGTGAGCACGTCATCCACGTAGGCATCCAGTCTGAGAGCTCGCGCACCTTGAGGATACCGTGCGCTTTCATCGTCAGCCAGTTGTCGCAGAGTCCGGACAGCTAAGTACGGGGCACAAGAGAGTCCATAAGTAACTGTATTGAGTCGATACTTACGTACTTCTTGTGCTTCCGTTTGTCTCCAGAGGACACGCTGGAAGTCACGGTCTTCTGGATGCACCAGTATTTGGCGGTACATCTTGGTGACATCCGCCGTCACCACGAACTGGTGCTTACGCCACTTCAGCAGGACGTCAGCGAGCGGAGGGAGCAGATTTGGACCGACGTGAAGTGCATCGTTGAGCGAAGCTTGTGTTGGCTCGGACCATGATCCGTTGAAGACCACCCTGAGTTTCGTGGTCGTGCTGGTAGGCTTTAGGACTCCATGGTGCGGGAGGTAGTGAGTTTGCTTCTCACTCGAAGTGTCGTTGGCAAGTGACATGTGCCCGAGTGCCTCATACTGGTTCATGAAGTCGTGGTACATGCCCTTGAACTCCTCGTTCCCTCTGAACTTGGTTTCCATCCGCCTCAGTGATTGCCACGCTGCCCCTTTGGAACCAGAAGTGACGTGACTGTGAACTTTGAAGGGTAGTCTCACCTGGTAGCGCCCTTCTGGTGTGCGAGCGTGAGTAGCGGTGAAGTGTGCCTCACATTCCTCCTCCTCTGCTGTCCATGGAGAAGCCGCGTCGGAGAGGTCCTCTTGCTCCCAGAACCTCCGCACGAGTGAGCTCAACGGGTCTCCAACGGTCATTTGGTGCACTTGAGCGTGCATGGTGCTGGACGTTGGACTTGCCATCCCGCTGATGATCCAGCCGAAGATGGTGCGTTGTCCAACTGGTTGATTGGAAGTGCCTCGTCTGATGCCCTCCCTGATGATGGCAGGGAAGACGTCGGCACCGAGTATAACCTCGATGGGGTTTCCGCTGGTTGGAGTTGGATCGGCCAGCTGCAGTCCCTTCAAGTGGTCCCACTCCCGACTTTGACTGGCACTACGTTGAGTGTATGCCGTGAGTGTGGGCAGAATGACAGCGATGGCCTTGATTGGATCGTCCATCGTTGATGCCGAGATGTCCAGCGTCACTCTTCCCTTAGCCCTGGCAAGCTGCTGTCCTCCCACTCCGTAAATTGCGACCGAAGCTGCTGATCGAGGTAGTTGTAGCCTCTGAGCTAGCCTTTCACTCATCATGGTTATTTCGGATCCTTGATCGATAAGTGCTCTAACGGAGTGTCGATGGCCGTGGTGGTCTGAAACATTTATGACAGCAGTTGCCAACAATACGTCACCGTGTTTGCTGTGACAATCCTGTGCGTGGTGCGACGTCAGCTGGTGTTTGGAATTGTCCGTGACGGCTTCATGAAGCGTTGTATGGTGACGCTGGCCACATGAGAAGCACCCCCTTTTGGATGGACAAGCAGCTGTGTCGTGTTTGCCGAGACAGTTGTGGCAAAGTTGATGCTTTGTCACAGCCTTGCGCCGCTCCTCCGGTGTGCTTCCCTGGTACCTCGGACAATACATGAGGTAATGGTCTTTGCCGCACACCACGCACACAATTTGGCGTTGCCTTTTCTCGACGTGACTAACTGTGACCTTATTTGTTCCAGCTGATTTTCCCTTGGAGAGGCCATCGGATGTCCTTGCCTTTGCCCATTTCGGAGCGTTGTGGGGTGAACCAGAGACTGATGTGCTCGGAGCTGCCTGCATCATCTGGAGCCTTCTGATCATGAAGGTCTTCAAGGTCTCGTAGGAAGGAGGATCCTTGCTGACGGTGATGCTCTCCTCCCATTTTTCCCTGGACTTTTTGTCGAACAGGTTCACGACGGAATAAATGAACCAATCACCTGATTTGTCAATTGGTCGTTTCAGGCTTTCAAGGCTGTTGACCACTGAAGAGACTCCCTTTTGGATTAGGGTCATCTCTTGCGCCGAGCTCTCCTTCATTTTGGGGAGCGCTGCCAGTTTGTCAAGACAAGAACGTACAAGAATTCGCTTGTTCTCGTAGTGTTCCTCGAGAGTGGTCCAAGCCTTTTTGTAATTCTCGTTTGTAGTCGCCATGTCCTTTATTAGCTCTCCAGCCTGGTCGTGGAGACAGCTCTTTAAGTAGTGGAGCTTGTCGACGTCACTCAACCGTTTGTTTCGCTCGATCATGGACACGAAGCGATCCTTGAAGGAGGGCCAGTCGACGTGTTCTCCACCAAATTGTGGCAGCTGCATCCGGGGAAGTGTCGCTGATCCGGCGTTACTAGCATCCTCTGCTGGTTTCGTTGCTGGACTCGGAGTAGATCCGCTGGAGCTTGCGTCGAGTTGTAGCGCAAGGTCGCGCAATCGACTCTTCTGCTGCAGGTACGCCTCCTCCACCATTTCAGCCAGGTCTGT
Source organism: Lasioglossum villosulum (assembly GCA_963971365.1). NCBI lineage: Eukaryota > Metazoa > Arthropoda > Insecta > Hymenoptera > Halictidae > Lasioglossum > Lasioglossum villosulum. The sequence continues at coordinate 26,346,952 of OZ020495.1, read as the reverse complement.
TTTTACATAATCGCTGTCCTTGACTGCGGCTCTGTGCCGATACGTTAGCAGGTCATGGTTTTGTTGAAACAACGTCCAATAACCTTCAAGCAGCTCGAGCCTGGTCTCAACGTCATTAGCGGTCATTTTGCCCTGTGGTATGGATTTTTTGAAGTTTTCCACGAGGCGACTGATCTTGCCTCCAACTTGCTTCTGTTTGTGCAGCAGTTCTTCAGCTGTGTACTCCATTTTAGGTGCGGCTGATTCGCAAAATGGATCTTCCACTAACGAGCACTGCTTTCACCACTGGATTGGGCAATTTTATCGTAAATCCTGGGAAGGATGGATGCCGGAAGCTTGGATTATCCGGCTCGAAGGACCAGAAATGTGATAGAGCGATCTTGATCGATCGAAACGTATGAATGCGAGCGAATGGAACTTGGATGAACAAGAGTGAAACGGCTGGTTTTGAATGAGAGAGGAAATGGACTGTAAAGAGCGGATTGAAAATGAGGTAGATTTACGATAAATTAACTGTATTTAACACTTTAACAAGACTGTCCAATTATGTACAATGAGAATGGAATATGAATGTATTACAATAAACTGGTAAGACCACGTTGAAACTGACAGGCACGTTATGTAATAGAACAGCTGATTCGTTTGCGTAAGTGAGCCAGAAAACCGTTGTTCTCTCACTTTTATTGTCTCGATCCTTCGGGAAGTGCGTCACGCTTCGGTGGTTCCGATTAGCTGTTCTAGCACGTTCCAGAAGGATCGAGACTGGATTTGACCAATCGCGCGTCGGTCCTACTGCCCGCGCGAGCCTCGAGGGCAGACGGTGATTGATCGCGTTCAGGCGGGATCGCGCGTGCGTCTTGCGATTCGTTACCGAGTTGCGACGCGTCGCGCGGCGAGACAACATGGCGCTCACGCGGTAGTTTTGAGCAGTCTCGAACATTAAGCTACTTGACTAGCACGAGATCGCGAGAGTAGGTTTTAACCGAGCGCGGTCTCGAAAACGATCGAATTTATCGTACCGAGATCGGTGACGAGAGTCGTTAATTTTACGCGTAACCGAGCACGGTGACGTGTTGATGCGAACAGAGCGAGAGCGAAGCATCGGCTTGCCGCCGTAGAGGAACCGCCGAAGATGACGTCACACATCGACAATTAGGTGATTTCAGTGGTAGATGGCCTACCAAGTACCTCTACGGCGACAAGCCCTCACGCGTCCCGCCGCTGTCCATCGGGCGTCGCCGACTCGCTCACCCAATCCTGAACAACAAGAGTGGGGACTATTGATAAAACAGGGTTCCCAGAAACGATGCAGATTGATGTATCGTCTCTAAGTGCCCCAAAATCTTAATGAGTGCCCTAATCTGAATAATTGCCCTGTTCTGAATAGACTCTTTATTTCGATGTGCAGCTCCAGAAGGGCCAAAGGTTACCAACGGTCGCTGCCGCATACGTAACACTCTCAAATTTAAATATTTAATCACACCTAAGCAAGTGAGTACAAATTGTTTTCCTGTACTTTAAACATTTATTAGTTTTCTTAAAAAATAGTTTCTTTTTGTTCTTTGAAAATTGTATGTCTTATTTAAAATATTTTGATTACAGACGCAATTTCAATTAATTTTCTTGAAAATGGTTCAAATTAGAACCGAAACGTCGAATTAATTTATAATTAGCAAAATTGCTTAAAGTAGTTTAGTGATCGAACCGTAGCGCCGCGATCATTTTGCAACTGTTTATAAATTATTATTGTTTGAATGCAACAATCTCGCGCGCGAGATGGACTAAATTCCGCCAGGAACGAGTGCCTTCACCTCGTTAGGAATCTATTTAGGTTACAGTCATTTCATATGAGTATACTATTATACAGATAAGCAGTTTTCCACTCTCTGTTCGCATTTAGACGTCTCAAAATCACTCGAGCCTTCATAGCCGGATATGCACAGCATTTTACGTTCTGGACGTTCAAAAAGTTCTTGTTAAGTTCTTCTTTCGTTTTGCTTATTTACAGTTTTATTAGGTTTTTATTTTGTTTATCCGTTTATAGTTTTGTGGTTTAGTTATAGATAGTGTTATAGTTTGTTATATTTATAGTTCATTTTTATAGTTTTTATAGGTTTCCTTTTAGTATAGAACTTAATTAAGTTACATTGTGTTGTGCATTGCTATAACATTTTATTTTTCTCCTGTTTGGTAAGTACGAGAATGTTTAAAGATTTATTTTACGAGTTATTTTCTGTATATAACATTACCTGTTTATTATTTATTATATAGTATTCATGCTTAAAGATTTATTTTACAAGTTATTTTCTATATATAACATTTCCTGTTTATTATTTATTATATATTATTCATGTTTAAAGATTTATTTTACGAGTTATTTTCTATATATAACATTTCCTGTTTATTATTTATTATATATTATCCATGCTTAAAGATTTATTTTACGAGTTATTTTCTGTACATAACATTTCCTGTTTATTATTTAGATATTATTTATTTAGTACAAATGGAAGGTTTCCATAAAAATAAAGACTTATTCTTTATATTACGGGAAGCGAAGAGAGATATGAACGATTTTTTATTCCTGTATGATAAGATACGTGAACAAATTGATATCGCGCCTGAAAATTTAGAAGCATTAAAATGTAATTTAATAAACTTGAAAGTAAATGGATTCGTGTTCACTACATGGAGAATAGATTCCTTAAGACAGTTTCAAATAGGTTGTATCTGTATAGGTTATGTGCTTATTTCCTGCCGGTATGTATGTTCACGGATTTCGAAAACGTAAACGGTAGTGTTGACAGCTGTGTCAAAACGATAGCACAAAGTTAAAGTGTCTTTCCAGTTAGCGTTAAGGTGTCAAGGTATTGAGATTGATGAGTATTTAACGATGTTCTGGAGGTACAATGCGAGACAAAAGTACAAGAAATTCGAAATCGAATGGCACATCGTCGATAAAATTCGGTTCAAGGACATTTTTGACTATCTTATCCGTCTATACCCTTTGTGATATCTACAGTGACTCCCTCTAATATTCGGACGCTCTTAAAAAGACGATAACTGTTTTAATATTGTACTATACGATTTGTACATTTTTTTAGAACCTAGAGCAATTAGTTTGCCACAGGATGCGAAAAAAGAATTTTGACAAAAACTGCAATTGATCGGAATTGTAAAAAAGAATACCAAAAGTTGCATTTTACAACTTTTTTATGTGGACCCACGTTGAAAATTTAAAAAATACGTTTTATAGACCTGTGTCAATTAAGCATATTCTGAAAATTTCGTCAAAATCGGTCGACGTTGCAATGAGCTACAAACGTTTAAGTATGGTAAAAATTGCAGATTTTCACGATTTTCGGTCTTCAACTGCAGTAAATATAATGATTCTTGTATCTTTCAATCGTTGTCGTTGTTTTCCACATCAGCCGATTGCGATGAAACTTTCACAGGGCATATAATTGAAAAACGTATTTTTTAAATTTTCAATATAGGTCCACATAAAAAAGTTGTAAAATGCAACTTTTAGTATTTTTTTTATAATTCAGATGAATTGCGATTTTTTACAAAATTTTTTTCGCATCCTGTGGCAAACTAATTGCACTAGCTTGCCAACAAAAATTCAAATCGTATAGTACAATATTAAAAAAGTTATCGTCTTTGTAAGAGTGTCATACAGTATCATGTGTATATGTATACAGGGTGGGGCAGTAACTATTAGCACCTCAGATATCTTCGAAACTATAAGTCTCACAGTAATATTTGCTGAAATGAAATTGCACAGTACGAAGTTGGCCATCCGGTGGCGATAGCAGTTTCTTTTGCAGGTGGACGTACTTCGGACATTTGAAGGTCACCTCCATTTTTTTAAATGGAATGAGGTATTTTTGAATACATCAACCGATGCAGCTGGACATTCGTTACAAAAAAGTACTAACCTATGTATGTCGAAAAGTTAGTAGTTCAGGAGATATTACAATTTAAATAACTCAAAAAAACCATATCTTTCCTATTAAGACGTTACAACAGTAAGTAACACTAACGTCTTAGTACGATTGCAATGGTGTTTTAGAGTTATTTAAATTGTAATATCTCCTGAACTACTAACTTTTCGACTTACATTTTACTAGTGAAAAACAAGAACTAGACCGAACTAGACCCAACCGAAAAAAAAGTTAAATCTTGGGGGATTATCTTTCAACCTAAAACCAATGTTTTCCACACAATTTCAATAAAAATCCAGGGTGGGCCGATTCACTATTCTTAGTCTGCTAGACCCTTTCTCAAAAACTGGGCGTGTACGAGAAAAATTTAGGCGAGATTCGGAATCAGCGCCAAAAACTGTATCAGATACTCCCAATGGTTATATGGAAACATTTTTGTTATTGGACAGTATAATTTGCTCCGTCTTTTCCTATATTCGACAGTTGCCACTTAATTTCCTAATTTTTAACGCCTGTTTCTCGGTGCCTATTGGGCCCAAAATTACAATTGAACAGTGAAATTTGAAGGTAATTTAATGCTCTTTCCAAAAATGAAACAAAAAGTTCATAGTTTTTGAGTAATAGGCGAAAAACTAAAAGAAGGTAAGAAAAATCGTGGTTTTTCCCTCTCCCCAAGTTAGCACAGGGTCGTCGAGCTCCTTCGACACCTCAGAGTACCACTAAATGACGTGTCAGAATATCATTGAGTTCGGAATACTTTCCCGGTAAACGAACTTGCCGACTGGACTATTAGTGGTTTAGTTGCCGTTCAACTTCACCGCTCAGCATCAATTCTGCCAGCTAGTCTGAGGGGATTCTGAGAAGTAGAGGGACCGGTGATCAGTTTAGGGGGGGGGCAGTAATGGGTACACAAAACACGTCATCCATTGTGCAATGTGCGCGTGCCCGACGCAAATGAGGAAAAGCGAAGCAGTTCTCTTACACGAACCGATTGTTATCCGCCGATACTGTCAACGATAAGACGACGTACACAGTCTGGGGAATTCTCGTTAGAGTATAAATATTGTTCGGCGTCCGTATAGAACGTTCGATTCTACCGTTTCGTATCACAGATTTACAAAGGCGAAGAGAAGTGATTCATTTGGTGGACGAATCTACAAAAAGACTCGCAGGTCAGTGGCGACCAACGAATCCTCATTCTCACACTGCTCTTTCATTCGTGTGCTCAGAACAAGTGGACAAAGTGCGGAATAATTAATCGGTAAACGGAATACAAAACATACATAGTGATTCTACGAGATGTTCCTCTCTTATGGACTGTCTATATATACATTTTTTCTTGAAATAATCCCAAGAACACAAATATAACCTTAAAATTAGGGGCCACGGAAATCGTAATTTCCCCGTGATGTGGATGGTTTTCCGGTGCTCAATCTCTGCATTTCGCGGATCATCTCCACCTATCGTCTAAGGGTAAGACTTTAGAAACCCCCCCCCCTTCCTTTCGACATGTGACATACGTCCTTTTATTCGTTTTAATATGCTGAACAAAAAATGTATGTGTGATTTTTGGCTGAAATGTATAGTTTTCGAGATATTCGTGAAAAACTGCAGTTACTACACATTGAATTTTGTGTAAATATCAATGAAAACGCAAACGCAACGTTCGGACTTTGTTTAGAAGAGTAGAAAATGACAGAAAACATGATTTCACTCTATACAGGGTGTCCCAAAACTATCCTAGGAGCCGAAAATGGGAGGTTCCTTGTGTCATTTGAGGCGACATTTTCCTTTACAAAAATGGCGTCCGCGGCTTTGTTTAGGAGTTATTAACGAAAAACACGGACCAATCAGAGCGCGATCTAGATATGCGATGGCACGTTCGGCCAATTGACAGTTGGCGCGTCGGGCAGACTGTGCTAACTCGCGTCTAGGTCACGCTCTGATTGGTCCGTGTTTTTCTTTAATAACTCTTAAACAAATCCGCGGACGCCATTTTCGTAAAAGAAAATGTCGCTTCAAATGACCCAAGGAACTTCCCATTTTCGGGTGTCGGAGGAATTTTGGGACACTGTATATTGAAAAAGCAGCCCCCGACACGGCTTCGCCCGTGCTAAATGTGAGAAGAATTTTGATTTTTGATCTGAAGTATATATACAGGGTGTTCGACTACAGGTGGGAGATAATTTAAGGGTTGGTTCTTAACGATGATATAAGACGAAAATGATTTATTTTTATGGAAACCTTCCATTTGTACTAAATAAATAATATCTAAATAATAAACGGGAAATGTTATATACAGGAAATAACTCATAAAATAAATCTTTAAGCATGAATAATATATAATAAATAATAAACAGGAAATGTTATATATAGAAAATAACTCGAAAAATAAATCTTTAAGCATGAATAATGTATAATAAATAATAAACAGGAAATGTTATGTACAGAAAATAACTCGTAAAATAAATCTTTGAGCATGAATAATATATAATAAATAATAAACAGGAAATGTTATATATTGAAAATAACGCGTAAAATAAATCTTTAAGCATTGTCGTACTTACCAAACGGGAGAAAAATAAAATGTTATAGCAATGCACAACACAATGTAACTTAATTAAGTTCTATACTAAAAAGAAACCTATAAAAACTATAAAAATGAACTATAAATATAACAAACTATAACACTATCTATAACTAAACCACAAAACTATAAACGGATAAACAAAATAAAAACCTAATAAAACTGTAAATAAGCAAAACGAAAGAAGAACTTAACAAGAACTTTTTGAACGTCCAGAACGTAAAATGCTGTGCATATCCGGCTATGAAGGTTCGAGTGATTTTGAGACGTCTAAATGCGAACAGAGAGTGGAAAACTGCTTATCTGTATAATAGTATACTTATATGAAATGACTGTAACCTAAATAGATTCCTAACGAGGTGAAGGCACTCGTTCCTGGCGGAATTTAGTCCATCTCGCGCGCAAGATTGTTGCATTCAAACAATAATAATTTATAAACAATTGCAAAATGATCGCGGCGCTACGGTTCGATCACTAAACTACTTTAAGCAATTTTGCTAATTATAAATTAATTCGACGTTTCGGTTCTAATTTGAACCATTTTCAAGAAAATTAATTGAAATTGCGTCTGTAATCAAAATATTTTAAATAAGACATACAATTTTCAAAGAACAAAAAGAAACTATTTTTTAAGAAAACTAATAAATGTTTAAAGTACAGGAAAACAATTTGTACTCACTTGCTTAGGTGTGATTAAATATTTAAATTTGAGAGTCGTGAGACACGTGAAACGCGTGCGTTCCCCATGTCTGTTTGCACGACACTGATCATTCTTGTACGCGATCTAGGTTAAATAGATCGATACAGAGCGGTAAATTGAAAAATCATAATACATCTTTAACCTCACACTGGTGAAAATACCACAATGGTAAACAACAATTTATTAACACTGAATTTGAACTGAGATCAGAACGCAACAACGAAGAATTATAGAAGGATTTTTGTGTTGGAAAGGATTCATCATATAACATTACTGACACAGTAACGCTGCGTAATATTCATTTATCTTTGGGGTCTCATACCTCAAGTTTACGCTTTGATGTTTAATCATATGAAAAGTTTCCAACCATAACCTTTGGTGTAGATTTTCTTCTCTGTCAACTATTTTGACATCGTCAAAATTAAATCTGTGATCCAGTTCAACCGAGTGCTTAGTCAATGCTGTCTGCTGTGACGGAGGTAAAAAAATATTATGCTTATGCTCTCTGATCCGCGTGTCAAGATTTCTGGATGTTTGTCCAATGTAAATGTCATCCTTTGGAACATAAATTGGGCTTACTTAAGGGCTTGCCAATGAGTAAACTAACAGGAACTAGGGAACATAAAGGGCAAGATTAGTAAAGGCATTGTATGGGTAATTCTCTGAGGTTACTCTGGTAACTAATGATGGATCTCGCCCGCCAAAACTAATCTTTTGTCAAATTCTGGAATAGTAGTAGGATGAAAATGAGCAGAATGCTAAATAGACAAAGGAATCTATTCTATGATAATAAAAACAACATGGACAGCGATAGGACGTCCCCAGAAAAAAGAAGGGAAAAAGGGCCCAGATGAATAAAAAAGGAAATTAAAGACAATTTAGGAACAATAGGATGGTACTAGGACCCTTGAAAAGGCCCAATAAAATGGAGGAAACACTCATAACGAGGCAGTCCGGGAAGAAATCAAAGCTACACTTGAGTAACACAAAATGGAAATTCTGCAAAGAATGTTGACACAGGGAGAAAGGGTTCCTCACAACTCAGTCCTGAAAAGGACTCAGTATGCACCTAAAGCACAAGGAACATAAACAAGAGCATGGCAGGTGAATAAGGTCCATACTGGCTGATGATAGTACGAGGGAAGGAGGCAGGGCCCTAATAATCTAGCCTCAAGATGGGTCTAGAACACATTCAAAACAAAAGGAATAAGAACAAAGAAAGTCTGAGCAAATCAGGAAAAGCCCCACGGTGGCTGATAGTATTGTGAGGATGAGGAAGTAGGGCCCTCCGCAACATAGCCTCAAGAAGGGCCCAGAAAAGAAAAAAAAATATAATAATAATAAGAATTAAAAAAAAGAGAAACAGAAAAAGAGAATCCGAGCAGGTTAGGAGAATAAGGCCCCGCAGAGGTTGACGGTATTGTGAGGATAAGGAGATAGGACTCCCCCACAATCTAGCCTCAAAAGGGGTCGGGAAACTAAGGAAGCAAGTAAAGAGAAGTAAGTAAAGAAAAAAAAACACAACAACAACACACATCAACAGGAAGAAGTAAGGGAGAAATAAGGTTGTAGAAAAAAAAGAAAGAGAAAAACAGGAAAAAAAACAACAACAATAGGGAGAAGTAAGGTCCAAAAAAAAAAATAATAATAATAAAACAAAAAAGAAAAATGGGAGGAAGTAAGGTCGAAGTAATAAATAAATAAAGTCAGTAAGGGAAGGAGGACATAGATCAACATCAATAAGGAAAGGTAAGATTGACAATAAGGTTAGCAACGGGAACATATTACAGGAATAGTTAGCAAGGAGTTACTTATGATAGCAAGACATATGTATAAAAGATAAGGAATAAGCCATTAAATCAATAAGGTAGAATAAGGTCGACAATAAGGAGGAGAAAAAGGAAAAGCAAAGGAATAATCAGTAAGGAACAGATCAAGACAGCAGAGACATAGAAATTAGGAAAAGGGATAGTCAGGAGGGAATATGAACAGATGATCCATAAAATAAAGTGACAATAAGGGATGAACAAGAGGAACCAACCACAGGGGAGACAAACCTGAATAGGTGACGTCTGGATGCAAACATAAGATGCATTCTAACCGAAACCTGGGGACGATGGTCACGTCCAAAAATCAGCCATAGAACCTAGTGCGGCTTGAGCCCTCCATCACCCCAATACGCGGCAGGCTCGGCAAGGAATGACCGAATGGAAGCGATATTCCAGCATATACTGGAATTTCGCGGAAGTCGGATCGGACCCCAAGTTGATGTATACATGTTAGATAGGGTGGAAGGTCCTTGAGGGTGAAGACCGTATGAAAGCGATATTCGGGTTGTAACCAGAATTTCGCCGAAGTCGGATCAAATCCCAAGAGGACTGGACACATTGGTATACAACTTCTCCCCAACGATCACGAAGGCGCGGCCCCTTGACTTTGAGTAATCCGTAGAAGCATAGAGTAGCCTATTCTAATCCTGGGGAGGGAGTGGGTGAATCCTGGGCAGCCGGGATAGAGTAGGATATGGGATGTAATACTCAAAGGTGCACAATATGGTTCTATGGTGAAGAGGGTGGGGCCAAATGTGCAGGTGTGACAAGCCTGCATGATCTGAAGGTGGGCAAGGCCCGACGTACGCTCCGAGCCGTAAAACGCTCAAAAACTCAAACATGCTAGGTAGAATGGCCTCTCATCGATGATGATCGCTCCCTGATTAGTAGATCGTTGCCCTGAAAGTTGCCCGGGCTATAAAAAGCAGGGCGGCGGTTGAAAGCAGGGGTATTCGCAACCCTACGGGGCCGAGGACCGGTCGCCACATGATACTGACTATGCTGTTGGTGTGCGTATCGGAGACGGCACCACCCCTCTCCTAAATGGAATAGGAGATGGTGCCGATCACCTACTCCCCGGTCATAATTTACTACTACTACTACTACTACTACTAGTTAAGGGCTTGGTAGACAGGGCCATCCGATTATCAGATCCCGAGTTTAGACCGGAAAATTTACTTTTAATTAAACGAACGTTAAAACTTAATGGTTACCCTGAAAGTTTCACATCAAATATTATCAAAGAACGTATTTTTCAAATATATCATCCTCTTCTTGTCGAAAAGCAAAAAGAGGGTAGATTGAGAAAAAGGGGTCCAATTAATTAGAAGAATACTGTGGTACTACCGTTTGTTGAAAACATCTCGAACGACATTAAAAGAATTTTCCGAGCAGCTGGTATACATACAATCTTCAAAATACCAGTTTATCTCAAGTCTTTATTCCCTCCAGTTAAAGACAAGTTACCGCAACTTAAATGTTACAATGTTGTTTATTCTATTCCTTGCTCAGGTTGAGATTTTATTTGACACGCGGATCAGAGAGCATAAGCATAATATTTTTTTACCTCCGTCACAGCAGACAGCATTGACTAAGCACTCGGTTGAACTGGATCACAGATTTAATTTTGACGATGTCAAAATAGTTGACAGAGAAGAAAATCTACACCAAAGGTTATGGTTGGAAACTTTTCATATGATTAAACATCAAAGCGTAAACTTGAGGTATGAGACCCCAAAGATAAATGAATATTACGCAGCGTTACTGTGTCAGTAATGTTATATGATGAATCCTTTCCAACACAAAAATCCTTCTATAATTCTTCGTTGTTGCGTTCTGATCTCAGTTCAAATTCAGTGTTAATAAATTGTTGTTTACCATTGTGGTATTTTCACCAGTGTGAGGTTAAAGATGTATTATGATTTTTCAATTTACCGCTCTGTATCGATCTATTTAACCTAGATCGCGTACAAGAATGATCAGTGTCGTGCAAACAGACATGGGGAACGCACGCGTTTCACGTGTCTCACGACTCTCAAATTTAAATATTTAATCACACCTAAGCAAGTGAGTACAAATTGTTTTCCTGTACTTTAAACATTTATTAGTTTTCTTAAAAAATAGTTTCTTTTTGTTCTTTGAAAATTGTATGTCTTATTTAAAATATTTTGATTACAGACGCAATTTCAATTAATTTTCTTGAAAATGGTTCAAATTAGAACCGAAACGTCGAATTAATTTATAATTAGCAAAATTGCTTAAAGTAGTTTAGTGATCGAACCGTAGCGCCGCGATCATTTTGCAATTGTTTATAAATTATTATTGTTTGAATGCAACAATCTCGCGCGCGAGATGGACTAAATTCCGCCAGGAACGAGTGCCTTCACCTCGTTAGGAATCTATTTAGGTTACAGTCATTTCATATAAGTATACTATTATACAGATAAGCAGTTTTCCACTCTCTGTTCGCATTTAGACGTCTCAAAATCACTCGAACCTTCATAGCCGGATATGCACAGCATTTTACGTTCTGGACGTTCAAAAAGTTCTTGTTAAGTTCTTCTTTCGTTTTGCTTATTTACAGTTTTATTAGGTTTTTATTTTGTTTATCCGTTTATAGTTTTGTGGTTTAGTTATAGATAGTGTTACAGTTTGTTATATTTATAGTTCATTTTTATAGTTTTTATAGGTTTCCTTTTAGTATAGAACTTAATTAAGTTACATTGTGTTGTGCATTGCTGTAACATTTTATTTTTCTCCTGTTTGGTAAGTACGACAATGTTTAAAGATTTATTTTACGAGTTATTTTCTGTATATAACATTACCTGTTCATTATTTATTATATATTATTCATGCTTAAAGATTTATTTTACGAGTTATTTTCTATATATAACATTTCCTGTTTATTATTTATTATATATTATTCATGCTCAAAGATTTATTTTACGAGTTATTTTCTGTACATAACATTTCCTGTTTATTATTTAGATATTATTTATTTAGTACAAATGGAAGGTTTCCATAAAAATAAAGACTTATACTTTATATTACGGGAAGCGAAGAAAGATATGAACGATTTTTTATTCCTGTAAGATAAGATACGTGAACAAATTGATATCGCGCCTGAAAATTTAGAAGCATTAAAATGTAATTTAATAAACTTGAAAATAAATGGGTTCGTGTTCATTACATGGAGAATAAATTCCTTAAGACAGGTACAAATAGGTTGTATCTGTATAGGTTATGTGCTTATTTCCTGCCTGTATGTATGTTCACGGATTTCGAAAACGTAAACAGTAGTGTTGACAGCTGTGTTAAAACGATAGCACAAAGTCAAAGTGTCTTTCCAGTTAGCGTTAAGCTGTCAAGGTATTGAGATTGATGAGTATTTAAGGATGTTCTGGAGGTACAATGCGAGACAAAAGTACAAGAAATTCGAAATCCATCAATATATTGGTAATGAAAGCCATTCACGAGTATATTTTGCATTAAAAGAATAGAATAATTTAAAAAGCTTTCGTTTAATTTGTGCGTTTCATGTCATATTTATTTTTCAATCAAATTGTTTTCAAATTATAAAAAATTCTAAGCGACTTTTGCGAATAATTGTACCCTCTGATTTCAACTTCAAGAAAATAAATCTACAGTGACTCCCTCTAATATTCGGACACTCTTAAAAAGACGATAACTGTTTTAATATTGTACTATACGATTTGTACATTTCTTTAGAAGCTAGAGCAATTAGTTTGCCACAGGATGCGAAAAAAGAATTTTGACAAAAATTGCAATTGATCGGAATTGTAAAAAAAATACCAAAAGTTGCATTTTACAACTTTTTTATGTGGGCCTATATTGAAAATTTTAAAAATACGTTTTATAGACCTGTGTCAATTAAACACATTCTGAAAATTTCGTCAAAAACGGTCGACGTTGCAATGAGCTACAAACGTTTAAGTATGGTAAAAATTGCAGATTTTCACGATTTTCGGTCTTCAACTGCAATAAATATAATGATTCTTGTATCTGTCAATCGTTGTTGTTGTTTTCCACATCAGTCGATTGCGATGAAACTTTCACAGGGCATATAATTGACACAGATCTACAAAACGTATTTTTTAAATTTTCAATATAGGTCCACATAAAAAAGTTGTAAAATGCAACTTTTAGTATTTTTTTTATAATTCAGATGAATTGCGATTTTTTACAAAATTTTTTTCGCATCCTGTGGCAAACTAATTGCACTAGCTTGCCAACAAAAATTCAAATCGTATAGTACAATATTTAAAAAGTTATCGTCTTTGTAAGAGTGTCCGAATATTAGTGGGAGTCACTGTATATGTATACAGGGTGGGGCAGTAACTATTAGCACCTCAGATATCTTCGAAACTATAAGTCTCACAGAAATATTTGCTGAAATAAAATTGCACAGTACGAAGGAGACCAGCCGGTGGCGATAGTAGTTTTTTTGCAGGTGAACGTACTTCGGACATTTGAAGGTCACCTCCATTTTTTGAAATGGAATGAGGTATTTTTGAATACATCAACCGATGCATCTGGACATTCGTTACAAAAAAGTACTAACCTATGTATGTCGAAAAGTTAGTAGTTCAGGAGATATTACAATTTAAATAACTCAAAAAAACCATTACTTTCCTATTAAGACGTTACAACAGTAAGTAACACTAACGTCTTAGTACGATTGCAATGGTGTTTTAGAGTTATTTAAATTGTAATATCTCCTGAACTACTAACTTTTCGACTTACATAGGTTAGTACTTTTTTGTAACGAATGTGTAGCTGCATCGGTTGATGTATTAAAAAATACCTCATTCCATTACAAAAAATGGAGGTGACCTTCAAATGTCCGAAGTACGTCCACCTGCAAAAAAACTACTATCGCCACCGGATGGCCTCCTTCGTACTGTGCAATTTTATTTCAGCAAATATTTCTGTGAGACTTATAGTTTCGAAGATATCTGAGGTGCTAATAGTTACTGCCCCACCCTGTATATAGTCACGAGTGCTTCTTCGGTGGATACGCCGATAAAAAAATTTTTCTTTTTAAATTAAAAAAAAAAACAATTTTAAAACGTACATTTTACTAGTGAAAAACAAGAACTAGACCGAACTAGACCCAACCGAAAAAAAGTTAAATTTTGGGGGATTATCTTTCAACCTAAAACCAATGTTTTCCACACAATTTCAATAAAAATCCAGGGGGGCCGATTCACTATTCTTAGTCTGCTAGACCCTTTCTCAAAAAGTGGGCGTGTACGAGAAAAATTTAGGCGAGATTCGGAATCAGCGCCAAAAACTGTATCAGATACACCCAATGGTTATATGGAAACATTTTTGTTATTGGACAGTATAATTTGCTCCGTCTTTTCCTATATTCGACAGTTGCCACTTAATTTCCTAATTTTTAACGCCTGTTTCTCGGTGCCTATTGGGCCCAAAATTACAATTGAACAGTGAAATTTGAAGGTAATTTAATGCTCTTTCCAAAAATGAAACAAAAAATTCATAGTTTTTGAGTAATAGGCGAAAAACCAAAAGAAGGTAAGAAAAATCGTGGTTTTTCCCTCTCCCCAAGTTATAGTCCAGGAGCCCTCGTACTTTTTTACAATTGATTACTATCAAGCTAATTTTCCGCGAGTAGCTTCATTTTGATGAGACGCCCAACTTTGTCTTACAAAAATTCTCGATTGTGGTAGCTAACAGAGGTAGCGGGGATGAAATATGTCGATTTGACGATTCTCAAAAATTTATTACTAACTGGGTTTTTTTGTTGAATCTCAAGATAATTATCTAAATTATTCGAAAAAATATTTGTCCTACAAAACTTATGGTTTGATCAACGAGTCTCCTCCTTCCAACATGTATCGATAACGAGGTCATCAAAAATGATTACTAACCAGCTAATTTTTTTACTGTTGCTTAGTTAATATTTATATAATTTAACAGCCACATTGTCCTACAAATTGCGTGGTACGTTATCCCGGTCCTACCCTCAGAAATTGTTAATACCACAAGACCATTTTTTTATTACTAACTGTAGGACAAAAATATTACATAATAGGTTAGTGAGTTCTCTGTCCAAATGAAATAATGTCCTACAAGAAAACAGGTATGTATCACTAGTCCTACAAGAATTGTCATTTTCGTTTTTCTATTTGTAACATAACATAAAGTGAAAACATCTTTTTCGAAATTTAAATAACTTTATGTACTAGTAAATTAACTACAAAAATTTGTGTTTTTACATATAAAAAAAATTAATTTTCATCAGATTCATCTAATAAATCTTCATCTTCTTCGCTACTAACATTATCATCTTCATCTCCTTCATTTTCCTCATTCGTGATATCTGACTCTGTAATAACATGAAAAAATTAAATAAATTGCCGATTAAACGATCAATAAATAACAATAGTATTAATAGGGTACCTTGTAAGTCAGAAGATAATTCCTCAAAAGATGGACTTTGGGGACCATCAAACCAATAATATTGATATTTGCCATCAATTATTGTCCATCCATAATCTTCTGGCAACTTTTCTGTGGGGCACCGCATGTGTGCATTACACCATACATTGGAGATGAATGCAGTTCTTTTAATTTGTTGCAACAATTCTTGTTTTGTTGGTGGCAAACTAGACGGACCATACCCTACGATTTTTTTTTAATTTCTTCGTTCTCATTTTTTGACTTATAGCTTTTTTCAAATAACTCATACCGTCCTTTGTCGATATCATTTTTTGTTTTTAATGAGTACATTCGACATACATACTCTTCAATAATTCGAACTACCTGATTCGATGTTGTTAATAATGTATTTTCACTTTGTACGAGTTGAATAAACGCCTCTTGAAAATTTGTATTGTTCTTTAAAATATTGAAAGGTTTTTTTTTCCTTTACGGAAGAAAGCAGGATTGAAATCATTCCCTGTAAAAGTATGGCATATGGCCAGTGAACAAGATAATTGGTCTCCAAGCTTGGCATAAATTTCATTTATGTTTAAGTACATTTTTTTTTACTGGTGCTTAAATTAATTATTATTTCAATTTGATCTTACAATAATTATTTTGCAGCACAAAAAATCTTTGCACGCTTATGGTCGACACTAACGTGGGTAAGCAATACTCGGCGAATGCGTACCAGTATGACTCAGCTATAATAGCAAAATGTGAATTTCAAATATGTATTCAATTGGAGGACCGGGATAACGTACCACGCAATTGGTAGGACAATGTGGCTGTTAAATTATATAGATATTAACTAAGCAACAGTAAAAAAATCAGCTGGTTAGTAATCATTTTTGATGACCTCGTTATCGATACATGGTGGAAGGAGGGGACTCGTTGATCAAACCATAAATTTTGTAGGACAAATATTTTTTCGAATAATTGAGATAATTATCTTGAGATTCAACAAAAAAAACCCAGTTAGTAATAAATTTTTGAGAATCGTCAAATCGACATATTTCATCCCGGCTACCTCTGTTAGCTACTACAATCGAGAATTTTTGTAAGACAAAGTTGGGCGTCTCATCAAAATGAAGCTACTCGCGGAAAATTAGCTTGATAGTAATCAATTGTAAAAAAGTACGAGGGCTCCTGGACTATTAGCACAGGGTTCTCGAGGTCCTTCGACACCTCAGAGTACCACTAAATGACGTGTCAAAATTTCATTGAGTTCGGAATACTTTCCCGGTAAACGAATTTGCCGACTGGACTATTAGTGGTACAGTTGCCGTTCAACTTCACCGCTCAGCGTTAATTCTGCCAGCTAGTCTGAGGGGATTCTGAGAAGTAGAGGGACCGGTGATCAGTTTAGAGGGGGGGGGCAGTAATGGGTACACAAAACAAGTCATCCATGGTGCAATGTGCGCGTGCCCGACGCAAATGAGGAAAAGCGAAGCAGTTCTCTTACACGAACCGATTGTTATCCGCCGATACTGCCAACGATAAGACGACGTACACAGTCTGGGGGATTCTCGTTAGAGTATAAATATTGTTCGGCGTCCGTATAGAACGTTCGTTTCTACCGTTTCGTATCACAGTTTTACAAAGGCGAAGAGAAGTGATTCATTTGGTGGACGAATCTACAAAAAGACTCGCAGGTCAGTGGCGACCAACGAATCCTCATTCTCACACTGCTCTTTCATTCGTGTGCTCGGAACAAGTGGACAAAGTGCGGAATAATTAATCGGTAAATGGAATACAAAACATACATAGTGATTCTACAAGATCTTTCTCCCTTATGGACTGTCTATATATACATTTTTTCTTGAAATAATCCCAAGAACACAAATATAACCTTAAAATTAGGGGCCACGGAAATCGTAATTTCCCTGTGATGTGGATGGTTTTCCTGTGCTCAATCTCTGCATTTCGCGGATCATCTCCACCTCTCGTCTCAGGGTAAGATTTTAGAACACCCCCCTTCCTTTCGACATGTGACATACGTCATTCTATTCGTTTTGACACGCTGAACAAAAAATGTATGTGTGATTTTTGGCTGAAATGTATAGTTTTCGAGATATTCGTGAGAAACTGCAATTACTACACATTGAATTTTGTGTAAATATCAATGAAAACGCAAACGCAACGTTCGGACTTTGTTTTGAAGAGTAGAAAATGACAGAAAACGTGGTTTTACTCTATATAGTATTATACATACAGGGTCATCCGTTTTTAAACGGACAAACGTAAACCAGCTATAAAGAACCCCAAATGGAACAAGTTTTACCCCTGCCACTTTTTTTGTTTCGGCCTTGATTTCTAGAAAATTGCAAAAAACCATAGTTTTTTTAGTTCACATAAACTTGAATATCTCGGGACTCCAGTAATCAATCTTGATGATTTTTCCTTTGTTTGGTTTAAAATAAATAGGGGCATCTTTTTTGTTAACAAAATATTTTTGTATGACCTTCGAATCTTGGTTTTTTCTAACGGGACTTAAGTTTTGGTAAAAGAGCACGTTTATTCCAAGAAAATATCATCCATTGAAGTCACGCATCCTGGAACCGTTCAGATAGCTACAGTCCGATCCAGAAAAAACCAAGATTCGAAGGTCATACAAAAAAATTTTGGGAACAAACAAAAAGATGCTCCTGCTTCTTTCCAACACAACAAAGATAAAATCATCAAGATTCATCACTGGAGTCCCGAGATATTCAAGTTTATGTGAACTAAAAAACTAATGGTTTTTTGCAATTTTCTAGAAATCAAGGTCGAAACAAAAAAAGTGGCAGGGATAAAACTTGTTCCATTGGGGTTCTTTATAGCTGGTTTACGTTTGTCCGTTTAAAAACGGATGACCCTGTATATAGGATCAGCATTTAATTTTGAAAGACTACTCCTAGATTTTTGTATGCGCGGTCGGGCCTCTCCGCCCCCTCTATGACCTAGTAGTAGTAGTAGTAGTAAGTTTTGGCCGGGGAGTAGGTGATCGGCACCATCTCCTTGTTCCATTGAGGAGAGGGCTGGTGCCGCAAGGCACCAGCCCTTCTCCGAAACGCACACCAACAGCAATGTCAGTTTCATGTGGCGACCGGTCCTCGGCCCCGTAGGGTTGCAGTTTCCCCTGCTTTCAACCGCCCCCCTGCTTTTTAAAGCCCGGGCAACTTGCAGGGTGACGATCTACTAATCAGGGAGCGATCATCATCAGTGAGAGGCCATTCTACCTAACCCATTTGAGTGTTTGAGCGTTTTACGGCTCGGAGCGTACGTCGGGCCTTGCTCACCTTCAGATCATGCAGGTTTGCCATACCTGCCCATTTGGCCCCACCCTCTTCACCATAGAACCATATTGTGCACCTTTGAGTATTACATCCCTTAACCTATTCTATCCCGGCTGCCCAGGATTCACCCACTCCCTCCCCAGGATTAGGACAGGCTATTCTATGACTCTACAAGTTACTCAAAACAAGGGACCGCGCCTTCATGAACGTTGGGAAGAAGTTGTATACTTATGTGTCCAGCCCCATTGAGTTTGATCCAACTTCGGCGAAATTCCGGTTATCAACCTGAATATCGCTTTCATATGGTCTTCACCCTCCGGGACCTTCCACCCTATCTAACACGTATACATCAACTTGGGGTCCGATCCGACTTCCGCGAAATTCCAGTATGCACTGAAATATCACTTCCATTCGGTCTTTCCTTGCCGAGCCTACCACGTGTTGGGGTGATGGAGGGCTCAAAGCCACACTAGGTTCTATGGCTGGTATGATGGACGTGACCAACGTCCCCAGGTTTCGGCAAAAAAATGCATCTTAAATTCGCATTCCGCCGTCCCCCATTCAGGTTTGTCTCCCGTGTGTAAAATTCCTCTTTCCTCCCTTATTATCACCTTACTTGCGGGGTCTTTATTTATATTCCAACCTGACCATCCCTTATCTATCCACCATGTATCTGTTAACTAGTTCTATCCTTACTGATTACTCTGTTGCTTTCTCCTACATACACCTTATTGTCATCCTTACTGCTATAATGGCTTCGTCTACATATACTTTACTATTTGATCTTTACGTATTCATCTTACTACCTTCCAATGATACTGATCCTTTAACCTCATACCTTACTAACTTATTTGTTATTTCACCTTCTTTTTAAACTTTTGTTCACTTTATTATAGTCCTTACTTCCCCTTGATTTAGTCTTTAATATATCCTTTATTATTTTTTTTTTTATCGTAATTCCATCTTGTCTCCCTTACCAATTTCCCATTAGTACTTCTCAATGTTGTTTAGCGTTTAATACTTTATTTATCTCCCTACGTTTATTACCTTAAAACACATCTATTTCCCAACTTCCTGAACTATTGCACTGCTATTTGATCTTTATTGCACAAAGCACCGTCCATCTCCGTGAGCTTGCTTTAGTCTTTTGTAATTTCTTTCTTCACATTCCTAATAATATAGGATTTGATCTCCTCTATATGTCCCCTCCTCCTTTCATTTCAATCTTTGTGCTTTCCTTTACCACAGTTTCCCATATTGTCCTATCCTTGCTCTATTTGAACGATACCACTGAGTAGCTATCATTTGTTCATCAACACCATTCAAGGATTTTGGCGAAGAATTAGTTTTTTTTTTTTTTTTTGGCGGGCGAGATCCATCATTGATTACCAAGGTAATCTCAGCGCATTGCCCATACAATGCCTTTACTAATCTTGCCCCCTTTTGTGTACCCTATTACCTTTTGGTCTACACCTTGTACCACGTTATTTTTAGTTCTAACATTCACTTGATTAATACTACCTAGATCCCTGTTCCTTGTCCTGAAATAGTTCCTAGTATTTCCATAAATCCACTTCATCCATAAATCGTTTAACTTTTTTCCATTTAACCTCTATGACCTAACCCCAACTCATTCTATTCGCACGATTTTTCCATTACTAGTTCAAATTATGGGTGACTGTTACAAAGATTATGCGAATAAAATGAGTTGTGTTTAGGTCACGGAGGGGGTGGAGAGGGCCTGTTGTCAGGCCTGCCTGACCACGCATACGAAAATCCAGGATTGGTCTGTCAGAATTAACAGCTGAATTCGATACAGTATTAGCAATAGTTTTTTGCGAATATCTCGAAAACTGAAAGCGACCCCCCTACATTAGAAAAGGAAAAAGTTATTCACAATGTCGAAATCTATAACATGTTTAAATTTCATCAAAATCGGAGTACAGCGACCCTTTCGCAACACATAATTACCTAACCGTCTTCTCAGAAACACTGGGTGGGTGTGTGTGGTATTATCGTAATATGTATTCACACTTCATCATCGTACGTTTTAAAAAGTTCTCGCGGTATATAGACCGTTCAACGAACGTAGTAATATATCTGTAGAAACAATTAACGAGCGGTCGCATCATGGTGACGCACACGCACAGCACAGACGTGTACGAATACACAAAATTCAATGTGTAGTAACTGCAGTTTTTCACGAATATCTCGAAAACTATTCATTTCAGCCAAAAATGACACATACATTTTGTGTTCAGCATGTCACAACGAATAGAATGACGTATGTCACATGTCGAAAGGAAGGGGGGGGGTTTCTTAAGTTCAGCCGCTACGTCAGCTAGGGAACGCACTCACTCTGGCACATTCTTGCTGTCCGTTACGTTCGCCTCCGGATCTCCAATCGTGACACTGCTATTATATTCGGCTATCCACAAGCCTGTTTGATCGTCCTCCATAAGTCTGTTAATTAACTCTTGTTTCACGCCGATCGTGCTCAAGCCTTTCTCTTTTAAAATGTCTGTCAATTGCGTCACTGTTAATTCACTCGGCGCGGAATTCATCGCGTTACGTACACTGTACACTTGGTGATTTTCACGAGTTTGCACATCGCAGCTTCTTACTCTTACACCTGCGCTATTTGATTTCGCTGCTCACTGAATCTCGGCTGAACCCCCAAAATTGTTGTGGGATTGGAAGTTTCGGCAATGAATCGTATGTATGGCTAAGAACTATTTATTAAAAAACGTACAACTATTGTTGTAACAACTTTATTTGATTAAATAAGATAACTTTATTTATTCAATGCAAACAAAATTACAATAGTGGATTCCAATGTGTATAAGAGGAAAAAAGTATATTATGACTGGGAAAAACTAATGCTGTAGCGTAAACGATGCTGTGATGTGTTCTGTTCTGTAAGACGACAATGACTGACTGAGTCGTCTCTGGAAAAAGGCCTTCGGTCCCTTTTCTTAAGTGGGGGTGCCATAAACCGGCACGATTACGATAACCGTGACCCCTACTTTGAAGGTTATATTTGTGTTCCTGGGATCATTTTAAGAAAAAAATGTGTATATAACAGTTATCCAAGGGGCTTCGTTTAGCCGGTAAAGTAGATTTCTTGATTTTTATAAAACTGCAAATATCTCGGAAACTATGCGAGATATGGTAAAATATCAAGATGCCTTTTTTGTAGGAAATCTGATTTCCTATCAGAAACGTTAAAATGATGTTAAAAGTCCATTTTTCGCGAAAAATATTCAATTAAAATTACTACTAGATTACCCCTGGATTTTCGTATGCGTGGTCGGCCCGGCCTCACGACCGGGCCTCTCCGCCCCTTCTAACGGCCTAACCCTAACTCACTCTGTTTACATAATCTTCCCATTGTAGATGTTTTCCAGAATTTGATCTTTTCAGAACGAAGCCTTTACGTTCCACCGATTATTATTTCGGGGGAGAGGCAGTTGTTCTGCAAATTCACCGAAATATAAATATACTCGGAAACTGCGCAGCTGATAGAAAAATGTCATAGGACATAAAATATTGGAAATTTAATTTTCTACAAAAAAGGTCTCTTGATATTTTGCCATATCTCGTATAGTTTCCGAGATATTTGCAGTTTTATGAAAAACAAGAAATCTACTTTACCGGCTAAACGAAGCCCATTGCACACCTGTTATATACACATTTTTTTCTTAAAATGATTCCAGGAACACAAATATAACCTTCAAAGTAGGGGCCACGGTTTTCGTAATCTCCCCCATAAACCACTTAGACCGGAGTCGCACCACTGCCTGTTCCTATACAATATTATCGTTGGATTCCAACAACTATACTAAAAATAATTAATCCACGCGGCTGCTCTACGCTGACGGTATCTACGACCGTAGTCCTTCGTTATACATATAAAACAACACTGGTCTGTCTTTCCGAAAAACAGCCCTTATATCCTCGACTTCATTCTTCATCTCTCTCTCACTCATTCACATCCCCTAAGTCTAAACTGTCGGTAGAGACAAACCAGGCGAAGACCAACGCCATTTTATTTGGCCTTCGCTCTACCTGACTAGAGACCCTTTTTGAAGGGCGGTGGAGGAATGTTCTTAAGCAAACCCTCCCCTAAGATGAAGTTTGGGGAGGGTAGTGCGGGACTCGGTTCCCCCCTAAGAATGTTATGCAGGGGGAATTATTTACCTAGATAGTAACACTACCATACCCGCTAAAACCCCATCGCCCAGGGCCCTTCGGCCCTTTTTAGGGCTGAACTTTAGAAAACCCCCCCTTCCTTTCGACATGTGACATACGTCATTCTATTCGTTGTGACATGCTGAACACAAAATGTATGTGTCATTTTTGGCTGAAATGAATAGTTTTCGAGATATTCGTGAAAAACTGCAGTTACTACACATTGAATTTTGTGTATTCGTACACGTCTGTGCTGTGCGTGTACGTCACCATGATGCGACCGCTCGTTAATTGTTTCTACAGATGTATTACTACGTTCGTTGAACGGTCTATATACCGCGAGAACTTTTTAAAACGTACGATGATGAAGTGTGAATACATATTACGATAATACCACACACACCCACCTACCCAGTGTTTCTGAGAAGACGGTTAGGTAATTATGTATTGCGAAAGGGTCGCTGTACTCCGATTTTGATGAAATTTAAACATGTTACATATTTCGACATTGTGAATAACTTTTTCTTTTTCTAATGTAGGGGGTCGCTTTCAGTTTTCGAGATATTCGCAAAAAACTATTGCTAATACTGTATCGAATTCAGCTGTTAATTCTGACAGACCAATCCTGGATTTTCGTATGCGTGGTCAGGCAGGCCTGACAACAGGCCCTCTCCACCCCCTCCGTGACCTAAACACAACTCATTTTATTCGCATAATCTTTGTAACAGTCACCCATAATTTGAACTAGTAATGGAAAAATCGTGCGAATGGAATTAGTTGGGGTTAGGTCGTAGAGGGGGCGGAGAGGCCCGACCGCGCATACAAAAATCTAGGAGTAGTCTTTCAAAATTAAATGCTGCTCCTATATATGTATAATACTATATAGAGTGAAACCCTGTTTTCTGTCATTTTCTACTCTTCAAAACAAAGTCCGAACGTTGCGTTTGCGTTTTCATTGATATTTACACAAAATTCAATGTGTAGTAACTGCAGTTTTTCACGAATATCTCGAAAACTATTCATTTCAGCCAAAAATCACACATACATTTTTTGTTCAGCATGTCAAAACGAATAGAATGACGTATGTCATATGTCGAAAGGAAGGGAGGGTTTTCTAAAGTCTTACACTTTTTAGCCCCTCTCTTATGTCGGCACCTCCCCCGCGACCCGCTCTTCGCATTCAGCTGCGGGGAGGTTCACGCCGACTATCGCCACTCCTGTTCTTGGCTTCTCCTCCTGACTAGAGACCGTACCATTAACAGGGACCTTTTGGGTCCTACGGCGTGCACTCACAATCCCACAATATTGAGAAGATTTCGGATAGCAACTGACTGGTCCTGATGAGGAGTCATCTCTTTTATAGATCGATCAATCCATTGTTCTGAGCTTAATCTTCATAGGGTGGGTCCATCCTCATCAATTCTTCGCAATCGTTTTTCTTCTTAATTTGTCGATGGTATTTCAACCGGATGTATATTTTTCGATTCGTTTTTATCATTCTATTTCTATTTAGATTAATTTTATTAATTAATCTCAATGGCTGGGCCACTAGACGTGACACCGTAAAGAGTCGTTTTCACATTGGCTCACCCGCCGAGAAGAACTATGATTTCGTCGGGGAAATTCTCCAATTCAAATGTCAATTTCAGAAATGGCTCTGGAGGCACCATCGTGGCTGAACGCCGACTTCGTCGAGATGATACTGCGTCTGTCCGAGAACGACAGCACGCTGAAAGTGATCGATGTACTTGTGAAACCGGCGACCAACAAGGGCGATAACTATACCAGTGATATGATCAGGCAAACCATCGAGTACACCCGCATGCAAGGGGAGAAGAGGGTAAAGGGGAAGAAGTCGCTCATCTTCAAGATCGAGCCCATGCTCGAAGGACCTCGCAAAGAACTGGTAAATTAAAGTTGATTCTATTTACCGATTAAATTGTCAATTAAGTGATGATTTATTTATTTGCTCCGTGGAAATTATGACTCTGTGACTTCAAGCTGATTAGGATGTTTTCCTTGTTCTAAAATAAGGTAAATGTTCGGTTCGCGCCGTTAAAATTCATCGCGTCTTGCAATTCATGTCCCTTGTGAATTGCTATAAGACCATAAACATCCCCTTGGGTTATCTGGTCGGACCAACGCTTACCGAGGGTCCCCGACCAGGTCCGAACCAGGTACAAAATCCGTCTGCTCGGGGCAAAAACTAATAAACGCGACAAGGGGTTGTAAAAAATACGTGCGAGCCACTTGGGCCTTTTTCGTCGCGCTACGCCACACAGTGGTGCCAAAGCGGGCAAAACATCGATTTGATAAAAAAAATGTATTTTTATATTACCAAATAGTGAATCTGTAATGTGCAAAATCCGATTGGCGAAACTTCCGTTTACCGTACACCTCAGAATTCGATGAAATTTAGAAAATAGGTTCTTTTTTGACTAAAATGACGATTGCCAGAAGGATTTTTGGAGAGTCGAAAAAAAATTGTTTATCATTTCAATGTCGTGCTCTACCTTACCGAATACCTACTTTCTATTTTAGGGGAGATTACGATTTCTGTGGCACCTCATTTTGAGGTTATATTTGTGTTCCTTGGGTTATTTCAAGAAAAAAATGTATATATAACATGGTGCAGGCAGAGCTGCCAGACTAGGCGCTTTTCACGCGCATGCGCGAATTTTGACAGGAACGTATCTACGTCCGAAGTTTGTGGGGTACTACTAGAGGGAAAATAGTAGGAGACTATTATTAGTGGGAGCGTCTAACGAAGTCCGTTACGACACGAGGCGCGAAAGAACAGCGGGCTGCGAGAATTTCAAATAAGTTATTGCTAATATTTAATCAAATAATAAATTTTGCGCAATTAGCGGGGCGACAAGGTACCCGATTTTCGTACTTGACTGAGGCCGTATGACGTCAAAATCGTCGCGCATGCGCGTGAAAAGCGCCCCGTCTGGCAAGACTGGGTGCAGGGTAGTGTCACTCAATGTATTTTTCTGTTAGCACGAAATCGAACGCCATCTGATAGTTGTGTTACACAATTAACGGGTCAAAACGCGGGAATTTGAAATCCATACTATCCATTCCATGCTAATTTATAATTTTTATTTAAAAATAAATAAATTAAAACATTTTCATACATTTTAAAAACATTATATTCAATAATTTAAACATTTGTAACAGTATATGTACAACTTTCTACTTATTAATAAATTTAAAACATAATATCAGGCGCGATTACACTGGTTTATTACAAATATTGCAAGTTATACATTATTTACAAACTTTTTCATACTAACAATACATGAAATGCATATCACACCAATTGACATCGTGTAACAAACAAAGCATATCTCGTAACACACAATTCGTTGTGTGTTACGAGATATACGACGTGTGTTACCTTATGTAGATGTGTGTTACACGATGTCGATGTGTGTTACAAGATATTCGATGTGTATTACACGATCTCACATCGAGATCGTATAATTTTACATCGTATATCTCGTAACACACAGCGCAAATCTCGTAACACACATCGACATAGTGTAACACACAGCGCAAATCTCGTAACACACATCGACATAGTGTAACACACATCGTATATCTCGTAACACACATCGACATAGTGTAACACACGTCGTATATCTCGTAACACACATCGACATAGTGTAACACACATCGTATATCTCGTAACACACATCGACATAGTGTAACACACATCGTATATCTCGTAACACACATCGACATAGTGTAACACACGTCGTATATCTCGTAACACACATCGACATAGTGTAACACACAGCGCAAATCTCGTAACACACATCGACATAGTGTAACACACATCGTATATCTCGTAACACACATCGACATAGTGTAACACACGTCGTATATCTCGTAACACACATCGACATAGTGTAACACACATCGTATATCTCGTAACACACATCGACATAGTGTAACACACATCGTATATCTCGTAACACACATCGACATAGTGTAACACACATCGTATATCTCGTAACACACATACTATTTACAATGTTTTCTATACTTATTCTTTCTAATTGCGATGCACTGTTTTATAAGCGAACATGACGTTGGTAAAAGTCTTACGCGCTTGCCACACATTAAATGATTAAGGTATTTACAAAAATTGCGAATTGCGTACAGAATTGAATAATCTGAAATAAAATCAATAACTAAATTTTTGTGGCCGCACGTAACAACTGAAAACGACATATTTTCTTATATAATGTTTAATTGTACGTCTTACATTATTTTGTATATTACACCTATATAAAACCAAGCGCGCTATATTATAGCTTCTAGATAAACACAATATAAAGTAATCATTAAGAATAATATTTCTATTTCTACGTATCGCTGGTTTTAATACATGTAATGTACAAGATGCACAGTCAAACTTTGGTATTAATTTTTGCAATACAAATCGAGAAATCAATTTAATTACAAAATTCTTTAATTGTTTATTAATGATCGAATGGGATGCTAATATTATAATATCAATTTTTGAATTACTACTGAAGCTAAGATCATCATTTGTTTGCTGTGTATTTGAATTTAACAACTGCTTTAATTGGATTAACGTTTCATCGAATGTTTCTTCGCAATTCGCGGCTATAGATTGTTTACTAGTGATTTGTTTAATTAACAAAGATCTATACGATTCCTCGAATTGTATTGCACAAATTTTATTTTCGCGAACGCGGTGCTTCCTTATTTGTCCGAAAAAGTTTTCTAAGCAATCCTGGTTGAATTGCCTTGCGGAAAAACGTCTTACTCCTAGAGAAAGTGGAGTTTTCCGCAAGTCAATAAAACCGCGAATTGTTAACATCAAATTTCTAAGTGACGGTGGAAAACAGCACTGCTGTGCATCGCTCTTAAAATACATACTCCTTAATTTGTTAATTGCTGACTTCCAATATTTTGCGTGAGTTGATGTCCTCGTTATGGGTCCTGCTAGTGGCTTCAATGGGTTGAGTTTCCCTCCTTCTCCATTCAGGCTATCGAAGATGTCGTTCAATTCTTTAATAATGATTGCAGTCCCACTGCTTTCAGTTTCCATAAAGAATTCTCCTGTAACGTCGGTTTCATCTGAAAAGAAATACATTCTTCACTTCAAATTCAATTTTTAATTATAATAAACAGTGGACTGTAATTGTAATGCTCATACTTACTATGACGTGCCATAATATTTATAGCGGCAGCCATCGAGTGGCTAAGAACTTGGGCGGCGTACGATACTTTCATTTTTTTTATCTTCCCCGGAATGACATGATTTTCATTAATTTTTGGGAGTAGCCTGATGATAGATTGTGTATCGATTTTGTACGCCGCCACAATATCCCGCCATCTTGCCTCCACAATATTATTTTGATTTGCCCATACTAAATTCTTGTTCAACAAATTGTTTCGTATTCCTTTTATTATGTGAGGGACATCATACAAAGGTATAATGTCCTCTCCATCCACTAAAATTCGTCTCTTTAGAGGACGATTGTTAGCGACATCAGAGGCTACGCCCATGTCCACCAATTCCTCGATTGCTGCCCTGTTCGCGGAAGCTTGGTCGTAAACGGCAGCAACTATCCGTAAACCTGAAATTATAATAATTTAAAAAATAGTCTTAATCTTCAAACATACTATGAGGGACTAAAAATCATGTTTGATTTATTTAAAAATAGTAAAAACTAACGTGAAATAATATTTTTATTTACCATCAACTCCATTCAACTTTTTTATTAAAGTCACCAGTTGGTTTTTGATTCTCTCTGCAGTTGCGGGTCCCTTACTAAAGGAATAACATACAGTCTGTTTCCATTTCCTTGTTATTCCTCTCAATAGGAAAACCAACGCGTAGCGAACATTTTGTCCGTTTGATATTCCAATCATGGCATCCCGTGTGGAACTATAATGGACACCTGTGGACAAAACAATTTCGTCAAAAACCACAACACATAATCTATCTACAGGCCTAAATAAACGAATACTGTTATGAATATTATTGATAATGATATCATCAAACCCTTCCCCTATGGGGATTTTATTGAGCAGCCGTAAAACTGTCGTCTTCGATGGCAAGTTGAACCATTGCGCTAAGAAGCGATACGCTGCTCCGGATGTTTTATACAACGACAAACTCATCAGTTTATCGTTCGTAGAATACCGACGTCCTTGTCACGTAAATTTTAACGAAATTTTATATAAAAAATGCGAATTCTTCTGGCGTACCAGAAAATACCTTTATTAAACAGTTTTACAATAATAGCGTGATATGTCACAAATTGGAGACGAGAAATAATACTGACTGTTGCCGGGTCGAGTGGTCTTATTTATACAAGTGGTTATTGAAGTTCGACGACCGACGGTCAGCGCTTCTTCAGCGTTTTCTGGGAACGGTAATATGCAATGGATTATTGAAATTTGATAACCGACGGTCAGCGTTTCTGGAACCGATGTCGGCTGATGTCAGGTGAGCCGGTTGTGTGGAATTTGGGCTGTTAAGTGGGTGTCACATTCCCCCCTTTTTAGATTGAACTTAGTCCCTTAAGTTCCCTTTTGAGGATGCTCTTCTTGAAGCGGACCCGCTGAGGATGTATCAAGACTCTTCCTTTCTCATCGTCTTCGATTGCCAAAGGGCGGTTTACAGTGGTGTGCAGGTTGATTGGCGCACTCGGTTGCGTTGGCTGGAGGTTATTGTGGATTTGTGGACCTTTCTTGATCTTACAGCAGGGCAGGTGGAAACAGAGTTTTTCGGGGACGCAGTTCTTCAGGCGGTCGAGTAATCCTAACTTGTTGAGTGTGTACAAACCTACCAATCCTACCGATACATATCCTATTATTTGTAATGTACTCATACCATATGATCGCAAAGTCTTTATTCTATGTTCGAAATTTAGCTTTGATATTTCGCTGTCGAGTTGATCCGCGGAAGTTCTGTAAGAGGCAATGTTGCTTATAATTTTCGGCGTGTTTTTGATCTTATCCAAAATGTTAATGTAACTATCGTTGTCATTAAGTTTTATGGTTTTCATTTTCATATCGTAAGCTAGTTCGGTTTTGCTTTCGCCTATTCGCATGTAATCGTTATTAAACAATAAATCGCATGAATCGTTAGAGCTAATGACAGATGGTCTGTCAATGGTCTGAATATTATGTTTTGTGGAACATATCGCGTCAATTTCTACTGATTTAGAGGGTATAGCTAAGAATTGATTTTCGGCGTGCAACGGTATGAAACTGATGTAGTCGATCTTATAAATGGATATCTCGCAATTGTTGATGTTCTTCTTGTAATTAATAATTTCGCTGTGACAGTCGTTGTCGGAATTGCTGTTGTGGATCGGCTGCGTTTGTTTACAAATCATGACTATCTTTTGTTTACAATATTTGGTGATATAGTCGAGATCAGTGTTCATGTAAAGGAGGTTTGAAGTTAGAAATACTGGATTTTCTATCACGGGTGCCATAAATATATTGTTTCTTTTATGTGGGATGGGGTATACGCGCATTATATCCCACTCTTGTTCGAGCACTAGAGGTATCGAAATCTTGAAAAATAATTTGTCATTATACGTGAAAACGGTTAAGTCACTGATGTCGAGTATAAACTGAAAGTGTTCGATTTTGGGCGTGATGGCAATGTTATAAGTGTGATGTCCTATGATCTTCGCGTAGTTGCTTAGAAACCTTTCGGGTTCTATAATCTGTGGGCTAATGATACCTTGTTTACCTAAAATGATCGCGTTTAGTATTTCGTCAAGTTGGAAGTGTGAATCCTGTATGGCATTATCGATTTTCATTATGAGTTTGGTAAATATGCTTTCTGTATTT
The DNA here is from genome assembly GCA_963971365.1 of Lasioglossum villosulum. NCBI lineage: Eukaryota > Metazoa > Arthropoda > Insecta > Hymenoptera > Halictidae > Lasioglossum > Lasioglossum villosulum. The sequence continues at coordinate 26,316,095 of OZ020495.1, read as the reverse complement.
AATTGCTGCGTTAATTTGTTATATGAACGTTCCAAATCCTCTAAACTCTCTGTGTTAAGCATCTTCTTTATAAGCGAAGTTTGGTTAGCTAGTATGATTTTAATCTGTTTGTCGTCGTCAAATAAGGTGTCGATGTTTTTATTTATCAAATCCAAATCGTCTGTGTCTAGTGTTCCGAACAAGCTTTTAGAGATTGATCCGACAAAGTTCAATAATCCTCTCTTCGTTCTCTGGTGTATGAGTGTTCTTACGTGACGGGCTAGTTGTCTAATATTGTTAATACGTACGTCTAAAGCATCCAATTCTTCGGTATTAATAGTTAATCCACTGATTTTGTTCTTATATTCTACTATGTCCTCGATTTGCTTAAACATCTCGCTCGTGTCCAGGCCTATTATTACGTTGGCGGTACTACTGTATAAATAACCCTTATTTATCTTTTCTAAAAATATGTTATTTTGAGTATCTAACGGGGTTATAGTGACGTGTGCGCAAGTTAATCCCGCGAAGAGGATTGTCGTCCTGGAAAATAAGATTTTAGTCTGTTACCGTGCACTTTCTTATTGTTAACGACATAATACGGGGTGCATACTTTATCAATTGTGAATGGTCCTAACCATTCTATGTCTAATTTGTGTTCTTTATGATCATTGTGTACCAAAACTTGATCTCCTTCTTTGAATATTGATTGCGGTTTAATAATTCTACGTTGCTGGTCTCTTTGATATCTTTGTTTACTCTTTAGCAAGGTGTCTCGGGCTCTTTTCAACCGTGAGTCCCATTCTCTTTTTCGAAACGACACTTCGTCTTCGTAACTTCGCTGAGGATTTTTGGAAATGGTTGAAGGTAGGTTAGCTTTGTGTCCAAACGTTAATTCAAAAGGTGTATACCCTGTGGCGTCGTGTGTCATCGTGTTATATGCTAAGCAAATAAAGTTCAGTTGTTCGTCCCATTCGTCGGTGGATGTTTGTTGTACTGACTTTAACATGTCAGCGACAACTGCGTGAGTTCTTTCTAGGGATCCGTTGCTTTGCGGGTGGAATGCGGTAGTTTTGATATGTTTTATGTTAAAAGCTTCTTCGTATCTTTGCATTAGTTCGGAAACGAAACTCTGTCCTCTGTCTGTCAGTATTTTCTTGGGTGCGGAGAATATGTAGATGTAGTGGTTCAGTAAGGCGTCCCATATGGATTCGGTTCGTTGCGTCTTGAGGGGTACTAGTATAAGATACTTAGTCAGTTCGTCATGAATTGAGAGTATGTACTGATTACCGTTTTTCGTTTTTTGTAACGGTCCTATCAAATCTATAGCTATTTTTTCGTTCGAGTCTATCGGGGTGTCGCTTATGCATGGTTCTTCCCTTGGGCGAATTCGCGTGAGTTTAGCTCGTTGGCAAGTGTCGCATGTCTCAACGTAGTCCTGAATTAGTTTAAACAAGTTCGGTATTTTGTAGTTAGTTTTGATTCTGTCGTAGGTTTTCTGTATTCCGGGGTGTCCGATTAATTCGTGATTTTCTTTGATAATTTGTTTAATTTCGTCGTCGGTCAATTCTTTTACTGGTTCCCATGCAAATTCTATCTCTTTATCCGTGTCGTTAAAGAACATGAGCATTCTCTTGATCGTGTTTCTATCCTGAATTGAAATATCATTATCTCCTATACCAATCCGATTCGTATTCCTGATGATTTTATTCAATATGTGCAGCCATTTTTCTTCGCCTTCGTACGCGCCTAGTTGGTCTGAGGTTAGTTGAAAGAAGTTCTTTCTATTGGGTACGATCTTTAGTGGTTTCGGAAGTTCGTCTGAGGTTTCCCAGGTTTGGTATCTGAACAGTAAGTCGGTGGGTTCGTCTTGTGCTGTAATCGCGTGAATTCGGGATAAACAGTCGGCAGCGGTATTGTCTTTTCCTTTAGTGTACTGTATTTCGTATTCGTATTCCTCTAGTCGTAGTCTCCATCTGATCAGTCGAGATGAGGGGTCTTTGCAATTTTGTAACCATGTCAAAGCTTGGTGATCGGTTCTAATAATGAATTTTCTTCCTAACAGGTACTGTCGAAGTCTTTTAGTTGCCCATACAATGGCCAACAGTTCCTTTTCGGTAGTCGAGTAATTTCGTTCGGGCGGATTGAGAGTTCGTGAAATATAGCAACAGGGGTGTCCGTCTTGCGAAAGGATGGCTCCTATTCCTAAATTACTTGCGTCAGTCGTTAGAGTGAATTGTTTTTTAAAGTCAGGGAATTTGAGAACTGGTGCAGTACATAATTTCTTTTTTAGTGTGTCAAAGCTTGTCTGCGTTTGTTCGTTCCAGTGGAACGGTACGGTCTTTTTCGTCAGTTCGGTCAATGGTTTCGCGATTTTACTAAAGTTTCGTATAAATTTTCGATAGTATCCCGCAAGGCCTAGGAATGATTTTACGTCGGTCGGTGTTTTAGGAATTTTGAAATTTTGAACGGCTTCTAGTTTCTTTGGATTGGGCTTTATTCCTTCAGAGGTTATTACGTGGCCTAAGTACTCTAGTTCTGGCTTTAGAAATTCACATTTGTCCGGTTGCAGTTTCAATCCTAATTCTCTTAATCTTTGTAACACGATTGCTAAATTTCTGTTATGTTCTTCGATGGATTGTCCGAATATTACAATATCGTCTAGATACACGAAGCAATGTTTGTTTATAAGTCCACGTAGGGCGGTATCCATCATTCTCTGGAAAGTGGCTGGGGCGTTTTTTAGTCCGAATGGCATTCTATTATAGTGATAGTGTCCTTGGGGAGTGGAAAAGGCGGTGTATTTTTTGGATTTCTCTTCCATCGGGATCTGATGGAAACCCGAGGATAAGTCTAAAGCTGAGAAGAATTTCGCGTTTCCTAGTTGTGATAAAATGTCGTCTATGTCGGGTAGGGGGTATGCGTCCTGATCAGTCAATTCGTTCAGTTTTCTAAAGTCAATAACTATTCTCCACTTTTGTTTGCCTGATGCGTCCAATTTTTTTGGTACTACCCAGACTGGTGAATTGTAAGGGGAATCGCTAGGTTCAATTATTCCTTTTTCTAACATCTCGTTCATTTGCTTGCTAATTTCTGCTTTGTGGCATTCAGGTGGTTTGTACGATTTTGTGTTAATGACCTTGTTTTCTTTTAGTGTTATCGTGTGTTTAGTGAGGTCGGTGCAAGGTAGGGATTCTTTTTCTAAATTGAAAACATCGATATAAAAGAGAAGCAATTTTTCTATAGGTTGTTTCAAACTGTTTTCTATATGTGAAAGTCTAATTTTTTCTTTGAAGGTGGATATTTGATCATAGGTGTTAGAATTTTCAATATTGTTGGTAATTTGTTTTTCTGACTCACCACAATTGATAAAGCATACTCTGGTAGGTTTCCCCTCGAGGTACACAAGTTTGTTGATTCTCTCGCATGGTTTGATAGTTTGATTCTGAAATGTTAATATTGTGTCGTTTAATTTCAAATGATCGTTAGTGATGCTGAAGTTAAATTGTTTCATGGCTGGTAACCCGAATATGCCGTCTTCAATGATAGGAAAAGTTTCGTCTACAATATAAAATTTTATAGATTGACCGGCTATTCTAAAATTGGTGAATTTGTTTGTTCGGAATTTAGAATGTCCCATAGCAAACTGTTTGGTTTCGTAGTCGGTATAGATCTTCATTCCTGCAGGTCTTCGTCTGACAAGGTTGACTCCTGCTCCTGAATCGACGAGAAATTTCCATTGTCGTCCGGATGGGGATCGCAATAGGATTGTTGGTAGTTGCCCGGTGACGGTGTTGATTCGTAGTAGTTCGTTTCCTCCTCGGTTGATACCACAGTGTTGTTCACTCGCGGTGGCCCGCGTTCTTGTGGGGCTCGCACTTGAAAATTTGAGCACTGGTTGGCGGTGTGGCCGATTTTTCCACATTTGAAGCATTTAACCTGTTGTCGGTCGATGAGCGGTCTTCTCTCCATCTGATTGAACGGGCTGGGTCTGGTAACAGTGGTCGGTTGAATCTGTGGCGTGTGTGGCGGTACGTAGCTATGGTATCTTTTGTTCGGAATAACGGGTGGTCTGACCATCGCTGGGCGTTGACGACGGAATGAGTCGTGGCGTTCTTCTCGGAGGTATCTCTCCACATCGGCAGCTTCCTTTTCAGCTTCGATCAGAGTCGTGGGTTTGCTGGTGAATATCATGTGTCCGATCTCTCTTTTGAGACCGTTTATGTAGATTTTCGTAACTCTCTTCATGGTTGCCTCCATCATTACTCTTCTGGTTATGGGTTGTGGATACTCGTTAGTAATAGCGTACGTTAGTTTATTCAAAGTCTTACGGAATCGAATGTTGAAATTCTGTACGGAATCGAATGTTGAAATTCTGTACGGTTTCGGTAGCTCCTTGTTTCATTTCCCGAAGTTGTTCGTTAAACTCGTCTGCAGAAGCCTGTGTGGCTACGTTAGTACGCAGTGCTTCGTAAAGTTCGGCATACGTTTCAATATTCATGTTACGAACGCTTTGTGCTGCTTTGCCTACTATCTTTTCTACTTTAATTGCTTTCAACAATAGCATCGGTTCCAGGCACATGTTTCGAAGTGATTTGACTTCTTTAATAAAATCTTCAACTCCTACATCATCATCTCCGTTGAGCGTCGGGATGTAGCGTATAGCTTCCTTGACTTTCAGGTTAGAGCTCTGCGAGCTCGTTTCGCCAGGAGCATTTTCTCGCGTTGGGGCAGGTGGTGCAGGGGTTTTGACTTTAGATCTGATCATGGAATCGTCTTCGGTCATGATGGAAGTATAATCCGCATCGTCATCTTCAGTCACGCTCAAGCCCGTTAGATTTCTGCCTAGTATCTCAATTTCTTTAACGCGTTTCTTATTCTCTTTGTCTACCGATTGTAAAGCGGCTTCTAGCATGGAAATTCTTTGGCTGTACATATCTTGTTGGCGAGTAATAGTCTCATTCTGTTTTCTAATTGTCTCCAATAATTCTTTCACCTGAGTGTCAGAGGTGCTCGGTTGTGGTTTACTCATGATTCTAACTGAATCTACACTGTCTCTCGAACTGTTGCTAGAGAAGCTATCTCTCCTAGTTCTATACGTTACAAAGGGATCCAGAGTTACTTACTTCTGGTTTTTTCTTTGTTTTGCGTGGTTCCAAAGGTGCACGTATGCAGCTCGTGGTGTGGTCCGCTGATCCTCTGGGTCGAGTGTTCCCGTGGGCCGAAACGCGTGATTTCGTTTACACCGACTCTAGTGGATCCTGGCAGGATCGCCAAAATGTCACGTAAATTTTAACGAAATTTTATATAAAAAATGCGAATTCTTCTGGCGTACCAGAAAATACCTTTATTAAACAGTTTTACAATAATAGCGTGATATGTCACAAATTGGAGACGAGAAATAATACTGACTGTTGCCGGGTCGAGTGGTCTTATTTATACAAGTGGTTATTGAAGTTCGACGACCGACGGTCAGCGCTTCTTCAGCGTTTTCTGGGAACGGTAATATGCAATGGATTATTGAAATTTGATAACCGACGGTCAGCGTATCTGGAACCGATGTCGGCTGATGTCAGGTGAGCCGGTTGTGTGGAATTTGGGCTGTTAAGGGTGTAGATCCGCTCTCTAGTGTGCATGACTCACACAGCGTAGATCCATATACATGCACGAGGATTGCAAGGGTCCGGCAAATTACAAACTATGCCCTTTTACTGCATATTTGCGACCCGTACGACGTCACAATCGTTAGATGAAAGATGAGTCTAGCGCGCTATGAAGCTACAATTTTGAAATTATGCGCTATAGAGGCGTAATCGACTTTATTAGACAGCAAACAGCTGAGCATCGAGTTGAGAGGCATGCAATATGGCGGTACTACGACTCCCTACGAACGCTTATGTCTATTTCAGCTAAGTCAGTCCCCAACGAGCCGAGTTGTCGGGGTTGTATCGGTAAAACAGAGGGAGGCTCTGCGAAGAGGCCCGACTAGCCGTCCCACGATGCGCTCGCACGGGGCGAATGAGAGGTTCGGTATTTGAGAAAACACAAGTTTGCTATGCACATTTCGGTGCTCTGCGTAGTCGCTATCGCTAGATGAAGGATCAATCTAGCGCGCTATGTCCCTACAATTTCGAAATTATGCGTTGTAGAGGCGTAATCGACTTTATTCATGTTTCTTAATCTCACAGCACCTGTGTTACAACCTACATAAAAAACAAATGAGAGAAACATTAAAAATTATTATAAAAAAATGATAAACCATATTCTTTCTAATAGCAAATGTTAAAATTTGCGTACAAATATAAATTACTTAATCTGATAGAATAACAGGGTAAAGAATAAATAATTGCTTACATGCATTAGGTAATGGCGAATCACAATTTGCCTCCTGCAGCGTTGATGTACTCGGCAATACCTCCAATTGTTCCATCGATGAGGTACTCGGCAATACCTCCAATTGTTCCATCGATGAGGTACTCGGCAATACCACTAATTCTTCCGCTTCGTCTATCGAAATATCTAAAAATAAATAAAAAGAAGATAATAATTATCAATTAAATTTCAAACAAAAAACGAAATACCAATATGAGAAATAAAACAATTCCCAGATAGCACCGTACGTCCGAAGGACATCCGTTTCATGTCCACTTTACGTCCATACGTCCCACGTCCGTTACGGACGTCCCTCGGACATCCATTGGACCTAAATTTCGGTTGTCCCAGGGACATTCGTTTTTTAGGTCCTAAGGACATCCGTGGGACTTCAATTTCGGACGTCCGTGGAACATCCGTTATTTACGTCCTAAGGACGTACGATGGACTTAAATTTCGGTTGTTCCAAGTACGTATAATTATTACGGATTATGGTGTTACGGAAAGCAAAATCCATTTTGATTTTTTAAATGTTAGAATACATTTTTGATCTAATGATGTTATAGCTAGTGTCAAGGCTAATCCAACGACCTACCTTTTTATAACTCTGAGCTCATAAATAACGATACAATATTGTATTCCGGTTTTTGGGCCAAATACAGCAATCCCTTGATTCTTGTTCAGGGGGTGGTTCTTGGAGCGAACAGGAATCGCAACCTAGACTTGCTTTTCTGATTTACTGCTGGGTCTACCACTCCGATCGCGCCGAGCGAGACTACGAATAGAGCAACGGTGTCGGCGACGGCTACCCTCAGCGTGCAGCCCTCACCGACACAGTTTAAAGGCCCATGTGTTCTCACAATGTAATGCCAATTCAAAACGCTTTATTTTTCATTATTTTTTTATGAGACTTTCACTGACTTGTTTCTGGTATTATTCTGATTAAAACAAGACCAAACACGGTATAATTTGGCCCATATTTATTCTACATGTGAGAAGCATAATTTATAATTCATCATACATTCAACATATGAAATAGCATATGTTTAAATGAACACAACGGAGAAACGCGACTCTTTCTTTCCTATACAAAACTTTCACACTCGATTAAACCAATAAATACAATTGAAATTATATCGTGTTTGGTCTTGTTTTAATCAGAAAAATGCCAGAAATACGTTAAAAGTCCCATAAAGAAATAATAAAAATTAAGATGTTTGAACATTCGATTCGTTGTGTCAATGTAGTGGTGTTCACACCGATACACCCGGGCCGAGAACAATATCGCAACCCTGCGGCGCGGGACAGTGTTGACAGGCAGTGGAGTGAGTAGACCTGAACAAGAATCGGGACCCCCCAAACTGAACAGGAATCGGAACTTTGCTGTACGCCACTGCGGCATCGCGTCGCATCACCGTGCGTTTACGTGAAGTGAGGTTAGTTTAGCACGTGTTCCTTGTGCACGTGTTTGTAATATTCCAGTTAATAAAAAGCGTGTGTGAGTGATTCGATAATTTAAGCCACTTGTCAGGATTGTGTTGGTGAAACAAGTCACTGCGATTTCAGGTAAGCTTTTATTTTATATTTATTTTCAGTCATTGAAACATTACTGACAAAAGGAAAATATAAAAATATTATTACGTTGAAGGGGAAATTCTATCATGTATTAAGACTAAACCTACCAACACCGGTTAAAATGCGTGGTTGCAGGTTTTTTATTCTACAATTAGAAATGTAATAAAACTGATTTCATGAGAAACAATTGTATTGACATTTGTAGTAGTGCACATATTACAATAGTACATAGTTACACAAAGTCTAAATAAAATCAATCTTGTCATTTGTATAAGAGAACATGTACCATAGTTACTTCAGAGGCTCGGTAGGTTTAGCGTTAAAGAAAATATTTGTATCACTTTATAAAAATATATGTTTAATATTAATCAACAATATAATTTTCATTATTTGTAATAATATGTTGCCATATTTCAGATAACCTGTTAATTCCTGTTTTCTAATGACTCGGTAGCTAACATGTGTTTTAGATTTACAAGCAAAATTACCTGCTTATTTAAAATACAACATAGCTTTCCCTCCAACCTAATATATTCATGCTAAAAAATCTTCCCGTTTATTTGACAATGCTTCTCACCAAAAAATTCTAATTTTTAGATGCAGCGAAGATATCCAAGACATTAATTCATCAGAAAGAAACAAGTCTTTCCATACGGATCACATTAGTTTATATTAGCGGAGGACCATGAAAGGGAACGAAACAATTTATAATGATTTTTTAGATATAGATAAATAGATTGTTGTATAATGTATTATATATATATATATATATATATATATATATATATATATATATATATATATATTATACAGGGTGTCCCAAAATTCCTCCGACATCCGAAAATGGGAGGTTCCTTGGGTCATTTGAAGCGACATTTTCCTTTACAAAAATGGCGTCCGCGGCTTTGTTTAGGAGTTATTAACAAAAAACACGGACCAATCAGAGCGCGACCTAGACGCGAGTTAGCACAGTCGGCCCGACGCGCCAACTGTCAATTGGCCGAACGTGTCATCGCATGTCTAGATCGGGCTCTGATTGGTCCGTGTTTTTCGTTAATAACTTCTAAACAAAGCCGCGAACGCCATTTTTGTAAAGGAAAATGTCGCTTCAAATGACCCAAGGAACCTCCCCCAGATAGCACTCGGATATGCGATGGACGTCCAAAGTACGTCAGTATCGGACCTTCTTATGTCCCAGGGACGTCCGAATCATGTCCGTATGTCCGAGATAAGTCCGAAATATGCCCGAGATTGGTCCCAGAAATGTCCGAATGAGGTACGTGTTACAAAGTGTAACGTACATAGGACGTGCCGTGCGGACCTATCTGGGACGTATCTGGGGACATACGGACGTTATTTGGACACTCCTGGTACGTACTTGGGAGCAATCTGGGACGTAAGGACGTTATTTGAACGTTCTCGGTACGTACTTGGGAGCAATCTGGGACGTAAGGACGTTATTTGAACGTTCTCGGTACGTACTTGGGAGGAATCTGGGACGTAAGGACGTTATTTGAACGTTTCTGGTACGTACTTGGGACCAATCTGGGACATAAGGACGTTATTTGGACTTCCATTACGGGATGTTTACTCGACGTTTATAGGACCTTCATAGGATATGGTTTATATGTATTAAAACTACGAAACAACGCTATTTAAATATGCTTAAAACATGAAACTATTTATTACAATATAATAAAATAATTTAAAAAATACAGAAAATAGAACACAAAAATATAAATAAATACAAAAAATAGAACACAAAATAAAAAATATACAACACAAGATTCAAACTTTAAACATAAAATACAAAATTTAAACATAAAATACAAAATTTAAACATAAAATACAAAATTTAAACATAAAATACAAAATTTAAACATAAAATACAAAATTTAAATTAAAAATCTTTTGATGTGTGTTTGGTTCGTTCTGGTGCCCTCCTAAGCCACTTCTGAATGGTAACTTCCGATTCACTTTTTGATGCAGACACCTTCGCTATTGTTGCTGCATCTAAAAATTAGAATTTCAATTCAATAATATATTCAACTGTATACCACTAAATATAAAAAAATCAAAGTGCGCGTGAATAATTACCAACTATTACTGTGGCTAATTGTGTAGCCTGAAATCTCCTTTTTCCTTTTTTCCCGAGCCAACTAAACTGACTCGCCAAAGTGTCAGAGATAATGGCACCTAAAACTCTCTTGACAAAATTGGCGCAATTCGTTCCGCCAATGTTTGATAATTCGCAGGCCTGCAAATTAATCATTTATTTACAATGAAAACCTATGTTATATAACTTAATTAAAACTTGTATTATATATATTATTTAATTACCACATGTTTTGAATTTTCTCCTTCTCGCAAGAAATCGTCCAATTTCTCGAACTCTTCAACAGAATTTACAGGACACAAATTTTGTTTAAAAATGGACGATGTTCCTGTGTCCTGAATTACTGGAGCTGGGTTACCCTGAATAATTGCTCTCTCGATCTTTTCCACGCGGGAGTGAACGTCCGTGAGGAGAGATCGCAGCAGATGCTGCTGTTGAAGAATTGATTTTAGGACTTCATCTTTATTACTATTTTGAATTTGTTCGTCTCCTGAAAATTTAGAGTTTTAGGTACGTGTTTACGCTAATATGTACTTCCACATTTAAATTCGTTTAGATACAGTGAATCGAATTAATTTTCGGACGCTCTAAAAAAATACGATAACTTTTTTAATATTGTACTATACGATTTGAACGTATCTTTTAAATTGTCAATAAAGGATCTCGTAAAAAAATTTGTAAAATGTAACTTTTAGTATTCTTTCTACAATTCCAATTAATTGCAATTTTGGAAAAAAATTTCACATCTTGTAGTAAACTAATTGTTCTAGCTTCCCAAAAAAGTTCACATTGTATAGTACAATAATAAAAAACTTATCATCTTTTTTAGAGCGTCCTAATATTAATCCGAGTCACTGAAATTCTATTAACTTACCAATACTTGTATAATTTGTAGAAACCTGGCCTGAAAACAATAATTCCATAATTAATTATGGAAAGAAATTAAGCAATTAGCCTAAAATAGCATAAAATCTGTTATTTACGTACCTGGCTCGTTGCGTCGGTTGATCGCCGGAGGCGTATGCAACGTCAGATCGGTTTCCATTTCTCTGCTATTGGTATCTGAAAACAATAATCGTGGTTTATAGACCAATATAATAATTATTTATGGAAAGAAGTTAATCGATTAGCATAAAATTTTTTATTTACGTACCTAGAACGTTGCTTCGTTTGAGCGCCGGGGGCGAAGGCAACATCGATTCCGATTGTTCAACAGTGTCGCTCACAATTGTAATATGACGTTTCCTTAAATGACCGAGTTCAACTTCTGACTGCAAGTCAGAAGTCTCCTCGGCCACTTTCGCCTTGGCGCTTGCCCTTGCATAATCATCTGAAAGCATTTTTAAATTATACATATGTAATTATTTTAGTTTCATCATAAAATAAAACCATTAATTCACCAAAAGTGCCATCCTTAAAATGTTTAATGGCGTGCTTTGGCCAACTGTTGTCCACTTCCTCGCACGCTTTTATGGCCTTCCTCAATTGGCTCGGGGGTAATAAGGGCCAATGGCAATAATCCCCCGTCAGCCACGAAGAGGGCACTGCCTCCACTGAAGAATCTTGTCGAAATTCAACAACCGTCCACGATTTCATTTTTACGCAGGTTCTGCAAAATTTATATTTAATTGATGTATAAGAAATATTTTTACACTGTATGCCGTGATGAGGTCTTTGTTCATCATTGTATGTCGCGGGGTTCATAACACACACATGAACACGTTCACGCCGATGTGTACCACCGGTGGCACAGACTCGTGTTTTGTAAACTCGTATAAATTACATAAATTCTGAAAATTTCATTGAAATTGGTTCACGAATTATAAACGATCAAAAGTGGTAAAAAAAGCAATTTTCACGACTTTTGGTCTGTAAGTGCTATTTTTACTACTGTTGATCGTTTAGAATTCATAAACCAATTAATCAATTTCTATGACATTTTCAGAGTGCATATAAAAGCCTTACAGAGAAATTGAAGTGGATTGGTCCATTCATGAAAAAGTTATTCTAATTTAAAGTGTGTGTGATCACTTATATGCGAACTGTATAAAATAATCTAACGAAATGACGTAAGCAAAAACACTAACGGTAACAAATAATAACAATGAAAATACTTACTTTAATTAGACGATCGTAATACACGATAATACACGATAGATAAATGATCGTATTACACGATTACACGATGAAATATATCACAAAATCACAGGAGATTTCTGATGCACGCTTTCGAAGCTCTAGCACAAGACTGTTTTGTCACGCAGCAACGCAACGACGCGTTCTTCTTTCACAGTCGATCATCATTTGTTTCACCGATCGTCGCGTGTTTTAAAAACCGCTGCTTTTCTCACCATCAATCTTTTATTTACGTCATATTTATGTCTTCCTTTAAAAACCCAAGCTATACACACATATATATGTTGTAAATTGTTATAAATAAATATATATTGGTGTTATACATATATCCGATTGTATATTGTACTGTATATGTACCTAAATCCATGTGCTCTCATATAATACTTAATGTTAATAATAAATGTGATATTTGTTTCACTTTTTAACCTCATACAAAAAGGCCGTGTGTTGTTTAGTAGTTTTTAATATTCAGAAACCATATCATACAAACGTCCTGTAAATGTCTTGTAAATTATATTTTATTAAGATTATACGTTGTTATTGTATAATAACTTTTTCAATAACCTATTTAATCTTATTAACATCCTATTCATTTTCTAACATTATTATTTTTTTACTTTTAAAAATTCATATAAATTCTACATAACAAACTATATACTGTTACATTATTTTTGACCTATTAAATACGTTCATTAAGAGAAGAATTCCTATTTTACTTCAGTCCTTTGTTGCAATCCAAGTAAAATTTTTAGTTTGCATATCGGTCCCCGATATTTATATAAATAAATAAATATATATAAATAAATAAATATATATATATATATATTGTTATATGTAAATATGTTTTATACACATATGCATGAGGAGTGAACATCCTAGTACGTATGAATGTCGAACTTGGCTATATATAAGACTTAAAAAATAAACGTACGTTGGACGCCCGAAATTCAGATCCCAACGTCGTCCGTTGGACAAAAAAAATGTACGTCCCTGGGACAACCGAATTTTAGGTCCCATGAATGTCCCTTGGACCAAAGAAATGTACGTTCCTGGGACAACCGAATTTTAGGTCCCATGAATGTCCCTTGGACCAAAAAAATGTACGTCCCTGGGACAACCGAAATTTAGGTCCCATGGATGTCCCTTGGACCAAAAAAATGTACGTCCCTGGGACAACCGAAATTTAAGTCCATCGGACATCCTAGGTACGTCCGCAGCGGACCTCGGACGTATGGACGTAAATTGGACAAAAAACGGACGTACAAAGGACGTACGTGCTATCTGGGCCCATTTTCGGGTGTCGGAGGAATTTTGGGACACCCTGTATATGTTGTATTATATGTATACTATTGTATTGTTATATTACTATTATATATTATATTACTATTGTATTGTACTTATATATGTCATATTACTATTGTATTGTACTTATATATGTTATATTACTGTTGTATTGTACTTATATATGTTATATTACTATTGTATTGTACTATGCACCTAATATTTTTGTAATATATATATGAAATGTTTATTTAATAAAAATTAAAATGAAATTTTGATGTTTTATAAACGTTCTGAATATGTCCAGCCATATGTCTCAGGGACGTCCAAATAACGTCCTTATGTCCCTGGTATGTACCAGGAACGTACAAATAACGTCTGTATGTCCCCAGATACGTCCCACATACATCCCAGATTGGTCCGTACGGGACGTCCTATGTACGTCACACTTTGTAAATCGTACCTTCCTGGGACATATATCGGACATATTTCGGACGTATCTCGGACATACGGACATGATTCGGACGTCCCTGGGACATACGAAGGTCCAATACGGACGTACTTTGGACGTCCTTCGGACATCCGAGTGCTATCTGGGTTATAATTATTTAAATTGAAATATCTCCTGAACGACTAACTTTTCGACATCCATAGGTTAGTACTTTTTGATAACGAATGTCCAGCTGCATCGATTGATGTATTAAAAAATACCTCATTCCATTTAAGAAAATGAAGGTGACCTTGATATGTCTAAAAAAATGACAAAATCAAGATTTTTTATTTGCGTCGTGTCAGCCCCATTGTACCATTCAACTTTATCCTTACCATAGTTTACGGGTCTTTAGAAACAACAAAGATATTTGAGGTGCTAACGTTTGGTGACTCACCCTGTATACAGGGTGTCCCAAAACTACCCTAGGAGCCGAAAATGGGAGGTTCCTCGGGTCATTTGAAGCGACATTTTCCTTTACAAAAATGGCGTCCGCGGTTTTGTTTAGAAGTTATTAACGAAAAACACGGACCAATCAGAGCGCGATCTAGACATGCGATGACACGTTCGGCCAATTGACAGTTGGCGCGTCGGGCCGACTGTGCTAACTCGCGTCTAGGTCGCGTTCTGATTGGTCCGTGTTTTTCGTTAATAACTCCTAAACAAAGCCGCGGATGCCATTTTTGTAAAGGAAAATGTCGCTTCAAATGACCCAAGTGTGCGTTTACCAACGAGAAGCAGAAACTGAGCTGGTCAGTTTAGTTGAAGGAAAACGCAGGAGGTGCAGAAATGAGATGAGAGTGGACTGTATGAATGTGAGCAACGGTAGAATTTGAATCTGGAGTGCAAGATTGGAATAAATGAGCCGGAAAGTGAATGAGTGGTATCTGTTGAAATATATCACTGTATTTTCACTTTAACAGTGGTCAGATCTGTACAATGGAACTTGATTTGTATAATAAAACTGTGTCTAAAATCGCCTTGATAGTCGTCAGCTGTTCGCCGTAGTGAGCCGTTGAAAAAAGCGAATGGCGGACGTTTTCTCTCTCTCTTATTGTCTCGATCTACCTGGAAGTTCTTTACATTCCGGTGGTTCCGGTGAGGTGTTCTAGAACCTTCCAGATAGATCGAGGGGACAATTGGCCAATCAGGCGCACGATTTCTCGCCCGCGCGAGTCTCGACGACACACGCCTTTTGTCGCGCTCGTGGCGGGATCGCGTCGCATTGGTAGTAGCGCGTTGACGTGGATCGGACATGGCGCCGGAACGCGCCGCTTTCGAACATCCCGCCCGCCTCGACTGGTCGAATTGTCTTATTCTGTAAGTACGCGGGCTGAACAGAACGGTTTACTCTCGACGGATTACGCGGACAAGCTCTTATCGTTGTTCGATGTTCGCATTATTGGTATTCCGCTGAGTACCATGGCCGCCGCGTTCGCGAGTGATGAGTTTAGTGACGACGCCGTTGGTTGTGTGAGCTGCGCCTGCGCGTGTGGAATTCTCGCGTACTACGCAGTTGTAATAGATCGGCGTTTGGTGAATGACGCGCGCGTGGCTTGGCGGATCGACCCATTCATCGATTCATTAACACGCAGCTTGTTTGATGAATCTCGCGAGTGGCCACAGTTTACCGGATCGACCTTGACTTGATTATGCCGATTGATGTCATGGCTTTGCCCACTGCAATGACGGGGTAAGTAAATTCGTTTCGACACGAAAGTGAGGTTAGCCGCCTCGAGCCGCGCCGCGTGGCCGGTTAATTGTTAATCGGTAGAACGACAAGTTTGTGGACAGGTCGGACAAATTCGGAGTTCGCGGTGACTACCTTCACGACACGCACTCTATTGTCACTTCCCGGGTGCACTTCTTTCACTCGAGCGAGCGGCCATTGACACGGGGGCGTCGAATCTCCGATGATGAGACAGAGCTGACCCGGCTTCAAGTTGTCCTGTGAGACGCGCCACTTCGGTCGAGTAGTGAGGTCCTGGAGGTACTCCCGTTGCCATCGTGTCCAGAACTGGTCTCTCATTTTGGTCACCAGCTGCCATCGAATGAGACGATTGTCTGGAACGTCGAGCAACGTTGGTTCTGGGAGCGCATTGAGAGCCGAACCTACAAGGAAATGTCCGGGAGTTAGTGCCGTGAAGTCAGCAGGGTCATCCCGGAGAGGAGCCAGCGGCCTTGAGTTGAGGCACGCCTCCACTTGGGTGAGGAGCGTGGTCATCTCCTCGAACGTCAGCCGCGCTTCGCCTATGGTTCGCCGCAGGTGGTGTTTGGTGGATTTCACCGCAGCTTCCCACAGTCCACCGAAGTGTGGCGCAGCAGGTGGATTGAAGTGCCACTGTGTTTTTAACTCGCTCATCTCACTCCTCAGGAAGCGGTTTTCCTTGCTGCTGGCAGTGAAGAGGCGACGCAGCTCGTTGTTGGCCCCATCGAAGGTGGTCCCGCAGTCGCTGTACAGATGAGCGCAGAGGCCTCGTCGCGAGATGAAGCGACGATAGGCAGCGAGGAATGCCTCAGCACTGTAGTCGGAGACGACCTCTAGATGCACCGCTCGTGTGACCATGCAGACGAACACCGCCAGGAAGCCTTTGTACGCCTTTTGGCCACGCCCTGGAGAAGTTCGCAGCCAGATTGGGCCGGCATAGTCCACTCCACTGCTCAGGAAGGCTCGTTGCTGCGTCACCCTGTGCTTCGGTAGGTCACCCATTAGTTGCCGGGCTGGTGCCGCCCGCCATCGAGCGCATGTCACGCACCGGTGGATGATTCCCTTAACGATGGCTCGCCCCCTGGGAATCCAGTATCGCTGGCGGATGACTCCCAGGGTTGCCTGAACTCCGCCGTGCATCATCCTCTTATGGCTGTGGACAACAAATAAATAAGTGAAGTGCGACTCCGGTGGAAGGATAATGGGATGCATTTCGTCTTGACTGAGTGACGCGTGACTCAGTCTGCCTCCGACTCTCAGCAGACCCTCGCTGTCAAGGGTAGGTGCCAAGGGTGACAGTGCATTCCTTGCCGAAATGCCCTTTCCTTGCTGGAGTGATTGGATTTCCTCCTTGAAGTTCTCCTGTTGAACTACCCGGATCCAGCACCGTTCAGCGTCCTCGATTTCCACCACCGTGAGTGTCATTGTGTCCTTTGTTGAGTGTAACTGGGTGTTACGTATTGCTCGCAGCCACCGTCGACACCAAGCAGTGACCCGCAGCAACCTTGTGTGAGAGGAGAACCTTGTTATAAAGGTATTATCCGCCTTCTCACACGTGACAGTGTTGTTCACGACTACAGTTGGACCTCTCTCTTCTGGCAGGTTTTCCAGGATGACAGGTGTGGCTGGTGACAAGGGGCCATCCTGGTGAAGAAAGTCGGGTCCCTTCCACCACAAGTTCCACTCCAGCAGCTGCGAGGGCGAGAGTCCCCGAGAGGCGCAATCGGCAGGATTGTTGACACCTGCGACGTGATGCCACTGCGCCTCTGGAACCCTTCGCTGGATGTCAGCGACGCGGTTTGCCACGTATGTCCTCCATCTGCTTGGGTGTGCCTGTATCCATCCGATTGCCACCGTTGAATCGGACCATAGGTGGACTGCGGAGATGGTGATGCCCAGTGTGGAGACCGACTTCTGTGTCAGTCTCGCGAGAAGGTGTGCTGCACAAAGTTCCAGTTTAGGTAAGGATACCTGCTGTAGCGGGGCAACCTTGCTTTTTGCCGTAACCAATGTGGTATGCCACTGTCCTTCTCTATCTTCTGCCCTCAGGTAGAGCACTGCACCATAGGCTCGTTCCGATGCGTCAGCGAACCCATGGATTTCCACTTGTCGTCGTAGAGAGTCGTGGAATAATGGACGTGGTATCCTGACCTTCTCCAGTACGTGCAGCTCGCTACAGAAATTTCTCCACTCGTCTGCTATGGACGACGGAAGCGGATCGTCCCAGCCTAACCCCATGAGCCACGTAGACTGGATGGTGATCTTGGCTCGTGCGGTCACCGGAGTCAACCATCCCAGCGGATCAAATAATTGTGCTGCTTTGGACACCACGCCTCGCTTAGTTGGAGTTCCGCCAGTGCTCTTGTTGATGGTGAATCGGAAGCAGTCTTCGTGTGGAGCCCACTGTAGGCCTAGTGCAGTGTGAGTTTCGTCTGTCCATGTTTTGTGGTCGTCCTGTGTCGTGGTAGGCAGACTCATGGTGTCTCGGAGCTCCTGTGGCATTAATTGTGACAGGTCTGCAGCATTGGAGGCCCATTTTTGTAATGGGAACCCGCCCGCCTTGCACAACTGGTGCAATTGAATTGCGGTCTCCACCAACGCCGAGTTGCTGTCTGCTCCTGTCAGGATGTCGTCGACATACGTGTTCTGTTTGAGTGCCAGTGCGCCGAGGGGGTAGCGGCTGCCTTCATCCTCCGCCAGCTGTTGCAGGGTCCGGACCGCCAAGTATGGAGCACACGACAGTCCATAAGTTACCGTGTTGAGCCGGTATTCCTTCACATGTTCTGTCGGTGCTTCTCTCCACAGTATCCGCTGCAGATCTCGATCTTCCGGATGTATCAAGATTTGGCGATACATCTTGGTGACGTCAGCTGCCACCACGTATTGATGTTTACGCCACCGCAGCAACACGTCGGCAAGGAGTGGCAGTAGGTTAGGGCCTACATGTAAACAGTCATTCAACGATGGTTGAGATGCCTCGGACCAGGAACCATTGAAGACTACTCGCAGCTTCGTAGTACTGCTGCTTGGCTTCAGCACTCCATGATGGGGAAGATAGTGAACCGGGCTCGACGCTGGAGGTTCGTTTGCCAAAGTCATGTGGCCAAGTTCTTCATACTGCTTGATGAAGTCGCAGTAGAGTTCCTTGAGCGGTCCGTCCCTGGCAAAGCGCTGCTCCATCCTTCGGAGGGACTGCATCGAGCCAATCCTGGAGTCAGAGGAGGGCGGGCCAGACTTGCGTAGCGGCAGCCTCACCTGATATCTTCCCTCCGGAGTGCGTGTGTGTGTGGTGAGGAAGTGGTTTTCGCACTCTTGCTCGTCCGCACTCCACGGTGCCGTAGTATCCAGAATGTCTTCCTGCTCCCAAAATCTTCGCACCAGTGAGCCAAGTGAATCTCCGGCAGAGATTTGATGCACCTGGGCATGCATCGAGTTGGATGAAGATCCAGCCACTCCGGTGATGATCCAACCGAAGATTGTTCGTTGGCCCACTGGTTCCGCTGCGGTTCCCTGCTTGACTCCCTCTCTTATGATGGCAGGGTAGACGTCCGCCCCCAACAGGATTTCGATTGGGGTTGTGCTTGACGGATGTGGGTCGGCCAGCTGCAGTCCCTGAAGATGATTCCACGACCTGTGTGAGGTGCTGTTGCCATGAGTATACGACGTGAGTTTCGGCAAAATGATCGCCGAAACTTTGAGGAAGTCATCCGTGCAACTCGATGACAAATTCAGCGTTACTCGTCCACGGGCCCGGGCGAGCTGTTGGCCTCCGACTCCGAAAATGTCCATGGGAGCCGCCTGTCTCGGAAGCTGAAGACGCTGCGCCAATCCTTCTGACATCATCGTGACTTCGGAGCCTTGATCGATTAGTGCCCGCACCGAGTGTCGCCGACCGTGTGAATCTGCAACTTTAACAACAGCCGTGGCGAGAAGCACCTTACTCGTTGACGTGCCACAATCTTGTGCATGGTGAGCTGCCTTTGCTTGGCCGGAGCCATCTTTAAATGCCTCGTGGAGGGAGGTATGGTGCTTTTCCCCGCAGAGGTAACAGCCTCTCGGTGAAGGGCAGTCAGCACTCGCATGTCTGCTGAGGCAGTTGGTGCACAGCTGCTGAGAATCCACCTTCCGCCTTCGCTCCGCAGCAGGTAGTCCTTTATAATCTCGACAGTGCATTATGAAGTGGTCCAGTCCACAAAGAGAGCACGTGACCTTCTTCTTAACCTCCTTCTTTTCCTTCTGCACTAGGTTAATACTAGCAGCTCGAACGGGCCCCTTGGCAGTGGAGCGACTCATAGGGCTCGGTTCGTATTGAGTCTTGGAGGAAGGAACCACTGGAGAAGACGTTTTGATGACTGGTCCTTGGGAGACTTCCAGTTGATGCAGCTGGTTGCTCATGAAGTCTTTCAAGGTTGCGAAGGAAGGAGGATCTCGGCTCGGAGTTACCTTCTCTGCCCATTTTTCCCGAGTGACTGAGTCGAAGAGGTTGACTATGGAGTAGACGCACCAATCTTCCGACGTCGCAAGGGGTCTACTCAGTCCTTCCAGCGTATTGGCGATCCTGGTCACGCCCTTCTGGATTTCCGACATGGAGCGCACTGAACGCTCGCGCATCTTGGGAAGAGCTGCGAATGCATCGAGGCACGTATTAACAAGGATACGCTTGTTCTCGTAGTGCTTCGTCAGCGTCCCCCATGCGCGTGTGTAGTTTTTACCGGTGGTTGGTAAGTCCCTGACTAGGTCCGCAGCTGGACCTTGAAGACAGGTTTTTAAGTAGTGATAGCGGTCCACGTCTGACAGGCCTGTGTGCTTCCCGATGACTGATTCGAAGAGGTCCTTGAAGGCCGGCCACTCCTCGTACTTGCCGTTGAAATGAGGAAGCTGGATCCTCGGCAAAGAGACTGACCCGGAAGCTGGATCTGCATGAGATTGGTCCCGGCTGCTGGAACTTTTCTCTCGTCGCTCTGCCTCTCTGCATTCCAATAGCATGTCCTCGAGAATGCTTCTCTGCTGGGCGTACGTGTCTTCGGCTGTGTCGGAGAACTGTTTAGTAACATACTCACAGTCCTTGAACGTGTCCCGCTTCTGGTAAGTGATCACGTCGTGGTTTTTCTGAAAATCACTCCAGTGCTTTTCCAGGATTTTTATCCTGGTGGTAATGGCTCCTTCCGTCGTCATAGACGTGGTTCCAACCGACTTCTTGAAGTTATCGATGCTTCGACTCATCACCCCTACCAAGTCAAGCTGCTTCTGTAGGAGTGCTTCAGGCGTGATTTTCTCCATTGTACGGTGAGTTAGTCTTCTCGAACTGTTCGATTCTTGTCTCACTGTTCCACTTGGCACTGGCACGATTCTTTTGTAGGAATCCGGCTCGAAGGACCAAATGTGCGTTTACCAACGAGAAGCAGAAACTGAGCTGGTCAGTTTAGTTGAAGGAAAACGCAGGAGGTGCAGAAATGAGATGAGAGTGGACTGTATGAATGTGAGCAACGGTAGAATTTGAATCTGGAGTGCAAGATTGGAATAAATGAGCCGGAAAGTGAATGAGTGGTATCTGTTGAAATATATCACTGTATTTTCACTTTAACAGTGGTCAGATCTGTACAATGGAACTTGATTTGTATAATAAAACTGTGTCTAAAATCGCCTTGATAGTCGTCAGCTGTTCGCCGTAGTGAGCCGTTGAAAAAAGCGAATGGCGGACGTTTTCTCTCTCTCTTATTGTCTCGATCTACCTGGAAGTTCTTTACATTCCGGTGGTTCCGGTGAGGTGTTCTAGAACCTTCCAGATAGATCGAGGGGACAATTGGCCAATCAGGCGCACGATTTCTCGCCCGCGCGAGTCTCGACGACACACGCCTTTTGTCGCGCTCGTGGCGGGATCGCGTCGCATTGGTAGTAGCGCGTTGACGTGGATCGGACATGGCGCCGGAACGCGCCGCTTTCGAACACCAAGGAACCTCCCATTTTCGGCTCCTAGGGTAGTTTTGGGACACCCTGTATATAATATACTATTATATACTATTGCATTGTACCATGTACCTGATGTTTTTGCAATGTATGAAATGCTTATTCAATAAAAATAAAAATTAAATTTTATTGTTTTATAAACGTCCTGAATACGTCCAGCCATATGTCCCAGGAAAGTCCAAGTAACGTCGGTATGTCCCAGATAGGTCCGAACGGGACATCCTATGTACGTTACACTTTGTAAATGCGACGTATCATAGACATACCAAATATGGGACTATCTTGGACATAGAGACTTTATTCGGACATATTTGGGACGTACAGAGGTCCGATACTGACGTACATTCAGCGTCCATCGGACGTCCCGGTGCTATCGGGGATTAAGTACCTAAACCAATAAATTTCAGGACGTCTTATAATTATGTACATAATTGTATAATATGAGAACTATAATTATTCAATTATATTTGCGAAAATTCACAAAATTGGGTGGTGTGCTATCTTTTTGTCGCGGAGTGTATAATGGGTTAAGGCAAATGGTATACATGTGACACTATTGTTTTGCATGTTTGCCCAGTAGTTCTTGATTAGTTTTAACATAAAAAGGTCGATTCTAGTCTTTTTTGCCTTCAACAACAGGTTGATATATATACAGGGTGTCCCAAAATTCCTCCGACACCCGAAAATGGGAGGTTCCTTGGGTCATTTAAAGCGACATTTTCCTTTACAAAAATGGCGTCCGCAGCTTTGTTTAGGAGTTATTAACGAAAAACACGGACCAATCAGAGCGCGACCTAGTCACGAGTTAGCACAGTCAGCCCGACGCGCCAACTGTCAATTGGTCGAACGTGTTATCGCATTTTCGGGTGTCGGAGGAATTTTGGGACACCCTGTATATATATATATATATATACAAATTCCTGAAAATGGTATGTTATAGTTAAAAAAAATAGAAACCACGTTTCTCGGCGTTTTCCCCAAGTTATACTCATTTTTTTATCTTAAAAATACATTATGTAATACTAAACGTTCCTACATCTTCCAGACCGTAAACCTTGCGTAGTAGAAAAAACGAAAATGATACTATATACATATATTCGAATATGTAGAAGGCAATTCCAACGGTGCTAGTTGGTGCAGCTGCTATGATGCCTTAGAGCGTGTCTAAGCGCATACCGAACACCCAAATCAAATTGCAAGAAATATATCAGCAACTATAATATATATATATTTATAGTTGCTGATATATTTCTTGCAATTTGATATATATATATATATTTATAGTTGCTGATATATTTCTTGCAATTTGATTTGGGTGTTCGGTATGCGCTTAGACACGCTCTAAGGCATCATAGCAGCTGCACCAACTAGCACCGTTGGAATTGCCTTCTACATATTCGAATATATGTATATAGTATCATTTTCGTTTTTTCTACTACGCAAGGTTTACGGTCTGGAAGATGTAGGAACGTTTAGTATTACATAATGTATTTTTAAGATAAAAAAATGAGTATAACTTGGGGAAAACGCCGAGAAACGTGGTTTCTATTTTTTTTAACTATAACATACCATTTTCAGGAATTTGAAAAAAATTCAGTATAATACTTAGTATAATGTCTCATTGCTAAATTAAAAATATTAAAATAGCAGCATTTAAATTTCTATAGGAAACGTGGATTTTTTCAATTTTTTTCGTGTTTTTCATTTTTTACAACCAGAGTTTGCAACGGAAAAATCTGAAAATTATACCTAATGTATGGCTTAGTATCCGAAATGTCTCAAATTTTTTTCAGAATTTTTAATCGTTAATAAATAGGGAAAATGATCCAAAAACTGGTTTTTCGATTTTTCTGAATAACTACCCTTATAAATAAGACATGGGGCTGAAACATGGCAGATAGGGGTCATTTTGGGTAGATTATCGAATGGCCCATGCTCGATTAAAAATCTGTGGGGGCGAATTTTACTACCAAACTCGGGGATAGCCTTTGTTGTTCCGATTTGATGATGTGAAATGTGAATTTGTTTGTGTGGCGGTAGGTCGAGGAAACTGAAATATTCTACACGGAGATCACCATGATGACGGACACCTTGAAAAAGATGTCGGACATGTTAGGCCCTGGAATTCGGTTCGGTGCGGAGATCTACCACGTGCGAATGGAACGACCACTGTGTTTGGTCATGGAGGACCTAGCTGCTGTCGGATTCCGCATGGCTGACAGAACTGCCGGTCTTGACTTGACCCACTCCGTGTTGGCAATGCAACGATTGGGCAAGTTTCACGCCGCATCGGTCGCTTTATGCGAGAAGGTGCAACACCATTGATCAATTCTTCAACCCCTAGAGTATTTTTTTTAATGGAATAGTACATTTTTTTCTTTAGAAAATAATATCGGGTAGTGAGACGAATCGAAAGATGTGCTACATGATATTATTTTGATTTTGATAAAGGTAACAGTCAGTATGTAAACAAAAGCTAACAATTTACCTTCATCAAAATCAAAATAATATCATGTAGCACATCTTTGGATTTGTCGCATTACCGACCATTAAAGAAAAAATATACTATTCCATTTTAAAAAATCAAGTTGACCGTGAAATGTCCTCCACCACTCCATCCACAAAAAACAATTAATACCATGTAACATGGCCCGTCATACCAAACAACTTTTGTAGGAACACTTTTTTGATAACGACACCGTCATCTGAGACATCCTGCCGTTCTCGATATAGTGGGACACCCTGTATAACGAAACAATTTTAAGTTTTATATTCAAGGATTTTAATACATGGTTATTTTTTATTATATTAGCTCAGTTAGTTTTTGTTGATTTGAAAGTTACTTTTCTCCATCTAAAATACCCATTTGGCACACTGTGCGGTGCACAGTGGTCGATTTACTTCAATACCTGGCCAAAAATCTTTCTTTGATTTATACGAAACTACGTATCTCGGAGTTTTTGAGGTCGCTGATTGTGAATCTGAAATCGAAATCGCAAAAAAAGTAAAATGGAGGCTATAAAATGGAGATTAAACCTAGAAAAACTGACAGAATGGGACAAAACTTGATATTTTGGGGTTTCTGAAGTCATTAATTATGAATCTGACAATAAAAAAACAGAAAACAAAATGGCGGAACCAGTATGGCTGATGTACGTAGTATGAAAGTATTAAATACTGTCACAGACCTTTTTTTTAGCGTGAGGGAAATGCTTTTACGCATACCCACAATACCCACCAAAAACCTCACGACAACCTTCCCTAAGCTATTCGGGGGCGGCTGGGATCTCCAAAGAACACAACCAGCCATCCCCCTTCGCCCTTGGCCCTGTGTGGGACCTCGTCCCGGGGGGGGAGAGAAGCTCCCCCCAGCAATACCTAAGCTATCAGTGTGTAAGCAGGTTGCCCACTTACACCCCTCTTCCCTGGGCCGTTCGGTGGGCTTCGCGAGTCTCCAGCTCGCTCCGCCCAACGACCCCCGGTGACTCCGTTCCTCGCTCGAGGAGCCCTTCAAAGGGCTCTCGGCCGAAGGACGAAGTCTCCGCGCGCGACGAGGAGGGACAAAGGCGCGCCCCCGCCCGCGTTCGCCCCTCCCCCACTCCCACATCCTCCCCCCGACCCAACGATCATTACGTCCCCCCGAGGAGACATTTAGTATTGCTCGCCCCCCCAAGGGGGGAGCGCCGTACCTCGAGGTTTCCCTCATACCGGCAAGAGCGGCCAAACGGCCAAACCGTCCAGCGAAACACCTACGAGGGGAAAGTCCGTTGATGGAGAATGGACTGGGCTTGGAAAAACCCCTCTTTCACCGTTTAAGGATCATCAGGAGGGTAGACCGTCCCATGCGGGAAGTAACTCGCTTTGCCGTTTCTCCGTCAGCGCATTTCCGAGGGAATGAAGGGCATTTCCGAGGTAATGCACCGCCGTCGAAACGTTACCAGCGGGGGCCACGGGGAGGCGGAGTTACCAGCTTTATGCTCAGTCTCTTGCAGGATGGTAATGGTTTCCATTACCGTTAAACCCCACAATCCACAGTGCCAGAGCACTGCCTGCGTTGGTTGTCGTGGTGCCCCCGGGGGGACAGAGGAAAGGGGGCGGGCACTGTAACAGACCTGCAACGAGTAGGACTGTTACTAAATACACGCACCGCGAACCCCGCCGACCGACACCGAAGATGGTCGAAGATACCACGGAGCGCGCCGGTTTAAAGGAGTAACTGACACTCTGTCCCCTTCACCTTTCCACGCCGAAAACAGTACGTTTACCAAAAACCCAAACATACAAAAACTACCCTTAACACCCTGCCGCACCACCGCTCCTCAATACCAAATAAACCGTATACAAGCCCCATCAAAATCACAAGCTGACACTCTAGTCCGATCACTGGGACAGTGATCACCACCTGCAGCTTGTCTACTGGGACAGTGAACTAGCCGCTGATAAACCTCTCGTGGGGACAACGGGACTCTAGCCGCTACTCTAGAACCTAGGTATACTCTTCGGAGAACTCTTACCGTTTCATTCTTCTCGTCGGGTACACGAGATTCCTATCAACTGTGGTGGCGATAGCACCACGTACGCCAATGCGTATATTTCTTTTAAAAATTTCTCTTTCCTTTCCAACTCTGTTACGCTATTGTTCTCTGTTTCCCGACTGCTGGTCGCACATTTGGTGACCAGCCCTTCACTAACTTCCAACGCATCCTTAAGAACGTCGTCAGACTTCGGGTTTACATTAGTCTCGGTCCTTCGCCGAACTCTCAGCTTTCTCTGTTTATGACTCTTTTCCGGTGTCCCTATCGCTGTTGCCGTCTTCTCAAGTTTTCCTTTTCTATTCTCTTTTCTTTTTCTCTCCACATCTTTTTGCCTTTTCTAACACCGAGGCGTTTTAGGGAATGCAACGAGGCAGTCAGTCGATGTTAAGCCTCCGAGACTACAACTCCAACGCCGCGCTAATTTTCGCACTACCGAGTACATTAATAAATGAAGTGAGGACAATTCCTATTATTTTATATCACCCTATCCTCCACACAACCATCCCCTTCGCTGAGAGGCGATACTATCCCGTCGCTGGGATCCCGTCGCGCAGCTGTAGCGGATCGATTCTGGCTCGGCCAATAGCGACACCACGTTAAGCGGGACCAGTCGCCGAGTCGAACTCCGTTCGCTATAGCTGGGCTCTGATTGGTCCGTGTATTTCGATAATAACTCCTAAACAAGCCGCGGACGCCATTTTTGTAAAGAAAAATGGCGCTTCAAATGACCCAAGGAACCTCCCATTTCCGGGAGTTACACTTATTTTGGGACACCCTCTATATGCACTCCTGGATACTTTTCTTACACACCAATTTACTGTACGTAGCTGCTACCCTAACGATGGTCACTTTCAGACTGAATTTCTCCCTTAGGTAGAAAGGTCAGGCCCTTTCCCTATTAACCATCCAATAGCCTAACTATCACGGTAGCCAACCCACGAATACGAAACTCTCGACTTCAAAGTTCATTTTTTGGATTTTTGGCCACGCTTCGGAGTAAATCAACTACTGTGCGCGGGCTGTAGTTTGCCGACCGCTATAATAGAATCTAGAAGTCGTCAACAATTATTTTGAATGCACTGATTGTTACAGGAACCGGAACAAACAGCTAAATATTGGAAAGGTATGTTTTGCAAGGAATTTTCGCAAGATATATATAATTACTTCAACTTCGGATGCGCTGCGTTGGCAGATGAAATTGAAAAGTGGCCTGAACTTGGGAAAAGGTGAGTTTCTGAGTGTGTCTGCGTGTTCCAAATTTCACAATATTTTAATGAAAGAGTTATTAATGAGTCTTGTAAATTATGAGATACTCGGACAAAATTAGAGCGATGGCTAGTCAAATGTATAAACTTGGCAACTCGGTTATCCAACGGCGAGACGACGAATTTAATGTCATCAATCATGGCGACTTTTGGGTGAACAACATGTTGTTCGCATATGATGAAAACTTGAAGCCCATTGATCACATTTTCGTAAGTAACTACATTCTCTTGAGACATTTACAAGAAAATCCTGAATCCACTCATTTTCAAGGATACTTCCATAAGTACCTTAGTAGCACAAAATATTGTGTACACATTCATATAATATTAAAGAGATTCAATCTTTTCTTAATATTCAAATATTCATACAATATTTATTTTATATTAAGTAACCAATATATTTTTTGTGAATATGCATGGAATATCTATTTCATGTTACGAGAAAAATATTTTTTTCCAAATATTAAATGAATCTTTATTTTATATTAGAAATAGAATACATATTTGGCGAAACTTCCGTTTATAGCAAAAATCAGAATTCGACGAAATTTTGAAAATAGATTCTTTTTTGACTAACATGACGATTGCCAGAAGGATTTTTGGCGCATCGAAAAAAAATTTTTTTTGTCATTTCAATGTCGCGCTCTACCTTACCGACTTACCGACTTTCTATTTTATATAGAATATCTTCAATTAGTTGTAAAAAGGGATCATCACCAGCCTCGTTCACCTCACAACGCCATAAAAATTCACACATATCATTTATAAACGAATCCTCTTTAGCTTAAAGTAATACATATATGAGGTAAACTTGAAATTTTTAAAGACTACTCCTGGATTGTAAAGACTACTCCGCCCCCACCCCGACCTAACCACAACTCATTCTAATCACATAAATAATAATCACATAATCTTCGCATAACAGTCGCATAATCTTCCCATTGTAGATATTGGTTCACTTGGTTTAACAATTGAATTTTTCTATACATTTTATATTAATTTCCAGAATATATATATGACGCATGCGTACAGCACGAACATAAAGTACAAAGTCAGTAAGTCAGTAGTCGCTAAGGTAGAACGCAACATTGAAATGATAAAAATTTTTTTTCGATGCGCCAAAAATCCTTCTGGCAATCGTCATTTTAGTAAAAAAGGAACCTATTTTCAAAATTTCATCGAATTCCGACTTGCACCATTAATGGAAGAACGGCCTAAAACAATAAAGTGTACATAGGCAACGGCGTCGCATTAATTCTTTAACCAAGGTACTCAATATTACCTAGTATATATTGAGAGAAAGCAACGACAGCAATTTGTCGTTTCCTTCGTATCCAAATATCAATATTATTACACGTGATAATTATTTTTACAGCCAAAATATTTTTCCAATATTTGAAAAATATATTTATCCAATATTTTTGTGCTACTAGGGTATCTACATATTTAAAAAAATATATTCTATCTCTAATATTACATACAGTTTCATTTTATAATAAGAAAGTATTTTTTCGGAATATGAAATAAATATTATCTGTCCATTAGGAAAAAGTATTCTACTTCTACTATGAAATAATGATCCATTTAATATTTACAAAAAAATATTTTTCTCGTAGTATGAAATAGATATTCCCTGCATATTCACAAAAAATATTCGTTATCTTTCTATTATATAAAATAGTTCTGTCACGCTAAAACGCCGAGCGGGTTGCCTTCCAAAGGGGTACAGAAGATTGACGAGCGGGTTGCCTCCCGAAGGGGTACATAAAATTGTCGAGCGGGTTGCCTTCCGAAGGGGTCCAGAAGATTGTCAAGCGGGTTGCCTTTCGAAGGGGTACAGAAAATTGTCGAGCGGGTTGCCTTCCGAAGGGGTACACAAGATTGATGGGCGGGTTGCCTTTCGAAGGGGTACAGAAGATTGTCGAGCGGGTTGCCTTCCGAAGGGGTACAGAAAATTGACGAGCGGGTTGCCTTCCGAAGGGGAACAGAAGATTGTCGAGCGGGTTGCCTTTCGAAGGGGTACAGAAAATTGACGAGCGGGTTGCCTTCCGAAGGGGAACAGAAAATTGTCGAGCGGGTTGCCTTCCGAAGGGGTACAGAAAATTGACGAGCGGGTTGCTTTCCTAAGGGGTACAGAAAATTGATGGGCGGGTTGCCTTTCGAGGGGGAACTGAAAATTGAGAATCGGGTTGCCTACTGTAGGAGAACTGAAAATTGAGAAACGGTGAGAAACGGAGGGAGAGAGCGTTACAGAGAGAGAGAGAGAGAGAGAGAGAGAGAGAGAGAGCCTGGCGCCGCGGGGGTTGGCGAGCGAAGCGAGTAGGGGGCGCAGCCCCCTAGTTTAATATAAAATAAAAATTGTATGAATATATGAATATTAAAAAAAGATTGAATCTCTTTTTATTATAATATGAATGTGTATACAATATTTAGTGCTACTAGGGGCGCTAGGGTAGTCACGACATATCACTTTGAAACACCCTGTACCTTCCAGGTGGATTTCCAAGCGTGCATTTACACGTCGCCAGCGATCGATTTGCATTACTTCCTGAACACCAGCCCGTCAGAAGAGGTCTACGAGAACCATACGAACGACTTGATCTCCGAGTACCTACACACGTTGACTAGCACCATGAAGCAACTCAACTGCAAGGTCCCACCGCCCACTATGGACGACATCAACAGATCCATGAAGGAAAGAGGGATTTACGGCCTGATCTCCGCGATAGCCACGTTGCCCATGCTTTTAGTGGACAAGAACCAAGTAAAAGACATCGACGAACTATTTCCTAAAGATGGCGTCTATGACAACCCTGGATTCAGAAGCGAGGCTTACAGGAGAGTGATGACCAAGAGGCTTCCCAAATTTGACGACATGGGCCTGCTGGATATCTAGATTATGTTTCTCTATAGTCGATTCGATGCTCGTTGAAATCGTCATCCATCTCGCGTCTACAGGCTGTGGCATTGTGACATGCATGAAAAATTCCATGGAAAGATCCTCGGAAAATCCCGTTGGTCCTCGGGATACTGTTATGGGGTGTCACGTCTAGTGGTAGCCATTGATATTAATTAATAAAATCATATTTAGGTTGCGTCCTAAGGTGGATGTTTTTAAGATGTAAGGCCTCGTACAGACCTAAACGGTTTGCCAAACCATTTGCCGAACCGTTCGCCAGTTCGTTTGACGAACTGCGCATTTCACCAAATATGTCGCCGCGCCGAACGCCGCGCATAACGGCGCACGGAACGGATTTGTGCTATTTTTAGAATTTCTTTCGAACAACTATGGAAACTGCAGTGGCATATACTACACAAAGAAATACAGAAAATGTTGGTAATATATTCAGTGAATTAAAGTCTATAAATGCAATGTTCAGGTCAGGAGGAAGCATTAAACACATCAGATTCGAGACTACATGACTTGAATGTTTGTTTGCCTATACGTTTGCCGAACTATTTGCCGAACCGTTTGCCAAACCGTTTGCTGAAACGTTTGCCGAAATGTTCGTCAAAATGTGCACATTCGTGTTCGTTGTCGTTCCCGGAGCTGATGGATCGACGGCAAACACGAATGCGCGCATTTCGCCGCGCATTTTGACGAACATTTCGGCAAACGGTTCGGCAAACCGTTTATCTGTACGAGGCCTAACATAATTTAATTAATTGATTAATTAATTAAGATGTAACAAATTTTTTAAGATTTTGATTGAGCAATAAAACGCAGATTCGGGTAATTGAGGATCACAACGAAAACATCCTGTTGTTACGTTCCGAACAAATTATATATGTTTTTTTTATCTCTTTTTCCATCGGCTGTGCTGCGGCTTGATAATACGTTAGCATTGTGGAAATTCCCTAATCAAACCCAGAACGGTCTTTGATGCGTAAACTAAAATCATTCCTGAATTTATCGCGAAAAACCATTGTGACCATAAACAGAATTCGATCTGGCCATTATAGTTTTAACTTCTCTCTACTGTAGGAAACTGTCGGCACAAGCTATAGAAACCCGAGCGTCTAGGACCGCACACGGCCGGCGTGGCGGACCGTTGAGATGAAAAGGGCTATCGGAGTTTTTATAAAACGCCTATCGCCTGGAATATAAACAAATGACGAGTGGCCCGTTGCCGGCGACCCGCAACGGTCCACGGAGCAGTCTTGCCAGACGGGGTGCTTTGTTCGCGCATGCGCGACGATTTTGACGTCATACGGCCTCAGTCAAGTACGAAAATCGGGTACTTTAGTCGTCCCACTAATTTCGAAAAATTTATTATTTGATTAAATATTAACAATAACTTATCTGAAATTCTCGCAGCCCGCTGTTCTTTCGTGCTTCGTGTCGTAACGGTCGTAACGGACTCGGCTAGACGTTCCCGCTAATAATAGTCTTCCACTACTTTCCCCCCAATAGTTCCCCACAAACTTCGGACGTAGATACGTTGCTGCCGAAACTCGCGCATGCGCGAAAAAAGCGCCCCGTCTGGCAAGATTGCCACGGAATCAGTCTTTGTACAGCCGAACTTAATTTTCCCTGAAAATAAATTCATAACCATCAATAACTAGCGAAGAATACAATTACACGTATATGCAAGGTTGATTATGTGTGAGTTAGGTATGCGTGTGATCACACACTGCTTGTATCCCTACTCTTTGGTCTCTACTGTGCTCCCACCATACCGTTAGGCTACAACTCAATTAGTGTCCACTTTTTTATATGGGAGTCAACATCCCCTGGTGAGTTACTTTTTTGGTTTGAATGCTCACGCGAGTGATCCCGGGTAATAGGAGATTTGGTTTCGCACTCGGTTCGGCAATACTTGTATCCTCCCAGGCCGAGTCACAGATCCAAGGGCATTGGTAGCTTTGAAACTCCTTTCCAGTGAATCCCGAAGCTAAGACGGATTACAAGGCTAGACGTAGTGCTGCCGGCAGAGGAGTGCCCTATGGGCCAGCCGGCAATTGTGCAGAGTTCCAGTGGAACTCTGCTGTGGATCACTACACGCAGAGACCTGATTATTAACGGTAAGAGAGCTCTCTTAGTTTAGAGTAAAATGTCATTTTACATGTAATGGCATGTAAATTGCTTGAAACGCTGATTTTCTAACCGCAGTATCTATTTTAACACTATCTGATACTGGGCTTCCGTACGGCGAAATTCTTGTAGTTGCTTGTTTGAATAAATTTATTGCATTTTGCTTCGGCTTGTCCTCGTAAAGGTCCATTTATACTACACAGACGGATCAGCCACGAACAGAAAGACAATGCTTAAGGAATAGGGACTCTGTCGCGCCATCTTCCGACGGAATCTGGTGGACAGAGTCCTTATCCCAGTCATGCCAGACGGGGCGCTTTTTTCGCGCATGCGCGAGTTTCGGCAGGAACGTATCTACGTCCAAAGTTTGTGGGGAACTATTGGGGGGAAAGTAGTGGGAGACTATTATTAGCGGGAACGTCTAGCGGAGTCCGTTACGATCGTTACGACACGAGGCACTAAAGAACAGCGGGCTGCGAGAATTTCAGATAAGTTATTGTTAATATTTAATCAAATAATAAATTTTGCGAAATTAGCGGGGCGACCAAAGTACCCGATTTCGTACTTGACTAAGGCCGTATGACGTCAAAATCGTCGCGCATGCGCGAAAAAAGCTGACCTAGACTGCCCTATCCCTTAAGGGGGTGGATCCCATCTCTAGTGTGCGTGACTCACACCACGCAGCACGTATACGTACACGAAATGCAGGGTTACGTATACGCGGACCACTGACACTATAACGCACATTTCGATGATCTACGTGGTCACAATCGCTAGATAAAAGATCAATCTATGTGGGACGCATATAAAAAATGTCCGTATTTTGCGTTTTTGAGGCTAAATTTGTAGTATTTGCGTTGCACGCCGCTGAGCAGAGTTGTCTGGCCGTTCGTGTCAAGCCTGCTTGCAGAGCCTCTCGCTCAGCGGCGCCACTGTCGCGCTGCTCTGTGCTACTTGTTACTGCCTAAGGCCTGCAGAATAATGTAAATTACACCTCGAAAACGCAAAATACGGACATTTTTTATATGCGTCCCACATAGATTGATCTTTTATCTAGCGATTGTGACCACGTAGAGCATCGAAATGTGCGTTATAGTGTCAGTGGTCCGCGTATACGTAACCCCTGCATTTCGTGTACGTATACGTGCTGCGTGGTGTGAGTCACGCACACTAGAGATGGGATCCACACCCTTAAGCAATGTCTTTCTGTCCGTGGCTGATCCGTCCGTGTAGTATAAATGGACCTTAAAGGTCGTGGCACACTAGGCCGCCGCCTCGCCAGCTCAGCACAGCGCCGCCTCGCCAGCTGAGCACAGCGCCGCCTCGCCAGCTCAGCACAGCGCCGCCTCGCCGTTTGCACTTTCTTCTGTTAGTTTCAATGGGGACGCGCACACTGTACCTGCAACGGCACAGCGCCAGCACGCCTACGTATCGCCGTGGAAAAATGCGCACACTAGACCGCCGCCTCGCCAGCTCAGCACAGCGCCGCCACGCCGTTTGAACTTTCTTCTATGAGTTTCAAATGGGGATGCGCACACTGTACCTGCAACGGCACAGTGCTAGCACGCCCCTGCATTGCCTTGAACGAAGGAACATTCCGAGCGATAATGTTCTGCCGGCGGCGCTGGATTTGCTTTTTGTATGGTATACGAAAGACGATTTTAACTATTCGTAAAAACGACTAAAATGAATAGTGCAAACAATAAAATTGGTTCGTCGATTTCGTATATTTGTTAATTAATGATAATTTTTGTAATACTAATTTTCAAATTTTAAATATTTATATAATACAAATTTTATTCACACAAATTACTGTCAATTTTGCGGTAATTGTTATCCGGACGCCATAAACAATAGGTGTTTTTAATTTAATTTGAAAAAATCATTTGCAGGAAGTAAAACAGAGTTGAGGATTGATAAATTGTGGAACGGGTTGCCTTCTGAAGGGAAACCGAAAATTGAGTAACGGGTTGCCTTCTGAAGGGGCACCGAGAATTGAGTAACTGGTTGCCTTCTGAAGGGGAACCGAAAATTGAGGAACGGGTTGGGAGGCTACTTTTTGGGCTCGAGCATTTTTCTACAGGTACAGATATATCGATTGACTACGTAACCAATGGCGTAAACAAATAGCTGACATGAGGCCTTCTTTTCCAAAAGATTTGGAACAACGGAACGCATGTAAAACATTAGAGCGAGAAACATATATAAAGGAAAAAAAAGACAGAAAGTGCTTGTGCGGTGCTTGCGGCGTTGTGCGTCTAGTGTGCGGCAATGACCACCAGCTCGGCGAGGCGGCGCTGTGCTGAGCTCGCGTGGCGGCGGCCTAGTGTGCCACGACCTTAATTCGTCGAGGTTTTTATGCCGAAGCAAGATTTTGTTTAACCGGGAAATTGTGTATTTTATTATAGTATAAATTCGAACATTGTTTAATCTGAGCTTCTATGAATCTTGTCTTTTTAAATGATTGAAAAACAGAATATGTCGCTTCAATGACACCCTGTATATAATAAACAGTATTCTGAATTACAGTTTTCCGATTTCGATATTGTACAAGATTTCTATTTAGCGCGATGGCGATGGCGGCCAGTGCTCCGATAAGCTGCATCTTTTCTCGCGCATGCGCGACGATTTCAGGTTAGATTCATAGAACGTCCAAAATTCAAGTCTTAAGGGGGTAGAGTACCCACGTGACCATGGTATTTTTCAGTGTAACCAACCCCCGCGCGAAAAACCCATTTGGCAACAGTGATGAACATACATTTGTATCAATCTAACGCTTCAAATTCGCTATAATTACAGGTTTTCTTCTTTTAATCATTATCTTTATTGCTATTAACGGATCCGAGTGGCTCCATGCCCTTTACACTTTTGTTGTTAAGAAACTACGCTGATAATTCTCCTGTCTAAGCGCCATCTCGTTTAAGTAGCTGAACTAAAATTGCTTCAACTCACCCTTCATGAACGGAATCTGGGGAACAATTGAATGCGATCACGCGGGAACGTTTCACGTCCTCATACGATTATATTTTGAGCTGAGTGAGGGCTCATTCGAAAGAGGAAGGTTGCACGCAGTGCGGTCTTCTCGATTTTTTCGCGAGAAAAATCTTTTTGTGCACGAAAAATACATTAGAATCTCCGGAATTTTTCTTCATTTGTTTCGCCTACTTTGGACACTCATATTACTTCATATAAATATCATCTAAAGAAAACATGAGAAGAGCGCACTGCGTGCAACCTTCCTCTTTCGAATGAGCCCTCACTCAGCTCAAAATATAATCGTATGAGGATGTGAAACGTTCCCGCGTAAACCCCTGTTTTCTAGTAATATTCTGGTTAGATTCTAGTAATGTCACGTGGGTACTCTACCCCCTTAAGAACATTCGTAAAACCTAAGAAACGGACATTTCTAGAATGTCCAAAATTTAAGTCCTAAGAACATTCGTAAAAGGTAAGAAATGGACATTCCTGGAACGTCCAAAATTCAAGTCCTAAGAACATTCGTAAAAGGTAAGAAATGGATATTCCTGGAACGTCCAAAATTTAAGTCCTAGGGACATTCAAAAAACCTAAAAAACAGATGTTCGTAGAACGTCCAGAATTTACGTTTTGAGAACATCCATCGGATGTTCAGAATGGACGTAGGACGTTTGGACATAAATTGGACGTAAAACGTACATTATATGGACGTACGGTGGTACTTGGGACCCAGATAGCACCCGGACAGCCGATGTACGTCGAATGGACGTAAATTGGACGTACATCGGACGACCAAGGGACGTCCATGCTATCTGGGAACATATTAAATTTTTAATCGGAAACTTTCTTATTGTATTCGTAATGGAGGTAATACGGTGGCCAATTAATAAACTTGAAAATAATTATTAAACATAATAAAAAAAATATTAAACATTTTTTATCGATACAATGTACAAAGAGCTACATAAGCAAATTTTTTTGAAATTTTACATGCAACTCCGGCTGTGTACAAGGAGTTTGAACAGACAAAAGTATTATGGAATTAAAGGAATGAGCGTTAACGACAATACTTGAATACAAATATCAACTTGTACTTAATAACTTTTAACTGATTTTACTTGTTTTTCATAAACTTTAGGATATTGTTAGAGATGTGAAATAATTTATTTCGGTTATTTAAACAAAAGTTAAAAATCAATTTTGGTCCAGGTTTCGCCCACTGTGCGTCGGTTGTTCAAAGGTGATAACAAGTTTGCAATGTTCCGGTGACAGGATTCTGACTTCCTCGAGCGTAAAGGCAGGCATAAGTGCCTTCGGCCATTGTAGTTTTCCGCGTGCAATTTGTGATTACGAAGCCGCGTGAGACACCTCAGATACGATGATGAAAGTGGACAGTGACTAGCACATGCACCGTGAAACTTCTGTTGATTTCAAGGTTACGTTGGATGCCAATAAGAACGAGGAAACGGGGAATTGTTCGGAGGGAAATTTCATAATAGCTTCAATTGAGTTCCTTCGTCGGGCGAGAGTGTATTCGCTGGTTACGTTTGAAAATATGTATATAATGTTATATTGTTTTTTTTGTGGTTAGGGTTGACACATCAACTGAACTCTATAGCGTTGCTCTGTGAACAAAGATTTTATTTTACTATTTTGCACACCTCTCTTATTTACACTATTTACAATTTACAACACCCTTACCTGTGAACAAAGAAACGACATTAAAGTTTTTATTTAAGATGTCAATTCCCTCTTTAATATCCTATAATTATCATGGAGTTTCCTTCTCTATTTTTCTCCTACTTTTTCCCTCTACCGGGTAAGCCGGTTATCACTCTGATTTTCCGCTAGATTCAAACTTAATGAAATATATTTTCTTTATATGTATTTTAACTCTTGCAAAATACTCTGTGAATGGGTATTTCATTTGAATGATATAAGGAAGTTGCAAACACAGTCTTACATAAATATATTCAAAGTTATAATAAACTAAATACATATAGAACCATGCACTCTGAACAAACTTTCCATTAACAATACTATGTATGATACATACAGGGTGAGTCCGCAAAAACAGAACACCTGAATAACGCGGCTGCTATTGGTGTTAGGAAGAGATGCATCAGATGGAACTTGCATGGTTTCGTGGAGGCTTTAGTCTGATGTTAGTAGCTTTTTTGTAGGTGGACGCGTCAAGGACATATGAAGGTCAACTCCATTTTTTTAAATGGAATGAGGTATTTCTTAATACAACAATAGATGCAGCTGGACATTCGTTATCAAAAAGTACTAACCTATGTATGTCGAAAAGTTAGTACTTCAGGAGATATTTCAATTTAAATAACTCAAAAATAGCATTACAGTCGTAAACAGTCAATAAAGTTTTAGCCCCCTTCAAAGTTTCGACAGTTTACTAAATATTTTCGAAAATATTGATTTTAGAGAAAAAAGGTTCAAACAAAAAATCAAGCTCATAAAAAGCTGTATCAGAATGGTTATATATATATAATATTTTTTACGTAAACCTATTATTTTGGCTGTTATGACCCAAAGTTAGCGTTTACTTA
This sequence comes from Lasioglossum villosulum, assembly GCA_963971365.1. Taxonomy (NCBI): domain Eukaryota; kingdom Metazoa; phylum Arthropoda; class Insecta; order Hymenoptera; family Halictidae; genus Lasioglossum; species Lasioglossum villosulum. Next base: position 26,278,093 of record OZ020495.1, on the reverse strand, counting down.
CTAGTGTCACGTCTCGATACGACAGTAATAGTATTTTTGAGTTATTTAAATTGAAATATTTACTGAACTACTAACTTTTCGACATACATAGGTTAGTACTTTTTTCTAACGAATGTGCAGCTGCATCGATTGATGTATTAAAAAATACCATTACTGTCGTACTGAGACGTTACACTAGTAAGTAAACGCTAACGCTAACTTGGGGTTATAACAGCCAAAATAATAGGGTTACGTAAAAAATGTATATAACCATTCTGATACAGCTTTTTATGAGCTTGATTTTTTGTTTGAAACTTTTTTCTCTAAAATCGATATTTTGGAATATATTTAGTAAACTGTCAAAACTTTGAAGGGGGCTAAAACTTCATTGACTGTTTACGAGTGTAATGGTATTTTTGAGTTATTTAAATTGAAATATCTACTGAACTACTAACTTTTCGACATACATAGATTAGTACTTTTTTCTAACGAATGTCCAGCTGCATCGATTGATGTATTAAAAAATACCATTACTGTCGTACTGAGACGTTACACTAGTAAGTAAACGCTAACTTTGGGTCGTAACAGCCAAAATAATAGGGTTACGTAAAAAATGTATATAACCATTCTGATACAGCTTTTTATGAGCTTGATTTTTTGTTTGAAACTTTTTTCTCTAAAATCAATATTTTGGAAAATATTTAGTAAACTGTCAAAACTTTGAAGGGGGCTAAAACTTCATTGACTGTTTACGACTGTAATGGAATTTTTGAGTTATTTGAATTGAAATATCTCCTGAACTACTAACTTTTCGACATATATAGGTTAGTACTTTTTTCTAACGAATGTCCAGCTGCATCGATTGATGTATTAAAAAATACCATTACTGTCGTACTGAGACGTTACATTAGTAAGTAAACGCTAACGCTAACTTGGGCTCATAACAGCCAAAATAAGAGGGTTACGTAAAAAATGTATATAACCATTCTGATACAGCTTTTTATTAGCTTGATTTTTTGTTTGAAACTTTTTTCTCTAAAATCAATATTTTCGAAAATATTTAGTAAACTGTCAAAACTTTGAAGGGAGTTAAAACTTCATTGACTGTTTACGACTGTAATGGTATTTTTGAGTTATTTAAATTGAAATATCTACTGAACTACTAACTCTTCGACATACATAGGTTAGTACTTTTTTCTAACGAATCTCCAACTGCATCGATCGATGTATTAACAAATACCTTATTTCATTTATAAAAATGAAGTTGACCTTCATATGTCCTTTACGCGTCCACCTACAAAAAAGCTACTAACATCAGATTAATAACTAACAGCAATAGCAGCCACGTTATTCAGGTGTTCTGTTCCTGCGGACTCACCCTGTATATACATTATCTATTATTTTTCGCTTAATCTGGTTGTATTGACTCAGAACTGGAGTCGACTTTATCGTATTCCAACGAACATTCATTATCGTCTTCTGTATTATTCAATTTAGGCACTGCAAGTAATTGTAGCATTCTTCGGGTAATAATCCCTTTCCTTCCTGTGGGAACGTGCCTTAAACTTGTAATCAGAGGGTCTGACGATATGAGTAGCCTATTCACAAGATCGATATTCGTGGCAATCCAAGAAAGTTTTCTTGTGAAAAGTTCACGAAACCTTCTATTATCTTTCTTTTATCCAAAAATATTGAAGACTTACCCTAATAGGAGTGAAATAATCGCCAAAATAAACAATCTTTCAAATAATAGTAATTAAATAAATAATACTAAACAAAGCACAAAAACTATCAAATGTAATAAATATCAAACACAACAACAGTTAAATAATAACACTTTAATAAGTAACAATCAAAGTGCAGGCTTATGAACACATTTTTCTTACTCGGATAAATTGTGTTAGATGACTGCGCAAAATGATTGCGTAAGGCTGTGGAAAACAAATGAAAACTCCCAAGGACGCAGACCAACGCAGAATTTGTTTTAATAGCCGACTAGTCAAGACTTCAATGTATACATACTATATAGTTTAAAGTCCATGGTTGCCCATATAAGAAAGTTTTACTCTGCAGAACACTGTTACACATTGAGTAGTTCTTCGATTTTGTATGATTATTAATCATAATAGATTATATGTATAATATTCAAAAACGTAAAATATTGAAAACACACTACGAGGGATTGAGTAATCACTAAAACAAATATTATAAAAATTGATGTTCCAATACACACACTTTTGGGGAGATTACGATTTCCGTGGACCCTCAATTTGAAGTTATGTTTGTGTTCTTGGGGTTATTTCAAGAAAAAAATGTATATATAACATGGTGTCAAATCGGCCTGGTTTAGCCGGTAAAGTAGATTTCCTGTTTTTCATAAATTTGCAAATATATTGATAACTATGTGAAATATGGCAAAATATCAAGAGACCGTTTTTTTAGAAAATGAAATTTCCAACAATTTATGTCCTATGACATTTTTTTATCAGCTGCGCAGTTTTCGAGTAGATTTATATTTTATAGTGAGTTGTGGTTAGGTCGTGGAAGGGGGCACAAGACATTCCAAGAGTAGCCTTTAAAAATTTCAAGTTTACCTTATATAGGGGACGGCGGGGTATTGTGAGCCACTTTTTTTATTGCCAAAAACCTGCTATTAAATTAAGTATTTCGTCATATTTCAACGCTACATGTTGTAGTATGAAGGTTTACCTTTCTTTTAGACACAATGGTTTGATCAAATATCTGCAAATTAGTAGACTTTAAGAGTATTTCAGAAAAATTGAATTTTCGTGAATTAGGAAAATCTCGGAGAATTTTGGGCCACGTTTAAAATCAATTCAAAATAACAATTATTGTTAGAAAATGCGAAGTAATGTTTAATAATAATAAAATTAAATACAAAGTTCGCACGTATAAATATAGGATTACTTACATATGAAAATATAAAAGTACGATCACAGGACAATAAAGGTGAAACAATAGAAAACTTATTACTGACGTAAATAATAGCTAACAACAATGTAATTGTGTCTTGCGTGTGAGTACAGTGTTTGAATAAGCGATAGTAGCGCCACCAGAAGGCATGATTAAGAGCGCCGCCTCACGGCGAGAAACACAAGTTACAGCGTCGGCGTGAACGTGTTAAGGGGGTAGAGGCCCCACGTGACCATGGTATTTTTCATTGTGACCAACCCCCGCGCGGAAAACCAATTTGGCAACAGTGATGAACATACATCTGTATCAATCTAACGCTTTAGTTTCGCTATAATTACAGGTTTTTTTCTTTTCATCAATATCTTTATTGCTATTAATGCATCCGAGTGGCTTCATGCCCTTTACACTTTTGTTGTTATGAAACTACGCTGATAATTCTCCTGACAAAGCGCCATCTCGTCCAAGTAGCTGAACTAAAATTGCTTCTACTCACCCTTCATGAAGGGAATCTGGGGAACAATTGAATGCGATCACGGGAACACACCTCACGTCCTCATACTATTATATATTGAGCTGAGTGAGGGCTCATTTGAAAGAGGAAGGTTAAATGAAGCGCGCGTGGGTCCCTAAATTAACAGGAAAAATCTTTTTGTGATCGAAAAATACATTAGAATATCCGGAATTTTTCTTCATTTGTTTTCCCTACTTTGGACAGTCACATTACTGGATATAAACATAATGTAACTGAACTTGGACCCATGCGCGCTTCATTTAACCTTCCCCTTTAGAATGAGCCCTCACTCAGCTCAAAATATAATCATATGACGACGTGAGGTGTGTTCCCGTAAACCCCTGTTTTCACTTGTTTTCTAGTAATATTCTGGTTAGATTCTAGTAATGTCACGTGGGTACTCTACCCCCTTAAGTAAGATAAAATATCTATTAGATATTGCCAAAAATGTAGATCGTGCGCGAATATTGCATAAACAATCATTGAGGAACATCAAACACGTGAGGTTCGCTCGTTAAATAGCAAAAAATGGAGTGGCTCACAATACCCCGAGAAAAGTGGCTCATAATTCCCCGAACCCCGTATTTTTACAACTTGGTCTCAAACAAGAAACAAACCTCAAATAATTCCAATATCTTTATTTATTTCCAAAGCTAGAAGTAGAAAGAGTGTTACAAACGAATTTACCTGCTCAGAAAAACAGAAAACGACAATGTAGAGGCACAAACGCGAAATGAAAGTTATACATTGCGAATAGCGAATTTGTATGGGCTAACAGAACAAGGTAATGCTTCGGGTACGTACTTCAACCGATTGTCGAAATATCATCTTATTATATGACAAGTCAAAAACAGTTGTTCGCAGCTGTCATTACTTACTCCTATTAAAAAGTATAACGCTGGCTCATAATTCCCCGAAGTCCCCTATGTATTACATTAAACTAAAGAGGATTCGTTTATAGATGATATGTGTGAATTTTTATGGCGCTGTGAGGTGAACCAGGCTGGTGATGATCCATTTTTACAATTAATTGAAGATATTCTATATGAAATAGAAAGTCGGTAAGTCGGTAAGGTAGAGCGCGCCACTGAAATGATAAAAATTTTTTTTCGACTCGCCAAAATTCCTTCTGGCATTCGTCATTTTAGTAAAAAAACAACCTATTTTCAAAATTTCATCGAATTCTGAGGTGGACGGTAAACGAAAGTTTCGCCAAAAGGTGAAACCACAAATGCTGATGAATACTGTCAGCGAACTGACATAATGTACCGAAAACTGCGTGTTCAATAGCCGGTATAAGTCAATAGACGTGGTGCACGCAGTAAACGAGGTAACACAGTAAAGAAATTAGCAGAGTTGAAACGTGAGGTTCTTCCTCACGCTCCTTATTCGCCTAACCTGTCACCTACTGATTACAATTTTTTTCAAATACCTAGATGGCTTTTTAATTGGAAAAATATTCAAATAAGAACGTGCTGTAAAAACTGCATTTAATAACTTTATTGTCTCACGTTTATTAGATTTCTACCAGGAAGGCATTCAGGCACTTGTATCACGATCGAAGGATTGCATTGATGTCGATGGAAATTATTTCGATTAATGGAATATTCATTTAATATTTAGAAAAAAAGGCGAAACTTTCGTTTATAGCAGGAATCAGAATTCAATGAAATTTTGAAAATAGGTTCAATCATCTATAAAGGAATCCTCTTTAGTTTAAAATAATACATATATAAGATAATATTAAATGATCTCGGCGCTACGGTTCGATCAATGAAAAAAGCTGAGCAATTTTGCTAATTGATAATTAATTCGAAGTTTCGGTTCCAATTTGAACCATCTTCAAGAACAATAATTATAATTGCGTCTGTAATCAGAGATTTTAAACATACTGTTACGAGCCGAGGTTTGGCAGCGTGCAGAAACCGAGGATTGTTTGGAATTTTAAGAGTTTTGGTATAGATAGGAATAGTGCACTCCGAACCCACCGATGTTTCTTTCACCACCGGGTCGTCCGTGTGTGCGGAACAGAGGAGAACCCACCGATGTTTCTTTCACCACCGGGTCGTCCGTGTGTGTGGAATTTTGGGTGCAGTGAAACTACCGTTTTACTGGTACACTCCGGAACCCACCGATGTTTCTTTCACCACTGGGTCGTCCGTATGTGTCACTGTCGGATAGGATAGGGTCGTGGTTCCGCAGGCTCGTAACTTATTAGAAATTTGTTATATACACCTTGAGCGGTAAAGGTGTATCGTCGTAGGATGCTAACAACTGGAATCGAATAGGAAAGGTTATGATTAAACTTGACTCTAGGTTTAAGTTTAACGAATGATAATATAATTTCCGAAAATCAAGGAATACAAATGTTTATAGTGTAACTTGTCGCGGTGTCGCGGACTAATCTCGATTTTTACGCAACGAGGAGACTGCGGGGGCAAACTATCGGTTTGTTCATATAAAACGTACCGTCTGTTAACTTGTAGAGGCGCGAAAGGGAACTTTTGCCCGGTCTTGCTAAGACAGTAATAACGTGGTTCAGCGTTACAGCGTGGAACTCCCGATTTCTAATTCCCGCTATATGAAGGGATTCAGTGCCCTTATATAGTCCCAAAATCGGCCTAAACGAGAGTGGGGACTATTGATAAAATTGGGTTCTCGGAAACGATGCAGTTTGATGCATCGTCTCTATGTGCCCTAATCTTAATGAACGGAAATCTGAATGATTGCCCTTATGTGAATAGATTCATTGTTTCGATGCGTATCTCCAGAAGGGCCAAAGGTTACCAACGGTCGCTGCCGCATACGTAACAATACAATTTTCAAAAGATATTGGAAAAAACTATCAAATGTTTGAATGTAAAGGCAACAAATTTACACTCACTTGCTTAGGTGTGATTAAATATTCAAAAAAGAGAGCCGTGTGACGCGTGAAACGCATGCGTTCCCCATGTCTGCTTGTACGACACTGATTATTCTAGTTCTAGCTGTCCGGAATATCTCAAATGATATTAAAAGAATTTTCCGGACAGCTGGTATACATACAATCTTCAAAATACCAGTATATTTAAAGTCGTTATTTCCACCAATTAAAGACAAACTACCTCAACTTAAAAGTTACAATATCGTTTATTCCATTCCTTGCTCGGGTTGTGATTTAGTATACATTGGACAAACATCCAGAAACCTTGAAGCGCGAGTCAGAGAACACAAACATAACATCTTTTTACCTCCGTCACAGCATACAGCGTTGACAAAACATTCAATTGAACTGGATCACAGATTTAATTTTGACGAAGTCAAAATAGTTGACAGAGAAGAAAATTTACACCAAAGGTTATTATTGGAAAATCTTCATATGATTAAACACCAGAGCGTAAATTTGAGGTATGAGACCCCAAAAATAAATGAATACTACACAACATTACTGTGTCAGTAATACGTTATGATGAATTCTTTCCAATACAAAAATTCCTCCATATTCTTCTTTGGTTAAATTTACAACATATACAACGTTTGTTACGTTACAATCTCGTGTAAATTTGTGTTAAATTTGTTGCCTTTACATTCAAACATTTGATAATTTTTTCCAATATCTTTTGAAAATTGTATGTTTAAAATCTCTGATTACAGACGCAATTAAATTATTGTTCTTGAAGATGGTTCAAATTGGAAACGAAACGTTGAATTAATTAACAATTAGCAAAATTGCTTAGCTTTTTTCATTGATCGAACCGTAGCGCCGAGATCAATTAATATTTGTTTGAAACAATAATACGATCGAGAAAAAATAGTTTATTTATATATAAGATAAACTTGAAAATTTTAAAAACTACTCCTGGATTGTCGTGTGCGTGGTCGACCCAACCACAACTTATTCTAATTGACGCATGCGTATAGCACGAACATAACGAAAATCGGTAAGTCAGTAGTCGGTAAGCTAGAGCGCAACATTGAAATGATAAAAAATATTTTTTCGAAACGGAAGAAATCCTTCTGGCAATCGTCATTTTAGTCAAAAAAGAACCTATTTTCAAAATTTCATGGAATTCTGAGTTTTGCTATAAACGGAAGAACAGCCGAAAAAAATGTTTTTCGCGTAACATGAAATAGATATACATCTATCTGAACTCAGATAGACAATGCGGAAGCTCGTAATAATCCATCAACAATATTGATTTTACTAATCTGAAACAAACAGATAGCATGTGAGCGAAGATAGAGAAAGTTCGTATCTTTGTTTTTAGATAGCACTGCCGTTTATACTGGCTAGGAAATGATAGCTATTCATGTTATAGCAAGTTCAAGAGAACGACCTTGACGCGCGTAAGTTGTTCTAAACGCTCGTACTAAAGCATCGCAGACTAAACAATCGCCGTCTATTTATTTTGGTAACTTATGCTTACGTAATTGTGCGTTCTTGTATATTCTTGTATATTCTTGTTTATACTTGTATATTCTTGTACATTCTTGTATATTCTTGTATATTCTTGTTTATACTTGTACAGTAAATTATCCATATAAGTCCCTAGCACGGGTCTGTCGAGGGACATTTATGCACCGCAGTCACTATTCTTTGAGTGTTGCCGAACGTAGAAAAGGACAGCCGAGCTCGAGAGGCGTCCGTCGCCGAGAAATGTAAACATAGCTAATTCAAATTGCCAACTTCCTTATTTTTCATTATTTTTTATGAGACTTCGATCACCATATTTGTAGCATTTTTCTAATGCAAAATGATACCAAACATGATATAATTCCGATGATATTTAGGTGTGTAATAGACAGTCAAAGTTTCGGGCGCAAGGAAGGACAGTTACCGGCGAGCCTTTGAAATGTGCTGGCGACTACGACTCTCTGCGTCTCTTTCTTTCCCATACGCTATCCTACGCGCCCGAAAATATAACTGTCTATTACACAAGTAAATATCATCGGAATTATATCATATGTGGTATCATTGTTCTTAGAAAAATGCCAGAAATACGGTAATCGCAGTCTCATAAACAAATAATGACAAATAAGGAATAATTTTGAGTTTTGACGATCGTAAATTTTTGTTTATGCACAAATGATATCGGCGCTGCAGGTTATTGAATAACAGTGTCTATTAATATTTCACAGACGCGGACTTTTCTTGATGATGGTTCAAAACCGAACCGAAACGTTGAAATTATAATTCTGCAAAATTGCTAATTTTTTAACTTCCCGATTCATAGGGAAGTTACTGTAATTACCCCGAAAATCGAAAATTGATTTTTTAGCAGATCTTCACGTTTCATGGTTATTGAAGTCATTTTAGACTATTTTTATCAAATTGTTTGTGTGTGTGTGTGTGTGTGTTTCTTGCGTATGGCCGTTTTTATGTTATCAAATTTTTCGTTAACGTTTTCTGAAAAAGTAACAACGTGATCACAATGATGAATGATGCAATCGATGTGCCCCGTTGTAATCTAGAGCTGATTAGATTTTGGTCCATATTGGTCAAGTAGTTTTTTAGATTTTTTAGTTTTTTTAGTTTTTTCGAAAGAAGTTCATTCAAGAATGCAATTTATACGAGAGGATGGAAATTTTCCACCGAATAAACAAACGTAATTATATATATTTCATTTTTTTTAATTTAAAAAGCAATTTTTTTTAAAATTATGCAATTAATGCTAATGTTACCGCTTACAATTAACGAATCGGGAAGTTCTTTGTGTGGCTCGTGGCGAGTCACACACAAAATAAATAAAAAAACCATTAAGATCTGTATGTCCCACTAGCAATGCGTACCACTAACCCTTTCGCAAGAACAGTCCTACCCGCGAGCTCGCGAAGCGAGCGAGCAACAATAACCAGCTAGTTTGTATCTTTGATCGAACCTGTAGCGCCGATATCATTTGTGCATAAACAAATAAGGAAGTTGGAAATTTGGATTAGGCGGTCTCACCGAGACACCTGAGCCGCATGATGTCATACTTCTCGGAGACCGAGGCCTCTCGAGTTTCGCGGCCCCTCAAGAGGGTATACTAAAGGTATATTAAAATAAAAATGAAGTATACATAATTACGTTTGTTTACTCGGTGGAAAATTTCCATCCTCTCGTACAAATTGCATTCTTGATTGAACTTGATTGAACTTTCGAAAAAAACTAAAAAAACTAAAAAATCTAAAAAACTACTCCACCAATATGGACCAAAATCTAATCAGCTCTAAGTTACGATGGGGCACATCGATTGCCTCATTCATCATTCTGATCGCATTGTTACTTTTTCAGAAAACGTTAACGAAAAATTTGATAACATAAAAACGGCCATACGCGCGCGCGCGCACACACACACACACACACACACACACACACACACACACACACACTAACAATTTGATAAAAATAGTCTAAAATGACTTCAATAACCATGAAACGTGAAGATCTGCTAAAAAATCGATTTTCGATTTTCGGGGTAATTACAGTAATTTCCCTATGAATCGGGAAGTTAACTAGCTGGTCATTGGTGCTCAATCACTTCGTGGTTAGTGGTACGCATTGCTAGTGTGGCATACAGCTATTAATGGTTTTTTATTTCTATTTTGTGTGTGTCTCTCCACGAGCCACACAAAGAACTTACCGATTCGTTAGTTGCAGGACATTATTATCATTATAATAACTAATAATAACTACTAACTCACTCTTGCATTGGGATATTTTTTGATTATTGTAAGAGGGTAACAATAGCATTAGTTGCATAATTAAAGAAAAAAATTTTTTTTTAATTAAAAAAAAATGAAATATATACAGGGTGTTCGACTACAGGTGGGACAAATTTTAAGGGGTGGTTCTTAACGATGATACAAGAAGAAAATGAAGAATAAAAAAATTGGTATTTCGGTTTCATTATTTAACTATTAACAATTAAAAATCAACAACGCGTCTAACAAAAGTGTACTTTTGTGTACGTCAAAGAGCTCAATGTTGTCCAACGATTTATTAAACATTGTCACCTCGCTCAGGCCCCAAATGAGAACCAAGGTATGCATGCATCTGTCACTTGATACGTGATTGTCGTGTTGTTAATAGCTAAATAACGAAGCCGAAATCGCAATTTTTTATTGTTCATTTTCGTCTTATATCATCGTTAAGAACCAAGCCTTAAATTTTCTCCCACCTGTAGTCGAACACCCTGTATAATTACGTTTGTTTATTCGGTGGACAATTTCCATCCTCTCGTATAAATTGCATTCTTGAATGAACTTCTTTCGAAAAGAACTAAAAAACCTGAAAAATCTAAAAAACTACTTGACCAATATGGACCAAAATCTAATCAGCTCTAGATTACAACGGGGCACACCGATTGCATCATTCATCATTGTGATCAGGTTGTTACTTTTTCAGAAAAGGTTAACGAAAAATTTGATAACATAAAAACGGCCATACGCAAGAAACACACACACACACAAACTAACAATTTGATAAAAATAGTCTAAAATGACTTCAATGACCATGAAACGTGAAGATCTGCTAAAAAATCGATTTTCGATTTTCGGGGTAATTACAGTAACTTCCCTATGAATCGGGAAGTTAAAAATATATAATTAATTTGGACGACGCTAGCGCATCGCTGGTATGCCGGTCGGTTAAAAACGAGCATACGAATTTGGTTTAATGGGACGCCATATAGCAAACATTTTGATAAGTAGAAAACTATTGAATTTCCCTGTAAACATATAATCATCTTAAAACGTACACTAAATGTAATAATGTAATACACCCCATGGCAGAATGTTTCCGATCGGTGGCATTGAAACGGGTTTTAGAGAAAACATTCACAATTTAGAAGTATAAAATATTACTTTACGGGGTTCAAACTGATGGGAAATGAAAAGGGGCTTGTTGAAGAATTGAAAACAACAAAATAACAAGCATCCATTTATTATTACAAAGAACAGAGAAAATAAAAAAAATGTTATACGGAAAAATGTTTCCGATTAATAGAACTGCTGGAAGAAAGTTTCCGATCCGATTTACACTGTCCAACACCAAATTTCTTTAACAATTACCGTTGGGTGATTCTTACAGAGTTTTTTGCGCTGTTTCCGAATCTGCCCTTAATTTTTCCCTTAGACTTATAGCATTTAAGAAACTTAATGTGAAAGAGAAAATATATTTCTCAATTTTGAACAAATAGTGTCATGTTATTATAAAACATATTGCATTGTTCTTTGTAGCAATAGATTCTGTAGGCTTTCCCGAATACATTGATATCCAATATTAATACATTATGAATCTTTGAACATGTTTAAACAATCGTTAAAGATGGAGAGACAACCTTTTCACACCAATTTGTGAGGATATTTTTCAGTTCGCCTTAAAAAATATGGGTGCACCGGAAAATCGAACTATATCACGCGATAGAGCAGACTTTTACCTTGAGACAAACCCAACCCCAACCCTTTCAAGTTAACAAGTCGATGTTTTTTTCGACCCCGAATGCAAAATATCTTCGTTCGACATGAGTTGCCACCAGATACGACGAGATACGGCGCGTCACTGGTGGTACCTCATGTCGAGCGGAGATATTTTGCTGTCGGGGTCGAAAAAAACATCAACTTGTTAACTTGAAAGGGTTGGGGTTGGGTTTGTCGCAAGGTAAAAGTCTGCTCTATCGCGTGATATAGTTCGATTTTCCGGTGCACCCTTATTTTTTAAGGCGAACTGAAAAATATCCTCACAAATTGGTGTGAAAAGGTTGTCTCTCCATCTTTAACGATTGTTTAAACATGTTCAAAGATTCATAATGTATTAATATTGGATGTCAATGTATTCGGGAAAGCCTACAGAATCTATTGCTGCAAAGAACAATGTAATATGTTTTATACCAGCAGTTTTATTAATCGGAAACATTTTTCCGTATAACATTTTTTTTATTTTCTCTGTTCTTTGTAATAATAAATGGATGCTTATGTTATTTTGTTGTTTTCAATTCTTCAACAAGCCCCTTTTCATTTCCCCTCAGTTTGAACCCCGTACAGTAATATTTTATACTTCTAAATTGTGAATGTTTTCTCTAAAACCCGTTTCAATGCCTCCGATCGGAAACATTCTGCCACGGGGTGTACTGTATGTATAAATGTAAGTAATGTAATAATGATAATAATGTACTGCAACTAACGAATCGGGAAGTTCTTTGTGTGGCTCGGGGAGAGTCACACACAAAATAAAAAAAAACCATTAATAGCTGTATGCCACACTAGCAATGCGTACCAGTAACCCTCTCGCAAGAGCAGTCCTACCCGCGAGCTCGCGAAGCGAGCGAGCAACAATAACCAGCTAGTTTCGTTACGTTTCAGTCATTAATAGTTTCGTTACCGTTCAACTTGTCCGGTCAGCGTCAATTCTGTCAGAGAGTCTGAGAGGATTCTGAGAAGCAGAGAGACCGGTGATCAGTTTAGGGGGGGATAGTAAACGGTACACAAAACACGTCATCCATGGTGCAATGTGCGCGTGACCAGCGCAAATGAGGAAACGCGAAGCAATTCCCACACACGAACCGATTGTTATCCGCCGATACTGTCGACGATAAGACGACGTATGCCGTCTGGGGGATTCTCGATAGAGAATAAATATTGCTCGGCGTCCGTATAGAACGCGACACTGCGATTCCACCTAACACCGATTCGTATCACATCGTCAAGAAGGCGAAGAGAAGTGGTTCATTTGGTGGACGAATCTACAAAAAAGACTCGCAGGTCAGTGACGACCATCGAATTCTTCATTCTCGCGCTACTCTTTCATTCGTGTGCTCAGAACAAGTGAACAAAGTGCGGAACAATTAATTTGTAAACAGAACACAACATATACATAGTGATTCTACGAGATCTTTCTCTCTTATGGACTGTCTATAGACTGTCACGATGATGAGTTCTGACGATATAAAACACAAACTAGCTGGTTATTAAAATAAGGATTATTTTTCGCGATCGTAAATTGTTGTTAGACAAATAGAAATTGATGTTATCGGCGCACAGGTTCGATCATGATTCTACAAACATAATTTGAATGGTACTAAAATGCCTTCCTCAAATGTCTTTCAACATCCTGTTGTCTAAGGCAGGGCCCGCTAGATAGCCTTACTGATGAGTCCTCTAGCGGGCCTAGGACGAAACACCACCTTCCTTTTTCCTTTTCTTCTATTCCAAACATTCGGAATAGCTCAAACGTATGGTTTTAAATTTCTTAAGACCAAGAAATAGATTCAAACCCGAATCAACGTTCGTAGTACCATTCAAATTATGTTTGTAGAATCATGATCGAACCTGTGCGCCGATAACATCAATTTCTATTTGTCTAGCTGGTTATTGTTGCTCGCTCGCTTCGCAAGCTCGCGGGTGGGGTTGTTGTTCCCTATGAATCGGGAAGTTAAATAGTGGTGTATTGTCCTGGTGATTCTCTACGATATTTCTTTGTTAATTTTTCATAAACTGGGGAAGTGTCGAGATCTGTATATCACAACGCAAAACAGTTCTGCATATTCACAGTGGTTCTACGAGATCTCTCTTCCATCTGAGCTTTGTACAGACCACCACAGTGCCGGTTTCGGCACGATTACGATTTCCGTGGCCCTTTGTTTTGAGGTTACATTTTAAACCACTTTTTCCTTTTCAGAGATGAGCGGAATTAGTTTTTAGAATTAGATCTCTTTTAGTTTTCGAGATCCTCGATTTTCATATGCGTGACCCACTCCCTCCCACGGCCTAACCACAACTCACTCTAAAATATAAATATACTCGAAAACTGCGCAGCTGATAAAAAAATGTCATAGGACATAAATTGTTGGAAATTTAGTTTTCTACAAAAAAGGTCTCTTGATATTTTGTCACATTTTGCATAGCTACCGAGATATTTACAAGTTTATAAAAAAACAGGAAATCTACTTTACCGGCTAGACAAGGCCGATTTGACACCATGTTGTATATACATTTTTTTCTTGAAATAACCCCAAGAACACAAATATAACCTTAAAACGAGGGGCCACGAAAATCGTAATCTCCCCCCGGTTTCTGTTAATCACGACACATATCATCACAGCCTACTCTACTAAGGTGAAGTGCCCTAAGTCTGGACAGACCAAAAGTGATACCTAAATCTGGACAATTGAATTTTCATAGTAAAATCATATGTGAATATTATTTCATTAAGACATCAATTGAAATTTAAAAATAAATTCAAAGTTTATCTCAAAACAATGTAGAAAACAGTCTATTTACATGCGAATCATGTGCATTTATAGTACGAACTTTTGTGAGAAAAGAAGACATAATTTAAGCCTTCAGACAAAAAATAATTATCACGTATAATAATATTGATATTTGGATACGAAGGAAGCGATAAATTGCTGTCGTTGCTTTCTCTCAATACATACTAGGTAATATTGAGTACCTTGGTTAAAGAATTAGTGCGACGCTGTTGCTTATGTACACTTTATTGTTTTAGGCTGTTCTTCCGTTTATGGTACAACTCGGAATTCGATGAAATTTTGAAAATAGGTTCTTTTTTTACTAAAATGACGACTACCAGAAGGATTTTTGGCGCATCGAAAAAAAGTTTTTATCATTTCAATGTTGCGCTCTACCTTAGCGACTACTGTCTTACCGACTTTGTACTTTGTACTATGTTCGTGCTGTGCGCATGCGTCATATATATGTATATTCAGAAAATTAATGTAAAATGTATAGAAAATTTCAATTGTTAAATCAAGTGAACCAATATGTATAATGGGAAGATTATGCGATGAGAATTAATTTAGATTAGGTTAACCCGAAAAGTTTATTATTTAGTTATATTATAAATTATGTGATGAGAATGAGTTGTGGTTAGGTCGGGGTGGGGATGAGACACCGGAGCATCTTGTAAGAGATTGCAAAGCATTAATGTACAAAAGAAGAACATTGCTGGAAGCAAATTTCATTGAAGGGAGTATTCTTAAAGAAATCCCATGGAAAAAGGTCAAGCGGTTTATGGAAAGCGTAGACCCGTGGAAACAATAGAATTGAGTAGAATAGGACAAAAGACAAGGTACATAAGGAAAGGGGCGACTTAGCTAAAGATAAAATAAAATGAAGTGGGAAAAGGGGGCACAAGTAGCAAAGGCATTGTATAGGCAATGCTCTGAGACAATTGAATTGATCGATGATGGACCCCGCCTGCCAAAGCTGCTTGTTGTCAGAATAATTGGAGTTTCTTATATACATCACTAGTCATAAGAAAAAAGAAGTTAAAGTAGGAAGTGTAGAAAAATTGTAGAACCAAAATAGATAATCTTATACATTGGGGAGTCTAACTGGAATGTTAAACCTAAGGAAATAAAACAAAAACAGCAGTAAACAACAAGAGAAAAAAGGGTAAAAGAAAGAGGGAAAAAAAGGGAAAACTGGAAATAGGGAACACTGCACATGGAAAAAGATTTTAATGTAAAGTTAAATAAGAGATGGCTGCGAATGGAACAAACAGAGGAAGAAGATAGTAAAGCCGCATTCAACAACAAATAGGAACAAAACATTATAGGAATTAAGAGGAACTCATTACAGAATAATAATAATTGTAAAGAAATTCAACAAAGCATTAACAGGGAATATACAAAAAAAAGAGAAGAATAAGAGAGGAAGCAGATAGCAATGTTGGGTAACAAATAATGAGGTATCATATCATAGGAAGGCTAACTCAGGGCTAAGAACGACTGAACATGGTAAATATAAATAATAATAATAATAAATTAGCAATGATATACTACAAACTAATTAGAGAAAGAAGGTAATAATTCATTAGTCAATAATAAATAAGAATAGCATATTATAGGGAACTTATTAAAGGAAATAATAATCAGTAATTCAACAGAGTATTAACAGGAAAAAAGGAAAAAAAGAGAAGGAAAAAAGGGAGAAAAGCAGACATCAGTTTGGGGAATGAATGAGATATCATATTATAGAAAAAAAAACTAATTCATGGCGGAGAATAACTGAACATTGTAAATACATATAATGAGGAATTATGTAGTAATACTAAATTAACAACTATATAACACAAACTGAGGAACCATCATTGAGAAGGATGGCAGTAAATCATTATTCAAGAACAACACATTAAGGAAAGTTATCATGGCATAATAATAATCATCAGGAAAATCAATAGAGTATAAACAGGAAAAAGAAAAAAGTAAAAAGAGAAAAAAAGGGGACATAAGGTTCAGGGAACAAATAATGAAGAAAACTAATTCATAGTTGTGAATGACTGAACATTATAAATATACACTAATAACAATAATAATAATAACAAATTGTTAATTAAATATTGCAAAGCAAGGAACCATCATTAATAAACAAATAAATAGGAGAAGGAAGGTAGTAAATTAAGGAAGTTATCACAGAAATCATCAGAAGAATCAGCAGAGAAAAACAAGTAAAAAGAGAGAAAAAGAGAGGGAAAGAAGGGGAAGTGGATATTAGCTTTGGGGAACAAACAACGAGGAAAACTAACTTATGACTGAACATTATAAATATATAATAATAGTAATAATAATAATAATAACAAATTGATAAATATATAACACAAATTAAGGAACCATCACCGATAAACAAATAGATAGGAGAAGGAAGGTAGCAAATCATTATTCAGGAACAACACATTAAAGAAGGTAATCACAATGTAATAATAATCATCAGGAAAATCAACAGAGTAAAAAAACAGGAAATAAGGAAAAAGGGGGGAAATTAGCTGTGAGAAACAAATAATGAGGAAAACTAACTCATGGTTGAGAATGACTAAACGTTATAAATATATAATAAAATAATAACAATAACAAACTAATAAATACATAATACAAAAATTAAGGACCCATCATCAACAAATAAATAAATAAAAGAAGAAAGGTAGTGAATCATTATTCAAGAACAACACAAGAAGGAAGGCTATCACAACATAAATAATCATCAGGAAAATCAACAGAGTATAAACAGGAGAAAGAGGAAAGTGGATATTAGCTCTGGGGAACAAATAATGAGGAAAACTAACTCATGGCTGAGAATGACTGAACAATTACAAATATATAATAATAATAATAATAATAATAATAATAATACACAACAGGACTAGAAAAAAGGACTCATATTTAAAGACATGAAGTAAAGTACCATACAACAAAGGGATTGCAATCAGGACTAACCAAAAGAACAATCATTAGGAAGGAATTGGTAAGAGACAACTATCAAGAGATAATCTATTAGAGAACTTTTTCAAGAGGACTAACATTGTAGGCAAACTAATACAACTGGTGGTGACATAACCCATACAAACTATAGAGAAACGACAATATATACTCCAAATGAGTATTGCTAAAAATATCATGGGAGACACACCTGAATGGGTAACGCCAGGGTACAGACACGGACTGTATCTCTGCCGGAACCTGGGGACGATGGTCACGTCCAATGTCATCAGCCATAGAACCTAGTGTGGCTGGAGTCCCCCCCAAACCCCAAAGAACGCGGTAGGCTCGGCAAGGAAAGACCGCATGAAAATGATATTTCAGCTTCGGCAGAAATTTCGTTGAAGTCGGATCGGACCCCAAGTTGATGTATACACAGTAGGGTGGGAGGTCTCCGACGGAAAAGACCGCATGGACACGATATTCTGGTTACCACTGAAATTTCGTTGAAGTCGGATCAGATCCTAAGGGGGCTGAACACATATAGTATACAACTTCACCCCAACGACCAAGTAGGCGCGGTCCCTTGCTTTATGAAACATTAGACGCTTAGAGTAGCCTATCCTAATCCTGGGGTGGGTGCGGGTAAGTCTTGGACAGCCGAGGCAGCTTAGGGAAAGGGAAGTAACACTCACAGGTGCACAATATGGTTCTATGGTGAAGAGGGGGGGCCGATAAGGGCAGGTGTGGCAAGCCTGCAGGATCTGAAGGTGAGTAAGGCCCAACATTACGCTCCGAGCCGTAAAACGCTCAAAAATCCCAAACGTTAGGTAGAATGGCCTTCTCATCAATGATGATCCGCTCCCTGATGAGTAGATCGTCGGCTCTGTAAGTTGCCCGGGCTATAAAAAACAGAGTGGCGGTCGAAAGCAGAGGTATTCGCAACCCTTCGGGGCCGAGGGCCGGTCGCCATATGATACCGACTAAGCTGTTGGTGTGCGATTGGGGAGAGGGGAGGTGCCTAGCGGCACCACCCCCTCTCCCCTCATTTTGGGGGAGATGCCGATCATCTCTTCCCCGGCCATACTATATACTACTACTACTACTACTAGGTCGGGGTGGGGGCATACCACAATCCAGGAGTAGTCTTTAAAAATTTCAAGTTTACCTTATATATGTATTACTTTAAACTAAAGAGGATTCGTTTATAAATGATATGTGTGAATTTTTATGGCGCTGTCAGGTCAACTAGGCTGGTGATGATCCCTTTTGAAAACTAAGTGAAGATATTCTATATAAAGTAGAAAGTCGATAAGTCGGTAAAGTAGAGCGCGACATTGAAACGATAAAAAAATTTTTTTCGATGCGCCAAAAATCCTTCTGGCATTCGTCATTTTAGTAAAAAAACAACCTATTTTCAAAATTTCATCGAATGTACCATAAACGGAAGTTTCGCCCATGTGGCTCTTCAAACAGTGTAACTTTGTCCTATGAAGTTTTTTTGCATAACGAAGATATTTAGGTGTTTGTAACGGAGATATTTAGGTGTTCTGTTTCTGTGGACTCAGCCTGTATACATATTTCTCATGGAACATCAGGAGTGGAAGAACAAAATTAATTCAGAAATATATATTATACATGATTAATTTTATTAACTTCCCGATTCATAGGGAAGTTACTGTAATTACCCCGAAAATCGAAAATCGATTTTTTAGCAGATCTTCACGTTTCATGGTTATTGAAGTCATTTTAGACTATTTTTATCAAATTGTTAGTGTGTGTGTGTGTGTGTGTGTGTGTGTGTGTGTGTGTGTGTGTGCGTATGGCCGTTTTTATGTTATCAAATTTTTCGTTAACGTTTTCTGAAAAAGTAACAATGCGATCAGAATGATGAATGACGCAATCGATGCGCCCCGTCGTAACTTAGAGCTGATTAGATTTTGGTCCATATCGGTCAAGTAGTTTTTTAGATTTTTTAGGTTTTTTAGTTTTTTTCGAAAGAAGTTCATTCAAGAATGCAATTTATACGAGAGGATGGAAATTTTCCACCGAATAAACAAACGTAATTATATATATTTCATTTTTATGTAAAAAAAATTTTTTTAAATTTAACCCTTTGAACACGAGCGGCGCAGATACGGCGTCCGGCCGATGTTAAGTAGCAACTCGAGCGGTGCCGATACGGCGCCCGGCCGATGTGAAGTGGCAAGGATGCATCTTGGCTATTGTTTTACTAAGTATCACACCAAAACTAATTACAGAGTGTAATATTTATCAAAATTTGTTGTTTTCGACATATAAATGAATAAACTGGTGAAATTTTTTTTTTTTAATTTTTTTAAAATTAAATATTTTTGATGTACCTGTAAAATGTTCACCTAATTTGGCCGAAATCGTCTCGAGTTGCTGGTTCGCGCAAGCGAAAACGGCCTCGAGTTCAAAGGGTTAAAAAAAATTTTTTTTTTATTAAAAAAAAATTTTTTTTTTCAATTATGCAACTAATGCTAATGTTACCGCTTACAATAATCAAACTAGCTGGTTATTGTTGCTCGCCCGCTTCGCGAGCTCGCGGGTAGGACTGCTCTTTCGAGAGGGTTAGTGGTACGCATTGCTAGTGGGGCATACAGCTATTAATGTTTTTTTACCCCGAAAATCGAAAATCGAATTTTTAACAGATCTTCACGTTTCATGGTCATTGGATTCATTTTAGACTATTTTTATCAAAATGTCGGTATGTGTGTGTGTGTGTGTGCGTGCGCGCGCGCGCGCGTGTGTGTGTGTCAAATTTTCGTTAAATTTTCTGAAAAAGTAACAATGCGATCAGAATGATGAATGATGCAATGGATGTGCCTCGTCGTAACTTAGAGCTGATTAGATTTTGGTCCATATTGGTCAAGCAGTTTTTTAGATTTTTTAGTTTTTTTCGAAAGAAGTTCATTCAACAATGCAATTTATAAGAGAGGATGGAAATTTTCCACCAAATAAACAAACGTAATTATATATATTTCATTTTTTTTTTAATTATGCAGTTAATGCTAATGTTACCGCTTACAACTAACGAATCGGGAAGTTCTTTGTGTGGCTCGTGGAGAGTCACACACAAAATAAAAAAAAAACCATTAATAGCTGTATGCCTCACTAGCAATGCGTACCACTAACCCTCTCGCAAGAGCAGTCCTACCCGCGAGCTCGCGAAGCGAGCGAGCAACAACAACCCCATCCGCGAGCTCGCGAAGCGAGCGAGCAACAATAACCAGCTAGTTAATTAATATTAATGGCTGGACCACTAGACGTGACACCATAAAGAATCGTTTTCACGTTGGCTCGCCCGCCGAGAAGAACTATGATTTCGTCGGGGAATTTCTCTAATTCAAATTACAATTTCAGAAATGGCCCTGGAGACACCATCGTGGCTGAATGGCGACTTCGCCGAGAAGATACTGCGCCTGTCCGAGAACGACAGCACGCTGCAGGTGGTCGATGTACTTGTGAAACCGGCGACCAGCAAGGGCGACAACTATACTAGCGATATGATGAGGCAAACCATTGAGTACACCCGCATGCAAGGGGGGAAAAGGGTCAACGGGAAGAAGTCGCTCATCTTCAAAATCGAACCGATTCTCGATGGAGCTCGCAAAGAACTGGTAAATTAAAGTTCATTCTATTTACCGATCAACTTGTCAATTAAGTGATCATTTATTTATTTCCTCCGTGGAAATTATGACTCTGTGACTTAAGGGCGTAGGGTACCCACGTGACATTACTAGAATATAACTAGAATATTACTGGATTTTTGGCCAAAACATGGGTTAACGTGGGAACGATTCACGTCCTCATACGATTATAAAGGTTAAATTCTTGTCGATCGAAAATTAGTAATAAAATAAATTGAATGATATCGGCGCTAGGTTCGATCATTTTTAGAAAACAACAAATGTGCAATTATTTAAGCATGTTTCTAACGTGTCGATCCCGATGTGGATCTTTTTCAAAGAGACACTTTTGCGTCTGAAAAATATGAGAACAATTATCTCATACGATTATATTTTGAGCTGAGTGAGGGCTCATTCGAAAGAGGAAGGTTGCATGCAGTGCGGCCTACAAAACGCATTTTTAAAATTTTCAGTATTGATCCACATAAAAAAGTTGTAAAATGCAACTTTTAGTACTTCTGCTACAATTCTGATGAATTGCAATTTTTGACAAAATTTTTTTCGCATCCTGTGGCAAACTAATTGCTCCAGCTTCCCAAAAAAATTCAACTCTTATAATATAAAATCTAAAAAGTTATCGCCTTTTTAAGAGTGTGCCAATACTTTTTTTACCCACTGTATATACATATACATACATATTATGTATGTACAGGGTGTCCCAAAATTCCTCCGACACCCGAAAATGGAAGGTTCTTTGGGTCATTTGAAGCGACATTTTCCTTTACAAAAATGGCGTCCGCGGCTTTGTTTAGGAGGTATTAACAAAAAACACGGACCAATCAGAGCGCGACCTAGACGCGAGTTAGCACAGTCGTCACGACGCGCCAACTGTCAATTGGCCGAACGTGTCATCGCATGTCTAGATCGCGCTCTGATTGGTCCGTGTTTTTCGTTAATAACTCCTAAACAAAACCGCGGACACCATTTCTGTAAACGAAAATATCGCTTCAAATGATCCAAGGAACCTCCCATTTTCGGGTGTCGGAGGAATTTTGGGACACCCTGTATATATATGTATATATATGTATTACTATAAATTATGTATTAATGTTTTTGTAATGTATAAAATGTTTATTTAATAAAAATTAAATTGGAATTTTAATGTTTTCTGAACGTTCTGAATATGTCCAGCCATATGTGCCAGGGACGTCCAAATAACGTCCGTATGTCCCAGATATATTCCAGATATGTCCCAGATACGTCCCAGATAGGTCCGAACAGGACGTCCTATGTACGTTACACTTTGTAAATGGGACCGCTTTCGGAGATTCGTGGGACGTATCTCGGACATATATGGGACGTATCTCAGTCATATGGACCTTATTCGGACATCCATCGGACGTACAGAGGTCCGATGCGGACGGTCATTGAACGTCACATCAAAAACTCATAAACGCGACAACAAGGGGTTGTAAAAACCACGTGCGAGTCACTTGGATCTTTTTCGTCGCGCTATGCCACACTTATAAATTCTCGATTTAAAAAAAATAAGTTTATTTTTACCACGCTTATACCGGGTATTCCACCTATCTTAGCAACCTTAAATACACGGTGTGTCATTAGCGTTTACTTACTAGTGTAACGTCTTAGTCCCAGACAGCACCCGAACGTCTGATGTACGTCCAATAGTCGTATGGACGTAAATTGAACGTATATTGGACGTCCTATGGACGTCCGTGCTATCTGGGGTACGACAGTAATGGTATTTTTGAGTTATTTAAATTGAAATATCTTCTGAACTACTAACTTTTCGACATACATGGGTTTAGTACTTTTTTATAACGAATGTCCAGTTGCATCGATTGATGTATTAAAAAATACCTCATTCCATTAAAAAAAATGAAATTGACCTTCATATGTCCTTGACGCGTCCACCTACAAGTTCCATCTGATGCATCTCTTCCTAACACCAATAGCAGCCACGTTATTTAGGTGTTCTGTTTCTGCGGACTCACCCTGTATAGTATCATTTTCGTTTTTTCTACTACGCAAGTTTTACGGTCTGGAAGATGTAGGAACGTTTAGTATTACATACTGTATTTTTAAGATAAAAAAAAATGAGTATGACTTGGGGAAAACGCCGAGAAAAGTGGTTTCTATGTTTTTTAACTATAACATACCACTCTCTGGAATTTGAAAAAAATTCAGTATAATATTTACGGTTATGTATCATTGCTAAATCAAAACTAAATTAAAACTTTTAGGTTTCTATACGAAATCTGGATTATTTCAATTTCATCAATTTCTTTCGTGTTTTTCATTTTTTACAACCTGAGTTTGTAACGGAAAAATCTGAAAATTATACCTAATGCGTGGTTTAGTACCTAAATGTGTCAGATTTTTTCAGAATTTTTAATCGTCAATAAATAGAGAATATGGGCCAAAAACTGGTTTTCGATTGTTCTCAATAACTACCTGTGGTGTACACAGTTAATAATAAAATAAAGATGTGCCGCGGGGCGTGTCAAGGGTGTGATGGTGGGGTCCGGAGGGCCCGTGGCCGCCCGTATTGAGGGGCAGTCGATCGTAGGATCGAGAGAGTGAAACACGCCGCGTGCACAAGTAAACCAAGTGTTATAGTGTATTATTGTTATTACCAATCTCCCGTCCCATCTACGCGTAGAGCTGACGGGAAAGGACACCACAATTGGCGACGAGGATCAAGTAAGTACGTATACAAGATTGTTTTGTAAAAAAAAAAAAAAAAAAAAAAAAAAAAAAAAAAAAAAAAAAAAAAAAAAATTCTAACGAAAAAATATGTAATAATAATTGGTAATTTAGCTAACGCTAAAAGGTACCTAAACCAAGGTTGTATCCTTGTAGATTAGTCAACTAAAATAGAAATTAACGACACTGTCAGTTGGTACAGGAAAGAGGTAATTTAGTTAATACTAAAAGGTACCTAAACCAAGGTTGTATCCTTGCAGATTGGTTAACCAAAGTAGAAATTGACGACATTGTCAATTAGTACAAAAAATAGGTAATTTAGCTAAAACTAAATGGTACCTAAACCAAGATTGTATCCTTGCAGGGAGGAATAGATGCTCAAAATGTCCCAGATCAGTCCACTGGATGCCTTTGATTGCGAAGGAGACCTTGCTTCCGTCGGTTTACGTTGGGAAAAATGGAAGAGGGGATTTGGAAATTATATACTAGCAGCGAATATTGATAAGCCAGAACAAAAACGAGCAACGCTCCTGCATATGGGGGGCTTACAACTACAAGAAATTTATTACAACATTCCTGACAGCCATGCAACAGAAGAAGGCAGGGATGTTTTTGAAATTGCTATAGAAAAATTGGACAATTACTTTTCGCCTAAACAGAGTCAAATATATGAAAGGCATCTATTCAGATTAATGAAACAAGATCCAGGGGAAAGATTTGAGAAGTTTTTGGTAAGATTACGACGACAGAGTGCAAAATGCAAATTCACGAACGCTGACGAGAACCTCATAGACCAGATAACTGAAAAGTGTGAGTCGAGCAAACTGAGAAAAAAATTACTCACATTAGGTGATGAGGTAACTCTCGATAAAATAATCACGGAAGCAAATGCGTTAGAAGCAGTGCAAAGGCAAATGGATAACTTTGATCCAACGAAAGTAAACCTGACCCCTCAAATAGTCAACCGTATAGATACTAAAAGTAGCAAGACAATCTCAAGATCATGTACTCGATGCGGGAGTGACAAACACTCCAGCGATTATATTAATTGCCCAGCTCGAAATAAAAAGTGTTTAAAATGCGGATATTTAGGACATTTTCGAGTACACTGCCGCACTAAAGCAAAGAAACGAAAAACGGCGATAGATACGTACAATGGAAGCAAGAAACCTAGATCAAATCACGACGGAAAAACTAACACAGAGGTAGATTTTATATTTCACATAGATGATGACGAAAGCATAACGTGTCGAGTAGGCGGAGTGAACTTGGAAATGCTAATAGATTCGGGGAGCAAGTGCAATATCATAAACGATGCGACTTGGAATAATCTAAAACGATGCAATATTACGTGTCACAATCTGGTAAAGAATCCAAACAAAACATTTATGGCTTACGGCAGTCAAAAGCCCTTAACAGTCTTAGGTTCTTTTAACGCGGAGATCGTTGTCGGTAATGTAGCAAAATTAGCGACGTTTTATGTTGTAAAAAACGGGTCTAGAAATTTACTAGGCAAAGAAACCGCCACAAAGCTGAAAGTGTTGAAGGTAGGGGTAGATATCAACGCGATGGGTAGCGGGGTTTTTCCTAAATTTAGGGACGTGAAAGTTAATATCCCCATCGACAAATCGGTTAGACCCGTCTGTCAACCATATCGTAGAGTGCCAATACCGCTTGAGAATAAAATAAAGGAACAAATAGAAAATTTATTGAGGAGCGATATTATTGAACCAGTAAATAATCCGTCAAGTTGGATTTCGCCTATGGTTCCTATCCTCAAGAGCGACGGTGATGTAAGAATTTGCATTGATATGAGACGTGCAAATAAAGCTATTCTTAGGGAAAATCATCCTCTACCTACAATGGAACAGCTTATTCCAAAATTCAGAAAAGCTAAATTTTTTTCGAAACTCGACATTAAGAGTGCATTTCATCAAGTAGAGCTTAGCGAAGAATGTCGGTACATCACAACATTTATTACTAGTACGGGACTTTACAGATATAAACGCCTCATGTTTGGTATTTCATGTGCTCCCGAACTTTTCCAAAAAATTCTAGAGAAAATCTTATTACCATGTAGTGGAGTAGTTAATTTCATTGATGATATCGTGGTATTCGGATGTAATGAGAACGAACATAATATCAGACTTGCCAAAGTTTTGGAAACCCTAAACGATTATAACGTATTGCTCAACGGGAAAAAAAGTATTTACAAGGTAAAAACTATTCAATTCCTAGGTCACGAATTATCCGATAAAGGTATCAGACCATTAGATAAATATACAAAGGTAATTGAAACATGTAGACAGCCCAAAACCATAGAAGAACTCCAGAGTTTTTTAGGCCTTGTCAATTTCGTTGGAAAGTGGGTCCCTAATTTGGCAACGTTAACGGATCCAATTCGGGAATTATTACGACTTAAGCTAAGCAAAACTGCTGACATTACGCGACATTGGAAGAACAAACAGTCACAAGCCTTCAATAAGTTGAAACAGTCATTGACAAACATACAGACGTTAGGATACTACGACCCAGATGACAGAACACAAGTAATTGCGGACGCCAGCCCGGTGGGTTTAGGTTCGGTTCTCATACAATACGATTCGAATGGACCACGTATCATTGCTTTCGGTAATAAAAGCCTCACAGAATGCGAAAAGCGCTACTGTCAAACTGAAAAAGAGGCTCTTGCTTTAGTTTGGGCGGTTGAACACTTTAAGATGTATTTATACGGAAAGAACTCATTTGAACTAATTAGCGACCATAAACCCCTCGAAGTTATATTCGGACCTAATTCTAGACCGTGTGCCAGAATTGAACGATGGGTTTTACGACTCCAGTCTTATAACTATAAAGTAGTATATCGTCCTGGTAAAACTAACATTGCCGACCCTCTGTCGCGATTATGTGCAAATGCAGAACCCTTTCCATTCGACGACGATAATTATATAAACTTCGTAATCGACCAATCTTGTCCAATAGCTGTACCCTTACAGGACATAAAAAACGCGAGTGAACTAGACGAAGAACTAAAAATGGTTAGAGGGGCTCTACACAATAGAAATTGGAAACACGATATTAACAATTACAAGATTTTCGAAAACGAACTTTGTAACCAAGATAGCATTGTACTGCGAGGAACTAAAATTGTGATACCTACAAAATTACGCGCTAGAGTACTGGCAGCTGCCCACGAAGGACATCCGGGAATAGTAGCTATGAAATCCAGGCTACGCTCAAAAGTATGGTGGCCTAAGATCGACAGAGATGCTGAAAATTACGTAAAAGCTTGCAAGGGTTGTACCCTGGTCTCAGCACCCAATCCCCCAAACCCCATGAAAAGACGCGCGTTGCCAATACAAGCATGGATAGACGTTGCTGTTGACTTTCTTGGGCCGCTTCCAAGTGGGCATTATCTTTTTGTGATAATAGATTACTTCAGTAGGTATAAAGAGATTAAAATAACAAAGTCTATAGGTACAGCAGAAACAATTGACATGTTAAAAGAAATATTTTCGAGAATCGGTATACCGGTTAGTATAACAACGGACAATGGTAGACAATTTACAAGCGACGATTTCAAGAAGTTTTGCTTCGAATACGGCATAATCTTACACCATACAATCCCTTACTGGCCGCAACAGAATGGGGAAGTCGAAAGACAAAATCGCGATATATTAAAAAGACTCAAAATTAGCCAGTGTAAAAAATCAAACTGGAAAGATGACCTTCTAAATTACCTAATGATGTACAACAGTACACCCCATTCAGTCACCGGAAAGACTCCATCCGAGTTGTTCTATAGGAGACAGTTTAGAGATAAACTGCCTTCAATCATAGATATCGAGAACTCAGAAACCGATTTAGAAGTAAAGGAAAAAGATTTTGAAATGAAAGCAAAAGGGAAGGAACGAGAGGATCGGAAGAGAAGGGCTGAGGAAAGTAGCATAGAAGTTGGAGAAAAGGTTTATGTAAAAAATATGATTAAGGATAACAAACTAACAACGGAATTTAATGAAGTACCACATACGGTACTCAACAAGATGGGGAATGATGTCGACGTAAGGAACGAAGAAACAGGCCAGCAGTACAGAAGAAACATAATTCATCTGAAAAGGGTTGAAGGACAGTGGGCAGTACATGGAAACAACAAGAAGGCGAAGTCAGGGGATGAGGACGACGGCCAAGCAACCCAACCCAGTCACCCTGTGAATGCGGCATGTCGTTCCCCATCCATCATATAATTATCATGCTGTTAAGTTAAAGAAATATTGTATTGTTAAGGTAAACTGCGGGTAATATTAAAATTCGACGAATAGATAAAGGATTTATGTTTATTATAAGTAAAAAAAAAAAGTGTTTATTTTCAATTATTGTAACAAAAGAGAGATGTGGTGTACACAGTTAATAATAAAATAAAGATGTGCCGCGGGGCGTGTCAAGGGTGTGATGGTGGGGTCCGGAGGGCCCGTGGCCGCCCGTATTGAGGGGCAGTCGATCGTAGGATCGAGAGAGTGAAACACGCCGCGTGCACAAGTAAACCAAGTGTTATAGTGTATTATTGTTATTACCAATCTCCCGTCCCATCTACGCGTAGAGCTGACGGGAAAGGACACCACACTACCCTTACAGATGAGATATGGGGCTGAAACTAGGCAGATAGGGTTTTTCGGATAGGCTGTCGAATGGCCTAAGCTCGATTAAAATCCTGCCGGGGGCGAATTTCACTATCAAACCCGGGCATAGTCTTTGTTGTTCCGATTCGATGATGTGAAATGTGAATTTGTTTGTGTGACTGTAGATCGAGGAAGCTCAAATATTCGACACGGAGATCACTATGATGACGGACACCTTGAAGAAGATGTCGGACATGTTAGGCCCTGGAATTCGGCTCGGTGCGGAGATCTACCACGTGCGAATGGAACGACCACTGTGTTTGGTCATGGAGGACCTGGCAGCTCTCGGATTCCGCATGGCTGACAGAACTGTCGGTCTTGACTTGGCCCACTCCGTGTTGGCAATGCAACGATTGGGCAAGTTTCACGCCGCATCGGTCGCTTTATGCGAGAAGGTGAAACACCATTGATCAATTCTTCGACCCCTTTATTTGTTTTTTTACATGAAGAAAATGCTTTTACGCATACCCCAAGCCTCCTGGGAGAGGCAAGGGGTTATGTGGGGCTTACGTGACCAAAAGGGCTCACAGTACCCACCAAAAACCTCATGATAACCTTCCCTAAGCTATTCGGGGGCGACTGGGATCTCCGAAGAACACAACCAGCCATCCTCCTTTACCCTTAGCCCCAGTTGGGCCCCGTCCCGGGGGGAGAGAAGCTCCCCCCAGCAATGCCTAATCTATCAGGGCGCAAGCAGGTTACCCACTTGCACCCCCCTTCCTAAGGCCGTTCGGTGGGCTTCGCGAGTCTCCAGCTCGCTCCGCCCAACGACCCCCGGTGACCCCGTTCCTCGCTCGAAGAGTCCTTATGGGTGTGAGTCCAAATATGACCTTGACGATCGCGCCAAAAAAAAGAAGTGGCCACTAGCAGAAGCTAAGAAATAACATTCCCGTCCATTAGGGGGAGCTGGGTATATTTTCCACAGTCGAATGTCGAGGAGCACAAAACAGCGCCTCGGCGGTGAGAGTAGTCACTGCATCAGTAAATGTTGCCGGTAAGTCAGGCTTCATAAGCAACCGTGACGTCTCTATACGGCATGACGTTTCTGATGCAGTGTCGCTGTGCTCGAGTGAGAGTGTGTGCCACGCATCTCACCCGTCGCTCGTCGGCGAATACGTGTGCCTCGGCAGCTCGCATGGGTTTCGAAGATTCCGAACCATTTCGCTACGGCGGGCATTTCGAGGCTCTGCATGGTCGCAATCGCTAGATGAAACATCAACCTATGTGGGACGTATGCTAAAAATGTTCGCATTTCGCGTTTTTCAGGCTAAATGTGCAGTATTCGCGATCCACGCCGAAATGGTTCGGAATCTTCCGAACTTTCGAGCTGCCGAGGCACACGTATTCGCCGACGAGTGACAGGAGAGATGCATGGCACACACTCTCACTCGAGCACAGCGATACTGCATCAGAAACGTCACGCCGTATAGTGACGTCACGGTTGCTTATGAATCCTAACTTATCGTCCTCTGTTTTACCGGCCCTACCGACTGCAGCGAACTGCAGCACCGATCTCGTCAGTGACTGGAGTGTTTCAATGATCGGAAACAGACTTCAGCGCTCGGAGTGAGAAATGCCGGATTTATGTGTTGACAAAATCCTCCGCTCTACTGTTTATTTTCGTATACGCGGATTTGTGGATTTAAATACGCAAGGTTTAACATAGTAAGCGGTGCATTGACATTGTATGTATCCCCGCAAAGTGGGACGATAGGTACTGTTTCGATTAGAAACTTAAATCTCTCGATATTGACGAAAATGCATCTCACTTCGAGCGGCACCACTGTCGCGCCGCTCTGTGCTACTTGCGACTGCCTAAGGCCTGCACAATAATGTAAATTTCACCTCGAAAACGCAAAATGCGGACATTCTTGACATACGTCCCACATAGATTGATCTTTTATCTAGCGATTGTGACCACGTAGAGCATCGAAATGTGCGTTATAGTGTTAGTGGTACGCGTATACGTAACCCTTGCATTTCGTGTACGTATACGTGCTTAGTGGTGTGAGTCACGCACACTAGAGATGGGATCCACACCCTTAAAAGAGCCCTCGGCCGAGGGACTAGGTCTCCGCACGCGACAAGGAGGGCCGAAGGCGGGCACCCCGTCCAAAGAAAATTTTTTATCTCATGGACCTCAGGTAGGAGAAAATTTAAGGGGTGGTTCTTGACAATAATACAAGACGAAAATGAAGTAAAAAATTGCGATTTCGGCTTAGTTATTTAGCTATTAACAATTAAAAATCCGCCTAAAATGCGGCAACACGTCTAACAGAGTGTACGTTGCATACGCCAAAGAGGCGCACGATAGTGACGTATCAAGTGACAGATGCATGCATACCTTGGTTCTCATTTGGGGCCCCAGCGAGGTGAAAATGTTCAACAAATCGTTGGACCACATTGAACCTGCCTACTCGTTAAAATGCACAAGGCATTTCTAATATCCGCCCTATGGAATTATCGAGTAGAAGGGGCCAATGACCTTGTTGCGGATCGCGCGAGCTACGCTCGTTACAGAACGCGTGTTAATATGTAGGACCGGGGAAAGAGAGGTGACGGGGATGCCAAAATCATAATACAGTATTTTATCGATATAAGTCCCTAGCACGGGTCTGCCGAGGGACATTTATGAGCCAGAGACACTATTCTTTGAGTTTTGCCGAACGTAGAGAAGGACAGCCGAGCTCGAGAGGCCTCGGTCGTCGAGAAATGTAAACATAGCTAATCCAAATTTCTAACTTCCTTATTTTTCGTTATTTTTTTTTAGACTGCCATTACCATATTTGTGGCATTTTTCTAAGAACAATGATACCACATATGATACCATTCCGATGATATTTAAGTGTGTAAAAGACAGTCAAAGTTTCGGGCGCAAGGAAGGACAGTTACTGGCGAGCCAACGCAACGTACACTTTTGTTAGACATGCTGCCGAATTCTAGGCGGATTTTTAATTGTTAATAGCTGAATAACGAAGCTGAAGTCGCAATTTTTTTATTCTTCATTTTCGTCTTATATTATGGTCAAGAACCACCCCTTAAATTTTCTCCCACCTGTATTCGAACACACTGTATAAAGGAAATTTATATACTCCTTAGTAATTTTTTAGCAATTTCCAGTGCGCATGGAACTGTGGCTATTTTTATATAGGTTAACCATCCGTCTTCAAGGTGAAGTTTACACGTTCTGTGAACATATAACGAAACAATTTTAAGGTTTAATATTCAAGGGTTTTAATACGTGGTTATTTTTGATTATATTAGCTCAGTTAGTTTTTGTTGATTTGAAAGTTACTTTTGTCCAGCTAAAATACCCATTTAGCACACTGTGCGGCAGGGGGGACTTGGCCCGAGGGCCGTAGTTTACAGACCGCTGTAATATAATCTAGATATCGTCGACAATTATTTCGAATGCACGGATCGTTACAGGAACCGGAACAAAAAGCTAAATATTGGAGAGGTTTGTTTAACAACGAATTATCGCAAGATATGTCTAATTTATTCAACGTCGGATGCGCTGCGTTGGCAGATGAAATTGAAAAGTGGCCTGAGCTTGGGAAAAGGTGAGTCTCTGAGTGTGTCCGCGTGTTCCAAATTACACAATATTTTAATGAACGAGTTATTAATGACTCTTGTAAATTTTCAGATACTCGGACAAAATTAGAACCATGGCTGGTCAATTGTATCAACTTGCCACCTCGGTTGTCAAACGGCGAGACGACGAATTTAATGTCATCAATCATGGCGACTTTTGGGTGAACAACATGTTGTTCGCATATGATGAAAACTCGAAGCCTATTGATCACATTTTCGTAAGTAACTACATTCTCTTAAGACATTTTCAAGAACATCCTGAATCCACTTTCAAGTTTACTTGTATAAGTACTTATATCCCTAGTAGCATTTGTGGTTGAAGTCGTGTTGGACCTCCTTTGGCAAGTCAACGACCAATGCCTCGCTGGGAACGTCGGTTCTCGTACAATCACCGAAGTTAAAGGAGTGTCGGGCGCGAGCAGTGCTTGGATGGGTGACCGCGTGGGTATACAGTATATACCAGGCGGTGACTGCCCAGGTACGGGCCGCGTGTTGTTGGCAAAAGGGTGGTTCGGAACCCACCCTAACAAACAGTAGGTCCCGCTGAAAATTAGGCTGAAATTAGGCGATAGGGAAAAGGAAAGAACAGCCGTGGCCAACGGCGCATACGGGCGGCCATGAGAATTTGAACAACAGGTCCTAGGTTCGCTAAAGTATTAAAAGACAAGAACATGCGTGGAATCGCCAGTTATCCTGGGAGTTTATACGAAGAGTAGGTCCCTGGGGAGCATATAACAGGCAAGGGAAGATAGAGCGGCGGCCCATTGGCTGTCCCGGGAGGTGGATGTTTTAAACTTTACCACCTTCCTTAACAAAAAAAAAGGTTCGCTAAAGTATGCTATAAGAATAACTAGAAAAAGGGTAACTTATTTCCATCGAAGTCCCCTAGTTTCGAGAGTTCTCTATCTCCCGAAACAATAAAAAAGGCGATAGGGAGAGTGCAAAGAAGGGAGAGATTGGTAAATGGATTTGAAACCCTGAGGGGACCAAATATCGTATACATGGTTAAATAATAAAGTAGTTAATTACTGTTAGAAAATGAACTTGACCCTCCTCCCTCGTCTGGGTGGTAGTCTTGGGGCATCCTACCTGAGCGAGGGAAGGGGTCTTCGGGGGCTATGGGCAGACCAAGCTGGGGCTCGGGAAGCTCGCGGAGCGCGTTAGTTGTTCGATACCGCTCGCAAAAATACGGATCGTCGGTACAATGTTAGCCTCCGCGGAGACGGAAATTCGCGAAGCGCAGTTGGACGGCGCGACGGATTTTTGACTGTCGCGGGATTCTCGCGTCCGATCGCCGATTTGGGAATCGTTTCGCCACGCGCGCTGAATAATCCGCGGTCGTACGAGTTTGAAGGACTCGTAGCCTTCGCGCGTTCGCGTGCGAATTCGGACGCCTGGCCGCTGTTCGCGATTCGATACTATTTCGCGACGCTATCCGATTTCCGACGCGACACCTGAAGAAGACTTCCGACGTTAGAAGGGAAACGATACTTTTACCGCCTCAAAGCGTCCCCAAGACAGGCGCGAGCCAAATTACGAGGACGATGCGAATCCGCGTCGTCCTCACACCAAAATCGACGAGCCACCGCGAATATGAAATCGGGGAATCTTTTGTCGACTTACCGTGGTTGTTCGAGATTGGTTCCGCTACCCTTCGGATACTGTGGACCTTTTTTTTTGTTAAGGATAATGATAAAAGTTCAAAAACATCCACTACCCGGGACAGCCAATAGGCTGCCCCTCTATCTCCTCTGGTCTGCTACGTGGAAAACCGGGGACCTACTTTCCGTATTTTACTCCCGGCTCCACTACAGATTACGCCACTCCTGTTCTTGGCTTAAACGGATACTGTGGACCTGGCCCGGAGTCTGGTTCGGTCTCGGTACTGCGGCCACGACTTCCCTTAGCACGAAAACCACTCGCGACTCGGATCGGTACTTTTGCGGAAATCGGGACTGGATGACGAGATTTTACTGCGATGACGTCCTCGTCAATCTTTCCGTCACGCGCGCTGAATAATCCGCGGTCATACGAGTCTGGAGGACTCGTAGCCTCCGCGAGTTCGCATGCGAATTCGGACGCCTGGTCGCTGTTCGCGATTCGATACTATATCGCGACGCTATCCGATTTCCGACGCGACTCCTGAGGAAGACTTCCGACGCGAGGAGGGAAAACGCTACTTGTTTCTCAAAGCGTCCTCAAAACGGACGCGAGCCAAATTACGAGGACGAGGCAAATCCGTGTCGTCCTCGCACCAAAATGGACGAGCCACCGCAAATATGAAATCGGGGAATCACTGGTCGACTTATCCTTTTTTTTA
Source organism: Lasioglossum villosulum (assembly GCA_963971365.1). Classification (NCBI taxonomy): domain Eukaryota; kingdom Metazoa; phylum Arthropoda; class Insecta; order Hymenoptera; family Halictidae; genus Lasioglossum; species Lasioglossum villosulum. Next base: position 26,243,528 of record OZ020495.1, on the reverse strand, counting down.
AGGAAGGTGGTTAAATTTAAAACATTCCACCTCCCGGGACAATCAATAGATTGCCCCTTTACTCATCTAACGTGCCCAAACTAGGCCTCCCGGGGACCAACTGTCCGTATTACACCCGGGGTGTCTATTTTCGGGCCTATTCCACGCTTGTTCTTTTCTTATACTGGTCAACTTACCGTGATGGTCTATATCTCCTTCCCTACGGCTTTTCGAGACTCGGGGCCCGGCCTGGACTTCGATCCTGGCACGGAAATGCAGCCACAGAATTGCCGTCCGAACTGGAAACCACCCGCGACTGACTTTATTGTAAACGGGACTCGGGAGCGGATTTATGGGACTTCAACGTTATGACGTCCTCGTCATATGCATCGATTCTTGTTCCCTCCACTCTATTGGCCCTGCTGAAGTCCCAATTGGCGCTTTCCGCTACGCGACTAGAAGAGCGCAGCATCGTATCCTCGGACAGGTCCTTGGGCCTCAGACCTGTGTCCTACGCCAAATAATCGCCCTTTCGGCGAACGGGGAAGAGCCACTCTTCCCCCCTGGAATTCTCCCCCCCCCCTTGCGGAGATTCAGTGCGAACGGCGTGAGACGACGGCCGGACCACCAACATACGATGATGAAACTGAATCTTTCTGTCCCGATACGTCGTCTCCGTGGGTGGAGATATCCCCCAAATGTACCGGTACCGGATTTTCGCCAATTCGTGGCCAATTGTTTCTCCGGGAAGATCCTTGAGCGGGCGCCTTTTCGGTATTCCTTTCGGCCAATCGTGCCCTAGACATGTTAGAAACACGATCTTCTCTTTCCAAAAGTTCTGCGGTAAGTGCCGTGCGGTTCCTCACATTCCTCTTACCAAAAGGCATTGCCTCCCCCACCACGTGGCCAGATCATTCATAAGCACATGTTTTTGTTATTTAGCAATACGACGTCGGGTCGCTTGCCTTTTCTAGAGGTCTCGCTTTGAATAGACAGTCAATAGTTCGATACCGATACCTGAGGGACCCTATGCGTCCCTCAGTTTATTGCAGCTTATGGCATTGGGGCTGTTTACTATTAGCTTCATGGCCACACACACCACAAATCTCTGCCATAAATATGTCCAAGAATTGAAAAGTCGTTCGATCGTTCCTCCCGAAACTCTCTTCTAACTGCGCTGTCATTAGCCTACTAGAAGTTAGCCTGTTAACACGCTAACAGACACGTCCCTGAAACGTTGCCGTACTCGGCACGCGTAATAGATGGCGTTAATTGCATGTCTTATTTTTAAAGTTTTTCCTTCAGGAGCGCTCTCATGTCGACGAGTGGTTTCATGACCGTTCGCGGTCGGTCCGGTCCAATCTTGACGGTTATGTAACCGTTTTCGCAAAACGGGGTGACGTCGCACACTTGCAACGTCCCAGCGTATACAATATTTTGTGCTACTAGGGACACTAGGGTAGTCACGACATATCATTTTTGTTGGAATCCAACGATAATATTGTATAGGAACAGGCAGTGGTGCGACTCCGGTCCAAGTGGTTTATGGCACCCCCACTTAAGAAAAGGGACCGAAGGCCTTTTTCGAGAGACGACCCAGTCAGTCGTTGTCGTTTTACAGAACAGAACACATCACAGCATCGTTTACGCTACAGCATTAGTTTTGCCCAGTCATAATATACTTTTTTCCTCTTATGCACACTGGAATCCACTGTTGTAATTTTGTTTGCATTGAATAAATAAAGTTATCTTATTTAATCAAATAAGTTACAACAATTTTGAAACACCCTGTACGTTCCAGGTGGATTTCCAATTGTGCATTTACACGACGCCGGCGATCGATCTGCAATACTTCCTGAACACCAGCCCGTCAGAGGAGGTCTACGAGAACCATATGAACGACTTGATCTCCGAGTACCTACACACGTTGACGAGCACCATGAAGCAACTCCACTGCAAGGTCCCACCGCCCACTATGGACGACATCAACAGATCCATGAAGGAAAGAGGGATTTACGGCCTGATCTCCACGATAGTCACTTTGCCCGTCCTTCTAGTGGACAAGAATCAAGCAAAAGACATCGACGAACTATTGGCTAAAGATGGCGTCTATGACAACCCTGGATTCAGAAGCGCGGCTTACAGGAGGGTGATGACCAAGAGGCTTCCCAAATTTGACGATATGGGCCTGCTGGATTTATAGATTATATTTCTCTATGGTCGATCCGATGCTCGTTGAAATCGTCATGCATCCCGCGTCTACAGGCTGTGGTGTTGTGACATCCATGGAAGATTCCATGGAAAGGTCCACGAAAAATCCCGTTGCTCATCGGGACACTGCTATAAGGGTGTCACGTCTAGTGGTTCAGCCATTAATATTAATTAATAAAATGATATTTAGGTCACGTCCTAAAGTGGACGTTTTTAAGATGTAATATAATATAATTAATTGATTCAACAAAAAATCTGAAAAAATTTACGATACTGCCTGTCATAGTATTTGATCAGGGTCTTTCATTTTTTGCGACCACAGTTTGTAACAATAAAATCTGAAAAAATTGTCAAAAATGCGCCTTAGTATCCAAAATATGTGACATTTTCAGAATTATACAACGCATTAAAGACCAAAAATGCACAGCAAAGCGCAAAATCTAATTTACCTCGTAATTACCCTCACGGGCAAGCTAGAGGGCTAAAATTTTACTCACAGGGGTTTTTCTTGGTCAGGATTCGAATGGTTCAATAGCGATTGAAAATCCTCTTAGGCCCTTTTATTGTAATAGTGGAAACCATTAAAAAACCATAAAAATCATAGATTTTCCATTTATTTCCGTAAATAATGGTAATTTTGAAAAATACTTCAAATAGAAGTTGTAGGTCTCATCGAAGTACACATTTTGTGTCGTATTCATTTTTGTCATAAAGACAGTAGTTTTTGAGAAAAACGATATTAAATGTCCCAAACTTCATATGATTCATACAACTTGGATTTTCGTAACAGCCAAAATAATAGGTTTACGTAAAAAATGTATATAACCTTTTTTGTAAAGCTTTTTATGGTCTTCATTTATTGTTTGAAACTTTTTTCTCTAATACTCTTTTCTTCTTCAAAAATTTCAATAAAATCAGAGGGTTGTCGCTTTCGGAAGTGCACCCGAAATTGAAATCTAGAAAAATTCTAATGAATCGCATTTATTTTATAACACGTTTTCGGAAATGAATGTTTAGTCAACTCAAATTGCATATTGTACGTATAAGCATATCTACAAGCAGCATATCGATGCCTATGTATGCATGTTGCAATGAGATCTAGATATGCGATGACACGTTCGGCCAATTGACAGTTCGCGCGACGGGCCGACTGTGCTAACTCGCGTCTAGGTCGCGCTCTGATTGGTCCGTGTTTTTCGTTAATAACTCCTAAACAAAGCCGCGGACGCCATTTTTGTAAAGGACAATGTGATTTCAAATGACCCAAGGAACCTCCCATTTTCGGGTGTCGGAGGAATTTTGGAACACCCTGTATATGCAAGGTTGATCATGTGTGAGTTAGGTGTGCGTGTGATCACACACTGCTTGTATCCCTACTCTTTGGTCTCTACTGTGCTGCCACCATGCCCAAGGGGACTGAACTACAACTAAATTAGTGTCCACTTTTTTATATGGGAGTCGACATTCCCTGACAGTGACCAACTTCGAGCCAGCTCGGTAACGCGGAAGCGTGGCGTCCACCTACTCCCTCAACTAATTCGGCCAATGCGACGCTCGGGCCTATCGCGTGTAGTTTCGCGGCAGAGTCGGATCTTATATCCCGTGCCCCGTGACTGTGACAGCTTGTTCGAATTTCAAGATGTTCGCTCAGTTTCTCCGCGGTTCGCATGGGAATTGTCCTGGGCCCCTCCGGACGTTATTTTCCGTATCCTATCCCGGATGAGGCGGCGATGAGGTCGAGCGGGTGGTCGACTCTCAGGATACATTTCCCTCGTCGGCGCCTCCAGTTCGTTAACCCGGGCCCCGTCCAATCCCCGATGATTCGGCACGAACGCTGGTCCGCGATAGGTCCTCTGAGCGTCTTTACTGATGGTTTTCACGCTAATTGGCGGCGGAATTAGGTACCAGGCTCCTCTCTGGAATCCGGCTACGGCCCTGTAACTTCGCGTCGCGCCCAGCGGCGCGACGTTCAAAAACGCGATAAATCTGTTCCGCTGGTACTCGGACTTCCCAAGGAGAGCGGTCGCAACGTGTTTTCCGTTTCTACACTGTCGCAGGTGAGCTCGGTCTTTCGGGATTGGGCCGGAGGGACGTCGGCAAAACCTGCCACGTTACATTCAATATGAGTAGGAGCTGCTTTGCTATCCTTCTGATTAAAGTCGGAGCCCAGCTGACTAAAAACCACACGCGCTTCGGGAGTCCAATTTCTCCGGAGGACAGATTAGCAGTTTGCTTGTGGTAAGTGAGTTTTCACCAGATTGTTTTTTTTTAATAGGTTGGGGAAAAAGTTTCTTCGTATTCTCCCGGGAGAATGTTATGTTTATCGGATCTGGTATTTCTTATTTACGTACAGTCGGTCACGAAAATATTCGGACACCACTATAGTTTTGACTATTATAGTCCGTACTTCATAAATTTATGCAATATGAACAAAAAGTATGTATGTTACTATGCAGTGTGTAGTTAACGTAAACATAAGAGATATTTATTTACGATAAGTGATTACATAAATCATAAAGGAAAAATGGAAAGTATGCTTATTTTCATGTGACATCTGTATCAATCTAACGCTTTAGTTTCGCTATCATTACAGGTTTTTTTCTTTTAATCATTATCTTTATTGCTATTAATGCATCCGAGTGGCTTCATGCCCTTTACACTTTTGTTGTTAAGAAACTATGCTGATAATTCTCCTGACCAAGCGCCATCTCGTCCAAGTAGCTGAACTAAAATTGCTTCTACTCACCCTTCATGAAGGGAATCTGGGGAACAATTGAATGCGATCACGGGAACACACCTCACGTCCTCATACTATTATATATTGAGCTGAGTGAGAGCTCATTTGAAAGAGGAAGGTTAAATGAAGCGCGCGTGGGTCCCTAAATTAGCAGGAAAAATCTTTTTGTGATCGAAAAATACATTAGAATATCCGGAATTTGTCTTCATTTGTTTTCCCTACTTTGGACAGTCACATTACTGGATATAAACATAATGTAATTAAAGTTGGACCCACGCGCGCTTCATTTAACCTTCCCCTTTAGAATGAGCCCTCATTCAGCTCAAAATATAATCGTACGAGGACGTGAGGTGTGTTCCCGTAAACCCCTGTTTGGCCCGAAATCTAGTTAGATTCTGGTTAGATCCTAGTAATGTCACGTGGGTACCCTACCCCCTTAAATGTAATATTTACAACAAACAAAATTTCAGATTCAAGGTCGTCGGAGCTACCTCCCCTGAACGTAAATTTTAGTATTACGCATCGTCCGTATCGAGAAGCAAATTATCAATTTCTTCCGCACACCTATAAATGAATCTCTTTGCTATTCGTTTCCGCCGGGGGGACAGCAATTTGGCAGTGGCTGCCACATTCTTTAAAAGATAATCTATGTCGTTTTCCTCCTTCGTCAAAGATCCGTTCAGCATTTCCGTTGTTTGTTTGAAGCTGCGTAAAATTTCTTCGTCGACGTCTGCCGTGCTTCTCTTCTTTTTTTCTTCGACGGTTGCCGATCTTCGACGTCGTCGCCCTCGGGAGCCTCCCTCGTCGTCTGGGTTCCCGACGTCGACGGACGATCCCAGTCGTCGTCTTCCTCTTCCACGGTGAATACCGCGTCAAATTCGGCACCGGGGACCGCAAGAGCCTCTGTCAGGGGGAGGGTTGTACCGATTGCTACAGGAATATCGCGTGACGTGGACAGCGTCTCACGTTCCTTGAAATGTGGTACTAAAAAATCCAAATACTTTTCGAACTTATTGTTCGATTTGTGGCCCCCAACCGCTGCCTGGCCCCTTTTTTTTTAGCTTCTGTTTAATCCGGAACTTCCGGAATGAGTCCCGAATATTCTGCCATCTATTTTTGCAGGCGGAAGCTGGAAACAGAAATATTTTTAAATTAATCATCAATCATTGTTGTAGGTACCTCGTGACGGGTGTCACGTCGCCTATTTTTCGAAGCGGAAAAACAGGACGACTACGGGTCTTTGATAGACTTTACAGCCGGGCCACGTGCGGCCGCGCGACACGTGGTCCGCCCGCGGCAAATAGTCCGTCGCCGTTTCGAAATTCGCTCACTTTTCCCCACGATAGCAATGGAAAATTCGAGCGCCAGGCACGTTGACGTGCCACACAAGCAACGCGAACCCACTGCGAATCACGAGAGCGATCTCCGAAGCGACGGGAACTGCACGAACACCTGAAATAGCTCGCGAACAGGTCGAGGGTTCTACGGGAGGGAAGGACGGGGCATTCCCCGCGGCAGGAACGTTTCTCACGGGAAAATCAGCACAGAGTTTTTCGGCAAAACGGTCTTTATTGACTCGTTCTTGTACCGTCGGCAGGAGCCGGCAGCGGTCAAAATTTGCCGCTGCTTACAACGCGCGGCTTACAACATTCGCGGCAGGTGGTCGGTCGGTCGCGCGTGTTCCTCGCGTGGGATTTCTCGTTTGCGCGTCGAGCTCGACAGTTACAAGATTTCGCGAGGATCTTACAAGCCGTATCGGCACGAATCTACCGAGCTCCGGTGTTATACACGGCAATAGTCGACGACTGGCCAAAGGACGCGGCAAAGCTAGGCGAGAGAAAAACGATCGGGCACGTCGCGTCGTCCCACCGTGGACGGCACCGAGGATGAGCGGTATTTTTACTAATTCGGCACACCCCGTATTCCCCCGGACGGAATATTATCGGCAACGTGGCGTTGCACGGCCGTCTCGACGCGCCGCATGCACTTTTCCACGTTTCCCGGCTACGCAGACGGACGCGTGACTACGACGCGAAAGTAGGACCCGCAAACACGCCCCGAGCCAACACGAACTGTTCACAATTTACAACGCAAAACCTGACCGGTACTCACCAAATCGGCAGTCGTTCGACTCCTCTTAATTCGGCAGTGCAAAATTACTTTATTTAAGCAAATGGTTAGGTAGTCTAATCTCGACAACGTCCTGCGGCACAGTGACCTACTTCGAGCCGGCTCGGGAACGCGGAAGTGGGGCGTCCCCCTACTCCCTCATCTAATTCCGACCGGGTGACGCTCGGGCCTATCGCAGGGGTTCTCGCGGCAGGGAGCGGGCGGTCATATATACGGCCGTCCGCTCGTTGCGCGGGGGAGATGCGGACCCAGACGGGGAGGATGGGATCGAAGTGCGGAAGCGCCAGGCCCGGCAAGAGACGCTGGCCCGATGGCGGTCAGAAATGCTGGCCGAAGACTCTGGCCGGCCAATAGTCCGGGCCCTCTTGCCCATTATGGAAGAATGGTGCGAGAGGCGAGTTCGGCTCACCTACAGATCCACCCAGGTGCTGTCCGGCCATGGTTGTTTTGGCCGGTATCTGCGGTGGATCGTGAGAGAACCCACCGAGCAGTGTCACCACTGCGGGGAGGCTTTGGACACGGCGCGGCACACGCTGGAGGAATGTCCGGCGTGGTCGGCGCCGCGCCGTGTCCTGAGAAGCGTTGTGGGAGGGGACCTTTCGCCCCCGGCTGTGGTCGACCACATGGTCGTGGCGGAAGGTCGCACAAGGCCGTGGTCTCCTTCTGTGAGGATATCATGGAGCAGAAGGAGACCGCGGAGAGGGAGAGGGAAGCTGACCCCCTCTCCGCCATGAGTTTGGCTCTCGCGAGGCGACCTCGCGGGGGCGGCCGGCCCCCTGCACGGGGCAGGCGACGGACCGGGGGAGGCGGGGCAAATTAAGTCCTTCCTGCCTCCCCCGAAGAGGCGTCCCAAATCGGTGAGGTCTTTTGGAGGGGGGACCGCTCCGGCCCCCCACCCAATCCCGGATTCCCGGCCACATGTGCCATGTGGCCCCGGGGGAGGGGAGTGGGGGAGGGGCGGACGCGGGCGGGGTGCCCGCCTTCGTCCCTCCTTGTCGCGCGCGGAGACTTCGTCCTTCGGCCGAGAGCCCTTTTAAGGGCTCCTCGAGCGAGGAACGGAGTCACCGGGGGTCGTTGGGCGGAGCGAGCTGGAGACTCGCGAAGCCCACCGAACGGCCCAGGGAAGGGGGGTGTAAGTGGGCAACCTGCTTACACCCTGATAGCGTAGGTATTGCTGGGGGGAGCTTCTCTCCCCCTCCGGGACGAGGCCCCACACAGGGCCAAGGGCGAAGGGGGATGGCTGGTTGTGTTCTTTGGAGATCCCAGCCGCCCCCGGATAGCTTAGGGAAGGTTGTCGTGAGGTTTTTAGTGGGTATTGTGAGCCCTTCTGGCCACGTAGCTCCACCATAACCTCGTATCTCTCCCAGGGGGTACGGGGTATGCGTAAAAGCATTTCCCTCACGCTAAAAAAAAGGGCGCACGAGAAAACATCTGCGGCAGGAGCTGCCGCGCGCCAGGAAGATATGGCGCAAGTTCCTGCGTGGGAGCCGTGCAACTGCCGCGGAGGCAACGCGACAAACGAATCATTCTATGTGAGGGAGATTTTTAATAATTTCCTTTTCGCAATAAGGGGCAGACCATTCCAGGGATAACCACAATGATACACAACTGCGACGCATTATTCACGATTCGAACCATTCTTTTTTAAGCAAAAATTAAATGTTTTCGGCGCATTGGTTCGATCTAGTAATACTTCAAAACACTATTTGCAAATATTCACAATATTTTAGCTCGACGTTTCGATCTAAATTTAGATCATTTTCAAGAGATTAATTTAACAACATTGTGTCTGTAATGAAACCAAAACATAATTATATTCTTTAATTATTTAAACTTATAAGGAATTGAATACACGCGTAACTTGTTGTAAGAAGAAAAAAAAATAGAAAACCAAAAAAACACAAAAACACATGTTACTTACTTGCGTAGTGTCGCAAAATAACTTTAAAATAAACAATTTAGAAAAATCAATAGTCTGCGTAGGACCCACATGTTGCTGCCTAGACAGTCACTATGGTAGTGAGGAACGCGAATAAAGCTAAGAAAACCAATGGCTGATCGTGTATCGATCCATTGGCCAGAATCAATGTAAGGCGGTAATTTCAAAAATAGAACATAACACTTTCCATACTTCACCAAGATATTATACCTCAAACACCTTTTCGAGGTAATTTTGTAACGAGTCCGAATTTCTCGTTACAACCGGAGCTCTCCCTCGTTGCTGAATGGCTCGCCGAGCCAGGGTTCGCGGCGAGGGGCGGTCGGGGAACGACGGGTTGGGCAAAGTAAAACACTTCGAGACGGCGTTACTGTTTACGTCTCACTATGCCGCGGATCGCGAAGACGCCGATCGCGGTATCCCCACGGGTGCGCGTACGCGGTTCGCGGATCCGAGTATCGGTGACGGGCACGTTTCGTCCAGGTACGCGGTGGGTCGGAACCGGCGGCTCGTAGTCGGATTTGTCGGGGCGATAACGGCGGGGTTTGTTCGACGGCGCGTTGAACGGGCGGGGCGGCAGCGGCGCGTTGCAATGGGTGTTCCGACGGCTCGTGGGAACGGCGACGGGGAACTTCGGCGCGAAGCGGTACTGCGGGTCGGTTCGACGGCTCGTGGAACGAACGCGGGTGCAACCGGCGCGCTGCAAAAGGTGTCCCGGCGGCTCGCAGGAACGGCGACGGGGACTTCGACGCGAAGCGGTGACGGCTCGTCAGGGTAAGGCGCTTACCGATGTTCCGATCCGTTTGGGCGGCTCGCCTGCTTGGCCCGGAAAGAGAGCGAGTCTTCTTCCGTGCTGCCTCTTATAGGCAAATTCGGTGGTGACTGCGGGATACGCGGGTTGCGGTGTGCGCGCGTAATTCGCCGAATTGTGCCTGCTTCGAGGCGCGAAAACGCGGGAAGGCGCGTAATATTGTGTCGTGCCTGGTTGCGAGGCGTGAAATCGCGCGGTACGAGTTCGGGTTCGGTCGGGGTCGTTCGGCGTGTTTCGGTGGTGCGCGAGTCTTCGCGTTCGTAACAGATCTGTACTGAGCCCGCTGTACAGGTCTGTCACAGTTTGATACACATAACTTACAACTTATTCTTCAAGAAATGGATAGAAAAGATACCAGAGATGAAGAAAATACGAAAAGAAAGAAAAGAATATATTCAGAAAACATTTAAGGAGAAAACAGGATTGCTGGTTGACTATGTTAAACAAGGTTGGGGTTCGTCCAATGACGGAAATACCGCTAGACGATTTTTCCAAAACGAAGCAGTCTCGGCCGAAATTACAGGGATACATATAGAATTAATCAAAAGGTTCCACATAATATTGCAAGTGATTTCCTCCCCTTACGAAATAGATACTGAAAAATTTGGAAAGTACAACACAGAGCACAGCGAAATATTTCGTCACTTACTACGGCTGGTATTATATGCCAGCATCTGTGCATAAAATACTTATGCATGGCCAAGAAATAATAAAACACGCATTGCTTCCCATCGGCCAGCTCTCTGAGGAAGCACAGGAAACGAGACATAAAGATTTTAAACAATTTAGAGCAAAAAATTCAAGAAAAATGTCAAGATTATGCACGAATAAGGATATATTTTTTAGATTATTATTAACATCTGACCCGTACATGTCACGATTAAGATTAACATATAAGAGAAAACCTAAAGAACTGAATCCTGAGGCAGTGGAGTTATTAATTAACTAAGTCAATCGACCATCATAGATTATCACGAAAGACAAATTATGGTATACTTATTTTATTAGCTTACTTTTTTATTTGTAGTAACATTGACTGAATATAATATTAGTGCTATTTTATACGCAATATGTATTTAAAATATTTCTTCTTTTTTACACAGGAAAGCATCCGATTGTGTGTTAAAGATTAACGCCAACACTAAAAATTATTGTTCACAAAATGTATAAAAAAGGTTAAAAAACTATATTTGAACAATTCATTTTTCAATAAAAAATATCAATGAAAAGTTAGTATAAATTATTGTTTAACAAATGCAAAAAATATTGAATTACACTTAGTTAAAAAAGATTATTTTAAAAATATTTTTAGTGAAAATTTCATTGCAATATCTCCACTGGTTCAAAAGTTATAACAAAATGACACCAACTTTTCCGATCCGGGCCACTGTGCGTCGGCGGCACGCTCGGTCATCCGATCCGTGTATCATTATCTCCTTCTCTATGTTCGGCACTCTTTTGAAGTCACGATCGATTCCGAGAAAAAAAATAGCATATCCTTTACGATCTATGACATTTAAACCCCCGTTTCTTGGTCATGGATCGAGAAATTACTGTACCAAACATGGCCATACGACTTAAACATGATTAAGAGAAGCACGGTATAGTAGATAGTCTATGTCTTTTCTGGAATCAAGATGTGGTTGTCTAGATGGGGGTTGAGAAAACCAGATAACTGCCACTCTCCCAGTTAACCAATTAATTGTTTCCATTGCAACGTTGCCCCGCGCGAACGACTTTTTATGGCCGTCGTACAGGGTCAACCCCGAGGATTTACGGGCTCTGAGGCCGGGCCGTGCGCGGCCGCGCGGGCACGGTCCCCTCGGGACAAAGTGCTTCTCCGGGGAGGCGCAATCGAGAAGCGAAAATTCGAGTTCGGGCGCCAGGTACTCGGGGGTACCGCACAAAATGCAACAGAGCACTGGGATCCGGGGAAACCGAATCCGAAGCGAGCCTCCGCGGAGCGCGAACGAAAGGATGTCGCGAACGGCCAGGAATCCGGACACAGGGAATATCGGGGACTACCCTCGCGACAGGGTGGATCACGCAGGTCGACAGTAAGCAAGACGAAATCGGCTCGAAGTCATTTATTGAACTTTGTTCAACGTCCGGATTTACAGGTGGGCGGCCACGTGGCCGCGAACCGGGAGCCCGCGCTCCTTATACACTTTGGCGACGGATGTTCGTTCGCGGAGCGCGTTCGTCGTTCTGTACCGTCCGCGAAATTACAGGTGGTCGGGATTCTACGCGCCTCCGCTGAGGCGGAATTTCGCGAAACGCAGGTGGACGGCGCGACGGATTTTCGGGACTGTCGCGGGAATTTCACGTCCGATCGCCGACGGGAATCGACTCGCCACGCGCGGTGAATAATCCGCGGTCGTACGAGTCGGAAGGGCTCGTAGACTCCGCGCGTTCGCGTGCGAATTTCGACGCCCGGCCGCGGTTCGCGATTCGGTAATTATTTCGCGACGCTATTCAATTTCCGACGCGACTCCTGAGGAAGACTTCTTATTCGCGGAGGGAAACGATACTCTTGCTCACAGCGTCCTCAAGGCGGACGCGAGCCGAAATTCGAGGACGAGGCGAATCCGCGTCGTCCTCACACCAAAATGGACGAGCCAACGCTATCGCGAGATCGGGGAATCACAGATCGACTTACCGTGGGTGACTCGTTACGGTCCTTCCTTCTCGTCTCCGAACTTTGGGCCGGATTGCTTCGATTCTCGCTCTCCCCCCACTCTATCGGCCCTACCGAATTCCCGATTGGCGCTCTCCGCTTCGCGACTAGAAGATCGCAGGATCGTATCCTCGGGCAGGTCCTTGGGCCCCAGACCTGTAATTCTCGCCAAATGTTCGCCTTTTTCGGCGAACGGGGAAGAGCCATTCTTCTCCCCTGGAATTCTTCCAGCCACCCCCGCCGGGATTCAGTGCGAACGGGGTGAGACGACGGCCGGACCACCCATGTACGATGATTAATCTGAATCTCTTAGTCCCGGTACGCCGTCTCCGTGGATCGAGATTTCCTCCAATGGTACCAGTACTGGATTTTCGCCAATTAATGGCCAATGGTTTTCCCGGGACGATCCTTGAGCGGGCGCCTTTCAGTATTTCCTCTCGGCCAATCGTGCCCTCGGCACGTCCCTGAAACGTCGCCGTACTCGGCACGCACGATAGATGGCGTTAGTCGCGTGCATATTTTCGGAAGTCTTTCCTTCAGGAGCGCTCTTGTGTCGACGAGTGGTTTCGTGCCCGTTTGAGGTCGGTCCGGTCCCTTATTAGCGGTTATGTAACCGTTTTTCTAAAACGGGGTGACGTCGCAAACTTGCAACGTCACACCATAAATCAAGTATGTTTCAAGCCACCGAATCGTATTGAATGCTATTATTCGGCGTCGAAAGACACGCAGTGCTGCGATTCGAGGTACTAGCTGCAAAAAACCTTCTTTATAATTGCTAATACTAAGTTTGCAGATTTTGGAAAAATTAATCCATATATATAGATTTTTTCTGCTTCTTCGCATAACGTATCTGTACACGATTCCTCCAAAATATTTCTATAGAATCCATTAAGATGATTGTCTTTCCGAAAATCCCTCCAAACTTCAAAAAATTCAGATCGTGCAACAGCGATCACTGTTACTAAAAATATAAATATTGTTAATTTCCAATAGATAGATGGTTTCGGCGCACAGGTTCGATCAAATATAAACTAAATTTCCATGTTTTATAACAAATTTGCAAGTTGAAATCTCGACGTTTCGATCCTGATGAGGATCATTTTCAAGAGATTTTTGCGACTGAAACAAAGTGTAACATTGCAAAAATGACTGTATTTTAAAAGAAAAGGAAAACACAAAGTTTTGAACTCGAAAATGAACTTATTTTTCTTACATGTTATATAGGAAAGAAATTTATCTTTTATAAATAATGTGTTACTTCCATGCTGGTAGATAATGTACTAAATCCTTGTTAAAGGTTACACAGTAACCAATAAATACTAACGAATAGAGAATTTAAATTTGACCAATTAGAAGCAAGTGATCTATGTTTGCTCAATCCATATTAGGCGGTAAATTCAAACCTCAATATAGTTCGTCTCAATCACATGACTACACAGTATAGTACCTCAACATTGTTGTGGTAGCTGAAGGAAATTAACATTCAACTACATTTGAAATTTAAGTGTAAATAAATCAGAATCAAACATTATAATATATGATATATATAGAAAACTATTAAAGATTAGATTGTTAATTTCCGCACATTTCCGCATTTTAAAATTTGCATGAAAAGAAAGTTTAAAGTCTGCTCTAAAGCTGCGAACAAAAATTTTTCCGCGTATTAGCGTGGATTGTCTACCTTTACCTTGATCAATATCGCATACATTACCTTTATAATATATATAATTATCGGAATTAATTAGAACAATAAACCGTACCTTCGCCGTTAGTTTTCATTACAAAAATTTACTTTAGAAGACAAAAAAGTAAGTACAAAATGTATTTTAAAAATATCGATTGATATCAATTAGATATGAGCTTTTATGGGCCTCGTTACAAAATATAGGAAAATATCAATTCAAAATGCTTACACAGTTCTGTCGACGGAAGAGATGTTGGGAGTTTTATCGATAGAGAAATGTTAACATTCTTAATGTCTAGACATAACTTCATATGACTAGCATCTATTTTTTACGGTATTACATTATCAGTTTTGTCCACCTAATTAGTATTGATCGCAACAATGTGCGACGGTCGGGATCGCCTGAGGCCGGGACCGTTCAGAGTTGAGTGCGTGAGGCAAGCAAGGAGGAGTCACGCGAAGAAATAGAGAGAATTTAACTTTATTTCAATATAGCATACGGATCGGATACGGAAATGTTGCGCGTGCTAGATTCTGCCTTTGGATCGCGTCGGAAATCTTAAAAGGGTATAGCAGGATAAGCGTGGGGTAGCGGCCCCCGCTCCGATTTTCCTGATTTCTGTCTTAAAACATAGTTTTATGTCTAAAAAAACATTGTGTAAAATTTCAAATGTCTACCCCTATCGATAAGGGTAATATTGGGGTAAATTCCCCCGCAGTTAAATGCAATTTGCTATAAAACGAGAAAAGATATCGACGTGGGATAAACGACAAACAAAAGGTATAGATATACTCCACATTCCAGATTTTTTCCAAAATTTTTTGCTAATTATTTATAGTTGAAAATAATGAATTAATTTTTTGGGAATTTTTAAAAGTATCTTCCCCTGGGTTGACACCTACCAAAAAATTATAAAATATTGCTATGATACTTACCTACTTTGTAAAAAAATCTCAGAAGTGTCCATTTGGTGAAACAGTGTCAAGAAAAATAAAGTATGCCGGCGAACGCTTGGTCTGATCAGTATCGGCGCAGCGACCGAATCCCCTTGCGGTGACTAGTAATGGGAACGAACGGGAAGTCGGCGATGTGTACGGAAAAGCTGATACATGTAAAAATGCGGCTAAATCGTCTAATATATAATAATATTTTAATAATATTTTCAATATTTTATAATAATATTGAAGTGCAAACAATAAAATTCGTTTAGTTCATAAATTCATATAAAAAAAAAGAAAAAAACAAGAAAATAAAGTTCAGTTGAGAAGGATTCGAACTCGAGCCTTTCGTAGCATCGAGCAGAACCTCTAACACCATGACCATACAATATATTTTGAGAAGCTTCTTCTTTCTGTTACTTGAAAGCAACGAACTAGCTTTACACGCATTTTTCTTCTTCAATGTAAGCTATTTCCTAAAATATAATTGTTTAGATTTCCAACTGTAATCATATATTAGAACATTTAGTCGCATTTTTACATCTATCAGCTTTTCCGTACACATCGCCGACTTCCCGTTCGTTCCCATTACTAGTCACCGCAAGGGGATTCGGTCGCTGCGCCGATACTGATCAGACCAAGCGTTCGCCGGCATACTTTATTTTTCTTGACACTGTTTCACCAAATGGACACTTCTGAGATTTTTTTACAAAGTAGGTAAGTATCATAGCAATATTTTATAATTTTTTGGTAGGTGTCAACCCAGGGGAAGATACTTTAAAAAATTCCCAAAAAATTAATTCATTATTTTCAACTATAAATAATTAGCAAAAAATTTTGGAAAAAATCTGGAACGTGGAGTATATCTATATCTTTTGTTTGCCGTTTATCCCATGTCGATATCTTTTCTCGTTTTGTAGCAAATTGCATTTAACTGCGGGGGAATTTACCCCAATATCACCCTTATCGATAGGGGTAGACATTTGAAATTTTACACAATGATTTTTTTAGACATAAAACTATGTTTTAAGACAGAAATCAGGAAAATCGGAGCGGGGGCCGCTGGCCCATGTTTATCCTGCTATACTCTTTGAATCGGTTTCAAAAATCGTGATCTATGATTTTTTCCCACAAATTTCAATTTTCTTAAAATTTCCTTTATATTAACAATCGAGTGCTGAATTGATGATACTTCATCTGTAAGAAATTACATGTAATTAAAAAATTTTTTCAAAAATTAAGAAAAAAAATTTTTTTTGCAATTAAAATGATCATAAACTTAAAGATTGAGATCTCCTCTTTACAACGACACCACATACGTTAATATTACTAGCCGCATCTGATGCTTAGGATTTTTTCCACCTAAAATGGCAATCCGTCCCACTGTGGGGCGTCGTGCTTTGTATCTCGATAAAAATTTTTCGCCAAGTATAGCTTAGGTCCACCCTAGTGTGTAGCTACCAGGTGGTTCGGAACCCACCTTTATAAAAACTGTAGGTCCCGTTGCGATGCGACGTAAAAAAAAAACTGAACAACAAACCTCTAAGGGAAAGGTCAGATGGACGGAGCTATTTGCTGAACATCGACCGGACTCAGGGATGATGGTCACATCCAAACAATCAGTCATTATTCCGAGAATGTGTCAAGCCCACCCAATGAGGCGGGAGCACGATGGAACTGATATCTATGCTCCGAAGGAGAAAGATTTCGGCGAAGTTGGAGCGACCGACCTCCGTCACCCCATCGCGTTTAGTAGGACGGCAAGTGATGACCGAATAGAGGTGATGTTCCCGCGCGAGCGGGAATTTCGCCGAAGTCGGATCGGATCCCAAGTTTGCAATATATGTACAGACATATATTGTCCGCACGGCGAGAGTTGGCACAGAATGGCGTCAGTGGGGTGCAGGGGGAACGGCGAGTCCCACTCTTAACGCACTGGGAGCACCACGTGGTACCTACAAGTTCTCGTGCCAACTCTCGCCGTGCGGACTATACTAGAATCACCCCCACGAAACTCTCGCGATCGCGTCCATTGTTCTTTGCAAAGCCCGTAGAGTCACAGCTTAGCCTATCCTAACCTTGGGGAGGGAGTGGGTAAGTCGCTGGATAGAAGCGACAGAGTAGGGACGGGATTCGAACTTGACACATTCAACCAAGGAATATGGCGAAGGTGGGGGGAGCCAAAACACAGGCAGGCGAGGCACCCTGCAGGTCCGAAGGTGAGAGGGTCCGACGTTCACTCCGAGCCTTAAAACCGCTGAAAAATCCGAAAACTAGGTAGCATGGCCCTTCTCATCGATGACGACCGGACCCATCATAGTAAGTCGCAGACTCCGAAAATGGCCCGGGCCGAATAAAACGGAGGAACGGCAGAACGATGGGAAAACTGCAACCCCTAGTGGGCCGAGCTGCCGGCAGCGCCGATTATGATACTGGTGATGAAAGATCCGGTGTGCCTTAAGGAAGTGGGGGGCGGACGATCCGCTAAACCCCCTCGGCAATGTAATTACTACTACTACTACTACTACTACTAGTGTGTAGCTACGTGGTTAGCCACGAAGAGCCGTCAAAAGAGTGAGTATTTGTCGGCGAGAGAAATTATGAGAGTGGGGAAAGGAAGACGGTGCGCGACACCACACGCGAGCATATTACACCAGCCAATTCCCGACAATTAGCTCGGTTTCGATATTGGTCACTCATAGGTAGCGTGACATGTGCCAACAAACCGTGTAGCTGGTGGGAGGGCAATGGCTCGGTGGATAGAGTGCGCGACTGCTAATCGGTGGTCCCGGGTTCGAGTCCCGCTGCCGGCTGCTCTGCCTCCCTAGGTGGTTCCGGAGCCCACTTCACAAGCTGTAGGGCCCGTCGCGAAATAACCTTAGCTAAGAGTTGAGAGCGACGTTAAATAAGGAAAAAAAACCGTGTAGCTCAATCATCTCGCGTTGTAGTATGGGAACCGTCATCCTTTCGCCCGTCGGAATTCATTCGGAATCCCGAACACACGGTATAGTAGTTAAGCTATGTCTTTTCTGGAATCAAGGGTGGTTTTACCTGCAGTGGGGAGGGGGAAACCCGGGTAATTGCCACTCTCCCAGTAAACCAATTAATTGTTTCCATAAATCAAGTATGTTTCAAGCCACCAAATCGTATTCAATGCCATTATTCGGCGACGACCGACAGTCGGAATCGCCTGAGGCCGACACCGCTCAGAGTTGAGCGCGTGAGGCAAACAGAAAGGAGGTACGCGAAGAAACAGAGACAGTTTAACTTTACTTTAATATAGCATACGGATCGCGTTGCAAATCTTGAACGGCGCCGAACGGGAGCCGACACGTACGGAGATCTTCTACGTCAGGCCCGAGCGCGGTTGGCTTGGAAAACAGATGTTGATGCGGCGAAAGCTTAGCGTTAGCCTTAGCTGCTAAGGGAAGAGTCGCAGTGGCCGTGATGCGGACTGACTTGGCTACCAAGTTAAGAGGAGAAGCAGCAATGTCTGCTTTCGGAGCCAACCGCGCCTGGGCCTGTTCTACACGGTCGTCGGAATACCTTCACGCGAGCAAACGCGCGGATCGCGACGCGTAACTCGAACGATGAGAGGACGACGTACCGACGGAATCGGATGGCGTTTGCGTTAAATGCCGAGATTTTCAACACTCGGTTTATATAGTATAAGGTAGCATACAACCGCTGAACGATGCTCAGTAGCAACTTGAAGATAGGCTTGTGGAATTGCAGAAGCGTGCGGAGACGAATAGATTCCGTACGAGGTTTCTGTCAGACGTGCGACATAACGATATGAACAGAAACCTGGCTAAAGCCGGCAGACGTATTCGAGATCGAGGACTGCCATGTAATAAGGACAGATAGAAATCATGAGCGGAAGAGAAAAGAGCGCAGTGGTAGCCACTGCAGCCACCTTTACTCTTAAGTACATTACAGCATCGAACTGAGCTAGTTTTATCTATGAGAAAGTAATGATAACAGAGAGATAACGACTTCATATATAAGCGTCCTTCGCCGGCTGAATCTAGTCATTCGAACATCGAGGAGCCGTACAGACAGAGGAGACTAAACAATATGTAAGTAGAAAGATGGAAAAATTGTGAAAGAAAGTTTGGTAAAAAGTCTAATTTTTGAAATGTGGTGCAGGGGTTGTCTCAACAGCAGCCCCGTTTCACGATCATCGATGACACAGTCGTCGTGGATTTCGCGCATCGCACGGTTCTTGAGGCGAACATGTTCAATAACCGCCAATTATTTTATGCGTCTGAAAAGTTATGTGCGCGTTGGCAATTACATTTGCGTAGAACTAACTATAAAAACCGCGGTATCGAGATTGCGTTTTTCCTGGACGAACTGGTGCTCGCTACATCTCGGAAAAAACTATACGTCACTTGTACAATCTTGAATTCTGCGTGTACAACATGTACTCGTGCGGGGCGACAATGTTCCCACGGTTGCCGCTAAATCTACGAATTTCGTCGTTGCGGTGAAGGATGTCAACACGAAGAATACCGAGAAAGCGATCGTCGAGAGCGAATCTTTTGACCGAAGTTCGCTGATCGATTTCGAACTGGCAGATTCATCTAATATCATCGCGGTCGAGGCGTTTGCGCAAAACGGATAGGTTAAAAAAATAATGTTGCGTGTGTGTGTGTGTGTTTGGAAATTACTCGAGAAGCTCTTTTGTAACGATACATTATTTTTAAAATAAAGTTATTCGAAAATGTCTATTTCTTTCTTGTCATTGAAGCGATTCAGCGATCCACCTGTAACCGAGCTATTTGCTATCCTTCGTATGTCTCCTGTTGTTAATTGAATCTATTGTAAAATAAGTGGAAAGATCTATGCGAGGCAGTCAAGAAACTTGCCGTCGTTGCTCACAACAACGAGAGGCTCTCAGCAGGGCACGTAAGCGTGGCGAGGCATCCGTAGTATGAGCGTTCCAACAAGTTAATCCTGACTACTTTTGTTTTAACTAATATCTGCCTTGAATCTGTATATCACGGAGATTCGATCAGCACTGCTAGATGATCACAGGAGTGGCGATCGATCCCGCGGATAAATGAAATATTTTCAGCTGTGCACAGACACTGATGCAGAATCGGCAGGGCACGGATACGTGGCCGTGGCGACGCTGCAGCGGCCTGAACACAACTATGTGCTGGATTCTAAAAACTCAGAATATAGATGAGATTCAATCACGACACCGGGTTGGTTACGAGACCCGATATCCTTTACTACAACAGGTTCGTGCCTCCAGGCACTGGATGGCGGAATGGTTGAGGCGAATGTCAATAAATATTTGAGACAGAGATCTGGTAAAATGAAGGCATATTCTGTGATCTGATTTGTTTACACAGGGATATAATCCCTGAGAATGCCTGAGCAAGACAATAACGTATAGCAACGCGCGACTACCCGAGTGTATCGTAGAACTTTCCAATTCGCATAGACGTATTTATCTTGAATACCACGCGATCTTCCAGAACACTGAATTCGCGTCGTGCTCGATTCTTTGGGAAATTGCTTCACACGGTTTGAGTGGTCTTAATCATTTCAAATCTGCACAGAAGTGGACCGTATCACGTAGGACTGGTCGAGGAGTCTAGGCAGGGCACGTTACCATTGTGGTTACACACCTCGTCGAAAGTGGCGTGTATTGTCTTCCTTGCTGTCGCTCCTCGATACATCGTATCCCTCGTTTTTTTCCAACATTTCTCTCACGGCTGGTCATTTCTTTCCGATTACTTGTTGAATGCTACTTGAAATCGATAATGCGTGACAGCACGGTTCAAGTACAGGTACAGGTATAGCACATGTATGTACAGTACGGAGTATGGCAGTTGCACATCATATCCATGGATCTCTCTCTCAAGATCGGTTGATGCGTTTCTTTTACACGTTCATGATTAATTTATTAATGTTCTCTGTAGCCCCATCTTTGTATGACTTTATTTCTTTATTAATTATCCAAGATAATTACTTGTCATAAACGGATTGAATGAGTTCGTCTCTCTCGAAAGCGGAGAGGTTAAGTTTATCTGATAAATAAATTGAGAATCCGTTCGGAGGTAAAAGTAGGGTATATTGTACCACTTTGTTAATACAGAAATTTGTATCTTTAAACATTTATGTACGCCTACCAGTGTTTAGTCGTTACCATGATATAATTTGTTTGTTCATCGCAGTTCTACGAATTTACTCAGTTCGATCGGATTCCATAAGACAAAGCTTTGTGTACAACTGTCTAAAGGCAGACTGACCTACACAGTGTGATTTGTATAATCTCAAATTCCTGGATACTGTGGATAACGAATGGAAACTTTGTGGTTGACAATATACGCCATTCCCGAAACGCTTAATCCGCAACGACTTTCACTTTGTAGGATGGGAATTGTTCAGGTTGAATAAGCGTAAGGCACTCGTAGGATAAGAAAACAGTGAAATATATTTAATAGAGAGGTTATAACGTGGTTCTCGAGTGCAGCGACGTTGCCTCGAGCTAAGGTTGCAGCGGACTGCCTCGCCGGCCGCCCCCACTCCTACTACGCGGATCACCGTGCTACAACTTCTACACAGTATTCACGAAACTCGCAAGGCACGAGATACAATTTCTTTTGCCGAGACTACTACTGTCGAATAACGGCCGCGATTACTCGATACTTTCAAAGAAACTCGCTCAATGCAAAATACAATATTTACCGAAAGCTCCTACACTCAAATACGGTCGCAATACTCTTTATACGTCGCACGCAGAATCTATTCGTCGCCTGGGAAACTACGTCTGAAATTCTTATTTGTTCCACGCTCTGATGTTAGCGATCGCGGTAAACTTGCGATGTACTAGCATCACTAACACGGTCACACAGCAACCACACTCTTCACACGGATCGAAATTCAACTAAGAGGATGAGCAACAAGAAAACAAATTTTTTTGCATTGTAGACAGAAAGCCAGAAATTAAAGAAACTTTGCATTGAGCTAATGTCTAAATAGAGCTTATGAAAAAAATGCTTGTTTTATGCTCATCCTCCTACACGGTTGTTCAGACGGACGCCTCTTCTCGCCTCTGAGCGTTATCTAGTGTGTTTTGCGGCGTTTCCAATACTCGATCGTTTAATTCTTCCGCCAGGGACAGAAGGCCCAGTGGATCCCTTGGATCTAGGGTCGGGATGTCCACAAGGGGTTCGCACTCCATTGACACGATCTCCCATGATTCCAGATCCTTATCCGGTGATCTCGTCCATGGAGGAATGGCTGCATCGGAACGTGTCCGTCTGCTGGCCGCTTCGACGAACTCAGGGATCATTACCCAGGACATGTCCGTGAGTTGATGATCTGCCCGGAACCTGCGATCTTCGTTGCAACTCCTCGACCGCGCTGTTCTTGTCGATAGTTCCTCGGTCGGAGAGTCATGATACCTACAATGTGACCGACAGACGTTGCAATTGAAATACCTTGGTGCCTTTTCCTTGTTTTCGGACCATTCGGAGAGATATGTTACCGTAGATCCATTCCTTTCTGTGTTGTCTTCGAAATCATGTCCTGGCGGCGAAAGATTGGATAAGCTTCTCGCATGTGATTAGATAATTAACTGTGCTTTCCTTCTTGAGCAACGACTATTTATACTGTCAGGGATGGATCGGTTATTCCTTGAATTTTCCATTTCTATGGTAAACCACTGCTTAGTTTTGGTGTCTTGTTTACATTTTGGTACCTTTCTTGTCAGTCACGGTAGCGTCGAAGACTGGTCGCGTGGAAAGAGCCTCGGATCTCGTTCGACTGTGGTCATCGCAGTACGTACGTTGCTGCTCTTTTTTCTACCATTTCATACGCTCCTTCGTATAGATGGAAGGATTTGGCGATTTCATGGTCTGCTGCATTCGGCACGGGATTTGTTTTGAGCAACACACGTTCACCGATGTTAGAGTGTGTGTCTTTCCCGCGTTTGTTCGTTCGCAACGCTTCTGTGCTTTTCTTGTCATACTTCGAAAGGCCAATTGTAGCTTATCGGTGTTGTCGATGTTGCTTGTAATGTTTTCCATTACACTTTCCAGCCGATCGTCGACAATGTTGTCCATACCGTCTTTTTACCCTCTCGTTCAACACCTCCAACGTTTGCATTTGCGACTCGTCTAAATTATCAATTTTCTAATCGGTCTCGTCGATACGTGAACGGGTACATTGCATATTTTGTTTGCATCGACACAGAACGGGTGTAGAACGGAGTGTCGAACATACACGTTCGACATCAAACGTGATCTTGAACTACATTGAACAATTCTTAAAACGCTCCCAATTGGTAGAACAAAAGAGAGTACCAAGAGGAGTGAAACTGACAAAATAGACGTGAAAGGATACTGCTACTACAACTCGCTAGATCAGAAAAGCTTTATAAGGAAAAGACTGAGCATCACGACGTGTCCAACTGTCTCGGCGTGGCAACTCGACACCAGCCACGAAAGGATGCTACTACAGTCTCGATTCTTCTCAAAACGGCGTTCTCTGGCTAGACCACCATCGGGATCTATACTTGCTTATCGGATTTATGGCTGCGTCTACCGCGCCGACCGCGCTAAGCGAGACTACAACAGAGAGTCGAACATAGAGAAGGACAGAATTAAACACGAATCGCAGTGGAGTACTACAGATTAGATATACAGACAGACACACCGAATGCAACGAAAAGATAAAGGGAGAGTCCACACTTAAACGTACTTAATACCAAGTACTTAAACGAAAGTGCACGTGTTCCCGTGGGAAACTGAATCACGCGATCGCGCTATTTCGCGATACCCACCTTCCCCTCCTTATCGAAAAATGACACCGGCGGGTCGATGAGCAACATGACGACTCTGCTGAAATGATGGTGCTGATAAGGTAAAAATCTACACTACAATGATAACTTTGAATTAGAACTCGCCTATATGTATACCCTGCTACTGTGAACAAGGAACACATTCAACAGCGCTCGACGGTTGGCGTAACGACCAGCAAATCTCATAATTCGAACTCCGAACAGCTATAAAGGAAAGGTATCAAATGTTCAATTGCTAATGGAAACTACTTTAACAAAGCGATGCCATGGCGTTGCGGCAAGTCTACGAATTTTCGCAAAAGACGGAAGATCCTTAGCCATTGCAGGCATAATGGGCCTCATAAATGTTCAGTCGGTGGTGAACGGACGAAAGCAGAAGTACAAAACAACTCTTGAACAAAACGGGAAAAGTACATATGCTTAATAGTTGGTTCCATAAACAATGTAACATTTGGTACCTTTTCCTTATAGCATTTTACTAATTGGTTAAGTGAGGGGTGGGTGGGGGGGGGGGTCACGCGGGGTACGGTGTGGGGCCAACGGCCCCTGGCTTGAGGGTGTTTGGGAGGGGGTTCCCCGTCCCTCATGGAGAAAACTACCCTTGATTCCAGAAAAGACATAGGCTATCTACTATACCGTGCTCCTCTTAACTAGAGCTTTGACATTTATCCGGGTATATGAGATAACGGGATAGAGCAAAACTACCTGGGTATCTCATGCAATAGCCGAGTATCCGGGTACTCGGGTATCTCATAAGACAGTCGTGTCCCCGGGTAACCGAGTCTCTCATGAGGTGTGACATGAGGAGAACTATTATCACCTGAGCCACCGCGCATGTGATTTACTTGATTATCAAGTTAGTCCATATTTGAGTATAAAATAATAATAATAATAATAATATATAAATGTACACAGGGTGTATCCGTTAAGTTATGTCGCCATTTTTTAGGCACTTCCAGTAGTGCAGTAAAAAATGTTTCAGACAAATGTTTCTAGGTACTTGGTGAGCTACGTGTTCGTCACTTCGACTTTCTTAAATGACACTGTATGTTTTGGACACCATAGGATTGTTTTTGACGTCGAGACGAATTTAACGGTGTATTACACTATGACCATGAAATGACCTCAAACTTGGAAATTTTGTGCAAACGTAATTTTAATGAAAAATTATTTCCTGTAATATTTATAAAAACTAGTTGGTTATTGTTGCTCGCTCGCTTCGCGAGCTCGCGGGTAGGGTTGTTCGACCGCGACCGTAATTCTCCGTCGCGTCGAAGAGGGTTTTCCCTATTCTTTATAGCCGAGTCAAGGATGAAGTGGAGGACCGAAAACGGTTTACGTCTCGTGACAGAAACCAGACAGGACGCCCTTTGTTTAGGATTCTGGTGCAGTGCGTGAATCCGGGGCACCAATTCGCACGCGATGGCCACCAGATGGCGGAGTCTTCAGCCTCAGTAACAGAAAAATGGGGTACCTTGAGTACCCCGCAGAATTTTACAAAATTATTAGTATATACATATGAAAAGGCAAGGGGTTAAGCTACCTTTAAAACATTAGCAATTAAGTTTCAAGATGAAACACTCGTCCCGTCAATAATACCAGTAAACTCCCGCCAATATAATTGCCTCAGGGCTCTGGCCACTCTGCTACCTTATTCTAGACACGGCACTGTTTTTGCGCCATCTGGTGGCCATCGCGTGCGAATTGGTGCCCCGGATCCACGCACTGTTCTGGTGCGGGTCGGTCCCCACATAAACACGTGCGCGAAAAACCTAACGGTCGGTCGACTGCGCGGCGCCGGGATTTTCCGGGGTCCTCGAGCGACGGACGAAAAAGACGGTTGGACCCAGATGTTTGTTTGTAATTTAAAAAAGCAACGTTCGAGAAGGGTCAGAGAAAGTCGTCCGGAGGAACTTATCTTAACGATTTCTTGGACAAACGGCAGAGCTTTTTAGTCTCATGCGAACCGCGGTAGTGTGCAGCGCGAGCGATAATGTGCAGTGCGAGCGAGGTTACGCGACAGTATATTGTCAGACGAGTAACCGATATTTCAAATCATTTTCCGAACAAAGTCAATAAGGGGTCCTCAGAGTCAATCTCTGCGAGGGTGTGCCAAGCACAACCCCCTTATAAGATACATACATATCATACATGGGTCCTCAGAGTCAATCTCTGCTAGGGTGTGCCAGGCACAGACCCAAATATTCTCGAAAGAATCATATGAAGTCATACTTCTAAAATACGTGTTTAATACACGCAAACACGCACTTGACGGATCCCATGGAGCCAGTCTCCACCAGATCGTGCCGAGCACACACCAACATATGGGATTCAGCAGAACCATACCTGCCGAGTCGCACACACTAAGAGTTAAATATTATATTATATCACACCTAAACGCTTACACCTTCATCGTGGTCTTGTAATTTTATGTATAAAATTTATTATCTGGGGTTTTTTATGCCGCAAGGCTTTTTCCCCAACGAGCCATTAAACTGTTCAGATTATTTCGGCTCTATTCGATTTTATTCATTTATAATAAGTCCTTTCCTACATACACATCCTCACGTTAATTTGAAACACGGAACTTCTCCATGTTGGAGAGGTTTCGACGATACAAGGGTTGTTGTTGCTTGCTCGCTTCGCGAGCTTGCGAGCAGGACTGCTCTTGCGAGTAGGACTGCTCTTGCGAGAGGGTTAGTCGTACCCATTGTTAGTGTGGCATACAGCTATTAATGGTTTTTTTTAAATTTTGTGTGTGACTCTCCACGAGCCACACAAAGAACTTCCCGATTCGTTAGTTGTAAGCGGTAACATTAGCATTAGTTGAATAATTAAAAAAAATAAAAATGAAATATATAGAATTACGTTTGTTTATTCGGTGGAAAATTTCCATCCTCTCGTATAAATTGCATTGTTGAATGAACTTCTTTCGAAAAAAACTAAAAAAACTAAAAAATCTAAAAAACTACTTGACCAACATGGACCAAAATCTAATCAGCTCTAAGTTACAACGGGGCACATCGATTGCGTCATTCATCATTCTGATCGCGTTGATACTTTTTCAGAAAACGTTAACGAAAAATTTGATAACATAAAAACGGCCATACGCGCGCGCGCGCGCACACACACACACACACACACACACACACACACACACACACACACTAACAATTTGATAAAAATAGTCTAGAATGACTCCAATGACCATGAAACATGAAGATCTGCTAAAAAATCGATTTTCGGTGTAATTACAGTAACTACCCTATGAATCGGGAAGTTAAAAAATACCTCATTCCATTTAAAAAAATGAAGTTGACCTTCATATGTCCGTTACGTGTCCACCCACAAAAATACATCTCTTCCTAACACCAATGGCAGCCGCGTTATTCAGATATTCTGTTTCTGCGGACTGACCCTGTATACATATACATTACATATTTCCTACAATTAAACTTTATTATATAAATGTCTTCTGCCATACGAAAAGGAACTAGAACCCTTCCAGTCTCTTATTTTCGCACGACCAATCACATATACAGGGTGGAGCTGTAACTATTAGCACCTCGGATATCTTCGAAACTATAAGTCTCACAGAAATATTTGCTGAAATAAAATTGCACAGTACGAAGGAGGCCATCCGGTGGCGATAGTAGTTTTTTGCAGGTGGACGTACTTCGGACATTTGAAGGTCACCTCAATTTTTAACTTCCCGATTCATAGGGAAGTTACTGTAATTACCCCGAAAATCGAAAATCGACTTTTTAGCAGATCTTCACGTTTCATGGTTATTGAAGTCATTTTAGACTATTTTTATCAAATTGTTAGTATGTGTGTGTGTGCGTATGGCCGTTTTTATGTTAAAAAATTTTTCGTTAACGTTTTCTGAAAAAGTAACAAAGCGATCAGAATGATGAATGATGCAATCGATGTGCCCCGTCGTAACTTAAAGCTGATTAGATTTTGGTCTTGGATTAGATTAGGTTTTTTTCGAAAGAAGTTCATTCAAGAATGCAATTTATACGAAAGGATGGAAATTTTCCTCCGAATAAACAAATATAATTATATATATTTCATTTTTATATTAATTTAAAAAAATTTATTTATTTAAAAAAAAAATTTTTTTTTTAATTATGCAACTAATGCTAATGTTACCGCTCACAACTAATGAATCGGGAAGTTCTTTGTGTGGCTCGTGGAGAGTCACACACAACATAAATAAAAAAACCATTAAGAGCTGTTTGCCCCACTAGCAATGCGTACCACTAACCCTTTCGCAAGGGCAGTCCTACCCGCGAGCTCGCGGAGCGAGCGAGCAACAATAACCAGCTAGTTTTTAATCCAAGCTTTAATGTTATGAATTCATTGGTTCAATAGTTATGGGTATTTAAAGTTAAAAAAATATTTTAAGCGTTTTGACAGGTAAGTACGTTGCCATATTGGTATGCACTCACACATTATGTAAAGGGCACTTTACTCTTGTGCGCTGCTCTTCGTGCTAAGGTACTGTATCATTTTTGGTCTCTCTGGTCATCCGAACATAGTAATATTGCATATCTGAGTTGTGCTAGGCTAGCACAACTCAGATATGCAATTTTATCGTTGGCGGATGACTAGAAAGACCAAAAATGATACAGTACCTTAGCGCGAAGGGCAGCGCATAAGAGTAAAGTGTCATTTATATCGTTGCGCTGGTGAAATCGAAAGTTGTGCTGAGTTGTGCTAGCCTAGCACAACTCAGAAATATGATTATATGCTGTTTGGATAACTGTTTCTTACTTAAATGTTAATTAGTTGTCAAAAACGTTTTTTGGCTGTAACTTCTTTATTTATAACTTTTTTAAAGTAATACTTTAGCACAGTCTTAGCACAACTTAGCACAATTGAGAAAATTGAAAAAAGTGCAAAGTGGGGGGCTAGTCAAAAAATCGTTTTTCTCAAATTTTCATCTTATTTTTCATATTATAATTATAATATTCTAGCACAATATAGCACAAACATAGCACAATTCAGCACAATTGTTGAAATTGTTTAATTCAACAAGTGGGGGGCTAACTTCTATTGGGCATTAGACTGCGCGGCATGTACGAAGCGCTGAAGCCCTCAATGGCGGCGAGGGTTACAAAGAGTGAGAGAGAGCGCTATAGATCCCGGATAATGCTTTCTTTTTTTCCGTAAGACGGTGCAACATAATCATGTATTTCGAACCATTTCATTTGATACTATTACCAAAATCTTCGCTTTTAATTCTAAGGGCATCGTTTGTCCAAGCGGTTAAGAAGTTGGACTACCAAACGGTAGACCGGGGTTCGAATCCCCTCGGGGTAAGAAATTATTTTTCTCCGTTCATTCTCAGTTTAAATTTTCGCGCCACTCGACATTCGACTTCCGCCACATCGATTTCCGTTACATCAGAAAATTGTTACCCCCAGCAAAGAAGTTTCACTTCAAAAACTAAAAAATCTAAAGTGGCTCGGTGGGTAGAGCGCTAATCGGTGGTCCCGGGTTCGAGTCCCGCTGCCGGCTGCTCTGTCTCCCTGGGTGGTTCGGAGCCCAGTTGAGAGCGACGTTGAATAAGGAAAAGAAAACCGTGTAGCTCAATCATCTCGCGTTGTAGTATGGGAACCGTCATCCTTTCGCTCGTCGGAATTCATTCGGAATCCTGAACACACGGTATAGTAGTTAAGCTATGTCTTTTCTGGAATCAAGGGTGGTTAGCTCCAGTGGGGAGGGGGAAACCCGGGTAATCGCCACTCTCCCAATTAACCAATTAATTGTTTCCATAAATCAAGTATGTTTCAAGCCACCAAATCGTATTGAATGCTATTATTCGGCGACGACCGACAGTCGGAATCGCCTGAGGCCGGGACCGCTCAGAGTTGAGCGCGTGAGGCAAACAGAAAGCAGGTACGCGAAGAAACAGAGAGAGTTTAACTTTATTTCAATATAGTATACGGATCGGATTCGGAACTGTTGCGCGTGCTAGATTCTGCCTTTGGATCGCGTCGGAAATCTTGAACGGTGCCGAACGGGAGCCGCCACGTACGGAGATCTCGTACGCGTTCGTCGGAATAACTTCACGCGAGCACATGCACGGATCGCGACACGTAAGTTAGAATAGGCGATACAATCGTGGAAACGCTATTCGATAATAATCGGCTGAATCAATGAATCAAATCGCAGGGATTATCGCAAACGAGAATAGAACGAACAGAGAACGATGAGAGTCGAATTAGACTTGGTAAGCAACTGCGAACAGAATATCAGAATGAAAATGTGGCAGTATCTCTACTTAAGAAGTGAAAACAAAATTCATCCATACGATGTACCAACGGAATCGGATAGCGTTTGCCGTAAACGCTGAGATTTTCATCTTTCGTTTTATTTTACATTATTATATAGATGTACTATTAAATAAGATACTAACAGTGTTCAACGTTAAACGACGTTCAGCAGCAACTCGAAGATAGAGTTGTGGAATTGCAGAAACGTGGCTGAAGCTGGAAATGTGAAAGACGAATTCCAATCGAGGAAACGATATTTGTCGATATTTTATTTCACGTTAGTATATAGTTAAGATGAAAACTATGGACAAGTGTCGCAAATGGTTTCGCAGACACATCAACTCAATGCTGAGTTGCATTGATTATAAATCCCGTACGAAGCGTACATTGTCGGTACTCGGGAAATTTAAGTTCAGATCGACTATATTGAAGGTTTCGACAAAGTTTTCGTATGGGAGGACGACGTACCAACGGAATCGGATGGCGTTTGCGTTAAATGCCGAGATTTTCAACACTCGGTTTATATAGTATAAGGTAGCATACAACCGCTGAACGATGCTCAGTAGCAACTTGAAGATAGGCTTGTGGAATTGCAGAAGCGTGCGGAGACGAATAGAATCCGTACGAGGTTTCTGTGAGACGTGCGACATAACGATATTAACAGAAACCTGGCTAAAGGCGGCAGACGTATTCCAGATCGAGGGCTTCCATGTAATAAGGAGAGATAGAAAGCATGAGTGGAAGAGAAAAGGCGGCGGCATTGCGTTTGTCATACGAAACACGATTCCGTTTGTACGTTCACAGATTCAATGTTCAGACCGCAATACAGAGTTTAGCGCATTAAAAGTCCTTATAGCATCGCGTGAAATTCTGGTAGTCGCCTGCTACAGGCCACCCGATAAATCCCTGCCTCAACTGGAATGGAACAAGTTCTTTGATGAACTGAATCGTCAGGGGAACTTGATACTGGCGGGTGATTTTAACGCTCGTCATACCGCCTGGAACTGTGCTGAGTCGGATACATCCGGAAGGAGGCTTAACCATATTGTCAATGATCACAATTTTATAGTGCACAATAAAAATGAAATGTCGCGTATACCAAATACGAAACAACGACCAAGCAATGTAGACCTAGTTATTTCCTCTTCCAACTTAGCTGACATTATAGAAACTGAGCAACTGGACAACAGTAACGGCTCGGATCATTTTCCTATAGTATGTCACGTTCAAATATAAAAGGCCCGCTAGCACAATGACACGCGTATACCAACAACGAAACTGAAAAAAAAAACAATCGTGTTACATGTATTTTTTTTTGTTCTTTTAAGATGACACACTACACTTCATGTTAATATCTATTCGTCAATTGTCAATCGTGCCATTGACTGTGGTTGTAGATTACGTGTTCGTCGATACTGGTCTGCTCTGAAAATTTATCAATCTGTAAGTCGCAGGTTCACTTGGCAACGGCAAACCAGTCATTTTTGACTAAGAAACGCTGATTCGACATTTACCCAACGAAGCGCCGAGGCTCTCATGCTGCCGTGGTCGTATAAACCTCTACCGACGCGCGACGAAGGAATACGAAAACTTTGTCGAAACCTTCAATATAGTCGATCTGAACTTAAATTTCCCGAGTACCGACAATGTACGCTTCGTACGGGATTTATAATCAATGCAACTCAGCATTGAGTTGATGTGTCTGCGAAACCATTTGCGACACTTGTCCATAGTTTTCATCTTAACTATATACTAACGTGAAATAAAATATCGACAAATATCGTTTCCTCGATTGGAATTCGTCTTTCACAGTTCCAGCTTCAGCCACGTTTCTGCAATTCCACAACTCTATCTTCGAGTTGCTGCTGAACGTCGTTTAACGTTGAACACTGTTAGTATCTTATTTAATAGTACATCTATATAATAATGTAAAATAAAACGAAAGATGAAAATCTCAGCGTTTACGGCAAACGCTATCCGATTCCGTTGGTACATCGTATGGATGAATTTTGTTTTCACTTCTTAAGTAGAGATACTGCCACATTTTCATTCTGATATTCTGTTCGCAGTTGCTTACCAAGTCTAATTCGACTCTCATCGTTCTCTGTTCGTTCTATTCTCGTTTGCGATAATCCCTGCGATTTGATTCATTGATTCAGCCGATTATTATCGAATAGCGTTTCCACGATTGTATCGCCTATTCTAACTTACGTGTCGCGATCCGTGCATGTGCTCGCGTGAAGTTATTCCGACGAACGCGTACGAGATCTCCGTACGTGGCGGCTCCCGTTCGGCACCGTTCAAGATTTCCGACGCGATCCAAAGGCAGAATCTAGCACGCGCAACAGTTCCGAATCCGATCCGTATACTATATTGAAATAAAGTTAAACTCTCTCTGTTTCTTCGCGTACCTGCTTTCTGTTTGCCTCACGCGCTCAACTCTGAGCGGTGTCGGCCTCAGGCGATTCCGACTGTCTGTCGTCGTCGAATAATAGCATTCAATACGATTCGGCGGCTTGAAACATACTTGATTTATGGAAACAATTAATTGGTTAACTGGGAGAGTGGCAATTACCCGGGTTTCCCCCTCCCCACTGCAGGTAAAACCACCCTTGATTCCAGAAAAGACATAGCTTAACTACTATACCGTGTGTTCGGGATTCCGAATGAATTCCGACGAGCGAAAGGATGACGGTTCCCATACGACAACGCGAGATGATTGAGCTACATGGTTTTCTTTTCCTTATTTAACGTCGCTCGCAACTGGGCTCCGAACCACCCAGGGAGGCAGAGCAGCCGGCAGCGGGACTCGAACCCGGGACCACCGATTAGCGCTCTACCCACCGAGCCACTTTAGCTTTTTTAGTTTTTGAAGTGAAACTTCTTTGCTGGGGGTAACAGTTTTCTGATGTAACGGAAATCGATGTGGCGGAAGTCGAATGTCGAGTGGCGCGGAAATTTAAACTGAGAATGAACGGAGAAAAATAATTTGATGATTGAGCTACACGGTTTTTTTTCCTTATTTAACGTCGCTCTCAACTCTTAGGCTAAGGTTATTTCGCGACCGACCCACAGTGTGACGTTTCGAACATTTAGGAGCACTTAATTCCAAGATTGAACATTTTTTAAAAATTGCGTATTTACTCTTACCTTGAAGGCAATACCTCAGTAATCCACAATCGACATTGTTTTTACTTTTTCATCGCCCTCAGACATGAAAAATAAGCCTCGAGTGAACTCTACTGCCTATACAAATGGTGAAAGTACATCTATCGGCAGTGATACTTTATCTAAATAAAAGTTTGTGTATTTGAACTTCAATTTTTATTATATTTATTTTAGTGGTTATTCAATCCTTTGTAGTGTGTTTTCAATATTTTTCGCTTTTAAATATTATACATATAATTTATTATGGTTAATAATCATAGAAACTCAAAAATCTTTTCAGTATGTACCAATGTTCTACAGAGTAAAATTTTCTTATATGGGCGAATATGAACTTTAGACTATACAATGTGTATACATTGAAGTCTTGTCTAGTCGGCTATGAAAAAATATTCTGCGTTGGTCTGCGTCTTTGGGAGTTTTCATTTGTTTTCCACAGCCATACGCAGTATAACCTCGTGCAGTCGCTAGTCGTCTAACACAGTTTATCCGAGCAACAACGTGTTTATAAGCCTGCACACTATATTATTTTAGAATAATAGATTGTATGATATCGGCGCACAGGTTCGATCCTTGATAGAAAAAACAACAAATGTGCAATTATTTACATGTTTCTAACGTTTTGATCCCTATGTGGATCTTTTTCAAAGAGACATTTTTGCGTCTGAAAACGAGAAAACAACAAATAAATTTTCAATGTAATACCAAATACTTGAAAACAGCGTGGTTCCAGAAGAAACAAACAAAAGAAAACTAAAAATCATATACATACTTGCTGTATCAAAAGTGGACAAGAACATTTTTACACAAATTAAGGAGTTACAACGTGTGTGTATTTTATCCCATGATGGCAGATATGTAACTGAGGCATGTGCTACCTCAGCGGTAAGACGACTCAGAACATATATCGAAATGACGGACGACGATTGGTAGATCGATATCGATTAATGGTAGTGTGTACAATATTGCGCGGCAAATTTGAAACCCGATTTAACAGAAGACATGTATGATTAACATAAAAATTAAAGTTCAATACAAGAATTGTGGAACCGAAAATACTGCACTTTGTGAATAAAAGAAAAATTATATCAATTTTCGAAACTAAACATTCAAGTAATCATTTAAATTTTTTTTTTTTGAGAAATACAAGGATAATAAGAAAAAGCAAATGAAAAAACGACAAAAACTTATTTTGCTAAGAGAAACAAAATTAAAACAGAACTAGACAGAATCTAAATTAGCTCAAAGAACAAACATTTTTTTTTTCTCAGTAATTTATTAGTTATTGGAAACATCCTCATAACAACGTACATTACTGATTCAGTAATGTAACGTAATAGTCATGTATCTTAGGTATTTCATACCTAAGATTTATACTTTGATGTTTAATCATATGGATAGTTTCCAATAATAATCTACGTTGTAAATTCGATTCCCTGTCAATGATCTTAGCATTAGTAAAATCAAATGGATGATCATGTTCAATTAATGTTTAGTAAGAGCAGTGTGCTGTGATGGAGAAAGGTAAATGT
The DNA here is from genome assembly GCA_963971365.1 of Lasioglossum villosulum. Taxonomy (NCBI): domain Eukaryota; kingdom Metazoa; phylum Arthropoda; class Insecta; order Hymenoptera; family Halictidae; genus Lasioglossum; species Lasioglossum villosulum. The sequence continues at coordinate 26,208,619 of OZ020495.1, read as the reverse complement.
TCCGTTTGTGTTCAGTTAAACGCGTATCAAAGTGCCTTGACGTCTGTCCAATATATGTACCATTACAACCTTTGCAAGGTATTTGATAAACCACATTAGAGCTTTTTTCAAGAGGTAATTTATCTTTAATAGGTGGGAACCATTTTTTCAAATATGATGGTATACTAAAAATAGTATGCATTCCCACTTTTCTACAAATTCTTTGGATATCATAAGAGATGTTGTCTATGAAGGGAATTAAAACCGTATTTTTGAAGTTAATAGGACCAGAGGCCGCAAATTTATCTTGTTTAAGTTGAGCGACTAAACAAGGATGAAAAATGTGGAAAATCCTTTCTTTAATGATGTTTGAAACAAAAGAGATGGGAAAATTATTGCGTTTTAAAACTTGTTTGATTAAAGATAAATTTTCTGCCCTAAATTCTGGGTTTGCGAGTAAGATGGCACGATCAACTAAGCCTTTAATAAAACCCACTTTGTGCTGTATGTTTTTTCTATCAAGGATCGAACCTGTGCGCCGATATCATACAATCTATTATACTATTAATTTTCGATCGAGAGGAATTTATCTAATATTATGTAACGGTTCTAGTTTCCGGTAAGCGCTTCCTCGTGATAGCTCGCCGAGCCGGGGTTCTTGGTGAGGAAGCGGTCGGGACGGTGATTGACGAGGTGCGTTCGGTGAATAATAAGACGGCGATTTGTGTAACTGTGTCTCGCTGCGTATCGCGTCGGGAGAGACCTCGGGGCGGTATTCGCGGCGCGGAGGTACGCGGTCCTGGTTTTCGGTGTTCTCTAGTGGGAGGACGGAGTGTTCGCGGTCCCGGCGAAAGGGTTCAATCGGGGTCTTGTTAGGGATGATATCGCCTTGCGGCGGTGGGTACGGTGGTGCGGAGCGGGATCTAGCGTGTCTCGCCTCACGGCGACGGGAGTGTTTCGCCTCGCGGCGAAAGGTACGGTGTCGCGGAGTGGGGCTTAGAGTGTATCGCCTCGCAGCGAAAGGTACGGTGGCGTGGAGCGGAGATCTGGAGTGTATCGCCTCACAGCGAAAGGTACGGTAGTGCGGAGCGGGAGCTAGAGTGTATCGCCTCACAGCGATGGGAGGGTTTCGCCTCACAGCGAAAGGTACGGTGGTGCGGAGCGGAGTCGAGAATGTATCGCCTCACAGCGATGGGATGATTCGCCTCACAGCGAAAGGTACGGTGATGCGGAGCGGAATTGAGAAGATATCGCCTCACAGCGATGGGAGTTTTCGCCTCACAGCGAAGGGTACGGTAGGGCGGAGCGGGCTTGAGAATGTATCGCCTCACAGCGATGGGAAGGTTTCGCCTCACAGCGAAAGGTACGGTAGTGCGGAGTAAGAATAAAGAGTATACCTATGTCCCGTAGATGATACTCGAGGTGTCGTCGTCTCAACGAAAGGATCCTAACAACTAGTACTGTCCCAGTAGGCGAGCTGCAGGTGGTCTTATCACTTCCCAGTGATCGGACTAGAGTAATTTCTGTAGATTTTGATGGGGCTTTTATATGGTTTATTTGGAGGTGCGGGGCGGTGGTGCGGCAAGGTGTTGAGGGTAGTTTTTCTGTATTTGGGTTTTTCGGTAACCGTTCTGTTTTCGGTGCGGAAGGTTAAGGGGACGGAGTGTCGGTTGCTCTTTTAAATCGGCGCGCTCCGTGGCCCGTTCGGCCTTCTTCGGTATCGGTCGGTGGGGTTCGCGGCGCGTGTACTTCGTAACAGCACTGCTCGTTGCAGGTCTGTTACAATTATTTTAGAAGTGTTAAAAACTGTGGATTTGCTATAAATGCCAACAAATTTGAACAATATGGCAATGATACTTCAAGTTTATATTTAAAAATGTATTCTTGGTATTACATGCCAAGTACCGTACACGAAGTGCTATATCATGGAAAAATTGTAATTGCCTCTTGTATTATTCCGATTGGTCAACATTTGGAAGCAGCACAAGAGGCGAGAAATAAAGATAATAGAAGATTTCGTGAACTTTTCACGAGAAAATTTTCAAGGATTGCCACGAATACAGACCTTATGAATAGGCTGCTCATATCGTCAGACCCTCTGATTACCAGTTTAAGGAACATTCCCACAAGAAGAAAAGGAATTCTTACCCGAGGAATACTACAATTACTTGCAGTGCCTAAATTAAATAGTACAGAAGACGATAGTGATTGTTCGTCTGAATACGATGAAGTCGACTCCTGTTCTGACAGTTGAAAAGAATAGATACATACGTATCTGGTGTTGTCAATGGAAAGCTCTTGTTCAGAGTGTATTTCTCTACATCTATTTAGTTTATTAAAACTTTGAATATGTTTATGTTAGACTCTGTTTGCAACTTCCTTATATCGTTTAAATTAAATACCCATTCACGCAGTAATTTGCAAGAGTTAAAATACGTATTTTCGGCCAATACAACAAAAATCATGTTAAAGTTATTAGAAATAATCATATTTCGAGTAATTTTAACAAAATACATGATTAAAAAAAAGAAACAACACTATTAAGAATTAAATGCTCCTAAATGTTCGAAACGTCACACTGTGCGATCCTACAGTTTATGAAGTGGGCTCCGGAACCACCTAGGGAGGCAGAGCAGCCGGCAGCGGGACTCGAACCCGGGACCACCGATTAGCAGTCGCGCACTTTTTTTTTTAAAGCGCGTTTATTGTGCCAAAAAATAAAAGTACAGTACATTATATGCCTTAAACTTTTACGCACACAAGTTTATCATAGTGGGTATAATGATTGATTAAAACTAAAGGCCCGTAAGGACGGGCTCGCGCAGTTTTACAGTGGACATTTTATTGCACTTAATGCAGGTATGTCCGTTTATGGCTAAGGGTTACTTAAGTTTTATTTTTGCTTCGTACAGAAAGGCACTGTTCCGTCGCGCAGGAACAAGACACGTGGGTTTCTTTCGAACAATATTTATGGTACGTTCGTAACTAAAGTCTTCCTCGAAGATCAAGTAAACTAGGGTCATTCAGCGACCAGTCGAGGCATTGCCAGATGCCTAATTCCTTGTGCTCCGTCGTTGACCGAGTCAAGTATCGTTTCACTCCTCCTTCCCAAGGTTCCATCATAGCTATGGGAAGGAGATCTAAACAATCAAAGTGTGCTGATTGGTGCATGCAACTTTCGGCAGGAACCAATCAGTGCATTTTCGGTCTCATCGCGTACGAACAAGAAGTCGAATTCCAACAGTTCCTTTTTAGCTTTCGGACAAGCATCTTTTGAATCTCCGGTTAGACAAGTACAACGCACCGGCCGTTGTCTTGTCCTTCGTTCAATACAAGTTTGCATCGCGGTATATCGTTGCTCAGCGATGACGACAATCGTCAAAACGGGATCGCATCAGTCGAGATCCCTCGCGTACGGAATCGCGTCTTTCATTAGATCCGCGAGCGTCACATTTGTCTCAATTAAATCCGAATTAGGATTATTCAATTCTGCGCGCGTATAAGGCAGGACCTGCTAGATCAGCCTTACTGATGAGTCCACTAGCAGGTCCGGGACGAAACGCTTCTTTTAACGTTTATGCTAAATTATATCCGACCGAACCATTGTCTTGTATTCACGTAATCCATTGAACTGGCTACCCAATAATAATTTGGCGGGTAGTAACACGCGTCGTGCGAGGACATTCGCGAGTCTACGCGTCCGCGTTTACCGGGCTCAAGCCTTACAACCTTGAGTGGAATCCATCCGCGCAACGTCCGCGAGTGTCCACCTAAATTCACGAAACGACGACGCAACAGGCACGGGAGAAAAAACTGTACATCTGTTCGATGGGTTTTATGCTCGTAGGATTTTTATGGTTGTCGCCTCGCTTATGATATATTTTTATTTTTTTATTATTGGGTGCTTTACCTGAATATCTGAATCAAATGTGCCTGGTTTGTAGGGTAACTGCACCAGTGAATGAACGGGCACCAGTAAATGAACGCTTTTGTATATTTCAACAAATTTTAACCCGGACGGAATACTAGCGATAAAATTGTGATTAAAGAGTTAAATAAATAGGAGAATATTGTTTAGTAATTTTGTTCATTGATTGGACTAGCATTATTCAATTACTAGAATGTAGTGTTCATTCACTGGTATTTTTCATATTTTTGATTTAACGTTTAATAAAGAAGAATAATAATAATTTCATTGTATTTGTGTTCATTTATTTCTGACAAATGAAGTATAGGGAGCTATTTGGCATAGGTATATGAGATTCCTTTTAATTCACATAGTTTTTTTTAAAATAAAATATTTTCCTGAACAATTTCTTAAATGTTCATTCACTGGTGCAGTTACCCTATCTTATAATTAACTTAAAATTAGTCTTAAATTTAGTGCTTGCTGGGTGTTTTGTTATGACAATTAAATTTTAAATGTTAAATGTTTTGGTTTGACATTGGTGTTTCGTGGTTTACGTTTATTTATTTGGTTTAATTGTTTGTCGATTTTGTTTATGCGTTGAGGTGTCGTATGAGCGGGCTGATCGTGTGTTATATTTTTTTTGTTTTATGGGTGTTATGTGTTAGTGCTAAGGTGTTTGGTGTTGATTTTATTCGAACCACCAGTATCTTTCATTGTTTATTCTGTGTATTTTTTCGCTGTCGTATTCTGTTAGTTTGTATTGAAATCTCATTTCTGAGTCGTGGATGTTTTGGTTGCTATTGTATGTTATTGTTTTATTGAAGTTTTTGCATGAAGGATTTTGTATGAAGGATTCAGGTGGTGTGTATCCTGTGAATCTTGAGTTGTCTAGATATTGTGGGTTTGGGAAGGTCGAGCTGTGTATGAGGCTGTTGTTTGTTACGTTTCTTGTGTTTGCCCAGTGATTTCTTGTGAGTTTTATCATGAATAGGCCTATGCGCATTATTTCTGCTTTTTTATATAGTATGTCGTTTCTGAGTAGTCGAGCACTCTACCCACCAAGCCATTGCCCTCCCCCAAAAATTTTTAAATAAAAGATAAACGAAAGTTATCTTTTATTTGTACTTTTTTTCTGAAATACATATTCGACACAGTTTATCTGTAACATGTTGAAGTAAGACTGTTTTGTAAAGAAAACTCAACAATGTAACGGGTGGCGTGCGTCACGTCGAAGTGACGATCGGCGATCAAAAAGACGATCGACAATCAAAAAGACGATCCGCAGCCGAAGCGACGAACAAAACGAGAATCGCGAGTTCAGTTCGACGCTAGAGTCGGTGTAGCCAGGATATACCTGGTACTGTTCCTTATTTGCTGCTTTATAATAAAGTTATTTTTTTTCAAAGTTACTTATTTCAATAACTAGTTTATTCCACTGAAAATTATATCCCTTAACATAAGATACTCTCCAGAAATTAATTAATCTTTTATCTATTCCGGTTATATCTGAACTGTTTTCAACAAATTAAAAAAATCTTCTGGCTGTATTGCCATCGTTGGTCGTGCCACTTCCTTGTTTCGGTTGATCTACAATTAAACCCATTTCCTTTCTAAATCTTTGTTGTATTAAACGTTTTCGCGCTTGAAGATCTGCTTTATCCACATTATTTCTTACTTGCCATTTTTTAATATTTAAGCGATATGATATATGTAATAGGCATTCGAAAGTACGGATCCATAAATGAAGGGTTGATAACCCAAATTGATCATTTTCAATTTTTACATTTTTTGTTTCAGGCTTATTATTTAAACTTTTCGGTGTCGCTCCGCAGAGGTAACACCTCGTGGATGAAGATGTTTCTGTAACAACATTACACACCTTCCCATCTACCATCGTCAGGAAAAATTTATACCTTATTGTTGCTTTCTTTCCATCAATTTCTAGTTTTGTTGGGTTTAAATTTTTAATTTGGTACTCAAAATGACCTATTTCGCTTTTAATTAAACTTTCGCTTTCTTTCTCAAATACAAATTTGTGTGGACGGCAATGTCTAGTTGAACCAGGGGTTGGATTATTCCAGACTGAATGTATTTCATTTGCTAATTTAATTGGTACAAAAGATATTAAAAATAAAAATTCGTCATTTCCTTCAGTGGACATAAATTTCTGTTTATAAGCGCTGTGCCCTGCGCTCCCGTCACATCCCCATTTACAAACTAACTCTAAATTATCTTCACGTTTGAATATATTTTTATGACAATTTAATAACCGGCTTATCCAAAGGTCTAATCCTATTTGCAAGGGAGCTTCTGCACTGATTTCCGTTAAAACGATGGTGTTTACAGGCGGTAGACAATTATTTTTGGCTTCTTGCACTTTATAATAGGGCGGATACATTTTATGTCCGCAACGTAAACTTTGTCTTCTATGTAATTTATATGAAGATACAGTACTTTTTGCATCTATAAATAATGCTAAAGCCTCTTCCGGAGTCATTGATCGTTGCTCTATATTTTTGTTCCTTAAATATTGTTACGGATTAGAAGGGGGTAAAACTAGCCACTTCACTTAAACGTAACTTTATTTCCCCAACTTGGGTTCGTTCGATTTATAATGGAAATTATGTACAATGTAGATGTTTAGCTGGCCAAAACACAAGCTCGTTTTGGCCAGATTTGTGAATAAAGAGATGTGAGAACAAGATGAGTCTCACTTGCAAATAGATACATTCACGAGTAGTGCCCGTGAATCCCGATAGCGAATCGACTAACTCGCGAAAAACCGGTCAACGAGACGCGCGACGTTTTCTATAGCGACGAGAGAGAACGATTAACGTACGTTGAGATCGGAGTCGAACAGCTAGCAGTTTACCGTCACCGTCGAACTAGTGATTGGCGGATCGATAGAGCGATCCGCCAATAGTAATCCCGATTTTGGGGTCGATAATCGATTGTAATCGACGTCCGACGGTGCTGGCATAAGCTACTGCGAGCTGCTTATCGACTCTCGATCTCGCTGTTTCGCGTGAATCCGCCAATCCAAACCAAAACACTTCGTGTAAAGGTTGACCAAGTTCCCCGGCCCATCCACTTCAGTGATATGAAGGATGGACCAAGTTCCTCTCGCCTATCAAAGTTGTGATATGATGGATGGACCAAGTTCCTCTTGCCTATAAGGACTGTGATACGGGGAAAGACCAATTCCGAGAGGCCAATGATTGTTGCACTTACCTAATTCAAACTTTACAACCTAGGGAACTTGGCGTCGGCGCTGGCACTAGTATTTTGACGTGCATGAGAAAAATTTATATCCGGATTACCAAGTGCTCAAGTGAAAATCTTATGAATTTTTAAAATTCAGTAAGAAAAACACGATCATGGCATAAATCAAACATTAACTGTAAAACTAAATCAAATGTGTTGAGACGGTAGATAATATTACTACAGTAACAAATAATTTGCAATCAAATAAATGCAGTAGCACTTTTAAAATTAATGAAATGAATTGCGCATTACATAGTAAAGTTAAAAATATACAGAATTCTCAAAATAGTTTGAAATTAAATAAACAAATTTGTAACCAGAAAACACTGTGTTCATCTACTTCTAGTGACTTCTAGTCTCACCTACTAGTGCCTGCGCCGACGCCAAGTTCCCTAGGTTGTAAAGTTTGAATTAGGTAAGTGCAACAATCATTGGCCTCTCGGAATTGGTCTTTCCCCGTATCACAGTCCTTATAGGCAAGAGGAACTTGATCCATCCATCATATTACAACTTTGATAGGCGAGAGGAACTTGGTCCATCCTTCATATCACTGAAGTGGATGGGGGCCGGGGAACTTGGTCAACCTTTACACGAAGTGTTTTGGTTTGGATATCATGTTATTTTTGCAAGAATAAAATAATTTAAAAAAATATAATAAAGAAAAAAACGTCCTAAAAAGTATTAAGAAAGTATAAAAAAATAAAGAAAAAAACGAACTACAAATTATAAAATAATTAAAAAAAATATATAATAAATAAAAAAACTGACTAAAAAGTATAAATAAAATTGTCGGAAGACAGGTGACAGCGGTAAGGCGGTCTGAAATAGCCGGAATCTCACAGATGGTTCGACTATTTTCGTGGAATAGCCACTACTTTTCAATCGTCTGACTCGGAGATCTGACCCTTTAAAATAATTCGCAGCGTATACTTATACTTATGCGCGTTCTATTTCACTTGCGGGCGGCGACCAAGTCGCGGTGGCCACCTAGCGGCCTCTCCGGCAGGCTTCGCCATCAATTAGGCGCATTAAAAGACATTATTATTATATTATTTTTCCTATCGCAACAATAACGAAATTTTCAAAAGGCTTTAACCGGAAGCATATGGGGTATGCCCAACCACATGACGTATGTAGTCTTTTGAATTAAAAAAAAAAAAAATGGTAATAATGGCTGTATCTCGGGAACGGTGTGTCCTACCGCAAAAATAACGAAATTTTCAAAAGGCTTTATCCAAAGCATATAGGGTATGCCCAACCGCATGACGTATTTAGTCTTTTGAATTTTTCCAAAAAAAAAAAATATTTTTCGGATTTTTCGATTTTTCCTGTTGGTTTGGATATAAAATACACCTGATACCAAAATTTCAAGTTTCTAGCTTGACTGGAAGTGGGTTAGAATTAACATGATCATCATCCTCCTATATATATTCCAAGAATTATGCGTTTTTGGGGTATTTTTATCTCAGGTTCCATGCTAGGTAGAAAGTTGATTTTTACATGAGAGTTAGTTGATATTATATCTAGCTCAAATAAAAATTTTGGTTGACCTCGGTTACCGGGGAGTGCGGCAGTGGCGGTGGCAATATGGCTAAAAAGCGCTAAACTATCGTACGAGAATAACTACTCGGCAGCTTAGAGGGAGCGGGAGGGGGAACTTCGTCGCGCGCTGGCGCGCGCGTTGATAGCGCGGCGGCGCAGTAAATCGGCGCGTTCACGCTGCCGACACGCTCAGCCAATCCCAAACGTTCCGCCCGCCTCGTCAGTCATTGACGAAATTGTACGAAATGATTAGCCAATCAGGTGGGCGATAACGTACGTGATGTGAGGAATTGCTGAATGAGTCGACAACGTGCTGCGTAGTACCTGAAAGAAACTACAAGTGATAGTGGTACAGTAACGCAGTGAGTGAAATGAAAAGATGATCCGCGAGATTACAATTTAGATGAACGAAGTGATACCGAGGTGAGTGAATGAACTTCGTTAGATGAATTCGAAGAAGGTGAACCATGTAGGTGATCCGACAAGAATAGATTAACCTAAATTACGCTTTTAGGTACGGATCAGGAGAACCGCGTGTGAATCCAGCCTCAGGAGTTCCACCAGTATCCTTCTCCTCGTCTTCAGGCGACAACAGAGTGATAGATTTGGCCACTGTTCGAAGAAATGGCGACGACAAGATGCGCACAGTTGCGGCGAGAACCCGATGACATCGAGATACCCTGGATACTGGTGGCTCCTCGAGGTTGGGTTCTGAAACAGCGGTGAGATATTCTTCGATTGAGAAGTGCCCCTGCGTCAGGGCTGCAGGATCCTCAGGGTCGCCTGTCAAGGCAAGTATGATTTTAGTGAAAAGGCAAGCTTCGATACCAGTCAGGAGCGTGGTCAGCTCCTCGAAGGACCGTAGCTGTTCTCCGATGATCCTGCGTGTTCGACGTTTAGCTGTCGTGAAAAAAATTCGTTGGTCAAAAAATAAGGCCCACCCTACTACACACGCCATCTTAATTCATGTACTGTTCTTTTCCGTTCCCGATCGGCAATTTTGCATTTACTTGGCGATTGTCCACCGCGCTTCTCTTAAACATTGTTAAGTCGTATGGTCATGTTTGGTATCATTTTCATGTGTCGTAATTTTAAGTCCCTTGTGGGTCGGAAGCGTGAAAGAAAACACACCAGTTTAACACTGTAATTTATTGAAGCACACACAGAATAGAAAATAATAGAATTGTACGTCTGTTCGCGTGAACAATCAAAACCGGTCTAACGTCGTATTGCACAGGTAGCAAATAATTGCGTATAGGTACACGGCAGGTGTCAGTACATACGTCTAGTACATAAGGTAAGCAGCAGTGCCTACATTACCGACAGACTTGTCGTTATTACATTCAACAGTTCGTCGAAACATCTTATTAGTTTCGTATTTTCACATTTATACATTATAAACTGAATATTATTTCTTTTTCAGAAGAAAAACAAAAAAATGTCACTGAACTATCTTGTCTTACACTTAATGTATTTTTTTTACGAATAAAAAACGATGAACTGAACTAACAATAAGTAGTATACTTAATTAATTTACAATTGCTCTATTTCATATTTTAACATATTCTTAAATTCCGTAAATTTTACGTTGTTCAATGGTTTAGTTAGGATATCAGCTACTTGTTTGTCAGAGGGACAGTACTCTATGTTTATAGTCCCTTCGTTATATTTCTCGGTAATGAATTGAAATCGAACATCGATATGTTTACTTCTTTTATGAATTATCCCATTTTTACTATCTAGTGTTTCATTGTCTAGGTTGGTTTTTGCACGAATACTTACTAAAGGAGTAGAAACAGCTTTCGAATTTTCCATTCCATATTCTATTAATACTTTTTCTACAAATTTCTTTTGGTCAAGTGTCGTTGACGTGTTGCCTCTAATTATATTAATACCTAAGAAATTCTCAAAAGAGCTATAAAATTTAACATCGAATTCTTTTGATAGTTTTTCTTTTATTAGATTTAACTCTTCAATATTTTTACTTAACACTATTCCGTCGTCTACGTATAATGCCAATATCAACTGACCTTGCTTTGATTTTAAGATACATCTATCTGATGGAATAGGGTCTAGCCCATTCTGTTTTACAAATGACTTGAAACGATGGTTCCAATTAATTGAGGCTTGTTTCAAACCGTACAAAGCCTTTTGTAGCTTGCAGATTTTGTTTGTTTTACCAAATCCTTCTGGAAGCTTTATGTAGACCTCCTCATCTAAATGTCCATATAAAAACGCAGTTTTTACGTCAAATTTCAAGATACGGTAATTTCCTAAAACAGATAAATCCATTAACAATCTGAAAAGATTTGCGTGTAACACAGAGCTGTAGGTTTCGTTGTAGTCAATTCCTTTTTCTTGTTCGCATCCTCTGACTACTAAACGCGCTCGGTGTCTTCCATCATCTTTTATTTTAAATATCCATCTTGCGCTAAAAATTTTTCTGTTTGATACATGATTTGGATCTACTTCGATCCACGTTTTATTTTTTCCAGAGAGGCTTTTTTCTCGTCAATTGCAGCTTTCCAGTTTTCTGCCTCTTCTCCATGGATAGCCTCATTGTATGTCAGGTGTACGTAGTATTTTTCAAATCTTTCAGGTGAATTTCTTCGTCTTATACTTCTTCTCGGTGTTTCTTGTATATTCCTCTTCACTTTGTTCCTCTGTTTCACTTTGTCCCATTCTGATTATGGCCTTTGTTACTTTACTTTCATTGTTTTCTTCTTCTTCCTTAAGTTTATTATTAAACACTACATCTCGTGCTAGTACCCAGATAGCACCGTACGTCCGAAAGACGTCCGTTTCATGTCCACTTTACGTCCATACGTTCCACGTCCGTTACGGACGTCCCTCGGACATCCATTGGACCTAAATTTCGGTTGTCCCAGGGACATTCGTTTTTTAGGTCCTAAGGACATCCGTGGGACTTCAATTTCGGACGTCCGAGGGACATTCATTATTTACGTCCTAAAGACGTCCGATGGACTTCAATTTCGGATGTTCCAAGTACGTATAATTTTTACGGATTATGGTGTTACGGAAAGCAAAATCCATTTTGATTTTTTAAATGTTAGAATACATTTTTGATCTAATAATGTTATAGCTGGTGTCAAGGCTAATCCAACAACCTACCTTTTTATAACTATGAACTCACAAATAACGATACAATATTGTATTCCGGTTTTTGGGCCAAATACGCCACTGCGGCATCGCGTCGCATCACCGTGCGTTTACGTGAAGTGAGGTTAGTTTAGCACGCGTTCCTTGTGCACGTGTTTGTAATATTCCAGTTAATAAAAAGCGTGTGTGAGTGATTCGATAATTTAAGCCACTTGTCAGGATTGTGTTGGTGAAACAAGTCACTGCGATTTCAGGTAAGCTTTTATTAACTTCCCGATTCATAGGGAAGTTACTGTAATTACCCCGAAAATCGAAAATCGATTTTTTAGCAGATCTTCACGTTTCATGGTTATTGAAGTCATTTTAGACTATTTTTATCAAATTGTTAGTATGTGTGTGTGTGTGTGTGTGTGTGTGTGTATGGCCGTTTTTATGTTATCAAATTTTTCGTTAACGTTTTCTGAAAAAGTAACAATGCGATCAGAATGATGAATGATGCAATCGATGTGCCCCGTCGTAACTTAGAGCTGATTAGATTTTGGTTCATATTGGTCAAGTAGTTTTTTAGATTTTTTAGTTTTTTTAGTTTTTTTCAAAAGAGGTTTATTCAAGAATGCAATTTATTCGAGAGGATGGAAAATTTCCACCGAATAAACAAACGTAATTATATATATTTCATTTTTATTTAAAAGAAATTTATTTTTAATTAAAAAAAAAATTTTTTTTTAAATTAAAAATATGCAACTAATGCTAATGTCACCGCTTACAACTAACGAATCGGGAAGTTCTTTGTGTGGCTCGTGGAGAGTCACACACAAAATTTAAAAAAAACCATTAATAGCTGTATGCCACACTAACAATGGGTACCACTAACCCTCCCGCAAGAGCAGTCCTACTCGCAAGCTCGCGAAGCGAGCAAGCAACAACAACCCTTGTATCGTCGAAACCTCTCCAACATGGAGAAGTTCCGTGTTTCAAATTAACGTGAGGATGTGTATGTAGGAAAGGACTTATTATAAATTACAATAACTTCCCTATGAATCGGGAAGTTAATGAATAAAATCGAATAGATCCGAAATAATCTGAACAGTTTAATGGCTCGTTGGGGGAAAAGCCTTGCGGCATAAAAAACCCCAGATAATAAATTTTATACATAAAATTACAAGACGACGATGAAGGTGTAAGCGTTTAGGTGTGATATAATATAATATTTAAGTCTTAGTGTGTGCGACTCGGCAGGTATGGTTCTGCTGAATCCCATATGTTGGTGTGTGCTCGGCACGATCTGGTGGAGACTGGCTCCATGGGATCCGTCGAGTGCGTGTTTGCGTGTATTAAACACGTATTTTAGAAGTATGACTTCATATAATTCTTTCGAGAATATTTGGGTTTGTGCCTGGCACACCCTCGCAGAGATTGACTCTGAGGACCCCTTATTGACTTTGTTCGGAAAATGATTTGAAATATCGGTTACTCGTCTGACAATATACTGTCGCGTAACCTCGCTCGCACTGCACACTACCGCGGTTCGCATGAGACTAAAAAGCTCTGCCCTTTGTCCAAGAAATCGTTAAGATAAGTTCCTCCGGACGACTTTCTCTGACCCTTCTCGAACGTTGCTTTTTTAAATTACAAACAAACATCTGGGTCCAACCGTCTTTTTCGTCCGTCGCTCGAGGACCCCGGAAAATCCCGGCGCCGCGCAGTCGACTAGTTTTTATCTAGAGACGCGGTAGCGTCTCGACGCCAAGTACATGAAAAATTATCGATGTCAACTGTCGCTACCTATACCGCGTATCTTTACTCGTAAACCGGGCATTCTAACCTAACCTGAAACTTCTTTCGTTAATATCTCATCACGTCTGCAATATTTTCTAAATTGAAAGGCATTTTGCTAATGTAAACCGCATATAAGCTTTCGAATAAGACCATATTCAATAAAATTGGTCCATGTATGACAGAGATATCGTAATATCATGTCATGGATCAGTCAGAATTGATAGGATTTTTCTTCTGATTCTTCTCCTTCGTCAGTCAATTTTCGTCAACATAATACGTATACGCGTTACACGCACACATTCAGCCAAATGGACTATACACGCGTGTTTCGTTCGTCGACTCTCGGGATCATTCGGCAAGGCTCGGGCTCGTCGACGGCATCACCTACCGCGATCACCGTCAGATGGACAACGCGACGTAGCGAGTTTCTCGCAAGTAAGGTGTTGCGCGGGCGGTATTAATATGCGTAGCGAACGCGGATATTCACCAATATTGGTTCATATTACCTTATGGTATAATTTGCAAACCCCACCCATCCTGTTGCACTGTTAAGACATTATTGTATTACAATCAAATGTTAAATACGTTCACCGCCATAAGCTGCTTCGCGCACCATGTACTGTACACAAATTACTATACATATAATGTAGGTCGGCAATGCGGTGGACATGGTTTCTTTTCGTAGATGTTAAACTTACGTAGAATTTATCCGTAATTCTGTCCCATGATAAGATTGATCATGGCTGTTGATGATAAAACTTTGTAATTTATAATTCTTGTAAAAAGAAGTGAGATCACAACCAAAACTTCAAAAAAGTAAAAAAGTTACGCCAAGTACATGAATTGAATTAAGCCGCTAACACGGCATAATAATTATGAACACAAAAAAATAGAAGAAAGTATAACACAAAAAAATAGAAGAAAGTAATATCACAAAAAAAGATCACACAAAAATAGAAGAAAATAATACATCAAAAAGAAAAAAGATAGAAGATAATAAACAATATAAAAAAATATGTGAAATCGAAATGAGCTGCAAGTACATAAAGGTGCTTTCCAGCAATGTGCAAAGGCGACACTGTGTAACACAATGTAAGATTCGGTGCTTTCTAACTACGCTTAAGGTGACACAGCTATACACAGCTTAAATGCTATGTTCAACAGTAGCATATTTTCATCGCAATATGCCAAAAATGCACTCAATACATTCCATTACTCATATCGCGGACATTTTAATAATGTGAAGATAAAATGTAACATCTAGACATTTGCCTAGATGTCCGCGGCCTGGAAGTCAAATACTTGGCATGACCAGGCAAGGTCAAGGTGTCGATGAATAAGAATTATTTAAAAACCGCAAACTAATGAAAATATACGCAATGTGTCAAAGCTTTATTTCATTTGATGAATTAGCTGTACGCCTGCGAAAGACAAGGTATTGGTGTCGATAAAAGATCATAGAATTATTTAAAAACGCAAAATAATGAATGTGTAATCGTATAGTCAGAGTTTTAAATTGACAAATTATCTGAAAGCCTGCGAGAGAGAAAGTATGTTTTTAAATAATTCTTATTCATCGACACCTTGACCTTGTCTGGCCATGCCAAGTATTTGACTTCCAGGCCGCGGACATCTAGGCAAATGTCTAGATGTTACATTTTATCTTCACATTATTAAAATGTCCGCGATATGAGTAATGGAATGTATTGAGTGCATTTTTGGCATATTGCGATGAAAATATGCTACTGTTGAACATAGCATTTAAGCTGTGTATAGCTGTGTCACCTTAAGCGTAGTTAGAAAGCACCGAATCTTACATTGTGTTACACAGTGTCGCCTTTGCACATTGCTGGAAAGCACCTTTATGTACTTGCAGCTCATTTCGATTTCACATATTTTTTTATATTGTTTATTATCTTCTATCTTTTTTCTTTTTGATGTATTATTTTCTTCTATTTTTGTGTGATCTTTTTTTGTGATATTACTTTCTTCTATTTTTTTGTGTTATACTTTCTTCTATTTTTTTGTGTTCATAATTATTATGCCGTGTTAGCGGCTTAATTCAATTCATGTACTTGGCGTAACTTTTTTACTTTTTTGAAGTTTTGGTTGTGATTAAATATTACAGGAAATAATTTTTCATTAAAATTACGTTTGCACAAAATTTCCAAGTTTGAGGTCATTTCATGGTCATAGTGTAATACACCGTTAAATTCGTCTCGACGTCAAAAACAATTTTTTTGGCCACCAGATGGCGCAAAAACAGTGCCGTGTCTAGAATAAGGTAGCAGAGTGGCCAGAGCCCTGAGGCAATTATATTGGCGGGAGTTTACTGGTATTATTGACGGGACGAGTGTTTCATCTTGAAACTTAATTGCTAATGTTTTAAAGGTAGCTTAACCCCTTGCCTTTTCATATGTATATACTAATAATTTTGTAAAATTCTGCGGGGTACTCAAGGTACCCCATTTTTCTGTTACTGAGGCTGAAGACTCCGCCATCTGGTGGCCATCGCGTGCGAATTGGTGCCCCGGATTCACGCACTGCACCAGAATCCTAAACAAAGGGCGTCCTGTCTGGTTTCTGTCACGAGACGTAAACCGTTTTCGGTCCTCCACTTCATCCTTGACTCGGCTATAAAGAATAGGGAAAACCCTCTTCGACGCGACGGAGAATTACGGTCGCGGTCGAATAACCCTACCCGCGAGCTCGCGAAGCGAGCGAGCAACAATAACCAACTAGTTTTTATAAATATTACAGGAAATAATTTTTCATTAAAATTACGTTTGCACAAAATTTCCAAGTTTGAGGTCATTTCATGGTCATAGTGTAATACACCGTTAAATTCGTCTCGACGTCAAAAACAATCCTATGGTGTCCAAAACATACAGTGTCATTTAAGAAAGTCGAAGTGACGAACACGTAGCTCACCAAGTACCTAGAAACATTTGTCTGAAACATTTTTTACTGCACTACTGGAAGTGCCTAAAAAATGGCGACATAACTTAACGGATACACCCTGTGTACATTTATATATTATTATTATTATTATTATTATTATTTTGTACTCAAATATGGACTAACTTGATAATCAAGTAAATCATATGGCACGGTGGCTCAGGTGATAATAGTTCTCCTAACCAGATGTCACACCTCATGAGAGATTCGGTTACCCGGGGACACGACTGTCTTATGAGATACCCGAGTACCCGGATACTCGGCTATTGCATGAGATACCCAGGTAGTTTTGCTCTACCCTGTTATCTCATATACCCGGATAAAAGTCAGAGCTCTAGTTAAGAGAAGCACGGTATAGTAGATAGCCTATGTCTTTTCTGGAATCAAGGGTAGTTTTCTCCATGCCGGACGGGGAACCCCTTGCCAAACACCCTCAAGCCAGGGATCGTTGGCCCCACACCGCACCCCGCGTGACCCCCCCCCCCTCACTTAACCAATTAGTAGAATCCCAGATAGCACTCGGATGTCCGAAGGACGTCCAAAGTACGTCCGTATTGAACCTTCGTATGTCCCAGGGTTGTCCGAATCATGTCCGTATGTCCGAGATACGTCCGAAATATGTCCGATACATGTCCCAGGAAGGTACGATTTACAAAGTGTGACGTACATAGGACGTCCCGTACGGACCAATGTGGGATGTATGTGGGACGTATCTGGGGGACATACAGACGTTATTTGTACGTTCCTGGTACATACCAGGGACATAAGGACGTTATTTGGACGTCCCTGGGTCATATGGCTGGACATATTCAGAACGTTTATAAAACATTAAAATTTCATTTCAATTTTTATTAAATAAACATTTCATATATATATTACAAAAATATTAGATGCATAGTACAATACAATAGTAATATAATATACAATAGTAATATAACAATACAATAGTATACATATAATACAACATATATAATATAATATATATATATATAATACAATATACAACAATCTATTTATCTATATCTAAAAAATCATTACAAATTGTTTGGTTTCCTTTCATGGTCCTCCGCTAATATAAACTAATGTGATCCGCATGGAAAGACTTGTTTCTTTCTGATGAATTAATGTCTTTAATGTATTGTCAAATAAACGGGAAGATTTTTTAGCATGAATATATTAGGTTGGAGGGAAAGCTATGTTGTATTTTAAATAAGCAGGTAATTTTGCTTGTAAATCTAAAACACATGTTAGCTACCGAGTCATTAGAAAACAGGAATTAACAGGTTATCTGAAATATGGCAACATATTATTACAAATAATGGAAATTATATTGTTGATTAATATTAAACATGTATTTTTATAAAGTGATACAAATATTTTCTTTAACGCTAAACCTACCGAGCCTCTGAAGTAACTATGGTACATGTTCTCTTTTACAAATGACAAGATTGATTGTATTTAGACTTTGTGTAGCTATGTACTATTGTAATATGTGCACTACTAAAAATGTCAATACAGTTGTTTCTCATGAAATCAGTTTTATTACATTTCTAATTGTAGAATAAAAAACCTACAACCACTCATTTTAACCGGTGTTGGTAGATTTAGTGCTAATATATGATAGAATTTCCCATTCAACGTAATAATATTTTTATATTTTCCTTTTGTCAGTAATGTTTCAATGACTGAAAATAAATATAAAATAAAAGCTTACCTGAAATCGCAGTGACGTTTCACCAACACAATCCTGACAAGTGGCTTAAATTATCGAATCACTCACACACGCTTTTTATTAACTGGAATATTACAAACACGTGCACAAGGAACGCGTGCTAAACTAACCTCACTTCACGTAAACGCACGGTGATGCGACGCGATGCCGCAGTGGCGTATTTGGCCCAAAAACCGGAATACAATATTGTATCGTTATTTGTGAGTTCATAGTTATAAAAAGGTAGGTTGTTGGATTAGCCTTGACACCAGCTATAACATTATTAGATCAAAAATGTATTCTAACATTTAAAAAATCAAAATGGATTTTGCTTTCCGTAACACCATAATCCGTAAAAATTATACGTACTTGGAACATCCGAAATTGAAGTCCATCGGACGTCTTTAGGACCTAAAAAACGAATGTCCCTGGGACAACCGAAATTTAGGTCCAATGGATGTTCGAGGGACGTCCGTAACGGACGTGGGACGTATGGACGTAAAGTGGACATGAAACGGACGTACGGTGCTATCTGGGATGCTATAAAGAAAAGGTACCAAATGTTACATTGTTTATGGAACCAACTATTAAGCATATGTACTTTTCCCGTTTTGTTCAAGAGTTGTTTTGCACTTCTGCTTTCGTCCGTTTACCACCGACTGAACATTTATGAGGCCCATTATGCCTGCAATGGCTAAGGATCTTCCGTCTTTTACGAAAATTCGTAGACTTGCCGCAACGCCATGGCATCGCTTTGTTAAAGTAGTTTCCATTAGCAATTGAACATTTGATACCTTTTCTTTATAGCTGTTCGGAATTCGAATTATGAGATTTGCTGGTCGTTACGCCAACAGTCGAGCGCTGTTGAATGTGTTCCTTGTTCACAGTAGTAGGGTATACATATAGGCGTGTTCTAATTCAAAGTTATCATTGTAGTGTAGATTTTTACCTTATCAGCACCATCATTTCAGCAGAGTCGTCATGTTGCTCATCGACCCGCCGGTGTCATTTTTCGATAAGGAGGGGAAGGGGGGTTTCGCGAAATAGCGCGATCGCGTGCTTCAGTTTCCCACAGGAACACGTGCACTTTCGTTTAAGTACTTGGTATTAAGTACGTTTAAGTGTGGATATCTGTATATCTAATCTGTAGTACTCCACTGCGATTCGTGTTTAATTCTGTCCTTCTGTATGTTCGACTCTCTGTTGTAGTCTTGCTTAGCGCGGTCGGCGCGGTAGACGCAGCCATAAATCCGATAAGCAAGTCTAGATCCCGATGGTGGTCTAACCAGAGAACGCCGTTTTGAGAAGAATCGAGACTGTAGTAGCATCCTTTCGTGGCTGGTGTCGAGTTGCCACGCCGAGACTGTTGGACACATCGTGATGCTCAGTCTTTTCCTTATAAAGCTTTTCTGATCTAGCGAGTTGTAGTAGCAGTATCCTTTCACGTCTATTTTTTCAGTTTCACTCCTCTTGGTACTCTCTTTTGTTCTACCAATTGGGAGCGTTTTAAGAATTGTTCAATGTAGTTCAATGTCTCGTTTGATGTCGAACGTGTATGTTCGACACTCCGTTCTACACCCGTTCTGTGTCGATGCAAACAAAATATGCAATGTACCCGTTCACGTATCGACGAGACCGACGAGAAAATTGATAATTTAGACGAGTCGCAAATGCAAACGTTGGAGGTGTTGAACGAGAGGGTAAAAAGACGGTATGGACAACATTGTCGACGATCGGCTGGAAAGTGTAATGGAAAACATTACAAGCAACATCGACAACACCGATAAGCTACAATTGGCCTTTCGAAGTATGACAAGAAAAGCACAGAAGCGTTGCGAACGAACAAACGCGGGAAAGACACACACTCTAACATCGGTGAACGTGTGTTGCTCAAAACAAATCCCGTGCCGAATGCAGCAGACCATGAAATCGCCAAATCCTTCCATCTATACGAAGGAGCGTATGAAATGGTACAAAAAAAGAGCAGCAACGTACGTACTGCGATGACCACAGTCGAACGAGATCCGAGGCTCTTTCCACGCGACCAGTCTTCGACGCTACCGTGACTGACAAGAAAGGTACCAAAATGTAAACAAGACACCAAAACTAAGCAGTGGTTTACCATAGAAATGGAAAATTCAAGGAATAGCTCATCCATCCCTGACAGTATAAATAGTCGTGTCTCAAGAAGGAAAGCACAGTTAATTATCTAATCACATGCGAGAAGCTTATCCAATCTTTCGCCGCCAGGACATGATTTCGAAGACAACACAGAAAGGAATGGATCTACGGTAACATATCTCTCCGAATGGTCCGAAAACAAGGAAAAGGCACCAAGGTATTTCAATTGCAACGTCTGTCGGTCACATTGTAGGTATCATGACTCTCCGACCGAGGAACTATCGACAAGAACAGCGCGGTCGAGGAGTTGCAACGAAGATCGCAGGTTCCGGGCAGATCATCAACTCACCGGGTGCGTAAGATCGACCGGGTGCGTAAGGTCCGGACATGTCCTGGGTAATGATCCCTGAGTTCGTCGAAGCGGCCAGCAGACGGACACGCTCCGATGCAGCCATTCCTCCATGGACGAGATCACCGGATAAGGATCTGGAATCATGGGAGATCGTGTCAATGGAGTGCGAACCCCTTGTGGACATCACGACCCTAGATCCAAGGGATCCACTGGGCCTTCTGTCCCTGGCGGAAGAATTAAAGGATCGACTATTGGAAACGCCAGAAATTGCACTAGATAACGCTCAGAGGCGAGAAGAGGCGTCCGTCTGAACAACCGTGGATGAGGATGAGCATAAAACAAGCATTTTTTTCATAAGCTCTATTTAGACATTAGCTCAATGCAAAGTTTCTTTAATTTCTGGCTTTCTGTCTACAATGCAAAAAAATTTGTTTTCTTGTTGCTCATCCTCTTAGTTGAATTTCGATCCGAGTGAAGAGTGTGGTTGCTGTGTGACCGTGTTAGTGATGCTAGTACATCGCAAGTTTACCGCGATCGCTAACATCAGAGCGTGGAACAAATAAGAATTCCAGACGTCGTTTCCCAGGCGACGAATAGATTCTGCGTGCGACGTAGAAAGATTAGGTATGAATCACCTAAGATTCATGACTATTACGCTGCATTACAGAATCAGTAATGTTTTATGATGAAATTTCTAACAAAGTGGTTCAATATACCCTACTTTTATCTCCGAACGGATTCTCAATTTATTTGTCAAATAATCTTAACCTCTCCGCTTTCGAGTGCCTGGAGGCACGAACTCATTCAATCCGTTTATGACAAGTAATTATTTTGGATAATTAATAAAGAAATAAAGTCATACAAAGATGGAGCTACAGAGAACATTAATAAATTAATCATGAACGTGTAAAAGAAACGCATCAACCGATCTTGAGAGAGAGATCCATGGATATGATGTGCAACTGCCATACTCCGTACTGTACATACATGTGCTATACCTGTACCTGTACTTGAACCGTGCTGTCACGCATTATCGATTTCAAGTAGCACTCAACAAGTAATCGGAAAGAAATGACCAGCCGTGAGAGAAATGTTGGAAAAAAATGAGGGATACGATGTATCGAGGAGCGACAGCAAGGAAGACAATACACGCCACTTTCGACGAGGTGGATAGCTGAATCGCTTCAATGACAAGAAAGAAATAGACATTTTCGAATAACTTTATTTTTAAAATAATGTATCGTTACAAAAGAGCTTCTCGAGTAATTTCCAAACACACACACACACACGCAACATTATTTTTTTAAGCTATCTGTTTTGCGCAAACGCCTCGACCGCGATGATATTAGCGCCCGAATCTGCCAGTTCGAAATCGATCAGCGAACTTCGGTCAAAAGATTCGCTCTCGACGATCGCTTTCTCGGTATTCTTCGTGTTGACATCCTTCACCGCAACGACGAAATTCGTAAATTTAGCGGCAACCGTGGGAACATTGTCGCCCCGCACGAGTACATGTTGTACACGCAGAATTCAAGATTGTACAAGTGACGTATAGTTTTTTCCGTGATGTAGCGAGCTACCAGTTCGTCCAGGATAAACGTAATCTCGATACCGCGGTTTTTATAGTTATTTCTACGCAAATGTAATTGCCAACGCGCACATAAATTTTAAGACGCATAAAATAATTGGCGGTTATTGAACATGTTCGCCTCAAGAACCGTGCGATGCGCGAAATCCACGACGACTGTGTCATCGATGATCGTGAAACGGGGCTGCTGTTGAGACAACCCCTGCACCACATTTCAAAAATTAGACTTTTTACCAAACTTTTTTTCACAATTTTTTCACCTTTCTACTTATATATTGTTTAGTCTCCTCTGTCTGTACGGCTCCTCGATGTTCGAATGACTACATTCAGCCGGCAAAGGACACTTATATATAAAGTCGTTATCTCTCTGTTATCATTACTTTCTCACAGATAAAACTAGCTCAGTCCGGTGCTCTTGTCCTTAAGAGTAGACGTGGCTGCTGCAGCCACTGCGCACTTTTCGGTGGGTTGAGATGCCGCAGGTGTAAGTTGCATCGTGTTTCGTATGAGAAAGGCAATGCCGCCGCATTTCGCCTTCCACTCACGATTTCTATCTCTTCATAGTACTTTCAAACCCTCGATCTCGAATATGTGTTCCTGCTTTAGCCACGTTGCTGTTCACATTATTATGTCGCATTTCTGGCAGAAATCTGGTACTGAATCTTTTCTAGCCCTCACACTTCTGCAATTCCACAACCCTACCTCCATGTTGCTGCTAAACATTGTTTAACGGGTTGTTACTATCTTATGCTATAACTAATGTAAAATAAAACGAAAGATAAAAATCTCTACATGTACGGCAAACGCTATCCGATTCCGTTGGCATGTGGTAGGGATGAATGTTGTATTCACTTCGTAAGACTTAAGTAGAAATGATGCAACACTGCCGTTTATCCCATGTCGATATCTTTTCTCGTTTTGTAGCAAATTGCATTTAACTGCGGGGGAATTTACCCCAATATTACCCTTATCGATAGGGGTAGACATTTGAAATTTTACACAATGTTTTTTTTTAGACATAAAACTATGTTTTAAGACAGAAATCAGGAAAATCGGAGCGGGGGCCGCTACCCCATGCTTATCCTGCTATACCCTTTTAAGATTTCCGACGCGATCCAAAGGCAGAATCTAGCACGCGCAACATTTCCGAATCCGATACGTATGCTATATTGAAATAAAGTTAAATTCTCTCTATTTCTTCTCGTGACTCCTCCTTGCTTGCCTCACGCACTCAACTCTGAACGGTGCCGGCCTCAGGCGATCCCGACCGTCGCACATTGTTGCGATCAATACTAATTAGGTGGACAAAACTGATAATGTAATACCGTAAAAAATAGATGCTAGTCATATGAAGTTATGTCTAGACATTAAGAATGTTAACATTTCTCTATCGATAAAAGTCCCAAGGTCTTTTCTGTCGACAGAACTGTGTAAGCATTTTGAATTGATATTTTCCTATATTTTGTAACGAGGCCCATAAAAGCTCATATCTAATTGATATCAATCGATATTTTTAAAATACATTTTGTACTTACTTTTTTGTGTTCTAAAGTAAATTTTTGTAATGAAAACTAACGGCGAAGGTACGGTTTATTGTTCTAATTAATTCCGATAATTATATATATTATAAAGGTTATGTATGCGATATTGATCAAGGTAAAGGTAGACAATCCACGCTAATAAGCGGAAAAATTTTTGTTCGCAGCTTTAGAGCAGACTTTAAACTTTCTTTTCATGCAAATTTTAAAATGCGGAAATGTGCGGAAATTAACAATCTAATCTTTAATAGTTTTCTATATATATCATATATTATAATGTTTGATTCTGATTTATTTACATTTAAATTTCAAATGTAATTGAATGTTAATTTCCTTCAGCTACCACAACAATGTTGAGGTATTATACTATGTAGTCATGTGATTGAGACGAACTATATTGAGGTTTGAATTTACCGCCTAATATGGATTGACCAAACATAGATCACTTGCTTCTAATTGGTCAAATTTCAATTCTTTATTCGTTAGTATGTATTGTTTACTGTGTAACCTTTAACAAGGATTTAGTACATTATCTACCAGCATGGAAGTAACACATTATTCATAAAAGATAAATTTCTTTCCTATATAACATGTAAGAAAAATAAGTTCATTTTCGAGTTCAAAACTTTGTGTTTTCCTTTTCTTTTAAAATACAGTTATTTTTGCAATGTTACACTTTGTTTCAGACGCAAAAATCTCTTGAAAATGATCCTCATCAGGATCGAAACGTCGAGATTTCAACTTGCAAATTTGTTATAAAACATGGAAATTTAGTTTATATTTGATCGAACCTGTGCGCCGAAACCATCTATCTATTGGAAATTAACAATATTTATATTTTTAGTAACAGTGATCGCTGTTGCACGATCTGAATTTTTTGAAGTTTGGAGGGATTTTCGGAAAGACAATCATCTTAATGGATTCTATAGAAATATTTTGGAGGAATCGTGTATAGATACGTTATGCGAAGAAGCAGAAAAAATCTATATGGATTAATTTTTCCAAAATCTGCACACTTAGTATTAGCAATTATAAAGAAGGTTTTTTGCAGCTAGTACCTCGAATCGCAGCACTGTGTGTCTTTCGACGCCGAATAATAGCATTCAATACGATTCGGTGGCTTGGAACATACTTGATTTATGGAAACAATTAATTGGTTAACTGGGAGAGTGGCAGTTATTTGGTTTTCCCAACCCCCATCTAGACAACCACATCTTGATTCCAGAAAAGACATAGACTATCTACTATACCGTGCTTCTCTTAATCATGTTTAAGTCGTATGGTCATATTTGGTACAGTAATTTCTCGATCTATGACCAAGAAACGGGGGTTTAAATGTCATAGATCGTAAAGGGTATGCTATTTTTTTCTCGGAATCGATCGTGACTTCAAAAGAGTGCCGAACATAGAGAAGGACATAATGATACACGAATCGGATGACCGAGCGTGCCGCCGACGCACAGTGGTCCGGATCGGAAAAGATGGTGTCATTTTGTTATAACTTTTGAACCAGTGGAGATATTGCAATGAAATTTTCACTAAAAATATTTTTAAAATAATCTCTTTTAACTATGTGTAATTCAATATTTTTTGCATTTGTTAAACAATAATTTATACTAACTTTTCATTGATATTTTTTATTGAAAAATGAATTGTTCAAATATAGTTTTTTAACCTTTTTTATACATTTTGTGAACAATAATTTTTAGTGTTGGCGTTAATCTTTAACACACAATCGGATGCTTTCCTGTGTAAAAAAGAAGAAATATTTTAAATACATATTGCGAATAAAATAGCACTAATATTATATTCAGTCAATGTTACTACAAATAAAAAAGTAAGCTAATAAAATAAGTATACCATAATTTGTCTTTCGTGATAATCTATGATGGTCGATTGACTTAGTTAATTAATAACTCCACTGCCTCAGGATTCAGTTCTTTAGGTTTTCTCTTATATGTTAATCTTAATCGTGACATGTACGGGTCAGATGTTAATAATAATCTAAAAAATATATCCTTATTCGTGCATAATCTTGACATTTTTCTTGAATTTTTTGCTCTAAATTGTTTAAAATCTTTATGTCTCGTTTCCTGTGCTTCCTCAGAGAGCTGGCCGATGGGAAGCAATGCGTGTTTTATTATTTCTTGGCCATGCATAAGTATTTTATGCACAGATGCTGGCATATAATACTAGCCATAGTAAGTGACGAAATATTTCGCTGTGCTCTGTGTTGTACTTTCCAAATTTTTCAGTATCTATTTCGTAAGGGGAGGAAATCACTTGCAATATTATGTGGAACCTTTTGATTAATTCTATATGTATCCCTGTAATTTCGGCCGAAACTGCTTCGTTTTGGAAAAATCGTCTAGCGGTATTTCCGTCATTGGACGAACCCCAACCTTGTTTGACATAGTCAACCAGCAATCCTGTTTTCTCCTTAAATGTTTTCTGAATATATTCTTTTCTTTCTTTTCGTATTTTCTTCATCTCTGGTGTCTTTGCTATCCATTTCTTGAAGGGTAAGTTGTAAGATATGTGTATCAAACATTCGAAGCAACGTATCCAATCATGAAGTGATGAGATACCAAAACAATAATTATTGTTGTTACATAATTTAGAGTTTATGACTTGCAAGTTATTCATCTCGGTTGGTTTCGCGTTACATATGTAACATCTCATTGCCGATGTAGTGCCAGTTAGAATATTACAAATTTTGTTGTCGACCATAGTAAAAATCATAGTGTACTCTATTTCCACATTATTTATGTTGAGTACGAGTTACTGTATAAAAGAACACGTTAAAATGAAAACAGTTTTAATGAGAGTCGTATGGTGCGTAGCACGTACCAGAGACGAGTGAACATCAAAAAAATAAAAAAGTATAGAATAGCGTTAGAGAAAAGACTATCGATAGAAACGCGCGGAGCGGCCCGTTTCTAATGCGCACGCATCAAAACGGAGCACGATTAATACGTGAAATAAAAGAGCCCGAAGTATGTGACTCTATGTCACTCCAACAATTTATTTTAAATGGTCTTAAATTCTGTATTTCGCTGCTTATAGCATCTACTTCCTTCTCGATAACTTGTTGAGTTTTCTTAACAAATTCGAATTTAATTGGTCGACAGAACCATGGCGAGGAAGGTCGGGGATTTTGCCACAAAATTTCAGAATTTTATTTATTTTGTAGCCTTAGAGGAACTAGGCTGGAAATGAAAACAGCGTCATCGTCGTTGCTTATATTCTGGTCTATATATTTTTGTTTGTATCTTAGCTGTCCTGCAGCTCCATCGCAACCCCATTTGCATGTTAATACTAACCGTGCATCATTTATTGAATCATTTAAACTTTGTAGTATCCGCGAAGCTGTATGGTCCAGCACACTTTGGACTTTTACTTTGGCAGAATTTTCAGATATGCATATACTATCTTCTGATGGGTAACATTTTTCTTTTTCCTTCAATAATTGGAAATATGATGGCCATATATACTAACATGAGATTAATGCCCCCTCGAAATCATGCAAGTTCCATCTGATGCATCTCTTCCTAACACCAATAGCAGCCGCGTTACTCAGGTGTTCTGTTTCTGCGGACTCACCCTGTATATTCAAATTAATTTACATATATCTTTATTTATTTCTTATAATGTTCATATTTGGAAAACATTTGATCAGCCATACGAGCCGTTTTACGCAAGCGAAACTCGTCACGAAGTAACATTGACAGCTTTGAACAATGATAATTTGCAAAGGGGGACGCGGGGGGACATGTTTCTTACATAATTGTATTCGGGAAAGTATGCTGAAAATGATCCAATTTGTTAGAAAACGGGACTCGTTGGGACTTCCTAGATATTCGTTGTCAAATGTAAAAAATTTGGCCAATTTTTTTACTTCATTGATTATTAATTTTTAACATATTGTGAACAATAACTTTAGTATCGATGCTGATTTTATAACACAAAAGAGTGCACTTCATCGTAAAAAAAAAAAAATAAAAAATATTAAATGGTGTCATCAGGGCACTCGAAGAAGAGAAGCAATTTTCTTGATGAAAAGTACTATCTCTAAACAGTCTACCTTTAAGTACTCGGCCTAATTACAATTCTTGGTAAACTGCATTAATTTTTTCATTTTCGAGGTTGACGAACATTTAGGAAGCAATACAAATTTGTTAGAAATCGATATGAGAAAGTTGACTTTTGAGCTAAAAGACACCAACTTTTACGATCCGGACCACTGTGCGACGTCGACGCAGTTGAAATGCCCGCGTGTGCTCACAATGTAACGGCATTTCGAAATGCCTTTATTCATTACATGTTTAATTACATATTTTCCTATGGGAGTTTTACTGCCTTATTCCTGGCATTTTTTCTGATTAAAATAACACCAAACACGATATACATGTACTCCAAAATTTATGATTTATCATAAACTCAACATGTGCTATACATAGCATAGGTTTAAATAAACAACGTAACATCTCGAAAATATGTTCTCAACGAATCAGACTTGAATTTTACAAATTAATTTCGTCTTGTATATCCTACAATTACTCCATATCCTCAATTAAGCCATATCCTCAATTAATTAATTAAATATAGTTGAAAATATATTGTGACGTGGCGTTTTAGCCAACGTCCTCCGTTACCGAATAACGGAAGACCGGGTCACCTTCCACTGCCGGAAAATCGGGGCGAATTATGGCGAGCGCTCTCCCTGGGTACGACCCATGGGCGAATTTTTCATATTTTTGAGTGTCGCGCCAATTTGCGCGACGCACATTTGCAGGACCGTCACCGGGTCCCGAGAGGGCCCGGAACACTATTCCCCGCGGAGGAAATCGAACGCGAAAGACGCTGGCGAAGGAAAGAGCCGCCGAAGAATCGACACGGCCCAGGACCAACAACCTGGAGGCGCCACCAAAGAGCAGAAACGGCCAAGAAGAGATCTCAGCTGCTTTGGCGTCGCCTCAACCGGGAAGCAACGTGGCCCGCTACCGGATTGGCCGATGTCGATCGTCAGAGAGAGAAGCGGCGAATCAGCGTCAGCACTGCCGGAGAAGCCGCCAATCGCCGGACGCCAGGAACCGTCGCGCTGAGCGAGACCCATGCCGAAATTCGGGCCACGATAGGACTAAGCGTTCCGCGGGGAGAAGCGCGCGGAAAGGGGGGACGCCTCACTGCCGCGTTCCCGAGTCAACCAGTGCGTGGATCCGGGGCACCAATTCGCACGCGATGGCCACCAGATGGCGCAAAAACAGTGCCGTGTCTAGAATAAGGTAGCAGAGCGGCCAGAGCCCTGAGGCCGTTATATTGGTGGGTGTGTACCGGTGTTATCGGTAGGACGTGTGTTCTGTCTTGAAATATAATTGCTAACGTTTCAAGGGTAGATTAACCCTTTACATTTTCATATGTATATACTAATAATTTTGTAAAATTCTGCGGGGTACTGCGGGGATAAAGGTACCCCATTTTCCTGTTACTGAGGCTGAAGACGCCGCCATCTGGTGGCCATCGCGTGCGAATTGGTGCCCCGGATCCACGCACTGGAGTCAACGCGCAAGAGATCACTCTCTCGTAAGCCATTAGTGCGACCGCCCGCAAATTTGTAATCGCGGATTGACTTCCAGTTTTTGGCGACGCACGCTGCCGGCGAAGAAGCGAGGCGAGGATCCCGCTCTAGCGGTTAAAGTGCCGGTGGTAAGTTCTGGTCGGATTCCCTAACGATAATTAGAGTCACTCTCCAATTAGGCATTGTAAGCGACTGACTTAGAAAACCACGAGCGTAATTTAAAACCTTGAGACGTACGCTGCCGGGAAGTCACGAAAGGCCCGACCTCGTCGCGGACGTGCGATCGAAATCGTGTGGTAAGTTTCCGTCGGATTTTCTTTCGATATTTAGAGTGATTCTTGTTCGCGTTGGCTCGGTGTGCGTGACGGGTTCGCGATCGCGTCGCGGAACTTCGACGTTGCTCTGCGGCTGCCGGTTGCAGCCAGTTCGCAAGCAAAATCATCGGTAGGCGCGCGGGGAAATTATTTAGCGAAGTGCCGGGCACTATATGTCGAATTAGCGAGGATCCGCGCGTCTCCGTAACGTTCACATCAACCTCGTGTCGTCCCACGGTGGGACGCCGCCCCGTGCTCGCGTCGTATTCGCGATACAAGTGCCGGTCGAGAGAAGTCAATTGTAGCGCGTTTTCCATCGGAATCCGGGCGTGAAACGCGTGAATCGCGTACGCTAACGCCTCGATCGCGTATTGCCGGGTTCGACGCGATTTCGAAGGAGTCCTGAAGGACAAGGCGCGCGAGCGAATAACATCCGTCGCCGAGAATTTGTTACGCGCCGGTTAACCTCCAAAACGTTGCCGGTGTCGACCAGCAGCGCGATTATAACATCGATCGCTAATAAATTGTGGTTAACAAGACAGTGTCTACGATATTTCCCAAGACGGTACCTTAGCCTGTTGGCCAACCCGCCCCTCCCTTATTCCTAAAGGCGTTCGGAAATCAGAGATAGGGATCGTTTTGATGCACGATCAACGCACCTCAACCCAGGTTAACGTACCTCAACAGGTTGAGTACCAGTACGGCGTGCAATTGCAGTTTCACGCCACTACTGGTTGAGTACGGTCTTCTAGCTGACCGATTTTGAGCTGACATTTCATCGCAGGACGTGCGACGGGATCGGTCGAATCCGATCGCGCCGACGCTCCGCAATAAAAATGTCAGCTCGTACCCTTGACAGTCCGGGCCAGACACCACTGCCACCTCGAAGCCAACGCCGTTGTTGGGGGGCAGCCGACGGAAGCCTATTGGCCGATCGTCGGCCGCCGGGCTCCCCAACCCCGAGGTACCGAATTTTGGACTCGGGTGGTCCATTTCGAGGGGGAAACTGTGCGCCGCACTTTCGAAACACGTCCAGAAAGTCGAGTGTCGAGAGCACAGGAATCACTAGTCACCCCCCATTTTGGTTCTGCAAAACCGTTAAGCTAATTCATGCAGATTGCTGAAATGGGACATGCAAAATTAGCAATTAGTAGGGGCTGGCGTTGAATAATGGAGCGCGTTTCAGGTGGGAGATAGGGGCAGATTAACTATCGTACAGCTCAGTCTGAGGGACTGGCTGTATTTCTTTTCGCTGCAGGACTTTACGTGCAAAGTTACTGAAATGCACACCTAGTTCTTTGCTGACAAAAGTTGGTAGGGGAGGGGGCCAAGGGAGCCCTAATCTATTGACAGCAAGTTCCAGGGGCGCTCTTTCCGCTGCATAAAGCCTGCAGCGAAGGAGAACGTGGGTGGAGAATTCAGATTCCTCACCGCGGGCGCATTCCGGAGATTCCACGAAACCGAAGTAATGTAGTTTCCCACGGAAATTGCCGTGGCCGGTAAGGAATTGTGTGGTGTAGTGAGTGATGGGGACGTGGCAACTGGCTCTCTCCGCCAAGCTTGGGAAGAACTCGAATGTGGTCCTTCCCTTGGTCGAAGAGATCCATCTATTTTGCCAAGTGTTAATGGTTTCGGCGCGGAGGGATTCTAGGGTTTCGCGTTTGTAGAATTCTGGGTCGTCGTGGTTGGCGGGATCGAATGTAATTTCGCGATGCGTAAATGGAATATCTTTCCTGACAAGGAAGCGATAACGCTTCTCCGTCAGGTAGAGATCCAGTGGGATTTGGTCGGCGAGTACGCAGAGTGCATCTGTGGAGGTTGTGCGATACGCAGCACATACTCTGAGAAGAGCAGTGCGCTGCGCACTCAATAGATAGGATATGCGCTTTTGGTTGAGCTTGTGGGCCAAGCCAATCGCACCATACGATATAATTGGAAGGAAAATGCCTTTGTATAGCAAGGCACAGGCTCGGAAATCGTATCCCCATTTGGATCCTGTTAGAGCGGACATGGAGCTAAACTTCGCTCTCGCGTGAGCCGTGATATACAGTACGTGCTCAGAAACACTCAACGAGTGATCATACACCACGCCCAGATACCTCATGCTGCTAGCGAAGCGAAGCCGAGCATCCTCAATGGATATGGCAGGCGGTCTACGGAGATCCAAGCTACCTCGCACACGCAACATTGTAGTTTTGTGTGCAGATAGGGATAAACTTTAATATAGCAACGAATGTCTACATATACGAGCTCGTGGGCCTTAGCCAGCTCTGACTGGGCGAAGCTTTATTCGGCTTATGCCGGTCGATGTTAGTTAAGCGCTTGGCACCACTGCGAAGAGAAGCGTCCGTAGATGGAAATGGACTGGACTTGGAAAAACCCCTTCTTCACCAGTTAAGGATCACGAGAAGGGTAACTTTAATATAGCATACGGATCGGATTCGGAAATGTTACGCGTGCTGGATTCTGCCTTTGGATCGCGACGGAAATCTTGAACGGTGCCGAACGGGAGCCGCCACGTACGGAGATCTCCTACGCGTTCGTCGGAATAACTTCACGCGGGAACATGCACGGATCGCGACGCGTAAGTTAGAATAGGCGATACAATCGTGGAAACGATATTCGATAATAATCGGCTGAATCAATGAATCAAATCGCAGGGATTATCGCAAACGAGAATAGAATGAACAGAGAGGCCCTATGTCCACGGAGCGTCGCGTCAGAGACGCGTACGCGACAAAACATCGATTGCTGTACGATTCAGTGCTGCAACCAATGTAAAATAATTGACGTGTGTCCACGAAGCGTCATCGTCGCGTAATCGTCGCTGCATGCTGTCGTCATTTTGATTAGCGTACGATGCCGCAATCGTCTATACACGCAGCGTAGAGCAGACTTCACGTCGTTTACCGAAAAGCAAACAAAGATGTCGAGTGACGAGGAGGACGTTATTCTTTATCTTTATAATTATATTCGACGGAGAAGAAGAAGAACAAGAAAATTCTGGGTGCACCCTTACATTCGCAATAATATTAACTGCAGAATATTTTTGGCTGCAAGGGAGTTGGCAGAAGACGATGCTAAATTTCAAGCAACCTTCTCCGCAAATTCTACGAGATTACGTGGCAAATTATTTTTTAAAACCGCAGGTTGCTTTGCCATGGCAATGGAGTGTATGTACTAATTGAAAAATACACACCTGCAACGATAAGATTCTTGTACTTAGTCTTGAGCATTCTGTAAAATGCTTGAAATTTAACATCGTCTTCTGCCAACTCTCTTGTTGTCACAAATATTCTGCAGTTAATATTATTGCGTGTCCCCGTCGCCGGCACAGTTTAAAGTCCCGTGCGTCATCACAATAAAACACCAAGACCTTAGCTTCTTTATTTTCGATGATATCATTATGGAACTTTCACCAACATATTCGTGGCATTTCTCTGATTAAAATAATACCAAACACGATATAATTTGGCCAATATTTAGTGGTTTAATCGACGATGAAAGTTTCGAACGCAACGAAGAAGAGCGTATTGGAAAGAAAGAGACGCGAAGAGTCGCCGTCGCCGGCATAGATCAAACACGCTGTCCTTCTTGTAAGTAAAACTTTCATCGTCGATTAATCCACTAAATATTGGTCAAATTATATCGTGTTTGGTATGATTTTAATCAGAAAAATGCCAGGAATAAGCCAGTAAAATCTCATAAAAAAATAATGAAAATTAAGTAGTTTGAAAATTCGATTCACTCGAGTCAATGTAGTGGTGTTCACACCGATATACCCGAGCCGACATCAAACATCGCCGTCTTGCTGCCCGGCGCAGCGTTGACAGGCGGTGGAATGGGTAGGCACTGGACTACGATTGCAGAGGCGACCGAGGACTACGATTGAGAAATTACTGTATACTATTATATAAGATACTAACAATGTTCAACGTTAAACGATGTTCAGCAGCAACTCGAAGATAGAGTTGTGGAATTGCAGAAACGTGGCTGAAGCTGGAACTGATGAGTGAAAGACGAATTCCAATCGAGGAAACGATATTTGTCGATATTTTATTTCACGTTAGTATATAGTTGAGATGAAAACTATGGACAAGTGTCGCAAATGGTTTCGCAGACACATCAACTCAATGCTGAGTTGCATTAATTATAAATCCCGTACGAAGCATACATTGTCGGTACGCGGGAAATTTAAGTTCAGATCGACGTATTCCTTCGTCGAGCGTCGGTAGAGGTTTATACGACCACGGCAGCATGAGAGCCTCGACGCTTCGTTGGGTAAATGTCGAATCAGCGTTTATTAGTCAAAAATGACTGGTTTGCCGTTGCCAAGCGAACCTGCGACTGACAGATTGTTAAATTTTCAGAGCAGACCAGTATCGACGAACACGTAATCTACAACCACAGTCAATGGCACGATTGACAATTGACGAATAGATATTAACAGGAAAGGTAGTGTGTCATCTTAAAAGAACAAAAAAAAGTACATGCAACAACGCTTGTTTTTTTTTAAATTATTCTGAAACTTTCAGTTCGTTGTTGGTATACGCGTGTCATTGTGTTAGCGGGCCTTTTATATTTGAACGTGACACACTATAGGAAAATGATCCGAGCCGTTACTGTTGTCCAGTTGCTCAGTTTCTATAATGTCAGCTAAGTTGGAACAGGAAATAACTAGGTCTACATTGCTTGGTCGTTGGTTCGTATTTGGTATACGCGACATTTCATTTTTATTGTGCACTATAAAATTGTGATCATTGACAATATGGTTAAGCCTCCTTCCGGATATATCCGACTCAGCACAGTTCCAGGCGGTATGACGAGCGTTAAAATCACCCGCCAGTATCAAGTTCCCCTGACGATTCAGTTCATCAAAGAACTTGTTCCATTCCAGTTGAGGCAGGGATTTATCGGGTGGCCTGTAGCAGGCGACTACCAGAATTTCACGCGATGCTATAAGGACTTTTAATGCGCTAAACTCTGTATTGCGGTCTGAACATTGAATCTGTGAACGTTCAAACGGAATCGTGTTTCGTATGACAAACGCAATGCCGCCGCCTTTTCTCTTCCACTCATGCTTTCTATCTGTCCTTATTACATGGAAGCCCTCGATCTGGAATACGTCTGCCGGCTTTAGCCAGGTTTCTGTTAATATCGTTATGTCGCACGTCTCACAGAAACCTCGTACGGAATCTATTCGTCTCCGCACGCTTCTGCAATTCCACAAGCCTATCTTCAAGTTGCTACTGAGCATCGTTCAGCGGTTGTATGCTACCTTATACTATATAAACCGAGTGTTGAAAATCTCGGCATTTAACGCAAACGCCATCCGATTCCGTCGGTACGTCGTCCTCTCATCGTTCGAGTTACGCGTCGCGATCCGCGCGTTTGCTCGCGTGAAGGTATTCCGACGACCGTGTAGAACAGGCCCAGGCGCGGTTGGCTCCGAAAGCAGACATTGCTGCTTCTCCTCTTAACTTGGTAGCCAAGTCAGTCCGCATCACGGCCACTGCGACTCTTCCCTTAGCAGCTAAGGCTAACGCTAAGCTTTCGCCGCGTCAACATCTGTTTTCCAAGCCAACCGCGCTCGGGCCTGGCGTAGAAGATCTCCGTACGTGTCGGCTCCCGTTCGGCGCCGTTCAAGATTTGCAACGCGATCCGTATGCTATATTAAAGTAAAGTTAAACTCTCTCTGTTTCTTCGCGTACCTCCTTTCTGTTTTCCTCACGCGCTCAACTCTGAGCGGTGTCGACCTCAGGCGATTCCGACCGTCGGTCGTCGCCGAATAATGGCATTCAATACGATTTGGTGGCTTGAAACATACTTGGTTTATGGAAACAATTAATTGGTTAATTGGGAGAGTGGAAATTACCCGGTTTCCCCTCCCCCATGGAGCTAACCACCCTTGATTCCAGAAAAGACATAGCTTATCTACTATACCGTGTGTTCGGGATTCCGAATGAATTCCGACGGGCGAAAGGATGACGGTTCCCATACTACAACGCGAGATGATTGAGCTACACGGTTTTCTTTTCCTTATTTAACGTCGCTCTCAACTCTTAGCTGAGGTTATTTCGCGACGGACCCTACAGTTTGTGAAGTGGGCTCCGGAACCACCTAGGGAGGCAGAGCAGCCGGGCAGCGGGACTCGAACCCGGGACCACCGATTAGCAGTCGCGCACTCTATCCACCGAGCCATTGCCCTCCCACCAGCTACACGATTTGTTGGCACATGTCACGCTACCTATGAGTGACCAATATCGAAACCGAGCTAATTGTCGGGAATTGGCTGGTGTAATATGCTCGCGTGTGGTGTCGCGCACCGTCTTCCTTTCCCCACTCTCATTATTTCTCTCGCCGAGAAATACTCACTCTTTTGACGGGTCTTCGTGGCTAACCACGTAGCTACACACTAGGGTGGACCTAAGCTATACTTGGCGAAAAATTTTTATCGAGATACAAAGCACGACGCCCCACAGTGGGACGGATTGCCATTTTAAGGCCGGATCTCCTTTGCGCGTCTCGACGCAACGTTTTGCGATCCATACTCCATTCGTCGTAGCTCTTTTCTATACCTCTGGACGCACAAGCTTGCGTTGCTATGATGCGATTTGGTATGTCTATCCTTGTATTTCATTTGCGAAGAAAAGCGAAAGAGCATCGCCCAAACTCAAACACGTGCGTCGATCGATTTGCGATATGTGTACGGCACACACGTTCACGTTTGTTTTTTCGCTTCGAGACCTCTGAATGTTGCAATAGATTCAAACGCACACGTTTTTTGACCCACTGCTTCCGAGGCAGTCCAAACGCAAAGCCATGCGTTTGTCTGACCACCGATGTCATCGATGCCATTAAAATTATTTTTCATTTCTTTGATTTTTGCTCGCGACCCTAGCTCGTAACAAATAGTTGGTGTGTATTCATATAAATTTCAATGGAAATGATTTCATAATTTTGTAAATGTCAGTTTAATTTATTTGAAATAACGACATTTTAAGTGTATACAATTTTGTTTTTACTATAAAATCTCCTAAAAACTAATTTCTATGGGTTTGTAAGCTCTAGTCTTACAATTTAATGGAAAAAGGTTGACACGTTTTTGTACAACTCTGTAAAATCAACAATTTTTAAGATGTCGAAAAATCCTTTGAGATTCATTCATAGATCACTAAAGACTAGGGGTGTGCGAGTACCCATAATTTACGAGCTGAGCTAAACTTGATTCGATTGCTAAAGACAACAACATATTTAAATTTAAACAAAATCCGGAACAGTAGTCCGGAAAGTGTCCATTTTCGCGTCAAATTATATATAAATATTTATTTATTATACATTTATATATATATATAAATATTTATTTATATATATATTTAATAATAAATAAAATGTATTATTGTATTATATTTATTTAATTAATATATAATTAATTTTATTATATCTGTAATATAAATATTTATATATATAAATTATTTATATATATATATATATATATATATATATATTTAATGCTTAACCATTTATTAAAATAATAACTTAAATTGATAGAAACATGACACAAAACAAAATCCACTTGGGATTTACTTAGTCTAAAAAATTCTATAAATGTTTTATCGTGTTTGAGTAAATGATTTTCTATTAGTATGTTTGCATAACCCTCTTTATGCCGATTTTTGTATATGCTTTTCATTTCTCTTCGTCGTTTTCTTATTACACTTCTTTGAATAATCATTTCATCTTCTATTTCTTCAAGCATTAGCAATAGTATTTGTAAAAACATTTTTTTTTGCTTTGCGTTTCGGCTTTTTATACGTACAAATGTTTCTGATTCGGTAAATCAACGACGTACTAAAAATGCGTTCGGGGAGACCACGATTGACAAAACATTATCGTGGAACATTCTAGAATGTTCCTATGAAAAATGGAATATTGTTTCTTGGCGTAGACGCACGCGTCTAGACGCAGTTCTGATGTGAAGTATGACGAATGGAGTATAAGTGACGCTAGAATAACAAAACGCTGCGTCGCACAGTGTGACGTTTCGAACATTTAGGAGCATTTAATTCTTAATAGTGTTGTTTCCTTTTTTTTATCATGTATTTTGTTAAAATTACTCGAAATATGATTATTTCTAATAACTTTAACATGATTTTTGTTGTATTGGCCGAAAATACGTATTTTAACTTTTGCAAATTACTGCGTGAATGGGTATTTAATTTAAACGATATAAGGAAGTTGCAAACACAGTCTTACATAAACATATTCAAAGTTTTAATAAACTAAATAGATGTAGAGAAATACACTCTGAACAAGAGCTTTCCATTTACAACACCAGATACATATGTATCTATTCCTTTCAACTGTCAGAACAGGAGTCGACTTCATCGTATTCAGACGAACAATCACTATCGTCTTCTGTACTATTTAATTTAGGCACTGCAAGTAATTGTAGTATTCCTCGGGTAAGAATCCCTTTTCTTCTTGTGGGAATGTTCCTTAAACTGGTAATCAGAGGGTCTGACGATATGAGCAGCCTATTCATAAGGTCTGCATTCGTGGCAATCCTTGAAAATTTTCTCGTGAAAAGTTCACGAAATCTTCTATTATCTTTATTTCTCGCCTCTTGTGCTTCCTCCAAATGTTGACCAATCGGAATAATACAAGAGGCAATTACAATTTTTCCATGATATAGCACTTCGTGTACGGTACTTGGCATGTAATACCAAGAATACATTTTTAAATATAAACTTGAAGTATCATTGCCATATTGTTCAAATTTGTTGGCATTTATAGCAAATCCACAGTTTTTAACACTTCTAAAATAATATAGTGTGCAGGCTTATAAACACGTTCTTGCTCGGATAAACTGTGTTAGACGACTAGCGACTGCACGAGGTTATACTGCCTATGACTGTGGAAAACAAATGAAAACTGCCAAAGACGCAGACCAACGCAGAATTTTTTTTCATAGCCGGCTAGACAAGACTTCAATGTATACTGACTATATAGTTTGAAGTCCATATTCGCCCATATAAGACAGTTTTACTCTGTAGAACATTGGTACATACTGAAAAGTTCTTCGAGTTCGTATGATTATTAATCATAATAGACTATATGTATAATATTTAAAAACGAAAAATATTGTAAACACACCACAAAGGATTGAGTAATCACTAAAATAAATATTATAAAAATTGAAGTTCAAATACACACACTTTTATTCAGGTAAAGTATCGCTGCGGATTGATGTATTTTCACCATTTGTATAGGCAGTCGAGTTCATTCGAGGCTTATTTTTCATATCTGAATGCGATAAAAAGTTAAAAACAATATCGATTCTGGGTTACGGAGGTATTGCTTTCAAGGTAAGAGTAAATACGTAATTTTTAAAAAATGTTCAATTTCGGAATTAAACGACCCTAAATGATCGAAACGTTACACTGTGCGTCGAGACGCGTAAAGGAGATCCGACCTTAAGGGTGTAGATCCGCTCTCTAGTGTGCATGACTCACACAGCGTAGATCCATATACATGCACGAGGATTGCAAGGGTCCGGCAAATTACAAACTATGCCCTTTTACTGCATATTTGCGACCCGTACGACGTCACAATCGTTAGATGAAAGATGAGTCTAGCGCGCTATGAAGCTACAATTTTGAAATTATGCGCTATAGAGGCGTAATCGACTTTATTAGACAGCAAACAGCTGAGCATCGAGTTGAGAGGCATGCAATATGGCGGTACTACGACTCCCTACGAACGCTTATGTCTATTTCAGCTAAGTCAGTCCCCAACGAGCCGAGTTGTCGGGGTTGTATCGGTAAAACAGAGGGAGGCTCTGCGAAGAGGCCCGACTAGCCGTCCCACGATGCGCTCGCACGGGGCGAATGAGAGGTTCGGTATTTGAGAAAACACAAGTTTGCTATGCACATTTCGGTGCTCTGCGTAGTCGCTATCGCTAGATGAAGGATCAATCTAGCGCGCTATGTCCCTACAATTTCGAAATTATGCGTTGTAGAGGCGTAATCGACTTTATTCGACAGCACTTTCGGGAGGCTCTCGTTCCGGGGCGCTCTCGCACACGAGTAACCTCGGTCGGAGCGTCCGTGTGCCTGAGCGTGCGAGGGAGGTTCGGTATTTGCGAATATACAAATCTGCCGTGCACATTACGATGCTCTGCGTGGTCGCGATCGCTAGATGAAGGATCCATCTAGCGCGCTATGTCCCTACAATTTCGATATTATGCTTTACAGAACGGCAATCGACGATATTCGACAGCATTTTCGGGAGGCTCCGCAAGCAGGCTCGACTGACCGTCTTGAGGCACACAGACGCGCAAATCCCGAAAATCCTTTCGAATATCGTCGATTGCCGTTCTGTAAAGCATAATATCGAAATTGTAGGGACATAGCGCGCTAGATTGATCCTTCATCTAGCGATAGCGACTACGCAGAGCACCGAAATGTGCATAGCAAAGTTGTGTTTTCGCAAATACCGAACCTCTCATTCGCCCCGTGCGAGCGCATCGTGGGACGGCTAGTCGGGCTTCTTCGCAGAGCCTCCCTCTGTTTTACCGATACAACCCCGACAACTCGGCTCGTTGGGGACTGACTTAGCTGAAATAGACATAAGCGTTCGTAGGGAGTCGTAGTACCGCCATATTGCATGCCTCTCAACTCGATGCTCAGCTGTTTGCTGTCTAATAAAGTCGATTACGCCTCTATAGCGCATAATTTCAAAATTGTGGCTTCATAGCGCGCTAGACTCATCTTTCATCTAACGATTGTGACGTCGTACGGGTCGCAAATATGCAGTAAAAGGGCATAGTTTGTAATTTGCCGGACCCTTGCAATCCTCGTGCATGTATATGGATCTACGCTGTGTGAGTCATGCACACTAGAGAGCGGATCTACACCCTTAAGGGATGCGAAGACTATAACTTTCCGTACCGTTGTTTTGTTCGCGCAGGTATACGGTTCTCGCTTCAAATATTGTTCGTACGATGGAACACTAACTTATATCTATACATAACCAGAGAGAGAGAGAGAGAGAGAGAGAGAGAGAGAGGGAGAGGGAGAGAGAGAGAGAGAGATAGACCGAAAATATATTTACAATAGTACATCTATGTCAAGTTCGAATTTAAAAAAAATATAAAAAGTTTCACACGCATACATACACACACACACACACACAAATGCACACCGGCGACGGCGACGACAGCGTCACTGCGTTAAAAACGGAGCCGGACTGTCCGTATTATTCGTTTCCTCCAATAAGACTTGTTGCAGTCGCATGCGTGTCTGCAAAAGCCGATGCGTGGGTACGGCCCGCATATGAGGCAGCAAACTCATCACAAAATGATAGTGGTCATCTTCATTTTCGGTTTTGTCCTTCCGGAGTTTTTCCAGGTGGTCCAGTTTTCGTTGCTCGATTAGCAACAGCTGGTTCCGTGTTTCGGCTGAATTTCTCGCCCTTTTCCGCTACGATGGTCCATTGCCTTCGCAATCCGTCTCGATAACAGCGACATCGGTCGAATCGCTTGGAGGGTCTTCCGGTGTTTCCGGTGTATTGGAAACATTTCCAACCATCGCTCTGCTCGAGTATGAATCTTTTAGAAAATTCATGTGCTCGAAGAAGCGCCACGTCGATTCTCCTCCTGCTCGAGAACCCGTTGGCTCATCATTTTTTTCAGCTCTCGTCGGTGGGTGTCTTTCAAGCGTTGCCACTTAACCCTCCGATGTCCGACAACTTTTTCAACGGTCAAAGCCCGACAAGGTCCCCAGGGTCCTTCTCTATTAATATGGCGTGAGATGCATATAATAGTCTTTATTGTTAACTCTGATAGTGCTATTTCGATTTTTTGTGTTGCTATGTTTGTTCCTATGTTGCAAAATGTGTATG
The DNA here is from genome assembly GCA_963971365.1 of Lasioglossum villosulum. Lineage (NCBI taxonomy): Eukaryota > Metazoa > Arthropoda > Insecta > Hymenoptera > Halictidae > Lasioglossum > Lasioglossum villosulum. The sequence continues at coordinate 26,166,961 of OZ020495.1, read as the reverse complement.
GATATATATTTGGGCAGATAAGAATAATATAATAACAATATTATATTTAATTTCTTGGTGCTACTTCGGTGACTACTGCGTCTGTAGCGCTACAAGTATTACATTTTTTTAGAACAGTGGAATGTTCAACACACACAGGATTTCGGCAAACAAAACAAATATAAGCAGTCTTGCGTTGCTTATTCGAAGCGATAATCTTAGCAGAAGATTCCTTCATTCACCGTCCCCGAACGCGTACTGAAGTCACTGACAAACATTTCATAATTTCACTGCTAAAGGTCACGTGAAGGTCAACATATTGCAACTCGTTGGATTCGTTTTTGAAGTGAAACTTTTGAAGTGAAACTTCTTATGGCGCGTTGGGGGTAAATCCGATTGATGTAACGGAAATGAGGCCCGGAAGTGGCTAGTGCGCAGACTCTCGTAGGGTTTACGAGAGAGTGAGACAGAGAGCATGAAAGCAGAAGCCTTATATCATTCTTAAAGTGCGTCACAGTTTGTTTTTTATTTACATAAATAAATAATAATAATAAACAATGATAAAATGATTTTAAAAAAATGCAGAACGTAAAATAAATACGATCGACGATAAAACGAAAATGTGAGTTCGAAGTGGCTAGTGCGCAGACTCTCGTGCGGTTTGGGAGGGAAATTATTGTAGTGCGTCACAGTTCGACAGCACGTGCAAGTGTATACGTTTCGAATAATTCAAAGACAATTCAATAGATGTAATTATTATTATATTACTTTTTGATAAATTGTTTTGTTTTTTGGAGATATTCGTCTTTCGAAAACTGTGCGGAAGAGAAATAAAAAGAAGAGGTATGTATATAAATTACAAAATTACAGTTGAATTACATGGTTATGTTACCACAGCACGTGCAACTACGTTTGCATTAATTAAAATAATAATATAATTAAATCTATTACAGACATATATTGGAGATATACACATTTCAAAACCTACCGTTTGCGGAAGATATTAAATAATAAATAAAATATATCAGTAAAGAAGAGGTATGTATACATATTACAAAATTACATTTGAAAATCTATAGTCAATCTATATATAATCTATATATGCCTTGAGGTGCAAACATAGCTAATGATATTTCTTACAAAATAAATCAAGTTACAACAGATGTTTGAACTGCGATCCATTGTTCTACGATATAGAGCTCCGCTCTTTGTGCGAGACTCTTCATTGTCGCCATAAGAAAAACATCTCCTTTTATGCTATTACCTGCATTTGTTATGTGATTCCAAATTGTATTAATTAAAATAAAATAATAATAATATAATTAAATCTATTACAGAGATATATTGTTGGAGAGGCAAACCTACCGTGTGCGGAAGAGAATAAAGAAAAAATAAAAAACTATATCAGTAAAGAAGAGGTATGTATATAAATTACAAAATTACATTTAAAAATCTAAAATCAAAAAAATATAAAATCAAAATAAAATCAAAAGATCAAAATGAATACATATACAGGGATGTGGAAACGTAACTCTAATGAAAACTTATTTCTTACAAAATGGAAACTTATTTCTTACAAAATAAATAAAGTTACAACAGATGTTTGAACTACGATCCATTTTCCTACGATACAGAGCTCCGCTCTTTGTATTATATTTCTCGTTGTTGCCATAATTAGAGCATCTCCTTTGATGCTATTACCTGCATTTGTTATGTGATTCCAAAGTTCTCGAACATTATTGAGTGTTGTGTCATGTACAACGGATTGAACAGATCTCCAAAGATAAAAATCCAACGGAGACAGATCTGGAAAACACAGTGGACAACGAATTGGACCATGCGTTCCTAAACGTATGATTTTGAAGTGTACGTGATAAATACAAACATAATATGGGAAGCGACGGTAGTAAACATGAACCAAGACACTCTACTTATGGCGACACTAAAGAGTCTCGCACAAAGAGCACAGCTCTGTATCGTAGAGTAAGAAATAACTTTTCATTATCATTACTTATAATTACTTATGTTTGCACATCCCTGTATATGTGTTCGCGGCGATTTTGTAATGTCGATCGTATCATCGTGAAGGAAGACGATAATCGCGTCATGTAGATATATATGCGAGTCTAGCGAGCGGTTCAGGGGGGTCGCGATTGACAAGCAGGCGTTGTCGTGAAAATGGTTGCGAACAAAGAAAGAGTGTGTTTAGAAAAGGGGTTGATTTTGCTTGACGGAGTGTGAGAGTCGGCTCGGGTCCTTCATGTGAAGATTCGTAGTTGTAAATTGGGTTACTTTTTGGGTTTGAGTGCTCACGCGAGTGATCCCGGGTAATAGGAGATTTGGTTTCGCACTCGGTTCGGCAATACTTGAATCCTCCCAGGCCGGCTCACAGATCCAAGGGCATTGGCAGCTTTGAAGCTCCTTTCCAGTGAATCCCGAAGCTGGGACGGATTGCAAGGCTAGCCGTAGTGCTGCCGGCAGAGGAGTGCCCTATGGGCCAGCCGGCAATTGTGCAGAGTTCCAGTGGAACTCTGCTGTGGATCACTACGCGCAGAGACTTGATTATTAACGGTAAGAGAGCTCTCTTAGTTTTAGAGTAAAGTGTCCTTTAGCATGTAAATTGCTTGAAACGCCGAATTTCTAACCGCGTTAGCTATTTTTATACATTATTTGATACTGAGCTTTCGTAAGGCGACATTCTTGTAGTTACTTGATTGAATAAATTTATTACATCTTGTTTCGGCTTTTCCTCGTAATCCGTCGAGGTTTTTATGCCGAAGCAAGACTTTGTTCAACCGGGAAATTGTGTATTTTATTCTAGTATAAGTTCGAACATTGTTTAATCTGAACTTCTATGAATCCTGTCTTTTTAAAGGATTGAAAAACAATATGTATGTTCATTTTGATTTTAGATTTTTATTGATTTTAGATTTTTGATTTTATTGATTTTAGATTTTTAAATGTAATTTTGTATTTTATATACATACCTCTTCTTTACTGATATATTTTATTTATTATTTATTCTCTTCCGTACACGGTAGGTTTGGAAAGACGTATATCTCCAATATATCTCTGTAATAGATTTAATTATATTATTATATTATTATTTTATTTAATTAATACAAACGTAGTTGTATGTGCTGTCGTAACATAACCATGTAATTGTAATCTTTTTTTTATAATCTTTTATCAATTAAAAAATGTTGGTATTCTGTAATCGTTTCTGCCAAATAAAAATATTTAGCTGTTTTATTTCATGTATTTTGCTTAGTTATTTCAACACTCCTTCCGTTTCCCATCCTCAAAAATGAAAAAAAAACGTGTGCGTGGAAACCACGCGCGGCAGAGGTGAAACTTCCAGCAGTCTAGTAATGTTTAGATGTAAATTATAATTGGAAATTTGAAAAAAACCACGCGCGGTAGACGTGAATGTTCTTGCAGTCTAGTAATGTTTACAAATAAATTAAGATTGGAAATTTGAAATCAAAATTTGCGACGCAAAGAAGGAGAACGTATAGGAAAGAAAGAGACATAATTCATAGCATTTCCTATACGTTCTCCTTCTTTGCGTCGCAAATTTTGATTTCAAATTTCCAATCTTAATTTATTTGTAAACATTACTAAACTGCAAGAACATTCACTTCTACCGCGCGTGGTTTTTTTCATATTTCCAATTATAATTTACTTCTGAACATTACTAGACTGCTGGAAGTTTCACTTCTGCCGCGTGTGGTTTCCACGCACACGTTTTTTTTCAGCTCTCGTCGGTGGGTGTCTTTCAAGCGTTGCCACTTAACCCTCCGATGTCCGACAACTTTTTCAACGGTCAAAGCCCGACAAGGTCCCCAGGGTCCTTCTCTATTAATATGGCGTGAGATGCATATCATAGTCTTTATTGTTAACTCTGATAGTGCTATTTCGATTTTTTGTGTTGCTATGTTTGTTCCTATGTTGCAAAATGTGTATGGATATATATTTGGGCAGATAAGAATAATATAATAACAATATTATTGTTAAAATTCTATTTTTAGCGTGGAGGTGAGATATTAACGCCACGTGCTTAACTTTTAATTTGTATATTTCTCTCTATATACAATTAATAAACTGAACTGAGTATTTTCGTTATATACACTTAGGAACACTTTTAACTAAAGAAAAGAACTTTATGATTTACGACTTATCGCTTAATGCATACTTTTACATTTCGCGAGGATGTTTTTCAGTTCGCGTCTGATCAAGGAATGGAATCGAATACGGTCGATTCCTTTTAACGGTTCGTACGCGATCGATGATTGGCTGCTGTGCCAGCCATCCAGACACAGGCCTGCCACTCATAAAATCACTGTTACAATTTTAACAATTATATTTAATTTCTTGGTGCTGCTTCGGTGGCTACTGCGTCTGTAGCGCTACAAGTATTACACTTTTTTAGAACAGTGGAATGTTCAACACACACAGGATTTCGGCAAACAAAACAGATATAAGCAGTCTTGCGTTGCTTATTCGACTGTTGACGACACAAACGACAAGATGGACGATTACGACGCAGTGCCAATGGTGGTGCGGTATCTGTGTTCGGTGGTGTTATCTGTTCCGATAATAAAGAAAAAGATAAGAAAACAAATGAGCTAATGTATTAGTTTGTGTTGTTTTACGCTAACTTACCAGTACTCGGAATGCTTCCATAGCCGCACGTATCTTCGGATAGCAGGTAACGCGCGAATGTTTAGCCCGTTCTTCAATATTAGGCGTAACTAGTTGCTTACTCAATATCTTAAGAAATGAACGTCGTTTGTGTGACTGAGGAGTGGTGATCAGTACATTATGGATAACGAATGATGCGAGTCCAGCAATGTCAACGATGTTGTAAAACGTGGCTAGTGGCCATCGTTTTGTTGCACGTTTACACGAATATGTACCCAACATTTGGTCCATCGTGACGACACCGCATTTATTGGCATTGTAGTCGTGAATAGCTTCTGGTTTTTTCTTCGGGTTGATATCCTGAACATAATGATAACATCGAGTCTTGCAATTTATCGCAGAGAAAAATTATATAGCAACATACTACAACATCTTGTTGATACAGAACAGCCAAAATTGTAAGATGTTTTGAATCGTTTCTTTGTAAATTGCATTTTAAGGAAAAAATGCAATTCCTAAATTGCCAGTTGAAATTATGTATACGGGGTCTCCAGACCACTGTGTGCCGGTAGCGCCGATTGTGATACTGGTGATGAAAGATCCGGTGTGCCTTAAGGAAGCGAGGGGCGGCCGAGCCGCCCCACAGTGGGACGACTTACGTAAAATCCCCGACATGGACGAAAAATTCAAATTTTTTTTTCCCAGTAAGAGAGCTCATAGGATCGTTTTCTAGGCTTTTTGGAACAAGCAAATGTGGTGACATTCCAGGACATGTCAGTGAATGGGCCGGCGCACAGTGGTCCAGGAGCCCGCTTTTTATGGCCAAAACTATTGTAGCGTTATTTCAAGATTTAATGTGATCTTATTATAGGTCGTTGGATTCGTCTTGATACCAGTTAGAATATTACGATATAAAAAATATATGCTAATATTTAAAAAATTGAGGTCACCTTCATTTTTTATAAAAAAAAATTTTTTTTTTAATTTTTTCTATTGAAGTTTGTAGAAAAGTGAATACTGATCAACTTTTGTTCGAAACATTTTTTGTCAAAATAAAAGATAGAATATATATGGGCCGTTTATTTTGAAAGTGGTGTAAGTCCTTTTTTTTAAATGAGATATGACGTAATTTATGCTTAAAAAATGGAAAAAATAAAACAAATAAAAAAATAAATTAAAGAAAATGGACTTGCACCACTTTCAAAATAAACGGTCCATATAATATAGTAATAAATACAATAAAAGATAAAACATATATATATAATATACTAATAAATATAATACAAGACAAAATATATATAATATAGTAATGAATATAATGAAAAATAAAATGCTAAAATCTGTGACGCGTTCAGAACGTAGCATAGAGTGCGTACTTCGTGCGCGAAAGTCTACTTGTTAAAATACACGTAGAATCAAAACTTGCAGGAAGTAGCAGCTAAAATTTATATGTGTATATGTTGAAGGTCTAAACTTTCAGAAAAATCAAGTCTGAATGTTAACACTTTTCAACAATTTTTTTAAACCCTACCTAAAGTTGACATTGCACTTAACTTTATATCCTTCGTATATTGATTGAAATATGTTTATATTACCATTAAATACCTGAAATATACTTGCTCACACATACGAAAATATAGTACAAATTTTCATTTCAGCATTGTGTAAGGAATAATTAAAGTATTTAGTTGTTCCTTCAATTTCATAATTCTGAACGTCAAACGCTATATCTGCTCGGAAAGCTATCCGAAAGACCTAATATTTAGAATTTCGAGGTTTCAAAGTGTTCTTAGTATGAGGGAAAAAAATTTTTTTCGAAATTCAAAAGTCGAAAAATTGAATTTTGGCCACAAAAAGCGGGCTCCTGGACCACTGTGCGGCGTGACCTTTTGCGGGGCCGGGATCAAAAATTTTGCGGGGCCTGAATACACATTCAAATCCTATACATAAATTTCACAATAAGGAATTATTTATTATAAGTACAAAGTATGGTACATATATTTTTTTGTAAAATGAATATTAAATAATTTTTCTCGCTTTTTTCGCCGCAAATTCTGTGATGACGTCATCAAAAGTGATGGAATTTGCTATTTCGCTTTCTATTGAAAGAATAGCCAGAGATGTAAATCGTTCTTGGCTTATTGACGATCGCAGATAATTTTTGATTAGTTTCAACCGCGAGAAACTACGTTCAGCTGAAGCCACGGTTACTGGCGTAGTTAATGTTATCTGTAGGGCAATTAATAAATTTGGGTATGCTTCCGAAAGGTTGTTTTTTACAATGTGTTTCATCGCATCTATAGCCGAATAATTGGCTTGCATTATCGACCGGAACATCTTAAGCTCTTCAAACATAGACAAAACAGAGACAAAAAATCTGAGACTCGAATATTCAATATAGTATACAGAGGGTCCTGCAAAATATCTGATGAGTTTTCGTAGACCGCGGGGCCCTACAAAACGCGGGGCCGGGTTCCGCGAACGCGCTGAACCCGCCTCGCGCCGGCCCTGTCAGTGATAACGTCATATTTCCGGCATATGTATCTAAAATCGACAGCTCGAGACTTGAATTTTCATGAAACCGTATCTTTCTATTTAATTGTTCCTAATAGTTTCCATATTTTGGTAATGTTGTTGTATAATTTTTTTCTACTTATGAGGTGTATTTGAGCTGAGAAAAATATAAATAAAATAAAAAATGGCCGTATTAATGTTTAACACCTGACGTTTAGTAACGTTATGGGCATTTTGCGTACATTTTGTCGCTTTACAAAAAAGTTCCGATTTCTTCCGAAAAACGGACTCTACAGGTGTTTACTGTTGGTATCTGTCGAAAGAAATACGCAAAAATCATACCCGACTTCGTCCGATTTTTCCCGGAAATCATGTTTGAAAGTCCAGTAAAACGCAGTGTTTGTTGACTATGTATTCTTAGTTCTGCTCTTATCGTTCAGTATCAGTTCTCAGCTTTCCGTATCCGTTTACAGCTAACAGTTTCAGGCATTTCCCGTTTCTTAGGATCTTATCCACGGGGGTGATAGATAAAATTCTCGAAGTTGTGTGGTTCAGAAGAGCTTGAAGAGGTATCATTGCTACCAACTCAGTTACCTCACGTTCTTCTGGATAACATTCCTTCTTGGCTTTGTTGAGCTGGTAATATGAGGGAAATATTGTTAATCCTGCTTTCAAAGTAGCATTTCTCAAAATGAAGTACTTCGACTTGGACAGGTTGAGAGATGTATTTAGGGCAAGTGTATTCTCACTTGAGAACGAAATGTCAGATTTCTCACCATCCTCGCACATTTTTATTAATTCCTCCGAATCGTCTGAATAGTCCATCACTTTTTGAACAATTTTTGCCTTGACGTTATGACCTTCCTGCCTTAAATTCATTTTCGCGGCAAAAAGTAATTCCTCCCCTGAAGAAGATGACATAGATTCAGATTTTTTGGACACTTCGCTAAGATTTGATGAGGTAGAAGAACAAGATTGTATGTTGGACTTTGTTGAAGAACCCGAATTGCTAGGAGAAACCGATAATAAGATGGAGGTTAACTAAAGGTACCTTCTTTTAATTGTTTCATTTCTTAATGTTAAATTTGGTATTTAGGATTGCTAGAAAATTAAGTTTCCTCTGCAGCGCTATCCCTTATACCTGGGTACTCCTACCCCTCGACCACCAATAAAAAACAAGGGGACCGTCTTGTAGGTATACGCGGAACACGCTTTTCTACCCAACAGTTAGTTGAACCGAAGCACTTGAGCGAGAAGCTTCGTTTGTATTTTTGCTTTTCCTTAATAAACTCTCTATACCGAGTTTTCATATTCTCTGTACTACAAATCCTTGGCATTATTTTATTTCATAACCCTGTAGAATATTCAACACTTAAGTTTTTCAGTTGCTAAGTTAAAATTTTATTTTACTTTTTGTTTTATTGTTCCTATTTGCACTTTCGTTTTCTATTTTAAATTGGTTTATAAAATTAAACAAATCATACCTACAAAAATTAAACAAAATTTAAAAATCAAACATGTTACGTATGCGGCAGCGACCGTTGCTAACCTTTGGCCCTTCTGGAGCTGCACATCGAAATAAAGAGTCTATTCAGAACAGGGCAATCATTCAGATTAGGGCACTCATTAGGATTTTGGGGCACTTAGAGACGATACATCAATCTGCATCGTTTCTGGGAACCCTGTTTTATCAATAGTCCCCACTCTTGTCTAGGCCGATATTGGGGACTACATAAGGGCACTGAATCCCTTCATATTCGGGCTTTCATCTCAAGAGTTTTATACTGTACGCGTCGAGTCACGTCGCGATTACTGTCGAGCAAGATCGGGTATTAGTTCTCTTTCGAGCAAAACTGTTACATCTCTTCCGGTACGAATCCCATCAACGGGATTCTATAGTAGATAGCCCCCGCATCCCTCGTTGCGTAAACAGAGAGGTTAGTCCGCGACACCGCGACAATTTACACTCTAAACATTTGTATTCCTTTCGATTCAAGATTATATTATCGTGTGTTAAACTTAAACCTAGAGTCAAGTTTAATCATAACCTTTCCTATTCGATCCCCAGTCGTTAGCATCCTACGACAATACACCTTTGCCGCTCAAGGTGTATTCTAATTATTTCAAATAAGTTACGAACCGGCGGAACCACGACCCTATCCTAAACGACAGTGGCACATACGGACGACCCGGTGGTGAAAGATACACCGATGGGTTCCGGAGTGTACCAGTAAAACGGTAGTTTCACTGCACCCAAAATTCCACACACACGGACGACCCGGTGGTGAAAGAAACATCGGTGGGTTCTCCTCTGTTCCGCACACACGGACGACCCGGTGGTGAAAGAAACATCGGTGGGTTCGGAGTGCACTATTCCTACTTATACCAAAACTCTTAAAATCCCAAACAATCCTCGGTTTCCGCATGCTGCCAAACCTCGGCTCGTAACAAACAAAAAATAAATTCTTAAGTACATATTTCAGTAAATATTAAATGTTTTACATAAAAATAAAATATCCAAGATTATTGTTCTATGAATATGCTGTAGCTTCTTTCGCATCATTCCTATCGCCAAACGAACTTCACCATTCGATTCAACACGAAAAAATGCTTAGAGTATGACCTAAATTTAAATTTGTATAAAGGAATAACTGGGTGAAAACTCCATGTCCAGGGAATCGCCCGTTTCGTCCCACTGTGGCGCCGTGCCGTTTGGACGCCGTCCGATTTGTATTCGTGGCACTTGACGACATATGTTTTAAAATCATAGATTTTGGGAGTCTGCAGATGGTGGTATTGTGAGAGGCCTTCTTTGGCACACAACGAGATGGCGCACGGACGATTGCACAAAGCTCTATTGCTCACGCGGTTCTTTTGTACATTTCCGTATGCGTGGTCGGGCCGGCCCTCTCCGCCCCCACTACGACCTAACCACATCTTATTCTGATCGCATAATCTTTGCATTCCAGAGTTATCGAGCACAACAACCATGTGCGCAATTATGCTGTGTGCAAAGGAACTGTGCGACATCTCGTTGTGCGCCATCGTCTGTGTGCCAAAGAGCCATCCCCCGTCCAAACGGCACGGCGTCCAAAAGGAACGCGTCCAATTGGCCCGCCGTCCAAAAGGAACGCGTCCAATCGGCCCGGCGTCCAAAAGGAACGCGTCCAATCGGCCCGGCGTCCAAAAGGAACGCGTCCAATCGGCCCGGCGCACAGTGCGTCGGAATGCCTGTTTTTTGGACAAAAATCCATATCTCGAAAACTATAAGTGATATAAGAAAATGTTTGAAACAAAAGTTATAGGGTATAGGCAAGAGTATACGATGATTGCATTTGTTTAATATTGTTGTAACCTTCGGAAGCTCTATGAAGGTCACTTTAAAAATTTCATACGGTAATGTATATTTTTGATCATGTATTCTAAGAGGTGAGGTTAAGGCATTTTCAAAACACTACAAAAACATTATTTTTGCTTAAACCATTGTCGATATATTAGCATCTAAAGTTGGCGTACCGCCTATAGTGGTACTGAATATATGTATTACTACGAGTGAAACAAAAGTCAAAGTTAAAAATCGATTGTTCAGTAACCGTGTTTATTTGTGTACGTTTTATAATAAATAATTATGATAATAATAATAATAACAACAACAATAACTAATACTTATATCTAATCTGTATCTGAGTCATCACTAGAGTCAACGCTATCAGAATCTAAATTTTCTAAACTTGTATTTGCCTCAGAATTTGAAGAGGCACGGTCATGTGCAGGGCCAATAAGATATGTTTCGATGTTTTTATTAAACTTCCCTTTTTTAGAAATTGCGTTTCTTTTTGACGCAATAAGTGGGTCCGACATAATTAACATATTGCTCATAAGGTCTCTGCATGTGTTTACTCTCGAAGATTTTCGTGTATGATTTAATCGAGTTTTTCGAAAAACTTTATGCATTGCTTCCAATGCTTCTTCGGATAATAATCCTACAGGTAAATGAACCAATAATTTGTGCATACTACTTGGCATGTAATACCACTTATATAAATTTAAGTACAACGTTTTGTTTCGTTTAATAAATTTTTAAATTTTTGAACGTCGATTTCTCTGGCACTAGCAATGACCCTTAATATTAATGAAAAATTCAATATTAGTTTTTGATCAATTTTTGTAATTTCAGAACTTAATTTAGGGTTCTCAAAAAATCTCCTAGCCGTATTTCCGTCATTAGAAGACCCAAAACCTTGTTTGGGTTTATCGACTAGCAAACCCATTTTTATTTTAAATTCAGATTGAATCCGCTTTTTCTCAGCTTGCAGAATTTTTTGTTTTTCTGGTCCCCTTGCTTGCCATGATTTAAAAGGTAATCTGTATGCAATATGTAGAAGACACTCAAATGTTCGTATCCAACAGTGTAAGGGAGATAAACCAAACCGAAAATTATCTCCGTTAACGGGTTTATCACAATTTTCAATAGAATTCATTTCAACAGGACTGGCACCGCATATGTAACATTTTGCAGCTGCATTTGTTTCGGTCAAAATGTTACAAATGCTTCCATCGACCATTGTCATGTGCAATTTAAAATTAACATGGAGATTATAATTACCCACACTATCTTCATACGATACTATATTTCCTATTTGATTTTTGATTTCGACTTCTTCGCGTAAAATTACCTCGGGACACTCTTTAACAAAAATAAATTTAATTGGTCTACAATAAAAGGTCGATGCAGGTCGGTCATTAATCCACAAATTTTTTCCTGAATCGACATCAATTAATTTAAGTGGAACCAATGCGATTAAAAATAAATACTCGTCAGTGTCGTCAACATTGGTGAACCTTTGTTTATAAATACTATGACCACCACTGCCATCAAATCCCCACTTACATGTTAACGTTGCTGACGTATGTTTCTCTAAATATACAGGGTGTTTGACTACAGGTGGGAGAAAATTTAAGGGGTGGTTCTCGACGATAATGTAAGACGAAAATAAAGAATAAAAAAATTGGGATTTCGACTTCGTTAATTAGGTATTAGGAATTAAAAACTGGCCCAAAAAGCGGCAACATTTCGACACAGCTGTACGTTGCGTACGTCACACAGGCGCGCGACACTCTCGTATCAAGTGACAAACGCATGCAAACCTTGGTTCTCATTTGGGGCCCCAGCCAGTTGAAAATGTTTAAAAAATCGTTGGACGACATTGAACCTACCTACTCGTTACAATCCACAAGGGCATTTTTATTATCCGCCCTATGGAATTATCGAGTAGAAGGGGTCAATGCCCTTTCACTTTGAAATTCTTCTCACACAAATCCACAAATCCTTATCCTGCACTATAATTGTTCATAACATCGTACATAATACACTGAAACAAACCACTTTAAAATGGTATCCATTGGGTCCATAAATGTTGAATAAAATCCTCACAAATGCAAGTATCCAGAAAAATGCACATACATACTGGAATCGTTCACAGCTACTTCACGTTTGATGCACGTCAATTTGACTTTCGCACACAAAAATAAAATATTAGTGAAATTACTGTGAAGTACACCCACTTAATTAATACCCTAATTCAATGTTTCGCAGAAACACATTTTCTTAAAACATTCAATTAGGGTGTTAATTAAGTGGGTGTACTTCACAATAATTTCACTGATATTTTATTTTTGTGTGCGAAAGTCAAATTGACATGCATCAAACGTGAATTAGCTGTGAACGATTCCAGTATGCATGTGCATTTTTCTGGATACTTGCATTTGTGATGATTTTATTCAACATTTATGGACACAATGGATACCATTTTGAAGTGGTTTGTTTCAATGTATTATGTACGGTGTTATAAACACAATTATAGTACAGGATAAGGATTTGTGGAGTTGTGTGAGAAGAATTTTAAAGTGAAAGGGCATTGACCCCTTCTACTCGATAATTCCATAGGGCGGATAATAGAAATGCCCTCGTGGATTTTAACGAGTAGGTAGGTTCAATGTCGTCCAACGATTTTTTAAACATTTTCAACTCGCTGGGGCCCCAAATGAGAACCAAGGTTTGCATGCGTTTGTCACTTGATACGAGAGTGTCGCGCGCCTGTGTGACGTACGCAACGTACATCTGTGTCGAAATGTTGCCGCTTTTTGGGCCAATTTTTAATTGCTAATATCTAATTAACGAAGTCGAAATCGCAATTTTTTTATTCTTTATTTTCGTCTTATATTATCGTCGAGAACCACCCCTTAAATTTTCTCCCACCTGTAGGTAAACACCCTGTATATACAGGGTGTCCCAAAATTCCTCCGACACCCGAAAATGGGAGGTTCCTTGGATCATTTAAAACGACATTTTCCTTTACAAAAATGGCGTCCGCGGCTTTGTTTAGGAGTTATTAACCAAAAACACGGACCAATCAGAGCGCGATCTAGACATGCGATGACACGTTCGGCCAATTGGCAGTTGGCGCGTCGGGCCGACTGTGCTAACTCGCGTCTAGGTCGCGCTCTGATTGGTCCGTGTTTTTCGTTAATAACTCCTAAACAAAGCCGTGGACGCCATTTTTGTAAAGGAAAATGTCGCTTCAAATGACCCAAGGAACCTCCCGTTTTCGGGTGTCGGAGGAATTTTGGGACACCCTGTATATGAGCAACTCGTACAATATACGTGGTTTATTAAAATCGAAAAAGCTTTATTGAAAGGAGAATAATCCACAAAATAAGTAGATGGGAGAAATAATGAATATCTTAACGCACGCTTTTCATTTATTTATTATTTATTATAACAATTCTTATTGTTATTTATTGATAACTTTATTTTGATTTGTATCATCACAAGTTGAAAAATTCGTTGATGAAATGTAAGTTAAAAAGACTCACTACTTCCTAACTTTCTGTGTAAATAAAAAATATATAAAGCACGTTGAAATAAACATAGGGTAAGCGTTTGCCGGAGTCGGTTGCCTAGTGGTCACCCATTGTTGTACACTGTAGCGAGGCCGAGACTATTGCTCTTCTGTTTTTGATGTGAGCGTTGCTCATTCGCGATGCGATGCGTTGGCTAGCGATCAAGGAATATGCCGACTTTGCGGCATGTTCAAAGGCAACTTGTCGTAAAATGAGCGAAACGCGAGAACTCATTCGAGTGCTACGTTGCAAGGATTATTCGAAGACCAGGAATCGTGATATTCAGTTAGTTAGTTGTTTTACACAATATTGAAGTGCAAACAATAAAAATCGTTTAGTCCTAAATGCATATAAAAAAAGAAAAAACAAGAAAATAAAATTGAGTTGAGGAGGATACGCACTCGAGTCCTCCGGAGCATCGAGCATAACCTCTAATACCGTGATCATACAACATACTTGCGCGAAGCTTCTTCTTTCTTTTACTTGACAGCAACAAACTAGCTTTCGCGTACTTTTCTTCTTCAATGTAGGCTATTTCCTAAAATATTTGGACCTTGAATAAGTTCTCGCTGTTTCTTCAAAGATGGCAGTAGCAGCCCCGTTCGTGGAATTTCGAATGGTAACACATATGCAAGGCAGTAGTGTAACTTTAAATTTCAGTGTATGGTAGTTCACTTTGGTGTAGATAAAGTAATTTCTTCTTAGTTCTGAAAATGTCTACTTTTGTGCCAAATAAGGTGTATTTGCGGGGAATTTTATTGTGTAACTACTTGGTTACCCGGGTGTCTCCTTGCGGGAGTTAGTTCATCGCGCCTGGGTTCGTGACGGTCGGGAAGGATGAGGTACGGGGAGAAATAAAGTACTCAGTGTTGTAGTAATAAATTTCGCCGCGTAGTTGTCCCTACGAGACGCGATACGCGGTTTGAGCGGAGGCGTGGCTGACGTGGACGGTCGGTAGCCTTAACGGGGGTCGATTACTGGGGCGGAGCGTCGGTCGCTGGCACGGCGATCGGCTGTCGGAGGGCGGGCGATTGTCGGCACAACAATCGACCAGGGAAGAATCGGTGACCGAATGAGAGTAAACGGGACAGAGAGAGCGAGATAGATGATTGGCTCGAGGATCGTCTGGGTAGCGGGGGTACGTTCGTTGGCTAAACGATCGTACTCGGGATGGTGGAATTCTTATACTTACTCTTGGTCTGGTATTCGGAACGATCAGGCGTGTGAACGATCGACGGCTCGACGGTGGATCACGGTGTCTGTTTGTCGCGTCGGTCGATTCCTATATCCTCGCGACGGTATCATTTTATCAACGAGAATCGGTAGTCGCGGCGTCGGCCATCTAGCGGCCGATTCTCGAAGGTGTGCTGCGTGCACTTTTCCTTGCGGGAATCGTAGCCATCTAGCGGTCGGATCGTGAACATAACGCGGCGCGTTAGTAACAGGCTTGTGTTAACAGGTCTGTTACAATTGCACTACTTTATTCAAAAGAAATCTGCAGCTGAAGCACATAGAATTCTTGTTGAGACTTATGGCCGTTGCCCATTATCACGCCGCATCCTCTGGCCTGTCCTTTTTTTTTTTTTTTTTTGCGTGAGGGAAATGCTTTTACGCATACCCCGTACCCCCTGGGAGAGATACGAGGTTATGTGGGGCTACGTGGCCAGAAGGGCTCACAATTACCCACTAAAAACCTCACGACAACCTTCCCTAAGCTATCCGGGGGCGGCTGGGATCTCCAAAGAACACAACCAGCCATCCCCCTTCGCCCTTGGCCCTGTGTGGGGCCTCGTCCCGGGGGGGAGGGAAGCTCCCCCCAGCAATACCTACGCTATCAGGGTGTAAGCAGGTTGCCCACTTACACCCCCCTTCCCTGGGCCGTTCGGTGGGCTTCGCGAGTCTCCAGCTCGCTCCGCCCAACGACCCCCGGTGACTCCGTTCCTCGCTCGAGGAGCCCTTAAAAGGGCTCTCGGCCGAAAGACGAAGTCTCCGCGCGCGACAAGGAGGGACAAAGGCGGGCACACCGCCCGCGTTCGCCCCTCCCCCACTCCCACCCCCTCCCCCGACCCAACGATCTTTACGTCCCCCGGGGGGACAGAGGAAAGCGGGCGGGAATAGCCCCCCCAGCACAAAAGAACAACCCGTCTGGGATGCCTCTTCGGGGGAGGCGGGAAGGACTTAACGAGTCCCGCCTCCCCCGGTCCGTCGCCTGCCCCGTAGCGTGGGGCGGGCCGCTCGGCGAGGACGCCTCGCCAGAGCAATCCTTCTATCGGAGAGGGGGTTGGCCTCCCTCTCCCTTTCTGCCACCTCCTTCCGCTGCATCACCTCCTCGCAGAAGGAGGTCACGGCCTTGTGCGACCTCTCGTCGCCAATCATGTGGTCGACCACGGCCGACAACGAGAGGTCGCCTCCAATCTCGCTTCTTAGGACACGGCGCGGCGCCGACCACGCTGGACACTCTTCCAGCGTGTGCCGCTCCGTGTCCAAAGCCTCCGGACAGTGGTGGCACCGTTCGGTGGGTTCCCTCTTGATCCACGCCAGGTACCGGCCGAAACATCCATGGCCGGTTAACACCTGGGTGGATCTGTAGGTGAGCCTTACTCGCCTCTCGCACCATTCCTTCAGAATGGGCAGGAGGGCCCGGACTATTGGCCGGCCCGTATTGGCGGCCAGAGTTTCCGACCGCCACAGGGCCAGCGATTCCTGCCGGGCCTGGCGCTTCACTTCTACAATCCTGTCCTCCTCGTCCGGGTCCGCTTCTCCCCTGCGCAACGAGCGGACGGCCAAATACCAAGCCGTCCGCTCCCTTGCCTGATGGTGCAGGGGAATCAGACCGGCAAGGAGGCACGCCGCCTCGGTGGAGACGGTGCGATAGCCCCGTATGGTCCGCAAGGCCAGCCGGCGCTGCACTCTGTTGCAGAGTGTTTTACTGCGCCGGCTGACCGACAATGCGTCGGACCACACGGGTGCCCCATATAGGAGCTTGCTATGCACCACACCCGTATAGAGGCGGCGGATCCGTCCATCGGGCCCCCCAGTATTGGGCAGCAGTCTCCCTAAGGAGGCCGCCACCGCTTGAGCCTGGGGGGCCAACCGACCGAAGTGCTTCTCGAAGCGCCAGCGACTGTCGAGAGTCAGGCCCAGATACTTCATCTCCTGCCTGACCTCGACAACGGCATCACCTACCTGGATCCCGAGTTGGGGCGGCGGCCGCCGGTTCGGAGGCAATGCGTGTAGCCACATCGCCTCCGTCTTACCGGCGGCTATCTTGAGCCCCAACCCCTCGATCCTACCCACCACGGAGTCCACCACTACAGCCGCCAAGGCTATCGTTCCCCTCCATGTCTCCCCCTCCACGACCACCGGTGTATCGTCCGCATAGCAAATCACACTGGCGTCGCGGGGGAGAGTAGCCCGCAGCACCGAGTCGTATGTTATGTTCCACAGGAGCGGTCCTAGAACCGACCCCTGCGGAACTCCTCGGTGCATGTTCTCCCTCTGCATCACACCGTACCGGCCACGGTACTCAAACCGCCTGTCCCGGAGATAGTCCCGAATGACCTCACGGAGGTAGGGGGGCACCCCGTGATACTCCAGCGCCCCCACTACCTCATCCCAGGGCAGGGTGTTAAACGCGTTGGTGATATCAAGCGATACCGCCAACAACACCCTGCCCGCAGCGACTGCACTGGTCCGGAGGGAGGCGAGTCGATCGATGGCATCGATCGTAGAACGCCCCCTGCGGAACCCAAACTGGCAATCGCTGAGATCGGGACCACTCGTTGACAGGTGCTCGACGAGGCGATCTGCGATAATCTTTTCATAGACTTTCGCCACCTCGTCGAGGAGACACAACGGCCGGTACGCAGAGGGAAGCTCTGCGGGCTTGCCTGCCTTTTGGAGGAGAACAAGCCTGGCGACTTTCCATTCCCTGGGGAAGGTTCCCCGGCTCAGACACGCGTTCAGTACGCCGATCAGAGCCGGGGCGAGGACGTCGAGCGCCGCGACCAATACTCGTCCGGGGATACCATCTGGTCCGGGGGCCTTAACACCCCCTTCCCTTATCCTCTGGACCGCCTGGGAGAGCTCAGCGCCGGATATCCGGAGACCCTCATCCCACTCTTGGGACGGAATGGGCCGGTACTCCCTCTCCCCCTCAGTAGGGGGGAAGAGGGTGGACACGACCCGCCCCAGGAATTCCGGTTCCAGCTGCTCCGTCAACGGGGGCGCCCATGGGCGTAATTTGCCCAACACCATTTTGTAAGGGCGCCCCCATGGGTCACTCTGAATAGTGCCCAAGAGCTCTTCCCAGGCTTCTTGGCGGCAGCGATTAGTCGCTGCAGGGCCACTTGGGCCTCCCTGTAAGTAACATACAGGGAGGCCATCCTTGCCTCGGCTTCGTCGTCGTCCTCTTCAGGATCTCGACGACGTCGCCGCGCGCGGGCGTACTGGCGTCGGGCCCGGATGCTAATCGTTCTAGCATCCTCTATTTCGCCCGACCACCAGTACACTTTCCTCAACGGGGGGTGGTTCTTAATCCGGGGCATCGAAGCGTCGCATACGCTTTTCATGATGCCCCGGAACCACTCCACCCCCTCTTCCGCGCCGCGCTCTGTGGCCTCTGGCCACACGCAGGCAAGGGCAGCGGCCCTCAGGACGTCCCCGTCCAGTTTCTTCAGCGCCCATTTCACGGGCGCTGGGTGGGCTGCTGATTGGGGGGTGCCCGCGGGTTGGGCGGCCTCCACCTCCATTGTGATATGGAGATGGTCGGAGAGGGATTCCCTCTCCTCAGCCACCCGCCAGGCGGACACACGTGCGGCGGCGGTCGGGGAGGCCCATGTCAAGTTAACAATGGACCAACCGTTCCACCGCAGGCACGTGGGTACGGAGCCCCGGTTCACCAACCGGAGCCCCAAGCCCCCCGCCCAATCTTCTGTCGCCTCGCCGCGTGGGGTGGTCCTGGGGTTTCCCCAACTAGTGGACTTCGCATTGAAGTCCCCCAGGACCAAGACTGGACCGTTCATGCTGGGGGCAAGAAACACCCCCAAACGGTCCAAGTATTCCCCGTATTCAGCGAGGCTACAATTGGGCGATATGTAGCAACCCACTACCAGAAACCTTCCCCATGATATTGCTACCATCCCCTGGCCCCGTTCGACCACGGTGCCGGGGGGAAACTCCTGGCGCTGATTGCGCCATATTGCCACGGAGCCCCCCAGGTCCCCTACCCAAGGGGACGGGGCGTCGGGGACCCTATAGGGCTCCGTGACTACGGCCACTGCAACCTCCCACTCCGCCAGGCCCTGGATGAGCAGATCCTGAGCCCGGCGGCAGTGGTTGAGGTTGATCAGTGTAACCGGGAACGAGTGTGGCATTATGGGGCCATCGACGTTCCCGGCACCGCCGACGCCTCGTCAGCCGGAGATGGAGCAGTGTCCACCTCCATCATCGCCTCCGCCGTGGGTGGAGACGCAGGGGCGGAGGGTGGGTGCGTGGCAGTGCCAGCCCCACTTGTCCCCGCCTCCGCCGGAGTGCCGGTGACTCCCTTGTCACCAGCCTTCCAACCTTTCCTCGCCGGCGGGGAGCCACATTTGCTCCCCACCTTGTGCCCGGCGGGCCTGCCCATCTCTGCACAGATGGGACAATTAGGCCTCGCCGAACACTCCTTGGCACGATGGCCCTCAGCGCCACACTTGTAGCACTGGCCACTGCGGTCCACCTCCGATGTGCATCGTTGCCGCACATGGCCGATGGCCAGGCAACGGAAGCACTGGAGAGGCCTTGTGGCCAGTGCCTCTACTCGGGCGGAGGACCATCCGACCCTCATCCTCCCTGCCCCGATGAGGGTCCGCGCCGCCGCTGCGGGACACTGGACCCATATGGTGCCCAACCCGGCAGGCTGGGGCTTGATAGCCCCCACCTTCACCTGCTCGGGTGGGCAGCCTCCCGCCTCAGCGACGGCCGCCTGCACCTCCTTGGGGGTGACAGAGTCGTCCAGGCCCCTTAGACGGAGTTCCACCGTCTTTACGGGCCTAGCGACCTTCACCCCCGTCTCCCGGAGGGTCTCCGCCATTCGTGCCGCCAATTTGTCAGCCTTGGCGGCACCCTCCTGACCGGGGATCTCCAAAATGAGACCCCCGGTCATCGCCCGCTTGGGACGCACCTCGGCGATGCCCAGCTCCGAAAGGTTGATGGCTCGTTTTGCCATCAACATTGCCTCGGCCAGGGAGGTCTTGCAACCCTCTGGGGCGGTCAACGTGACCGCCGCCGTGCGAGGAGGTGCCGCCACCCTGACCTTGGCCGGGCCATCCTTCTTGCCCCCCTTCATCAGGGGGGATCCCTTCGGGGTTGCCTTCTTGGGAGGTGCGGCCTTTCCGGGCGCAGCCTCCTTGGTCGCCTTTTGGTGGGCCCTTCGCCCCACCACCTGCGTCCAGGCCTCCCCCAACGTGGGAGGAGACGGGATCGACAGCGGTGGAGGCGGAGGGGCCCGCTTCTCGGCCCTGCTCCCTCCAGTCCTACTAGGGAGCGGCGCAGGCGGGGGAGCGGGAGGGGGAGAACCGGTGGGGCCCCCAGAAACCTGCGAGGCCCCCTTCTTCTTCTTCTTCTTCCCCCCGTTTCTCTTCCTCCTCGTCCCCCCAGCGGCCGCTGCCACCTGCACGGTGGCAGGAAGAGGAGCAGCTGCAGCGCCAGCATAACTGGTAGGGAGAGGACGGGGGGCACCACCCAGCGTGAGCCGGGAGATGTCCGACACACCCCCGAACACCGCTCTAGTGAGGCGATCCTGCGTCTGCCGGATCGGGGCCAACCTGGCGTCCAGTAGCGCCCCGATCTTGGCCAGCAGGGTCCCTCCCTCACCGGCAACCTTAGCAGGGGGGGGTACCGGTGATTCCACCGATGGGATCGGGGAGGCGGGCGGCAACCCGGCCGCCAGCCTCTTCGCCGCCATCATTTCCTCCCTGAGGGCCCGATTTGTCTCCCTCATCTCCCGGAGTTCTCGGCGAAGCGCCTCATTCTGCTCGTAGAGCAGAGTCAGGGCCGCCGAGTCCCCGTCCTTCACACCCCTTGAAGGGCGAAGCGGAGTGAGGGCCGCCGTGTCCGGGCCCTTCTTCCCCCTTGAGGGGCGAACCGCATCCGTCACCTGCGGAGTCGGGACGAGCGAGAGGCGTTTACGCCCCACGCTCCCCTCCCCCACATCCCCAGAGGCCCCCCGGCGTTTACGGGAGCCGGCCACTGACGTGGCGACCGAACCCTCAACTACCGAGGAGGTGCAGCGAGAGGCCAGGGGGATCGACGACTCGGAGCATACGGTTTCATAATCCGTCCCCGCGCCGTCACCCCCGGCACCCCCGCCCCCACCCCCAAACCCAGTGCGTCGAGAGCAGTCGGCGGCCGAGGCGCAGTCTTGGACCGCGCTCCTGGGCCGCCGAGGCTCGACTCTCCGGGCCGAAAGATTCTGTCGAGGCGGATGCGAGGCACCGCACCCGACAGAACTCCACCTCCCACTCCGCGACCGGTGCTCCGGATGCCCGAGGCCCCAGCCGCCGAGGTGCCAGCGCTCGCAGCGGAGGTATTTATCCCCACTGCCGCTTCAACACCCCTCTTTGCAACCGCTTCCGGACGCGGTGTCCCCTCCTGCCCAGTAATATTCCGAGGCGTCTGTTTCGTCGTCATCATAAGTTCATAACAGGCTTGGTTACTACCCTCCCCCACAAGTGGAGGAGGGCCTCACTCATCACCCTTCCTGTATCCTGGTGCGGTCCACGAGTACTCCCGGGGGGCGCCGCAAACCCCTACCGCCGGGGGCCCTAGTCGCTACCCGGTCCCGGGCTTGACCGGAGGTGAAAAAACCCCACCCACCTACTGCTGTGCGTGTGCCCCTACGCATACGTGCGCAGGCGCACACGCACATCAGTGACGCGCTAAGTGGCCGATGCATCCACCGGCCCACCAGAGTGCAATGGTGCTACCTTCACCGCGCGTCGAAGCTTAGTAGTTAGAGACATATTTTATAGAGGTTAGTCATCCTCGCGGTGCCGGCCGATCAAGGCAAGCCCCCCGGTCCGGTAAAACATGACCACCGGATTTACGGTATGTGGCCCTGGACAGACCTTGCCGCTAGGCCTGTGTCCAGGGCGCGTGGGTACCTTCCTACTCCGTTCGCACTCTGCTCCGGCCGAAGCCTCCACAGAGTCCCAGGAGCCACCACGAGGAGGTGGAGTAGGAGGATTTTGCCCAAGATGGACCCTCAATTTCACCGAAATTCTCCACCCCAGGCCTCTCTCCCGAGAACTTACCGAAGGTAAGTAATCAGGTAAGTACCCAGTTCAGGAGAACATCAGTTCCATCGAGGTTTCATTGCGAGAGAGGGGGAATTCCAAGAGGCATGGGGACCTCGAGGTCATTCCCTCTCTCGCTCCGAATCCATCCCGGACTTCGGCTCCCATCCTCTGGCCTGTCCTGCACCGCCTACGCCGAGGCGACGCGACGCACTCTGGTCTAAAAGTCAGTTCTAGCGTGAATAAATTAAAAATACCAACTAACGTAAATCTGTTAAAATTTATACTTCTACGATGGTTTGATATGTACACTACAATAACAAAAGCAAAATTAGTAAATCACGTCACCCTATTCTTGTTGGCAAAACTGTCAACGTTCCAGTAACCACATTTTGTTTTTTTGCGTTAGTCAATTGTTACAAATTATAACTTCAAAATATCGAGTTCTTTCTTGAAGTGTGCATAAATTGTATTAGTATTTTGTTATATATGATAATTATCAATATGGCTGTAACTGGAAATGCTAGGTTTAAGTCTCCTTCGCACACTTTATTATATATTTATTTGTACTGATACTGTTTAAGAAAAACTATTAGAATGTTGTTAGTTTTACAAAATTTGCACGCATTTGCACGCGTTGCGAAGTATTTAATTTGAAAGCTTAATTCATCTCCATAACGCGTTCCCCCGCAATCCCATTATCATTTTATTTTAATATTTTAGTAAACGTATCTACGATCACCCGCTTAGAGTTGTTCGAAGAATGGTTCAAATTGAAGAATTTGAAACGAAAGGATTGCGTTAGTGGATTACTAGAGGCTATTTTTGCCGGAAGGAATGTGAGCGAACGTAATATTGAAGGAATTTTTGGAGAACTTTATTAAAAATATTGAGAAACGTTGGAAAATAGGCAATAATTATAAAGATAGATTTCTGAACTTGAATCCGCAAGAATTGGAAAGCCATTAACAAATTTTAATGAATGTAGTATTAGATCGAAACAGAAGGGAATGCAAACTTTAACATCTACCACCACTTTGAAAGGGTTTTCTTTTGCTACGCAGTCTACTTTAACGCCTAGAAGCGTTCACAAAGTGCTGATACATGGAGCAGAAATTATAAAACATGCGATTTTACCTATTGGTCAGCTTGGAGAGGAAGAGTAACAGGAAAAAAACGAAGACTAAATTTATAAGGGAACACAGAAGTAGAAAGGATTCTGCGGAACATACAAACATAAATTTGTTTCATTACTTCTTATTGTCTTCAAATCCTATTATATCTGAATTAGGTTTGCAGGAAAAATGTGGTAATAGATTTGCAGATGCTAAAATCGCCAACAATTCGACCAAATACAAACTACGTCAGTGAATAATAACCTTTTAAATTATATTTGTAACACTTAATCGATATATTAATAAACCAGTAGTCAGTATTGTAAATCATGTTTTATTTACTTTACTCAACTATTTAAAAGTAATTTTTACACAAAATGTTAATCTTTTCCTCGCACAATAATTAATTCGCACTAGAACTGACTTTTAGACCACTGTGCTGGTGGTGTTTGCCGCCCACTAGGACGCCCCAGCACCAGCACCAGCATCAGCACTTTCTGTGTCCAAAAATATTCTATTACACCGTTATTTCAAGGTTCAATGTTATATAGTCATAGGTCGTTGAATTCGTCTCGATATCTATTCGAATATTGTGAAATAAAAGGTATACGTTAATGTTTAAAAAATTGAGGTGACCTCCAGTTTGTTAATAAAAAACAATGCACTTTTAATTTTTCATATCGAGATTTGTAGAAAATTGAATACTGATCAACTTTTGATGGAAACATGTTGTCAGATCATCGGATGTACTTGAAAAATCTTGTAAAATATTTTTAAAACAATAATTATAACAATATATCGGCAGTGTAAAACTGTAAATAAGAACCTCCATGTGAGATCTGCATTTTTTCACTTCTTTCGAGATTTTGATCTTTTACAAGCAGAATTTTCAATTTAAAAATCTGAAACCATTGCAGAGTATGTATTTAGACTGACCAATCAATACGTTTTTAAAACCTTCTGAAAAGTTTACATTGTTAAAAGTTTCCACTATTTGTGAAAAAAATATTAAAATCAACCTTTTTCAAATTTTTATGCGGGCCTATATTGAAAACTGAAGAAATACGTTTTGCAGATCTGCGTCAATGAACGTCGAAATCGGTGGACGTTGGAATGAGCTACAAACGTTTAAAGATGATGAAAATTACAGATTTTCACGATTTTCGGTACTGCAGTAAATCCAAGAATTCTAACATCTTTCAAAAAATTAAAAAATTATTTCCATGATCGATAACGATGCCTTGTGACCAAAAAAAGTGATGTCATTTATCATGGTTATTTACCAGTCAAAGATAATGTCTATCAGCCATAATGATTATTTCTGACTAGAACATATGCAAATTAATATTTTAGGAAAACTAGATTTTCCAAATCATCTCTGAGATATTGAACGATTACTACCTTCTTTGCGATAAAATGTGAACTTCTTACACAAATGATTTTTTTTAGTAAATTTAAAACAACTATTGTTTATGGTGTTTGGATAACAACTATCGCAAAGTTAGCAGTATGTTCGTGTTGCGTTAATAAAATTTGTATTATGCAAATATCTAAAACTTGAAAATTAATATAATTAAAGTCATTAATTGACAACTATACGAAATCGATGAAACAATTCTATTGTTGATTCTATTGTTTGCAGTCTTCATTTTAGTCGTTGTCACGAATAGTTAAGATCGTCTCTCGTATACAGGGTGTCCCAAAATTCCTCCGACACCCGAAAATGGGAGGTTCCTTGGGTCATTTGAAGCGACATTTTCCTTTATAAAAATGGCGTCCGCGGCTTTGTTTAGGAGTTATCAACGAAAAACATCGACCAATTAGAGCGCGACCTAGACCCGAGTTAGCACAGTCGGCCCGGCGCGCCAACTGTCAGTTGGCCGAACGTGTCATCACATATCTTGGTTGCGCTCTGATTGGTCCGTGTTTTTCGTTAATAACTCCTAAACAAAGCCGCGGCCGCCATTTTTGTAAAGAAAAATGTCGCTTCAAATGACCTAAGGAACCTCCCATTTTCGGGTGTCGGAGGAATTTTGGGACACCCTGTATAGCGTATGAAAAGCACATTCAGCAACCGGGAATGTCCCTTCTGTCGAAGCGAACAGAGGCGTGCTAGCGCTACGGCGTTGTAGTTACAGTGGGTACTCTCATTAAAACCCATAAGAGCATCTGCAAACGGCGTAGGCGGTGCGGGTCAGGCCAGGAAATGCGGCGTGATAATGGGCAACGGCCTTTACTGTCCTACGAGATGTAGTACTCGGCAGCTTAGAGGGAGCGGGAAGGGGAACTAGATCGCGCGCTTCCGCGCGCGTTGATGATAACTAATTGGACGAACTGTTGCGTAGAAAAGGAATTAAGGTGTTAATAAAATAGTTAGGATTGAGCAATGTAAATAATTCACGGATAGATAAAGACGATTTATTATAAAGAATTTAACCAGTTTAATGAAGAAATTAGTCGATACATAATCTTCTGTACGCGTAGAATTTAGACAATTGCGAAGCTATGGTTTACTTTTAGAGCACGAAGGAATTTGATAATGGCCCAACGGCAATGTTTCTGTCGAGTTCGGTTTGACGTACCGTTTGACATCATATGGGCTGAGAGCAATTTTTTCGTCCGATACGGTATACACTTCGTGATTTTCGGATCGTATCCTCGTCTGTGTACGATTTGTAACAGTTTCTTTTTGCAAACACCGCATGTAATCATCGAACGTTATCGTTGTTCTTACAACGCTAGTCTTTACACCTTTCGCTTTTTTAGTATCTGATTTTCCATCTACGCAGAACGAGTACATCTTTGATCTGAGACCCACAAAACGTGTCATTATCATCCCATTGTTCTCGTCTTTCATCAAGCCGGGAACCTTTTTATTTACAAGAGGAATATTATACTGATTCTTTACCGGATAATCGCTTGTGTCGAAACGGCTAATATCGCTTCTCATGGTTTCATAAATGTCCTTACACAAAATATGATAAATTAAGCTATCGGTGTCCGTGTACATTACTTTACAATTTTTACCATATCGAGGAACCATGTAGTCATAATGAAATTCGTACAATTTGGTTTTGGATATATCTAATATGCACATGTCTACGTATATTGGCTTGTTGAATATCACCATGACTTTGCGCAACTCCACAGCAGCCAAGTTTTCAGAAAATACACAGCGGCTGTGGAAATTTGGTTTCGCGATTATTGCCTCTGCACCATATCGTCCATCCCAACGTGTCACGAGTTTCACGTCTACATAATTTCGAACGTTTTCCATAGTTTTACCGAATACCGCGTTGTTCATCAATTTGTACAAATTCTTTTCAAAATCGTTAGCAGCGTTTGCTCTAAACTGGGTATTTAATTCTATATATTCTCGGAGCCATGGCGACTGTGCGAATTGGAGGATGCGATGAATTTTTCTGATACGAAGACCGTGACGCGTGCACTGCTGCAGATTAGAATAGTGTATTACGTAACGCTGCTTATCGTGTAACGTTGCAAGCAACTTGGCCGCACTTTTCTCTGGTGGTTTGTCGTGTGCCGGACAGAATGGTAGGTCAGCGTGAACATCATGCAGACTCTGCGGATATTCTAGATCCACCTCGAGAATGTAGCCTATGGTTGGATCAGCATCAATCGAAGCCAAATCAAAATTTTTAACGTCTTGAACCCATTTAAATTCGCCGTATGGCAAAGGCTGACACATTGCCCATCCATATAAATTGTTTACATCGAAATACATCAAGTATGACGATGGTTTCGACGGATCATATGACTGCATGTACTTGTTATTGGCTTCCGCATGTCTGCCGGAACATTGGCTCAAACCGCCACGTACTCCACGTTCGATGAACATCACCATATCGATATCGGTTAATAATTCCAACCTAATTTTCGTACGTTTTAACATAGCGTCCCACGTGAAGTCTGGTAAAGTGTAATAATACGCTGGATCTAAACCGTAGCTCTCAATGCAAGTTTTACGAAAATTTTCAAAAACATCGGCCAATAACAAAACATCAGTTTTCAAATATAGATCGCTGTATTCACCCAAGGTTTCTATGTTGAAACTCTTCCACACTTTCTCGGCATGCGCGTAATCACTTTCGGACACGCTTTCGCCTGTCAACGAGCTGTAAAATGATTCAAGCGGCGGCAAACGTTGATCGTCTAATTTATCTTCGGAATCGAGGTATTCGTATGGAAAGACGCCCTTACGCGTCAACATCTCCAAGTTTTCCTTAGAATGATTTTGAAATTCGGAACGTAAAATTGTCAATTTGTTTGCGTCGAGGAAGGATGCTAATTTGTCTAGGCTTGTATTCAGAAATTTGTACGAATCGAAGAATCGTAATTTAATATAATTACGCGAATTTGGTTGTTTATCTTTAACTACTTTCGTAAATGAAATATACTTTTCTTTAGTTATTGGTAATACGCGGACACTGCCTTCAAACGCATTAGCTACTTTTTCGATAATGAAGTGTGAATCGTATTCGGATAAATTGTGGAAAACTATGGGTATATAAAACGAATTTTTGTAATTTAAATTGCAATTTCAATGCGCGGGACCTCTATATCGTCCGGTCAGATGACAATGATCGCGCACCGGTGTTTCGTTTTCGTCAAATGGGTTTTCACAAATGTGGCAGTGCGCTGCGTTCTTAAATGCCTCGGACTGTTCATTCGTTAACTCTTTCATAGGTATATTACTGGATAGGGCGGATTTAACTTCATTTGCCAATTTTTTTAATTCTTCGACGAACCATGAGACGCACTTCGCATCGCGACGACAGTGATAACGCGATAAAGACGCATCGTACGAACAATGTACGTAGTATGCGATGGTGAATACTGTGTGACGTTGGTATGCGTGTGGTGGAAGTTTCTCATTTACCTCACAACAATCTTCCGTCTTCTCCAGTATGCACTCGAGATCGGCGTACACCACAAATGGAAGGGGTTCTTTCCGCGTGTATTTGTCGAAAGAGAGCCATTTATCGTCCTCGCTAGGTAACTTGACGGCACAACTATTCAGTTTTGCACAGTCGCTTTCGTGGTCCTGCAATCTGTCGTTGGAATAAAAGTAATGCAAACATCTGAAAGAACACACAATTTTATTTACATGTGTTGTGATACACCATAATACTTTTGTAAATGTTGTACACACGTACCGATTACAGCGAAATTTCTTTTCATTGTCTTCGGAGTGAACATTGATCGTAGCTTTCTTCGATGCTATTTCTTTCGGTATTTCGATCTTGCACCCGGCACGCAGCGGGTTGTACTTGTTAATACCGACTGTAAGATTGAGTATTCGCGACAACGCCCATCCGCTATCCCGTTTCTGAAACTCCTCCAACGACGTTAGGAGCGGTTCCAGGATGGACAGCTTGTACAACTCCTCAAGATCGGTTGTACGAAAGATTACACAGTTCTTTGTGCTCACACTTTTGCGCGAGCGTTGATCACCTGTCACAAATTCGCCGTTAAACACAGCGTTCACTTTTACAGACGTATGCTTTTTCAAAGCGTCTCATACCTTCTCAAGCACAATTTCTTTCGCGGCCTGGAGGAATTTTAAAGGATCAATATAATTGGAATTAATGACTGCGCCTGTTAACATGCGACACTTGAAAGCTGTGTCTATTCCACGCCATAAGAGTTTACTTTCACCTACGAAACGATTTCGCAAGGAGTGTTTTAAACTCTCTAGATCTGCGATACTTGCGATCAATGATCGTTGTTCACCGGTCAATAATCGAGGACGATTGCTCCGATTATATAGTGCAATCAACTTGAGGCATTCGTTGCACTTTTCCTCCCAGTCATCGTATTCTTCTCGCGATTTTAAACGATCAGATTGGTACCTCAAATCGCGTACAGAGTTCTGAATTTTTTTCATGGCGGCACCGTTTTACTTTTGCTTCACGATCAGTGACTGAACATTCGTTCCTTCAAATAACGTATTATTCCAGTCTTTCTTACATCTATTCTCGTGTACTTCTTTTCATGAGGATCCGCACAAATTGACAAACTTTGTTATTATTGCACCGAACGATTTATTGCGCACCACGTTCCACAACTGCTTCCGCTTCACTATCGGATCGATGAATGTCTATGTCTATCTCTTGTGACTCACACGTCGCATGAATTCTCTTTCCGCTCGCCTTTCCGCCGCACCCCATCTAATCACCTAACCTCTCATTTACCGCATACATATATGTGTACATACAAACAATTTTTAACTTATCAATTATATTCGCGATTATCTCAGCTGCAACAATCTTGAAAAAAACAGTTCTGACGTGGCAGTGTTTGCGCGCACGTGTTTATCATGCACGTTAGGGTGGACCTTTTCCTTCAAATTCTACTGTTTTTATTGTTACAAATAATGAATACTAATTATTAAATTTCACAGAATTAATTTCTCGCCTTTTATTAAGTTCCCTTTGTGTTACAAATTCCTTTTTTTTTAATTTTAATTTTTACCGATTCTAGTCTACCTAATAACCAGAAAACTTAGAGCGGTCGGTACTGCACGACTCTCCAATTGAATAAAAAGTTTCAGAGAAAACCAATCTCAAAGTCGAGCATTCTAGAAATGATGTTTTTCTTCAATGAAATTACCATTCTTCTTCTACGAACCTTGACGACTCCATTTAATATTTGATTTCTCGACGAAAAGCATTCTTCGACGGTGAGAAATCATACCTTAAATTAATAATTACTGTATAGAATAGATTAATAAAATAGAACTGAAAAATTATGAAAAATTCTTGTGATTATCTTTAATCGACAGAGATTATCTTTCAAGTTCAGCAGAGTTCGGCTTTCCACTATATAGGAAAATTTTCGGCATTCCTTCCCCTACAACATCCCACAAACATTTTTTCCACCGATTTCCACGAGTATAAATTATTATTGTTTGAATGCAACAATCTCCCGCGCGAGATGGACTAAATTCCGCCAGGAACGAGTGCCTTCACCTCGTTAGGAATCTATTTAGGTTACAGTCATTTCATATGAGTATACTATTATACAGATAAGCAGTTTTCCACTCTCTATTCGCATTTAGACATCTCAAAATCACTCGAGCCTTCATAGCCGGATATGCACAGCATTTTACGTTCTGGACGTTCAAAAAGTTCTTGTTAAGTTCTTCTTTCGTTTTGCTTATTTACAGTTTTATTAGGTTTTTATTTTGTTTATCCGTTTATAGTTTTGTGGTTTAGTTACAGATAGTGTTATAGTTTGTTATATTTATAGTTCATTTTTATAGTTTTTATAGGTTTCCTTATAGTATAGAACTTAATTAAGTTACATTGTGTTGTGCATTGCTATAACATTTTATTTGTCTCCTGTTTGGTAAGTACGACAATGTTTAAAGATTTATTTTACGAGTTGTTTTCTGTACATAACATTTCCTGTTTATTATCTAGATATTATTTATTTAGTACAAATGGAAGGTTTCCATAAAAATAAAGACTTTTCTTTATATTACGGGAAGCGAAGAGAGATATGAATGATTTTTTATTCCTGTAAGATAAGATACGTGAACAAATTGATATCGCGCCTGAAAAATTAGAAGCTTTAAAATGTAATTTAATAAACTTGAAAGTAAATGGATTCGTGTTCACTACATGGAGAATAGATTCCTTAAGACAGTTTCAAATAGGTTGTATCTGTATAGGTTATGTGCTTATTTCCTGCCTGTATGTATGTTCACGGATTTCGAAAACGTAAACAGTAGTGTTGACAGCTGTGTCAAAACGATAGCACAAAGTCAAAGTGTCGTTCCAGTTAGCGTCAAGCTGTCAAGGTATTGAGATTGATGAGTATTTAAGGATGTTCTGGAGGTACAATGCGAGACAAAAGTACAAGAAATTCGAAATCCATCAATATATTGGCAATGAAAGCCATTCACGAGTATATTTTGCATTAAAAAAATAGATTAATTTAAAAAGCTTTCGTTTAATTAGTGCATTTCATGTCATGTTTATTTTTAAATCAAATTGTTTTCAAATTACAAAAAATTCTAAGCAACTTTTGCGAATAATTGTACCCTCTGATTTCAATGTCAAGAAAATGGCACCTCGGATATCTTCGAGATTGTAGGTTTCACAGAAGTGTTTGCTGAAGTAGGATTGTACGGTGCGAGGGGGGCTATCCGTTGGCTATACTAGTTTTTTTGTAGGTGGATGTACTTCGGACTTTTGAGGGTCACCTCAATTTTTTTGAATGGAGTGGGGTGTTTTTGAGTGCATCAACTGATGCAGCTGGGCATTCCTTGCAGGGGGGTGCTGGCCTGTGTGTGTCGAGAGGTTGGTGGTTCGGGAGATATTACAATTAATGGATATGGGTATTAGTAATAAATAAGATCACGAAACGAATTACTAAATATAGTCCTTTATTTAATCGAAGGAGAAACACGTCAGAAGTCGTCTGTATGGTTACAGAGCCAAGACTAAACTGAAGACAAAATGTGAAAGTTTTGGGGGGGGGGGGCGGAAAAACCCTGTTGGGTCTCCTCGGGAAATCTCGACACACGAGAACCCTAAGTTTATAGCTCAGGCCTTCTTCGAATTGAGATACTGCAGGTCCTCCACTTCTGACCTGAGAGCCGTTTGAATATATAAGGACACTGTTTATGTCCGTCAACACCCGACTTTATTTTTGCAGTCGTTCCAACAAGAATTTAAGGGGGTACCGTAACCCCTGATCTGGGTCAGAGAGTAAATGAGAGTGCTCACGCCCGGGTTTTGGCCGTGCCACTTTTGGCTGCACATCGAGTTTAGTCCGGATCAGCTCCTACATCGACTTTTCTAGCTCGGACAAGAACCTACATCGACTTTTTGTTTCTGGCAAGAGCCTACAACGAGGCGCTGTCAGCGACTCTCACACCGGACGAGATTCTACATCAACTTTGGCCATGATCAGAACGTTCAGTGTATATTGTTTGCTTCGCAGCACCCGTATTATATTCCCTTTCTATAAAACAATTTTAACCTAAATGTTTTTTTCCAATTTTCGTTTCTCTCTCTCTCTCTCTCTCTCTCTCTCTCTCTCTTCATGAAATGAAGGAAATATTCTGTATTAAATTATTTATGCAGTTATCTGCAAAAAATAATTATTCAATTAGGGTCAAATAAAAGGAACAACTAGCTGGTTATTGTTGCTCGCTCGCTTCGCGAGCTCGCGGGTGGGGTTGTTATTGCTCGCTCGCTTCGCGAGCTCGCGGGTAGGACTGCTCTTGCGAAAGGGTTACTGGTACGCATTGCTAGTGGGGCATACAGCTCTTAATGGTTTTTTTATTTATTTTGTGTGTGACTCTCCACGAGCCACATAAAGAACTTCCCGATTCGTTAGTTGTAAGCGGTAACATTAGCATTAGTTGCATAATTAAAAAAAAAAATTTTTTTTAAATTAAAAAAAATTTTTTTTAGATAAAAATGAAATATATATAATTACGTTTGTTTATTCGGTGGAAAATTTCCATCCTCTCGTATAAATTGCATTCATGAATGAACTTCTTTCGAAAAAAACTAAAAAAATCTAAAAAACTACTGGACCAATATGGACCAAAATCTAATCAGCTCTAAGTTACGACGGGGCACATCGATTGCATCATTCATCATTCTGATCGCATTGTTACTTTTTCAGAAAACGTTAACGAAAAATTTGATAACATAAAAACGGCCATACGCGCACACACACACACACACACACACACACACACACACACACACACACACATATTAACAATTTGATAAAAATAGTCTAACATGACTTCAATTACCATGAAACGTGAAGATCTGCTAAAAAATCGATTTTCGATTTTCGGGGTAATTACTGTAACTTCCCTATGAATCGGGAAGTTAATTACAGAAGTAGACACGTTATACGGAATAAATAATTTTATTTAAACCAGAAAGATCAGGCAACATTTTAGATCGACTTCCAACAAATTAGAAAATGTATAAGGTACTATTTAGTAATTATTGATAGGAATGCAATAACAATTAACTAGGCGAATGCCGATGAAGTATTAACCTTTTGGCAGGCAGCTATGACAGCGATGACTATGCAAATAGGAAAATGCATTTTATTATTCACTTTGAAGGTTTTTTTTACTTTATTTAAATATAATCTATTTAAATCTACTAAAAAAACACGGATTATTTATGTTTGTTTAAACAATCTTATATGCCCAGAAAATTCGGTTTATAAATTGTTTATGAACATTTATACTTCGTTTAAAAAATTGTATTTATTTAAATAATTTAATTTACAACCATTAGACGCAGCTCGAAAATCTATCGAGTTTGGTCTCATTCTAATCAGAAGAACGCCGCGAAATCTGCTGACATGACTCTGTGAAATAATTATGTGAAATAACAAAGTCCAGCAATTGCATTTTTGCCAACTCGTACCGATATACATACCTGACTGACCGTCGGGTTGCCCGGTCGTGTTTATTGCACCACTTGGCCGCGGTCACAGAGCGGTCAGAGCCGAGCTTGAGCGGCCTCGGTCGTCGAGAAATGTAAACATAGCTAATCCAAATTTCCAACTTCCTTATTTTTCATTATTTTTTTAGGAGACTGCGATTACCATATTTGTGGCATTTTTCTAATGCAAAATGATACCAAACATGATATATTTCCGATGATATTTACTTGTGTAATAGACAGTTAAAGTTTCGGGCGCGAGCAAGGATAGCGTATGGGAAAGAAATCAACGCAGAGAGTCCTGTCGCCAGCACATTTCAATGGCTCGCCAGCAACTGTCCTTCCTTGCGCCCGAAACTTTGATTGTCTATTACACAACTAAATATCATCGGAATTATATCATGTTTGGTATCATTTTGCATTAGAAAAATGCCACAAATATGGTAATCGCAGTCTCCTAAAAAAATAATGAAAAATAAGGAAGTTGGAAATTTGGATTAGCTATGTTTACATTTCTCGACGACCGAGGCCTCTCAAGCTCGGCTCTGTTACGCGCCTACCGCGTAACGTAGCGAGCTGTTACGCCCTTGCGTTACGGGTGGATTCCTAAGGCGGAACGAAATAATTATTATAGGAATTCTTACACAGCACAGTTGATCGGAAAAGGACTCGGATCTTTCGGAACGAAATAATGCAATTTAGAATTTGTAACAAAAGTGTAAACCAGTGTATTTTCTACCTTGGCGTAGACATATATGTAATTAACACAAATCAAAGAATTGAAACGCGGGCTATGCCCTATTGCGTTAGTTATAACACGTGCTCGGATGGTTCGCACTGCGAAGGCATACGTATCCCGTACAATTACATGTGCACGAATAATCAAAGAAATGTATTTGGATTAACAGTAAAGTATCCAACGAGGGCAATCCCACAACTCGTTACGAGCTATTGAACATTTTTCTGTTTAAGTAATGATATTGAATACAACATAGAATCTTTAGAAAGAGTATAACAGAAAACAACTTACCCTAGAGAGCAATTCTCTATGATAAATGAAAATATATATATAGTCTATAGGTATATATGCCTCAATCTATATCTCGCTATCACAATATCGTTCTGTTTGTGTACCAAGTATGCTTCCTATTCTCTGGATATCTGGAAAAGAGAGAAAGAATGCACACGCACGATTATCCTACTGTGAAAACGGCGTTAATATGGCGACAATACACGTGATGTGAACGCGGACAAGGAATTTACACTAGGTCGCGTCTAGCTTTGAAACGAATCAAAATAACTTTTGATAATTAAAACGAAAAGACGATACAAGTTAACGAAAGGCCGACTCCTTTGTCTTAATACGTTAATTTACGACAACTCCCGGTCTCTATAGCCTTACGGACAAAACGACACGCACCTCGCGATTATACGTCGAAGAGTGATTCGAGATCGCCGTCTCGCGGAAGGCGAGCGCCCCAGTCCCGAATCTACTCCTATTGCGTGACGCGCATTAACCAATCAGATTTGCGAATTCGGTGCGCGACGATGTTCTCTTTGTCGCGCCGTGTGCTCTCTTTCTTCCTTACTTCGTTCTATAGGTTTACCATGTGGCTGTCCGCCTCGCACGTCGCGACTTTGGTGCGTCTTTATTTACATGTCTATGTGCTAGTTTACGTTGCCAAGGAAAGTACAATTCCCGTATGATGTGCGGCACGTATAGCTAGGCTATCCCACAACGTTAAACGTTGCTATCGCGCTCCACACAACATCATTTAAACGAACTTGCTCTCTCCTTGACGATCAGTACATGTGGTTTTTTCATACATGGATATTGACTGGCGCGTGTTCATGGTTCCTAACAATACCCGATATCGACTTTGAAATTACCGATTTCACGCGTTCCAAGACGATGTTGATTTCAAGGAAGGTATGCGTTATATAGGTGTAACAATCGCGATGCTTGAGAAAGAAATGATTTTAATTTACACATCAAAGACCGCTCTGGGTTTGATTAGGGAATTCCCACAATGCTAACGCATTATCAAGCCGCAGCACAGCCGACGGAAAGGGTAAAATATACATATTTTGTTCGGAACGTAACAGCTCTGACCGCTCTGTGGCCGCGGCCAAGTGGTGCAATAAACACGACCGGGCAACCCGACGGTCAGTCAGGTATATCGGTACGAGTTGGCAAAAATGCAATTGCTGGACTTTGTTATTTCACATAATTATTACACGGAGTCATGTCAGCAGATTTCGCGGCGTTCTTCTGATTAGAATGAGACCAAACTCGATAGATTTTCGAGCTGCGTCTAATGGTTGTAAATTAAATTATTTAAATAAATACAATTTTTTAAACGAAGTATAAATGTTCATAAACAATTTATAAACCGAATTTTCTGGGCATATAAGATTGTTTAAACAAACATAAATAATCCGTGTTTTTTTAGTAGATTTAAATAGATTATATTTAAATAAAGTAAAAAAAACCTTCAAAGTGAATAATAAAATGCATTTTCCTATTTGCATAGTCATCGCTGTCATAGCTGCCTGCCAAAAGGTTAATACTTCATCGGCATTCGCCTAGTTAATTGTTATTGCATTCCTATCAATAATTACTAAATAGTACCTTATACATTTTCTAATTTGTTGGAAGTCGATCTAAAATGTTGCCTGATCTTTCTGTGTTAAATAAAATTATTTATTCCGTATAACGTGTCTACTTCTGTAATTGTTCCTTTTATTTGACCCTAATTGAATAATTATTTTTTGCAGATAACTGCATAAATAATTTAATACAGAATATTTCCTTCATTTTTTGAAAGAGAGAGAGAGAGAGAGAGAGAAACGAAAATTGGAAAAAAACATTTAGGTTAAAATTGTTTTATAGAAAGAGAATATAATACGGGTGCTGCGAAGCAAACAATATACACTGAACGTTCTGATCATGGCCAAAGTTGATGTAGAATCTCGTCCGGTGTGAGAGTCGCTGACAGCGCCTCGCTGTAGGCTCTTGCCAGAAACAAAAAGGCGATGTAGGTTCTTGTCCGGGGTAGAAAAGTCGATGTAGGAGCTGATCCAGGCTAAGCACTAGACTAGGTGGCAGCACTATAATGGGCACGGCCAAATCCCGGGCGTGAGCACTCTCATAAGGGTCGAACCATACTAGCCAGGCACGGCACGGTCCGGCAAAGCGCCGGCCGGCGCCGCCCGGCGACGTTTCTCGCATCTTCCAGAGCTCTCTGTGAGTTCCGGACGGCGATTTGAGAGGCTAGCACAAAGGGTTCTTGCCGGAGACCTTGTCGCTTGCTACCCTAACCGCAGGGGGTACCGGTAACTTTTTACTCCTCTCTACGCATCAGGAGATAGCCGGACCGACAGCCGGAGAGGTTGCTCCTCGAGCAATCTGCCAGTTCCGGAACAGACCGGCATTCTAGCATAGGCAGAATATAACATGCTGTATTTATCTAAAAAGCGAACTTTTCAGAGTTCGTTGTGCCAATAGGTGGGGAATACGTTGTTAAGGAATTGAAACGTTATAACAAAAAAATAACAATTTATTTATTACTATAGAAACAAAATAAAGAATATTATCTGACAAATTGTATACGAGGAAACAATTCGTTTTTTATACGCAACGCAATGGTATATGTATGTAACTTTTCGTGTTTATGATATTTTGTTAGATATGAAGGTGACCTTTAATTTTTTAAATAGTAGAATGCTTTGTTATTTGTTATGTCGCATTAGAGCGTGTGTCTAGTCGAATTCATCCACATACTGTACAGCGACCCGAAGATCATGCAAGGTAGGAAATGAAATAAGCGTTTTGAAATACTATCAAACACATTGGTATGAAATATTTGGCTAGGAATAGTGTGAACACTAGGGTGGTCCTTATTTTTCGACCATGAAATTTTCGGCACCCCCCCCCCCCAATATTGTTCCTTTTCATGAAAAAATAATATATTCAAAGTTTTAGAGCAATCGGATGTCGGGAAGTCGTGCCTCATCGAACGCGAAGTTTTGAAATAGAGTTAAGAACGCGCTAAATGTGTAGCGCATACTGAAAAGTCAAGTTAAATATTTTATACCTCCAAAAATATTATAATTCCTTACATGCATTCAAGTACAGGTGTACTTTGTACGAATTAAGATTATTTCACATTAATTAACCCGTATAATTTCTATCCGCCACCTTCCCGCTAAAAAGTGCGTTTTCGCGAAGCGTAACATCGGTGAGCACGATGCGTTGAACCGTTGCACCGAGGTCTTCTTCGTTTATTTTTATGTTTATTTAAATTTGAAAGTGAAACAACCACGCGAGGACTATCGAGAGTTTCTTGAAATTAGTAATAATAAAGTTTTCTTTTCGAGCACCAGGAGCATTTCATCATACTCGATGGATAGCGAAAGCTATATATTCTTTAAAAATATTCTTATTTAGACATCAATTTACATTGACGAAGGATGAAGAAAATGGAATACGTCAAATTTGCATTTTTGTCAGTAAATTGTATTTAAACGCATGGATCCAAGCTCCAATTGCTGCAGAAGCTCCAAGTCAAGACCATGATTTTTTATAAAATCTATACGCATATAGTGCCATCAATGACGATGTAAGTCGCGTAGCAGTACAGAAATTTTGCAATCGTTTGTGGTATCTAACACCCGATACTGTAGCGCTACTAGCCTATTTTGACTCCAAAATTCCGCACGATGTAAAG
The DNA here is from genome assembly GCA_963971365.1 of Lasioglossum villosulum. Classification (NCBI taxonomy): domain Eukaryota; kingdom Metazoa; phylum Arthropoda; class Insecta; order Hymenoptera; family Halictidae; genus Lasioglossum; species Lasioglossum villosulum. The sequence goes on along the minus strand of OZ020495.1, from coordinate 26,128,346 downwards.
CAACAAATGATTGTAGCTGCAAAAGCTGAGAATACCGTTGGTCATAATGACATTAAAAGATTGGTAGTTGATTCAGCTAATGTAAAAAGTGCGTTGGTAGCAACATTGCAGCATTTATGTCCAAACAAACTTTAAATTTTTTAAAAAGATTTCGTAGATTTTAAAAATAAGGATCCCTCAGAATGGGAAAGTGATGCCAGTTAAAACGCAGGCTTAATTGTAGTAAATAATTTTGCTGTAGTTAATGATTCGGCAGAACGAGGAGTTAAACTTATTGCAAGAATTTAACGATCCGATGTACTATCGCGAAATGAAAAAGAAAAACAATTTATAATGCAAACTGTGTCAGACTACAGAAAGCTCTATCCAGACGCAAAAAGGACTACATTAATGAAATCTCTGTAAAATGTCTTTAGTTGTATTTGTTGTATTAAATGTATTTGTTGCCTTGTATATATTAAAAAATATTTAAACTCAATACCTCGATACCTCTTAGTTTCTTTTCTTCGCCTTTGCATATATGGTGCAATATTCACCACATCTGATTAAAAATATTATGCTCTGATTAAATATAACATATTTATGTCGAATGTTAATTTCTCTACTTTTTAAATTAGTACAAGAATACAATTAAAAGAATTGGTATTTTCAATCAAATACATAAAATTGGACATGTATTGTACAAAGTACACCTGTACTTGAATGCATGTAAGGAATTATAATATTTTTGGAGGTATAAAATATTTAACTTGACTTTTCAGTATGCGCTACACATTTAGCGCGTTCTCAACTCTATTTCAAAACTTCGCGCTCGATGAGGCACGACTTCCCGACATCCGATTGCTCTAAACCTTTGAATATATCATTTTTTCATGGAAAGGAACAATATTGGGACTGGGAGCCGAAAATTTCATGGTCGAAAAATAAGGACCACCCTATTGTACATCCACACAACGTGCTCCTCAAATTTTCAATAAAGGACAGCCCAACAAAAGTTGCGAAATACAACTGTTAGTATTTTCCCTGCAATTCCGACCAATTGCAATTTTCCACAAATCTTTTTCCACGTCACGTTGTCAATTAGTTGTACTAGCTTTCCATACAAAATCAATATCGCGGGGTCCAATGTTAAACAAGCCATCGCCGAGTGTGGTGTTTGCCCGAAAAGTCGGGAAAACTATTTTGGCGTTATTTAAAGGCTCAAGGTAATAATGCAGTAGGTCGTTGAACATTATGAAATCAAAAACCCACATTTACAAAGTCAAAATGGCTGGATGGAAAAGCTGCAAGAAATTATTTTACATGTTAATTACGGTGAAATGATGTGATTTATTATTGCTATGCTAAATATACAGATCACGTAGCTGTTCACCAAATAAATGTATCATTACTTATTGTTACTATGAAATAATATTATTTACTTATTGTACAGTTTCGTGATCTACATATGTTTTTAGCATTACGATTCCGTACTGCCAAATAGAATCGCTTGCGACTTTTCTCGGCCGGGAAATTCCACCCTCTTCCTTGACGTCGTTGAGCAGGGGTTGCCAGTAGTGTATTTCCCAGTCGTATACGATGCTGTAAGATATGTTAACATCGTAAATTTTGAAGGTTGTGCTGAAAACTTTTCTGACCGATTGCGCGTTGCTGGCGGCATGCGGGCGGCAATGAAGCATTTTCGGGGGTCGGATTTCCCGCTTTGCCTGCGAAGGACCTAATGTGCATTGTATCGGCTAGGTTCTCTCCGTTCTAAGGAAAATTTTTTGGCAAATAAGGAACGTCAAAGGAATATGTGCAATCTATATACAGTGTGTTCACACTATTCTTCGAGAACGTTTTTCTTGCTAATAGTAATTATTAGAAAAACATGAAAGAGGAAAAAGTAGTACACACTGTAGTTAGATATGGAGGCGACCTTTAATTTTTTACCACATTTTTGTTAGGTCGCTTTCTTGTATGTCCGCGTTCCTTCAGCAAAATCTTGTAATCGTAAAACGAAAAACGTGGGGCGCGAGATAATAGTAAGGAGTGTATCATATCATTTGTAGTGCAATAAAATTGTTACTGATTTTGGTAAACTATTCATGCATCTATTGCATGCGCCCACGTTTTTCGTTTTAAATCTTACAAGTATTTTTTTAGCTATTCAAAATTCACAATCACAAATTTTCTGGACTATCTGTATGAGGATAGGAATCTGAATGGGGCTAGGAAAAATTATTTTATACTTTTTAGTCCGTCTTAAAAACGTAGCATTTTAAAAAAATGTATTTTTATTTAAATAATTATTAAATAGTCTGCTTTATTATTTCTAATGTCACATGCAAGGACGATAATGAAAGAAACATTTTGAAATGCTTGCAAACAAATAAATACTTTCCACACATGTTTTCCAAGTCATGTAATTAACTAGTTGTTCTAATTAACTTTTCATCAAATATCAATGTCGCGGGGTCCAATGTTAAACGATTAAAGAAGGTAATCATTGAAAAAACGGCGATTGATTCAATCGATTGATGCAGTTAGTCGTCAATAGGTAATTAAAAAAGGAAACCACCGAAAAATCGGAGACTGATGTAATCATCAAAACATGTTTATTTTCAATAGTTCTGTTTTTTAGGAAATCTCTTATGAGATCTATGAAAAAAAAAGAAAGGAATCTAATCGTTCATCGCAATTAACGACTAAAGTAGAAACCTAACCGTTATTCCCAACTAACGCTTAGTGACTATTTAATCGTTAGCCGTCAAACTTTAACGTTGATTACATTTTTGCCCAACTCTGGTAGTAAGTTGTTGAATTCGCTCATTATTGTCAACTACAACATTATGAAATCAAAAACCCACATTTACAAAGTCAAAATGGCTGGATGGAAAAGGTGGAAGAAATTATTTTATATGTTCATTACGGTGAAATGATGTAATTTATTTAGTATTGCGATTCCGTACCGCCCAAGAGAAACGCTTGCGACTCTCCTAGCCCGGGAAATTCCACCCTCTACCTTCACGACGTAAGGTAGGGGGTTGCCGATAGTGTATTTAAGGGACTGTGAAGCCGCTTTCCAGTACCATTTTTGGCCTAACTCCTATCTACAACGGTTTCAACGCGTGCATTTATCTTTAAACGATGAGTTTCAATAGTGACGTGAAGAAGATTCTTTGCGCCGATCTAACTTTGAAGATGGTGTATGTTGCGCAACGTCGGCTTCGGGAGCAAGAACGAGCAAGGAGAAGACGTCGCTACAGTGTCCACCCACTTTGGAAAACCAGAGAGACCGAAAGCAAATTGGTGCTAATTCGGCAGATGACAATGGACAACGAGGAGAAATTCTATGGATATTTCCACATGAGTAGGGGCTGCTTTGCTATCCTACTGAGCAAAGTCGGAGCCCAGCTCACTAAAAACCTCACGAGCTTCGGGAGTCCAATTTCTCCGGAGGACAGACTAGCAGTTTGCTTGCGGTAAGTGATTTTTCACCAGATTGTTTTTTTTAACCTTCCCCTTTAGAGTGAGCCCTCATTCAGCTCAAAATATAATCGTATGAGGACGTGAGGCGTGTTCCCGTAAACCCCTGTTTGGCCCGAAATCTAGTTAGATTCTGGTTAGATCCTAGTAATATAAAATATGTTAATGATATCGGCGCCAGGTTCGATCATTTCAAGAGGAACAACAAATATGCAATTTAAATATTTAAGTTTCTCAACGTTTCGATCCCAATGTGGATCATTATCAAGAGACAAAATTTTTGCGTCTGAAAAAGAAATTAGTAATTTAAATTTTCGAAATTAAATATACTGTTTTCATATAACACAGTTTTCATATAAACATTAACCTGTTTATAGCTAAGATAAGTAACAAAAAGTTGTTTTTCTTAAAATGCAGAACCAACAACATTATTCCACTGTTCATTTTTTAAAATGTTATAAAAAAGAAAGGTATCTTTACTACCAATGTTGGTCTTACTCATGATAAATTATCATATTTACAAAACAGATATATGAGAAAAGTGTTAAACATTACTATTGAAGATACACATCTATTACATACGAATTCTTTGAAAGAAATTGAAGATCTTAATGAAGTTTTACAATTCCTCATTCCGGAACACATTTTAGATAAGTTTTACAAATTCGAACATAAAAAATTTAAAAAATTATTTAATGACCGCAAAAAACAAAATCTGAGAAAATTCAATAACTCTTTGTCATTGACAATGATTGTTCCGACAATTTGGCACTGGATTCTGAAAACACAACCTGGTTTAAAAATTTAACTAATATTGAAATACCATTAAATGTTCAAAAGGATATTCAGAGGATTTTCAGAAAGAGTGGCATTCATACAATTTTCAACATATCAATTTATTTAAAAAAATGGTTCCCTCCTACAATACGTTTTAGTGGTCGTCGGGGATCATATCGTCAATCTCCTCAGCCAATTTGTAAATTAATCGTTTCGCCAATTTCTTTCGGCGGGGGGACAGCAATTTGGCAGTGGCTGCCACACTTTTCAATAAAAGATCTATATCGTTTTCTTCTTTTGTTAGTGAGCCGCTTAGCAGCTCCGTAGTTTGCTTAAAACTATTCAAGATCTGTTCGTCGACGTCCTTTGTGTTGCTTTTTTTTTTTCTTCGGCGGTTGCCGATCTTCGATATCCCCCTCGGGAGCCTCCCTCGTCGTCTGGGTTCCAGACGTCGACGGACGATCCCAGGCGTCGTCCTCCTCTTCTGCAGTGAAAATCGCATCGAAGTCGGCACCGGGGACCGCAAGAGCCTCTGTCAGGGGGGGGGGGTGGATCGATTGCGACAGCAATGTCGCGAGACGTCGACAGCGTCTCCCGTTCTTTGAAATGTGGAATCAAAAAGTCGAGGTACCTCTCGAACTTATTGTTTGTTTTGCGGCCCCCAACCGCTGCCTGGCCGCTTTTTTTAATTTTCAATTTTGTTCGGAACTTCCGGAATGAGTCCCGAATATTCTGCCATCTATTTCGGCAGGCGGAAGCTGGAAACAGAAATATTTTTAAATTAATCTTCAATCATTGTTGTAGGTACCTCGTGACGGGAGATTCGTACAAAACGATAAGCTACAGTTTCCGAATGGGGGAAACTACGGTCGCCGAAATCGTGAAGGAAACCTGCAGAGTCATCACGCGAAGTCTGATGGTGGAGGTGATGCCGTTTCCCAGCAAGGAAAGGTGGCAGGAGATAAGGACACTCTTCTGGACCAAATGTGGATTCCCCAATTGTGTGGGTGCTATAGATGGGAAACACATAACGATCCAGGCGCCACGGAACTCCGGCAGCTTGTTTTTTAATTATAAAAACACGTTTTCCGTGGTGCTGATGGCCCTGGCGGACGCGGAAGCCAATTTCATCGCCGTTGATGTTGGCGCATATGGAAGAAACAGCGATGGCGGAGTCATGGCCGACTGTGGACTGGGAGAATCTATTTACGGCGGAAGGATGCAGACGTTGCCCGACGAAAATTTGCCGGGCACATCAATTCGCGCGCCCTGCGTGTTTGTAGGCGACGAAGCCTTCCCCTTGCGACGTAATTTACTACGTCCATATCCGGGGGTCAAGGCAAGAGGACACGAGGCCAAAACCCATTTTAATACGCGGCTGAGCATGGCGCGGCGCGTAGTTGAGAACGCCTTCGGAATTCTCGCGCAGAAATTCCGCATTTACAATCGACGGATCCAATTGAATCCTGAAAATGTTGATTTTGTGGTCATGGCCTCGTGTATATTGCACAACTTCATCAGGGCGCACGAGAAAACGTCTGCGGCAGGAGCTTCAGCGCGCCAGGAGGATACGGCGCAAGTTCCTGCGTGGGAGCCGTGCAACCGCCGCCGCGGAGGCAACGCGACAAACGAAGCGTTCTACGTGAGGGAGATTTTTAATAATTTCCTTTTCTCAATAAGGGGCAGAACATTGGAGTGATCACCACAATGATACGCAACTGCGACGCATTATTCACGATTCGAACCATTTTTTAAAGATTGGTAGAGAAATTAGTTGGCTCCATAATGTGAAAAGAGGTTATTTGAAAAATTGCAATCTGTCGGAGTTGCGGAGACAATGCTAATAGTTACATTTCGCAGGTTGTTTGTGTGTGCACGTAGGCTAGGGTGTCCCTTAACAATCGAAGGAGCGATAAAATGTTAGGACAGCCTCTGATTTTATTAATTTGCATGTTCAAAGTATGTGTGAAAAATATTAGCCTAATCGGATTATTCTAAACCCTGTCTCAAGAAGCTTAAAGTTAGGATATTCTGTGGAATTTAAAAATATTTAGTACTTTCGTAATTTTGAGTGAAAAACTGGTTACAATAGAAATTATCTACAGGGTGTCCCACTGTATCGAGAACGGCAGGATATCTCGGAAGACGGTGTCGTTATCAAAAAAGTGTTCCTACAATAGTTGTTTGGTATGACGGGCTAAGTTACGTGGTATTAATTGTTTTTTTGTGGGTGGAGTGGTGGAGGACATTTCAAGGTCAACTTGATTTTTTTAAATGGAATAGTATATGTTTTTCTTTAGAAAATAATAGCGGGTAGTGAGACGAATCCAAAGATGTGCTACATGATATTATTCTGTTTTTGATGAAGGTAAATTGTTAGCTTCTGTTTACATATTGCATCGGCCAACAGCCAACAGCCGCTGCTAATTGTAAGTGGCTTCCAAATAATTTTTAAAAAATTAGTGCAAAGATTGAATTCAATCGGATAACGGGAAAATGTGCCTCAAACGGATTAAATATTGAGGTAATTAATTCAGAAAATGCTCACAAAATAGTTTGTCTCGAACATCTTCTAAACTATTCACCGTGTCGCAAAACATGTTAAACAAAACCTGCAGATATGAGCGGGCTGAGGCTTATTGACATCTGTAGATTAGGGTGGACCTTCGTTATATTTGGCGAAAATTATTTTGTTGATATTTTTTCGGGACAACCTCTAGAATTGTGCCACTGGACGAAAAAATAATGTGTGCAAAATTTGAGATTGATAGAATAACGGGTAATGCTGCCGCATCGACTTTGAAAATTGGTTAATTTTGTAACTCGCTTTTCTTCGCTGCAGTATATTATTAGTATATACCTTTATATATCGTTATGTACATACATGTATGTATATTGTTGACTTAAAAAAATTTTTTTTTCTTGCATTATACTTAATGTAATAAACAGTACAATTTTTTGTCTAAGACATTTTTTGATATTATTATTGTAAGTAGCAAAGATACATGATATAACTACACATATGCTTATACATAATACATTATTAATACATATACAATATACATCATACGTGTAATACAGTACATTATACAAAAAACTAAAACTATTCTAGAGAATTTCGTTTAAATAATTTATTTGTCTCGTAATGACTTTTTCGATACATCTGGAAATTGTTACCTATTTTCGGAAATAATTTGTAAAATATATTGTTTCTCTTCTTCTTTTTTTTTATAATAACTAATTATAGTCCTGAATAAGCTTAACACCACGCTCAGCAGTGTCGTTAACAACTTTGAAGTCTTGTACAATGTTTAGTCCAAATTTGAAATCCTCGCCATCTTCCCATGAATCGGGATCTTTTTTTAAAAATCCTGTAGAAGACTATAAAGAATTTTTGGAGCTAATAATTATTTTCCTGTGTGGGACTCCACCAAGAAATGTAAGATTTCGGTACCCAGGAGCTTTCCACCATGTTCGTTGGATGGCGGAAGCTTTATATTGTTTAAAAATATATTTATTTAAAAATCAATTTGTATTAAACGCCGACGAAGAAAATGAAATTCGTGACATTTGCCTCTTTCTCGCTAGTATTTACATAAAAGGGTGGATTCGAGCTCCAATGACAGCGAAAGCTCCTCGTCAAGATTTGGCATTTTTACAGAAACCGTATGCAAATTTTGCAACCATTTATGGCATTTCTCACCAGAAGCAGTAGCATAAGCATTTTTCGACGAAACCGTGGAAAAGAATACAAAATTACGAATGGTGGAGGCACTTACCAGTGAAGTCGACGAATCTGGTGACATTGAAATCGACAAAACATGCAAAAAATGTAAAATAACTCGTGAAGAATTGAAAAACTATACGGATAAAGGAATTGAACATTTTATTTCTCACGAAACATTACGATTTTTTAAAAGATTTTCAATTCCAATAGGATTTTTAAAAAAAGATCCCGATTCATGGGAAGATGGCGAGGATTTCAAATTTGGACTAAACATTGTACAAGACTTCAAAGTTGTTAACGACACTGCTGAGCGTGGTGTTAAGCTTATTCAGGACTATAATTAGTTATCATCAAAAAAAAGAAGAAGAGAAACAATATATTTTACAAATTATTTCCGAAAATAGGTAACAATTTCCAGATGTATCGAAAAAGTCATTACGAGACAAATAAATTATTTAAACGAAATTCTCTAGAATGGTTTTAGTTTTTTGTATAATGTACTGTATTACACGTATGATGTATATTGTATATGTATTAATAATGTATTATGTATAAGCATATGTGTAGTGATATCATGTATCTTTGCTACTTACAATAATAATATCAAAAAATGTCTTAGACAAAAAATTGTACTGTTTATTAAATTAAGTATAATCCAAGAAAAAAAAATTTTTTTAAGTCAACAATATACATACATGTATGTACATAACGATATATAAAGGTATATACTAATAATATACTGCAGCGAAGAAAAGCGAGTTACAAAATTAACCAATTTTCAAAGTCGATGCGGCAGCATTACCCGTTATTCTATCAATCTCATATTTTACACACATTATTTTTTCGTGCATTGACACAATTCTAGGGGGTGTCCCGAACAAAAATTCGATGGTCGAAAAATAAGGTCCACCCTACTGTAGATATGGGCAGGCTGAGACAAAGAAATTTCGACATAAAATTTTTGACAAGAGTAGATTAGAGCGAACCAAGTTTTCATTCCTCTTCTAAATTGTTGGATACCTAGCTGCTAGGAAAAAACCTTATTTGTTAAAAATATTCGGCAAACGAACGGCGAAGAGAAACATGTGTTTTTCAACTGAAACATCTTGAAGCTACGCAAATATGATATTTATTGGTTTGTTAGTGCAGCCGTTAGAATACAATGGAAAAAGGTTGACAATTCACTTTACAGGTACGTAGAAACAGCGGACATTTATGACAGGGACGACTGAACGTCCTATTAGTTATATTTCTCGGATATAGCATTTTTTCGCAGCTCTAGTCGGGACCCACGCAAATTACTTTACAGCAAACACGTGTTGCCCGGAAAAAAGGCCGACTTCCATATCGATAGTAATGACCTCTCACAAACCTCTCCACAGAGAACAGCCCCGGGAGCGGTACATAAACAAATCGAGCCTATCGTTGAGTCTGCCTACCCCCACAGCCGCGCGCCCGAAGTCCCAATGTTTTGACTTCGACGTTGACCGGTCCATAGTATGTGTGGCCGCTGTAGCCAATATTTCGACACAGCGGAAAATGAGTGTGAAACGAGGCCAGCCTCCTCCACTCTTCATCCAATCGGACGTGCATTCGTATCCAGACGCGTCACCGTAGTCCTGCCTGGAAAGCTTTTTCTCAGGTTCGAATCAATACAATGTTACCACTTCGGACCCATGCGAGATGGCGCCCCGCCACCACCTACAATCGCGTAGTTGGGGGTGATAAAGGTGTTATAGCTTACAAGGGAAATGGACCCCAAGTGTCCTTCTTCGATTTTAATAATTTTTTATGAGACGATGACGATGATATATGAATCCCTAATTATGTACGCAAAATATTGGGTGTAGTTACTCAATAGTTTTAAAGATATAAACAATTAATCTTTCATACCTTACAAAAGTTAAAATCTATCTACATACATATGTATTGCAATCTATGTATTGTTATGGTTGTTGAGTTGGTACATTATAATTTAGTATAAGGGAGTTCCTTCCAACACGTATTGGCCACATGTTTTCCGTCGTGTTTTCGTCGGACGGTGGTCATAAAGTAATTTATGCTCGTCAAAGAAACTAATTTTTACGCTAAGCTCATTTTTAGAGCAGACTAGTGCCTATAGACCGTAGCTGTCATAAAATTTATAGACCTAAGCTAACGGACGAACGCCACAACACTTCTACCTTAATTATTGCCACCTTACACCATACCTTGCCGAGGGGAAAGCCTTAGCAGAATAACAATACAGTAGTCCATCAGTTGAGAGAGAGAGAGAGAGAGAGAGAGAGAGAGAGGAGATAAATTTTATACGCCGAATGTTTTCACACTACAAACTCCCAAAAACTCATTTCCATCTATTTGTAAAAGCACCAGTTCTTAAGATAGTGCACGAAAAACCAAAGCACATTGCACTGTGGATGATATTAACCTGCACTTTGAAAAAGTGCGATATATTTTTCTGTATTTCTTTGATATATTATACTTGTTTGCTGTCTATGCGGCGTATTTTCTATTTCTCGTCCTCGTTCGTAATGCGTAACGCTATATTTAATTACAAAGTATTTTATAATTGTACTCCAATTGCAATTACGAATTACATTGTAATTTAATTGAATGAAGATATGAATTATATTACGATGTAATTCAATTACTTTGTAATTATAATTCCTGGAGTGATTCAATAGTAATTCTGCACAACTGTGCGTACAGGGCAGTGTATAGGACTACTTTGTTAGACATAAACAAATTGAAAATGTTTTCTCACAACGTGAAAGGTGCAATTTTAGGACAAACGCTGTCGACCCTTATTTCAGAATGTCTACAGAATATTCAGCAATTTTAATGGACCCGCGAAATAACAAACAATTCAAACTAAATTGTTTCACATCGCATGTGTGCCGTATGAAATGTTTACATGGTGCGTACAGTTGCCTAGTATCGTAGTGGGCGAAATTACACTATTGGTTTCTCTAAAATGAACATGTTATTATTTACCGGGGTAACTGAAATAATTTTGCTTGTACATCGAAAACACATGCAGCTAAGTATGTAGTCATTGGGCTACGGGATTGACAAGTTAGCTGAATGATGGCAACAAGTTGTTAAAAATAATGAAAAAGAACGGTATTTTACAGAGCAAGAATCGTAGAATACGATCATATATTTAAACATTTTTTCACACTAGATCGGGTGGAAAAATTTGCGGAACAAATATATGTCTCTAATATATTGTCCAGTAATTGTTTTAAAAATCATTACTTAAGAAGAATTCACCAAGTGGCAGAGCTACCGATAGTTTACCTAAGCAGCCCGTAGAAACCTTTTTTTGTGCCACGCACAGCAGGCAGCTGCACCCCCGTCGAGAGAAACGCCGGACCGGCACGAAAGAAGATTTCGGTGAGAAATGCCGGCCGGCAGTCTCGATGCCGGGCTCCCTATCCTTAAGCATTGGTTGCCGGACGGCACAGTGCCGTGCCTGGCTAGTATGGTTCGACCCTAAGGGTCAAACCATACTAGCCAGGCCCGGCACTGTGCCGTCCGGCAACCAATGCTTAAGGATAGGGAGCCCGGCATCGAGACTGCCGGCCGGCATTTCTCACCAAAATTTTCTTTTGCGCCGGCCCGGTGTTTTCTCTCGACGGCCCGGCATTTCTCTCGACGGGGGTGCGGCTGCCTGCTGTGCGTGGCACAAAAAAGGTTTCTACGGGCTGCTTAGGTAAACTTTCGGTAGCTCTGCCACTTGGTGAATTCTTCTTAAGTAATTATTTTTAAAACAATTACTGGATAATATATTAGAGACATATATTTGTTCTGAAAATTTTCCACCGGATCTAGTGTGAAAAAATGTTTAAATATATGATCGTATTCTACGATTCTTTTTCATTATTTGTAACATCTTGTTGTCATCATTCAGCTAACCTGTCAATCCCATAGCCCAATGACTAATTAGCAGCATCTGTTTTCGATGTACAAGCAAAATTATTTCAGTTACACCGGTAAATAAATTCGATTATGAAATTTTCGGCTCTCCCCCCTAATATTGTTCCTTCTCATGAAAAAATGGTATATTCAAAGTTTTAGAGCAATCGGATGTCGGGAAGTCTTGCCTTATCGAGCGCAAAGTTTTGAACGCGCTAAATGTGAAGCGTATACTGAAAATTGAAGTTAAAATTTTATACCTCCAAAAATATCATAATTCCTTACATGCATTCAAGAACAGGTATACTTTGTACAATACATGTCAAATTTTACGTATTTGATTGAAAATACCAATTCTTTTAATTGTATTCTTATACTAACTTAAAAAGTAGAGAAATTAACATTCGACATGAATATGTTATATTTAATCAGAGCATAATATTTTTAATCGGATGTGGTGAATATTACACGATACATGTAAAGGCGAAGAAAAGAAACTAAGAGGTGTCGAGGTATTGAGTTTAAATACTTTTTAATATATACAAGGCAACAAATACAAGTAAAGACATTTTACAGAAATTTCATTAATGTAGTCCTTTTTGCGTCTGGCTAGTGCTTTCTATAGTCTAACACAGTTTGCATTATAAATTGTTTTTCTTTTTGCACTTGAAGGCATGTAAAGAATTATGATATTTTTGGAGGTATAAAATATTTAATTTGAATTTTCAGAATACGCTTCACATTTAGCGCGTTCTGAACTCCATTTCAAAACTTCGTGCTCGATGAGGCACGACTTTCCGACATCCGATTGCTCTAAAACTTTGAATATATCATTTTTTCATGAAAAGGAACAATATCGGGGGAGGGGGCGGGTGCCGAAAATTTCATGGTCGAAAAATAAGGACCACCCTAGTGTTCACACTATTCCTAGCCACATATTTCATACCAATGTGATTGCTAGTATTTCAAAACGCTTATTTCATTTCCTACCTTGCATGATCTTGAGGTCGCTGTACAGTATGTGGATTAATTTGACTAGACATACGCACTAATGTGACATAACAACTAATAAAGCATTCTACTTTTAAAAAAATTAAAGGTCACATTCATATCTAACAAAATATCATAAACACGAAGAGTTACATATACCATTGCGTTGCATATAAAAAACGAATTGTTTCCTCGTACACAATTTGTCAGATAATATTCTTCTTTTTGCTTCCATAGTAATAAATAAATTGTTATTTTTTTGTTATAACGTTTCAATTCCTTAACAACGTATGCCCCACCTATTGTCACAACGAACTTCGAAAAGTTCACTTTTTAGACAAATACAGCATGTTATATTCTGCATATGCTAGAATGCCGGTCTGTTCCGGAACTGGCAGATTGCTCGAGGAGCAACCTCACCGGCTGTCGGTCCGGCTATCTCCTGATGCGTAGAGGGGAGTAAAAAGTTACCGGTACCCCCTGCGGTTAGGGTAGCAAGCGACAAGGTCTCCGGCAAGAACCCTTTGTGCTAGCCTCTCGAATCGCCGTCCGGAACTCACAGAGAGCTCTGGAAGATGCGAGAAACGTCGCCGGGCGGCGCCGGCCGGCGCTTTGCCGGACCGTGCCGTGCCTGGCTAGTATGGTTCGACCCTAAGGCGTCCCCTACTTAAGGATGCGTCTGACCCCCGTGGGAACTTTTTGGCGTACTTAGCGACATTGCGGCGAAACCTGAAAGCTCCTCGACAAGGATAGATTCTCCTTCTCTCTCCTGTAGGGCTGCAACAGAGACTGACATGCGTCGCTCGCTGGAGAGACAAAGACAGAGATTACGAAGCTGTTTTGTTTTCCGATGCGCCTACTACAAAAGCATTCAGCGAGGAAGCAATATTTTTTGATGCTCTTTGTGTAGAAATGTTCTCCGAATTATTTCGCGTCGCCGTACAGAGCCCTTTTTTGCAATTTGTCTCCTGAATCTTTATAAACAATAATTTTGTATGTTTTTTATAGAAAATTTTTTTTTCTGTACACTTTTTCCAAAAAAGGGCTCTGTACGGCGACGCGAAATAATTCGGAGAACATTTCTACACAAAGAGCATCAAAAAATATTGCTTCCTCGCTGAATGCTTTTGTAGTAGGCGCATCGGAAAACAAAACAGCTTCGTAATCTCCGTCTTTGTCTCTCCTGCGAGCGCATGACATATCTCCCTCTCCGTCACAGCCGAACATGAGAGACGAGGATCTCTCTATCCTTCTCCTACTTCGTTCGTTGTTCACTTATATGCAATAGAGGCGCCACTTTACCTCCTGTAGTTCACCTTTATGCCATAGGCGTCACTACTGTACATTAGACGCGCCCTTAAAGGTGGATTTATACATGACCGTCCGGCAGCGGACGGCGTTTTTGGGCATTTATACATTTCCGTCAGGTTTCTCAGGCAACTTGAGAAGGTTTCGAGACGCTCGACAAAGGCTCAGAGCCGAAGATTGTGTAATTTACAACCCTAACCCCAGGGGTTCCATGAACCGTTTACTCCCCTCTACACCTCAGGAGCAGCCTATGGTCCGAGTCTCCGGCAATCCGGAAGGATTCACCTAAGAGGATATCTATCCGGAAACCTGACGACACGAAGGCAGAATATAACATTTATTTAAAAAGTTATTAACTAGAAATTATCAGAGTTCGCTAATTGGTGGAAAATACGATATTAAGGAATTTTTAAACGTTATAACGAAAAACAATAACAATTTATTGTATCATGATAACGAAAAAAAGAATATCATCTGACAAAGTGTACCGTAAAAAACAATTTGTCAAACAACTCCGATGGAGGTTCTGCACGTTTTGGTTTGTTCAGTACGTTAAAGTAATTTTAAACAAATTACAGTGTCTTAATATTTCGAGGAAAACTATTTTGTGAGCATTTTTTTTTATTTGCCTTTTTTAGCTTTTTTTCTATGTATGTTTACCTATTACCCCGAGATGAATGGGCCAATCAGGACGAAACCTTCTGCATTCTTTTGTAAGGTATGTCTCCCGATTGTCCCCTTGAGAGAAAACAAATTTTGCATTTTTTCATCCTTTGCTGTTTTTATTGCAAATAGAACGCATTCAGAAGAGTAAATTTCCTTTTTCTGGGAAATGTAACTTTCCCTCAGTCTTATAACATTACAGAAAGACTAACTGATCTTCCCAGGAGGGGTGGGAGAGGGTGGCGGCGACGCGGTAGAGGGCAGGTTAAAATTAAGAAATATAATATATTTCGTTAAATAATAATAAAAATTATATGTGCTATATGGTCGTTTTTGGTTTATTAACCGACTCAATTTGATCAGTATATTGTTTATTTGTATATTTCCTAAGCAATAAGAAAGAAAAACCATCCTACGGTGTTCTACAAATTCTGCTCGTTCCACGCTAGTCAAAAATTTTATGTCGAAATTTCTTAATCCCTTAATTTCTTAATAATTAAACAAACTGTGGAAAGATTCAGCTCGGTCGGGTAACAGGAAAATGTGCCCCAAACGAATCTAAAATTGAGATAATTAATTTAATAATACACACCAACTGTTAAATTTATTAAAATATTAAATACAATACAATATTTTCGGAGGCAGCGGAAAAATCTTCTACATGCTTTTACATATTAATGTATCTTCCCTTCCCATCAACTAACTCCACCATACTCCAATCAAATCATGATCAGCAACATCTGTCAATTGGAAAATTTTGAACTTTGTGCTGTCTCCGAAAAGATTGTATCGTATTTAATATGGTATTTAATTTTTTTTTTATCAATTTTATTAAGATAGGATGAGAGCCGATTTCCCGCTCAATAGTAATGACCTGTCATAAAGCTCTCGATGCAGGGCAGCCCCCGGGAACGGCACCTAAACAAATCGCGCCTATCATGAGGTCTGTCCATCCCCTCAACAGCCGCGCGCCCGTAGTCTCAAGGTTTTCAGTTCGACGTTGCACACTACATTGTATGCATGGCCGCTGTAGCCAATATATTTCGATAGCAGCCGAAAATGCGTGTGAGACGAGGCCTGCCTCCTCCACTCTCACCCAATCGGCCACGCATCCGATCATAGACACGTCACCGTTGTCCTGCTTAGAAACCTCCTTCTCAGGCTCGCATCAATACAATTTCATTAGTTGGGGCCCACGTGAGATGGCGTCTTGCAACCCCCCACAACCGCGTAGTAGGGGGCGGCAACGGTTCAACATCTTTGGCCTTAGCCTACTGCTGCTCAGCTATCGCTCACACGGGGCAGCCGTGTAAACAAATCGGTGGGCAACACACCACGCCTTTTCAGGCAACGTTGCAATATATGTATTACTATGGATTCTGAGTTGATACATTATAATCTAGTATGAGGAAGTCCCTTCCAACACGTGCTGACCACGCGTTTCCTTCATGTTTTCGTCGGACGGTGGTCATAAAGCAATTCATGTTCGTCGAAGGAACTTATTTTCACAACAGCCTCATTTTTAGAGTAGCCCAGCACCCGTCCTCACCTGTCATAAAATTTATGGGCTCAAGGTTTAAGGTAACGAACGAACGGTACAACGCCTTCTACCTGCATTACTACCATGTGCGCCAAAATAGGGAAACCAAGGAAATTTGTAAGCAGTGTAATAATACAGGAATTTAATATTTTTTATGTTCTAATAGTTATTTTACATTATTATTTAAGAAGAATCCACACCAAATGGCAAGTAAACGTTAACACCGTTTCGATATTGTTGCTATAACAAAAGCTGATTTGTGTAGGAGTAAGTATTTCGTCACTCAGTGGCAATTTACGTATCGTAAGTTGAGTACGAAAACTATATGATGAGCATCTTTTTCAATAAAAACAGGTTTTGAAAATATCTCGAGAACTAATAATTTTGTCGTACATAATAAGGACATTGCGTAATTAATGTTCTTATAATATAAATGTATGCCAATTAAGTGGCAAACACGAATTCGAAGTAAATTAAAAGTTCATATTTAAAAAAGAATATTCTATTCCTGATATTACATAAAGATTCATTTTATGTTAAGAAAAAAATGTTTCTTTCATAATATGAAATAAATATTATCTGTATATTAGGAAAAAATTTTCTATTTCCAATATGAAATAAAGATTCATTCAATATTTAGAAAGAAATATTAGCCTCGTAACATGAAATAAATATTCCATGCATATTTAAAAAAACTATATTTGTTACTCAATATAAAATAAATACTACATGGGTATTTAAATATTAAAAAGAGATTAAATCTATTTTTAATATTATATGAATGTGTATGCAATATTTTGTGCTACTAGGGGAAATATTCTAGGTCAGAAGAAATGTTTGATTTTCGAGTTAAAGTAGCTCCGAGTGCAAAAAGGGTTAATCCACTGCTGTTCCCTATCGCTTGTATGGGGCAGTGTATTGGACATAAACAAATTGAAAATGTTTTTCACTTTGTGGAAGGTGTAATTTTAGGATAAACGCCGTTGACTCTTATTTGAGAATATTTAAAGAATATTCAGCAATTTCATGGACCTGAAATAAGAAACAATTGAAACCTAACCTTTATAGTTTATATAGAATATTTTGTTTGTACATCGAAGACACATGATGCTAATTAGCCGGTGGGATACGGGAATTGACAGGTCATCAAAAAGATGGCGACAAGTTGTTACAAATTGTGAAAAAAACAGAATTTCCAAAAGGAAGAATCGTAGAATACGACCATATTTTTAAAAAATTTTTTCACACTTGAAAGGATGAAAAAATTTGTGGAACAAAGACATGTCTAATATTTTTCTAATAATTATTTGAAATCATTATTTATAAGAAGTATTCACCAAGTGGCAGAAACGTTTCTCATCTACATGATCTTGTAAAGAGAGCTACCGATAGTTTAGCTGAGGGGTCGTGGGGGTGCCCATAGACACCTTTTTTTCTGCCACGCACCGCAGGGAGCCGTCAACCCACCAGTGAGATATGGCCCAACCGGCTAGACGGAAAAATATTGTGAGAAATGCCGGTCCGGTTACCGGTTGTGAACGCTCCCATCTAAACCTATGTATTTATATTTTGCCGGAACTCCGGATCGGTCATGTATAAATCGACCTTAATTCGGTTTTTCGCCCACCAATCACTGTCGCTCGCGGTGTCGTACGCGCGGAGGGCCGGCACTCGACAAGAAGGGCCCCGGATCTTGCCGATTTCCCGATTTCCATAACGGCGGACGCGCTTCCACCGGGAATGTCTTGAGACATTCCAGAACCGCTCGAGCCGCTCCTGCAGGGACCGATAATGTTGCGGGACGAGACGTCGACGGGAGGATTCTTCGATGTTCTCTTCGTGGTCCCTTAGTCCCTCGTCGGCGTCTCCAAGTTGTTCAGCCTGGGCTCGAGGTTCCTTTCCAATTCCTCTGCAGAGGGTGTTATTTTGGTCCGGCGTTCCGAGTGGGCTTTTGAGACGGCAGCTTGGAATCTTCTTTTTCCGGCGATTGGTTACGTCGGGGCTCCCTGAGCACACGCTACGTCCCTGTAATCTTTCCGTCTCGCCAATCGGCACGACGTTCACAAATCTACAGTATCGGAACTTAGTTCTTACGACGTCCCAGAGAGAGCGCTTATAGCTAACGATTTCCTACTTAATCTGCTAGAGGGTGGTCCGGTCCTCGCGATTTAACTTTCGGGTTTCCTTCTAATAAGGAATCGAGACGTGGTTATTTTGCCACGTCACATAGTTTAAAGAAAAGACCGTCCAGCCTGACTGTGTCGAAGGCCTTTTCCAGGTCTATGAATAGGACCCCTATGCAGTCGCCAGCGTTTCTGGCCCAGCAGATTTCGGCGGAGAATTTTGAGATCGCGTGGACTGTGGAGTGTCTTCTTTTGAAACCAAATTGTGTTTCAGGAATAATATTGTTTTCTGTGCTGTATGATTCTAATGCTATGTTTATTACTACTTTGAAAACTTTACTAATGTTTGGTAACAGGCTTATTGGGCGAAACTGGCGGGGTCGCTGCTGTTTTTTTCTTTCTTTTTTAATGCTATGAGTTTCGCAGTTTTCCAAGCCGTCGGAAAATAGGATCTATTGAGACAATTGTTAAATACGATAGCGTAATTTCGTCTATAGAGCGGGGGCAGGTGTTTATGGATGATGTTGGGTATCTTGTCGAAACTGGAAGATTTCTTATTATTTAAGTGTTTGAGTATATAGTCTAGATCATCTGCTGAAGTGAAATAGTTCGACCCACCGAGCCACTGCC
The DNA here is from genome assembly GCA_963971365.1 of Lasioglossum villosulum. Classification (NCBI taxonomy): domain Eukaryota; kingdom Metazoa; phylum Arthropoda; class Insecta; order Hymenoptera; family Halictidae; genus Lasioglossum; species Lasioglossum villosulum. The sequence continues at coordinate 26,109,202 of OZ020495.1, read as the reverse complement.
CCTTACGGGAATCTATATATATATAAAAATGGATGTTTGTATATATATTGGGTCGTTCAGAAAGTTCCCGCGGATTTTTAGCTTAAATAAAAATTCGAAAAAAATGGTACTTATAATTAAGTTTATTCAATGACATATGTTCCATTTTGTTCGATGATCTTTTGCCATCTTTTGGTAAGTTTCATAATTCCCCTCTCATAAAACGTTCTCGGTTTCTCGTCGAAAAACTTCTGCAGGTACTTTTTGCAGTCCTCCAAAGAATTAAAATTTTTTCCGTCAAGCGAATTTTGCAAGGAGCGGAAAAGATGGTAGTCCGAAGGTGCTATATCAGGACTATATGGAGGGTGCGGTAAGACATCCCAGCCAAACTCCAACAACTTTTGTCGGGTAGCTAAAGACACATGTGGTCTAGCGTTGTCTTGGTGAAAGACCACACCTTTGCGATTCGCTAGTGCTGGGCGCTTCTTCTCAATTTCTTTCTTTAAATTCTCCAGCTGATTACAATATTTATCGGAATTGATGGTTTGATTGTGCGGTAGCAACTCGTAACACACAATTCCCTGCAAATCCCACCAGCAACAGAGCATCACTTTCTTAGCATGGATGTCAGCCTTTGGAGTGGTTGTTGGCGGCTCACTCGAATGATCCCATGATCGTTTTCGCTCAACATTACTGTAAAAGATCCACTTCTCATCGCCCGTTATTATACGCTTCAAGAATGGATCGTTTTCATTGCGTTTAAGCAACAAATCGCAAGTTGAAATACGGTCCATTAAATTTTTCTCCGTCAATTTGTGCGGTACCCAAACATCGAGGCGGCTAACGAAGCCAAGCCGCACCAAATGCGATTGAATGGTCGAATTTGATACTTTGAGACACTCTGCCATTTCACGAGTGGTAATTCGATGATCATTGGCATCGTTTCTGTTAGTTATGAATCTTAAATATATAATATTAAATGTAATAACTTGTAATAACCAAAAAGTAATTATATATTATGACAGAATGATACATCAAAGCGATCTGAACAACGATAAAACAAAACTGAAGAATAATATATGAAGAACATAATACAAGTATTCATGGCCTACGCTGTGTTAACATAATTTATATCTAAATACGCATTGATTATACTCAACACTCCTCCTATCAGTGCGCTGGTTAGATATAAAACACACTTAGCATAGTACAGAATACACATTCACAAAATTCACATTCAACATATACACTTATACAACCTAGATTTAACATGTTTAACATGTTTACACATACAATATTTAACCACAATATTTAACGATATTTAACTTAGATTCAACATATTCATACATTGGTTATGTTTACATTTCATTAGAGCTTTTGTTAAAATATCCGCTTTCATTAATTCGCTTTGAAGATATTCTACTTTTAATTCGCCATTTTTAGTTGCTTCGCGTGAAAAATGATATTTTATCGCAATGTGTTTACTTTTACCATGAAAAACACAATTTTTGTTTAACTGTATGGCGCTCTGATTGTCACAATAAAGTATTGTTGGACTATTTATTAAATCAACATAACCCATGTGTTTTAGTAAACGTCGTAAGAATATTACTTCCTTGGCTGCTTCTGACATTGCCATATATTCGGCTTCCATCGTGGATAATGCTACTGATTTTTGTTTTCGAGATTCCCATGTAATAGGACCGTTTGCTAATGTAAATACGTAACCTGTACATGATCTCCTATCATCTACGTCTCCAGCCCAGTCGGAATCTACGTATCCTGTCAATAAATTATCATCGCATACATACCTTAAACCATAATTTGATGTTCCCTTCAAATATCGTAAAACTCTTTTTGCTAATTTCCAATGTGTTAATCCCGGGTCTGTACAAAAACGACTAAGTGCACTTACAACAAACGCTAGATCTGGACGCGTCGCATTTGACAAATAAATTAACGCTCCTACAAGTTCTCTGTAAGGTACATTTATCATTTCGTTTCGTTCTGCTTCATTTTTGGGACTATCTTCTTTAGATAACACAACATTAGATTCTATTGGCGTTGAAATAGGTTTACAATCCGACATATTAAATTTGTTGAGTAATTCTATGATATATTTGCTTTGTGTTATTTTTATACTCCCTGTTTCACCTTCTCGAGTAACTTTCATCCCAAGTATATCGCTTACCGGACCTAAATCTTTCATTTTAAAATTTTTCTTTAATTTTTCTTTAGTTCTCTGTAATTCTCTGAAGTCAGATGAAGCTATTAAAAGATCGTCAACATAAATAACTACAATTACAATATATTTTTCTTTTTCACTAGATACATAAACACAAGGATCTATTTCATTCTTTTGCAAACCTATTTTTGTTAAATACCCATCTAATTTAGTATACCAGGCCCGTCCTGCCTGTTTTAAACCGTACAAAGGTTTTCTTAACCTGCATATTTTATCCTTGCCTTGTATTTCGAACATTTCTGGCTGCTCCATATATATTTCATCTTGTAAATCTCCCTAAATGTAAGCAGCAATTACATCCATTTGATGTACAAACATCTTCTTCTGTACAGCAACAGCAAGAAGAGTACGTATATTTTCATATCTTGCTACTGGAGCGAATACTTCATCATAATCAATTCCTGCTTTTTGTTCAAAACCACGAGCAACCAATCGTGCTTTATATTTATTTATTGACCCGTCTTGACTTATTTTCAACTTAAAAACCCACTTGCTTGTTAAAACTTTCTTATCTGGTGATCTTTTCACTAAATCCCATGTTCCATTTTCGACTAATGTGTCATATTCAGTCTTCATCGCTGCTAGTCACAATTCCTTATCTTCCCTTTGTAATAAACTTTTTACATTTGCTGGTTCACACGCATAATTGCTTATTTCATTGTATAATTTCTTTGGTCTTCCTGGTTTTCCTGTAAATAATTTCTTCGGGCGTCCGGGTCCTCGTCGTTGTATTTGTTGATTTTGATTTTCCTCAATATTTTCTTGGTTTTGATTTTCTTCAATATTTTCTTCATCTTCATTTTCTTCTCTTAATTCGTTAGGATTTTTATTTTCTGATTCTAATAAATTTAAAGAAATTGGAACTTCCAATAATTCTCCAGTGTCTTCTAATTTTTCTGTTTCTATTTTTAGTACATCATTTTCAATAAATTGTACGTCACGACTTACAATTATTTTTCTTCTTTCATTATCCCAAAGCCTATACGCTTTGGATTCAGTAGAATATCCTACCATTACTAATATTTTTCCTTTAGCTTCGAATTTATTTCTTCTTATGCCCTTTTGAAGTGCAATTACTTTCGAACCAAATGTTCGCATAAAACCTAAAAATGGTTTTCGTTGATACCACATTTCGAACGGAGTTTTGTTATCTAGTGCTTTCGTTGGACACCGATTTCTAATGAAATTTGCCATGTTTATAGCTTCAGCCCAGAAATTAAGTGACAACTTCGATTGTAATAACATACAACGTGCCATTTCAACTAAAATTCTGTTTGCACGTTCCGCAACTCCATTCTGCTGTGGAGTGTGTGCTACTGTTAGTTGTCTCCGAATTCCTTCCGATTCCAACAATTCTGTAAAATCCTTTGAAAGATATTCTTTCGCATTATCTGTTCGCAATATTTTAATAGTTTTACCAGTTTCTGTTTTAACACGTTGTAAATATTTTTTAAATTCATTCAATATGTCTGAACGTTGTTTTATAAAAACTACTTCAGCATATCTCGTATGATCATCTATAAATGTTGCGAAATATTTTGCACCTCCGACTAATGAATGCATTGGGCCACATATATCTGAATGTATAATTTCCAATACCTTTTGTGCTCTGTTTTCGGATTTTGTGAATGAGGATTGATGTATTTTTCCCAAATGACATATATCGCAATTAAAATTGTCTTCGTTTATATTAATATGAAGACCCTTTGCCATTTCCTGTTCTTGCAATTTTCTTACATCTCGCAGATTTAAGTGTCCAAGTCTTTCATGCCACTTCTTGAGCGTATTTGGATTTTTTCTATTTGTTAAATATGCCTGTTCAACTTCATCGACTACATATAATTCGCCTTCTCGCCTGGCAATCATAGCTAAAGATTTATCTGGACGCTTTATCTTCGCACAATCTTTATAAAAATGAACAGTGTAATTTTTATTAGTCATTTGCGATACTGATAATAAATTATTCCGAAAATCAGGTACTAGAACAGTTTCACTTAATTTAATATTATTTGTGACATTACCTGGAAGCTTCACATTTAGGTTTACTATACCTGATCCCGCTGATTCGACACATTGATCTGTTGCAGTAAATATCTTGCTCGTTTTTTCTCTTGTGATGTTATGAAATTTTTTAGATTCATAACACATATGTTTTGATGATCCACTATCCAGACACCACTTTGATGATACTTGAGGAACAGCATTCATAACTATTGCTGTTATTGCATCTTCCACCGCATGTTTTGCTGCAGTATTTGTATGTCTACCTATTGTTCTACAATTTATTGCAGTATTTGTATGTCTACCCATAGTTCTACAATTTATTGCTATATGACCAATCTTTCCACAATTGTAACATTTCCCGTCAAATTTCTGTGTTTTGTTATAATTATCTATTGTCGTATTTTTAAAATTGTTGCTTTTAAAATTACTATTATTTGTTTTTCGATAATCACGATAATATATCTTACCCTTTTCTTTCACGGATAATGCATTATTATTATTAATATTTTCGGGGTGACTGACCTGTTCACGAAGTCTCTCTTCTTGTTCTATCAGTTTCGCTTTTAATGACTCCACGGTTGGCAAGTCATCACGCGATTCAATTGCCACGCAAAAACTTTCATATTCTGCCGGTAAAGAATTTAATAACATTACCGATTGTAAATCTTCTGGAATTTTTGTACCAGCCTCATTGAGTTGTTCGAGTTTTCGTTGAAATAAATGAACATATTCTGTCATCGATTTATTCGTTTCCTTCTTCATGCGATACAGCTGTTTGAATAACGTTGATTTCCTCATTGGCCCTTTCGATTCGTATAACTTTTGTAATTGATCCCATGCCGATTTAGATGTTTCTTCTTTTTGTATGTGATTTAGTTGATTTGTCGTAACACACAAAAAAAAATTAAAGCCAATGCTTTTCCGTCTTTGGTTACCCATTCCACTACATTTTCCGTGTTTTTTATAATTTGCCCACTTGTGTATCCCCACAATTCGTTGCAGATTAGTATGCTTCGCATCTGTACTTTCCACGACTCATAATTCGATTCATTTAATTTTTCAATATGATTTACATTACCAATTGAAGTCATTTTCCTTTTATTTTAAACTTTTCTTCACTCACTTATATTTCTTTTAATCTGGGCCCATAACCTGTTAGTTATGAATCTTAAATATATAATATTAAATGTAATAACTTGTAATAACCAAAAAGTAATTATATATTATGACAGAATGATACATCAAAGCGATCTGAACAACGATAAAACAAAACTGAAGAATAATATATGAAGAACATAATACAAGTATTCATGGCCTACGCTGTGTTAACATAATTTATATCTAAATACGCATTGATTATACTCAACAGTTTCCGTAAACGGCACATATCTTTTTTGCCACTTGAACGGCATTCTTGCCTTTTTTATAATAAAAATACATTAAGTGTCGATAATGCTCTCTTTTGTTTTCCATGTTCAGATTGTTGCCAAACGAAAACAATTGAAGCTATGATCATGGGTAATACATGAAAATGTGGGGAATATCTATAGCGGTGTGAAATATTCTTAGCAGCGCGAAATCGAGTATTCCTTGTAACGCTATATTCATAGCGGTTGGCGGCGCGAAATCAAATATTACTTGTATCGCTATTCACAACTGTCTTTGTTAATTAACAACAGTTGTCATGGCAAATGAACAGGAGAATGCTTCCTGGTGCCAAGCGGCAACTGTTGTTAATCATTCTTTTAACTCGACCTCGCGACGTGACAACACGTTTATATTTATCGTCCATTGCTCATGATTATATAATATTAATCATTTAAACAAATCATACTTTAAATCTTAATTATAAAGTTCTTAAAATTATTCTAAATAAACATCTATAGTATTCTTTCAATTTTGAGTTATTTGTTTAAATTCAATCCTCTCCTTCGACTACTACGAGTTCTGGCTGAAGTGGAACGGCCATAAGAAGAATCATTCATCATCAACGAGTATTTCCACATTGGTGACCCCGACGTGATCAGCGTCGCAAGGAGTCGGAGGACTAGGAGCGGCCAGGTCATTATCAGCGTGTTGGTCGCACGCCGGAGCAGAGCCAAGCGGTTTTAGCGTGCTGGACGCACTCAACAGTGGTATCAACTGCAGTCTACATTTCTCAGCGTGCTGGAAGCACACCTCATCAAAGCAGCGCGGTCATCCCCATGGACTCTGCAGCAGAATTGGTAGCGCGTCTGCGTTCCGAGCGCGACCACGCCAGGAATGAACTCGCACAGCAGCAACAACTACAGCAGCAACAACTACAGCAGCAACAGCTACAGCAGCAAGGTCAGGCACGCGTCGACCATTATCGGGTTCCCAAAATTCCTCCGTTCTTTAAGCTGGACCCGGCAACGTGGTTCCAGCAAGTTGAAGCAACTTTTCGATGTTCGCGGATTACAAGCGAGCGTACAATGGCCGACACCGTCATTGCCGGTCTCGATCCGGAAGTCGCGACCGTTATTTGCGACCTCATGCGTGATCCTAACTTGGCGGAACCGTATACTCGTATTAAGGAACGTGTCATCGCAACTTTTGCGTCTTCGGAGGAGGCGAAATTACGCAAGATTCTAGGCGGTAATCTCGCGATGGACGGAAAGCCGTCCAAACTTTTAGCAACTATGAGGAATCAGGCGGGCAAGTTAATTAATGACGCCGTTTTAAAAACCGTTTTTCTTGAATACCTTCCTTCCCAGTGTCGCGGTATTCTCGCTGCATCTAAATTAGACGATCTTCAAGACCTCGCTGTACTCGCCGACGCGGTTGTAGAATCAACGGGCATGGACAAATCTATCGCGGCAGTTTCGGGGGCAGGCGCGACCCGCTCCACCTCGCAAACGAGGTTAAATCGATTGGAAAAGGACATAGCTGCATTGACGGCTATGATCAGTCAGCGGTTTTCAATGCACTCTCCACGCACGCGTTCGCGTTCTAATTCGCGAAAGCCTTCTGCCCATTTCCGCTCCTCTAGCAAACGCCGGCCAGATTTATGTTGGTGGCATAATCGTTTCGGCGCTAAAGCGCGCAATTGCGCTCAACCATGTTCATGGAAAAGGTCTGACTCAGGGTCGGAAAACTAACGAGACCTTCCGTGTCTGAGGCGCCCGGCGTAGGTCTATCAAATTCCAAACGCCTTCATGTTCGCGACCGCAATTCCGGTTTAGATTTTCTGGTCGACACCGGTGCCGACATTTCGTTGTTGCCGCGATCCAACAAATTTCGCGGAAAACTGGCTAATTTAAAATTGAGCGCCGCTAACGATACTGTCATTCACACGTACGGTGAATCACGTCTCACCCTCGACATTGGGATTCGCCGTCCTATCGTTTGGAACTTCTGTGTAGCGGACGTTCCCTATCCTATCATGGGGGCTGATATCTTATCTAAATACGGGTTGATTGTCGATTTAGGCCAGCAGTCGTTGAGCGATTCTCAAACTGGTATCAAGGCCGGTGTATTTTCACGCGCTGCATCCAGTTTTTCTGCTCACATGATCAAGCCGAAGGAGAAGTACGCACACATTCTGGCGCGATTCCCTTCCGTCATTGGACTGCAACAGTCGGTTCCCCTTAAAGACCGTGGCGTGTTTCATCACATAGTCACCACCGGACCTCCCGTAGCTGAACGTCCGCGGCGTCTAGCGCCGGATAAATTAAAGGCCGCCAAGGCCGAATTTCGTAGACTGGTAGAATCGGGTTTATGCAGACCATCCAGTAGTCCTTGGGCTAGCCCTATTCACCTGGTTAAAAAGAAAGACGGGGATTGGCGAGTCTGCGGCGACTATCGCAGACTCAACCATGTCACTGTTCCTGATCGCTACCCCGTTCCGCACTTACACGATTTTCCAACAGTGCTGTTCAATAAATGCATCTTTTCAGCCCTCGACTTACTCAAGGCTTATCATCAGATACCCGTCGCGCCTGAAGATATACCTAAAACAGCTGTTATCACCCCCTTTGGTCTTTTCGAATATTGTGCTATGACTTTTGGTTTTCGTAACGCTGGTCAAACTTTTCAGCGATACATAAATCGCGCTCTTGGCGATTTGGACTTCGTTTTTGCATATGTAGATGATATCCTCATTGCATCCTCTTCAGCCAAGGAGCATGAGGAACACATTACCATTGTACTTCAGAGATTGCAGCAATTTCACTTGCGTCTTAATTTGGACAAATGCAAGTGGGGCGTTTCTGAGATCACCTTCTTCGGTCATTCTATAAACAAGGATGGGTTCAAACCCACCTCCGACAAGGTAGAAGCAGTACGAAATTTTCCAAAACCTCAAACCATCGAGGATTTGAGAAAATTTTTGGGAATGATCAATTTCTACAGACGGTGCATTCCTCACGCAGCTTCAACTCAGGCACCCTTGAATGCTTATTTACATGAGTCCCGTAAACGCGACAAACGGACAATCGCCTGGACTTCCGAAGCAGAAACCGCATTTGAAAAGTGTAAGGAAGATTTAGCTAGTGCAACTCTCATGGCACACCCCTGTCCCTCTGCAGAAATTCGCCTTGTTACGGATGCATCAGACTTTGCCATGGGCGCTGTCATCGAACAATCAATCGATGGCCAATGGAACCCACTCGCTTTCTTTTCACGTAAATTTTCGCCTGCACAGATCAAATACAGTACATACGATCGCGAGCTGACTGCGGTTTTCGAGGCCGTTAAACATTTTCGGCATTTCCTTGAAGGGCGCGAATTTAAGATCTATTCAGATCACAAACCCTTAATCTACGCGTTCACGCAAAAATCTGATCATGCATCCCCGCGGCAAATTCGACAATTATCTTTTATTGCACAATTTTCAACAGAAATTCACTTTCTTGCGGGCCACGACAACCTCGTTGCAGATCCTCTCTCGCGTATTCAGGCCATCCGTTTTCCAACTCAGTTCGACTTAAAAGAGCTGGGAGTTGAACAAGCGAATGATTCTGAGCTTGTGCAGATTCGCAATTCCTCGAACCCACCGCTCGAACTGAAGAAGTTCACCTGGGGTCCAGACAATACTGAAATTTTTTGCGAATTGTCAGGCGAATCTATGCGACCCTACATTCCAGCATCGCTCCGCGATAAAGTATTTCAGTTGTTCCATTCTCCATCCCATTCTGGTGTTAAGGTAACTGACCGTATCATTCGTCAGAAATATGTATGGCCCAACATGCATCGGGACATTGCCCGCGCATGTAAAAATTGCATTGATTGTCAACAATCGAAAGTTTCGCGCCACGTCAAGATGGTTCCCAAACAATTCACTGCACCTGACGGTCGTTTCACTCATGTCCACCTGGATCTGATTGGTCCCCTTCCGCGTAGTGAGGATTTTCAGTTCTGTCTCACTATGGTCGACAGATTCTCCCGTTGGCCGGAAGCGATTCCGATTAAGGAAGCTTCTGCGCCAACTGTAGCAAGGGCATTTTATGATAATTGGATAGCTCGATATGGCACTCCCGAAGTTATCACGACTGATCAGGGCGCGCAATTTGAATCTGAACTTTTCAATGCACTCCTCTCTCTGTGTGGATGCAAACGCATCCGCACCACTCCCTATCACCCCGCTTCTAATGGATTGATAGAAAGATGGCACAGAGATCTCAAAGCAGCCATCATGTGTCATTCTGGTGAATGGTCTCGCACACTTTCCACCGTACTCCTCGGATTACGCACCAGAATACGTCGGGACACCAACGCGAGCCCGGCAGATTTTGTTTTCGGAACAGCACTCAGAGTTCCTGGCGAATTTTTCTTGTTCGGTGATTTTTCACCTAACCCTCAGTATTTTCTCGAAGAGTTCCGAGAATTTATGAGGGAAGTGCGCCCTGTTCCTGTAGCGCACAAAGCGAAACGCAAACCATTCGTTTTTAAAGACCTCGCTATTTGTTCTCACGTGTTCCTCTTGACCAAAGCCGTTAAGAAACCACTAGAACGTCCCTACACAGGTCCGTATAAAGTTATTAAACGTGTAAACGATCGTGTGTTCATGATCGACGTCAGCGGCGTTCATTATAGCGTACCGATTGAGCGACTCAAACCTGCTTATTTTGCTACCTCTGATGTTTGCGAGGACATCGAGAGTAATGCTGAAGAGCCCGACGCTCAACAAAGTTTAAAAACATACGCGCGAAAACGCGTTCGATTTCAGAAAAACGTTCCCACAGCGGTGGTTTAGCATCAACTTAGTCATAAGTTTTAGTTTTTAAGCAATTTTTTACAAACTGTATATTTTCTTATTCTAAGAAAAATTTTGTACTTGTTAGATTTAAGCCTAGTTTAAACACATTTATTCGCCTTGTGCTGTTTTCGCAGTACCGCTGCAATTTCGATTCATTCCGTTCCTTCATTTGGGAGGGAGTAATGTGGGGAATATCTATAGCGGTGTGAAACATTCTTAGCAGCGCGAAATCGAGTATTCCTTGTAACGCTATATTCATAGCGGTTGGCGGCGCGAAATCAAATATTACTTGTATCGCTATTCACAACTGTCTTTGTTAATTAACAACAGTTGTCATGGCAAATGAACAGGAGAATGCTTCCTGGTGCCAAGCGGCAACTGTTGTTAATCATTCTTTTAACTCGACCTCGCGACGTGACAACACGTTTATATTTATCGTCCATTGCTCATGATTATATAATATTAATCATTTAAACAAATCATACTTTAAATCTTAATTATAAAGTTCTTAAAATTATTCTAAATAAACATCTATAGTATTCTTTCAATTTTGAGTTATTTGTTTAAATTCAATCCTCTCCTTCGACTACTACGAGTTCTGGCTGAAGTGGAACGGCCATAAGAAGAATCATTCATCATCAACGAGTATTTCCACAAAAACATTGGTGAAAGCGCCATCTATCAGAAAATGTATGATAGTAAAGGTTTACAAACATAGTTCAATGTTCCTAGAGTGTTTTTGTGCCATCTCTTGGAAATCGGCGGAATCTTTCCGAACAACTCAATATATATATGATTAATAGACTTCGAAACTGTTTGACCGATCAACATGAAACTTGGCACATATATGTATTTTTTCATGGAGAAGGTTTTTACGGTACTCATTCTGTTGTAACTCGCCGCTGTAGATGGCGCATCAACTTCCCGTATACCCAGGTATTTGAACACGAGGTATTTTATACTGCGAAACACGTTCGGACACGTTCAAGGTCAAGTCTTCCTGGGAAAAGCATGCACGAGCTTTGCATCTTTCAAGTATATATTCATTATTTAACTATTATTTCAACAATAAATTGTTATTAATGAATTAATAATGTTCCCCAGGGTTATCATCTATATATAATATATATAAAAATGGATGTTTGTATATATATATATATATATATTAACATACTTACGATCAAAATCTAAATTCTTCTCACATTTAACACGGGCGAAGCCATGTCGGGGCTGCTAGTAATATATATTTTAGCGTTATTTATGAGCTCAGGCTCACAAAAAGGTAGGTCGTTGGATTCGTCTTGACGCCAGCTATGAGATTATGATATAAAAAATGTACTTAGATATTTAAAAAGTTAAAATAATTTTTATTTTTTGTCTTTTCCTTGATAACGTTTTTCAATTACTGAAATATCTTGATGAAAGCGCTCTCCATGTTTATCACTCGCGTCGCTAAGATTCACAGGAAAAAAGTCTAAATGCGAATGCAAGAAATGTATTTTTAGAGACATATTGCATCCTAGTTTTTGACAATTTTTTAGAAGTTTATTCACTATGGACACATAGTTCTTTGATCTCTTTTTCCGAAGAAAATTGTCCATTGTTTGCAAAAATGAATTCCACACTTGTTTTTCGAATTTATTTAATTTTTTACTAAAATTACTGTCTTTGATTAATTGTCGTATTGGGAACCGATAAATTCTTTTATTTTGGCATCAGAAATTCCAGGAAATTTAGTTTTCAAATATTCAAATCCAGGTCCAGTTTCGTCCATAGCTTTTACAAAATTTTTCATTATGCCTAACTTTTTACGCAATGGTGGCAAAATAACGTCCTCTGCATCAATCAGATTTTCATATATTATATTTTTTGATCCTGGAGTTAAGTTTTCTCGTTTTGGCCAATCTTTTTTCAGGTAATGCTGATTTCTTGCTCTGCTATCCCACTCGCAAAGAAAGCAGCAATATTTTGTGTATCCTGCTTGAAGGCCGAGCAATATGGCTACCACTTTTAAATCCGCACAAATTTTCCACTTATATTTATTGTATTTAAGTTTGCATGACACAGTCTTTATGGATTCGTAACATTCTTTCATTTTTACTGAATACGCAATGGGAATGGAAGCATATACATTTGTATTGTGAAGTAATACTACTTTCAGACTTGTTTTCGATGAATCGATAAATAGGCGACATTCGGTTGCAATATGTTCGAAACCAAGTGTTCTTGGTAGTGAATCAATGTCAGTACAATGGCATACGTCATCGGACATCAAGAAATACTTCTGAAAGTTATGCTGCCGGGTTCTGAAGTGGGTGATTTTTGTTGTGCTATCTAGTAAATTCCACCCTTGTAGGCGCGATCCTAAAATCTCTGGTTGCTCCTTCGTTAAATTTAAATCTCTTACGAGATCATTCAGGTCCGGCTGTGTTAATAAATGAGGCTCTTTCGAATGTGGTGAAATATGTTCATCAGTTTATTCAATTTCGTATTTAAAGCATACACAATTTTGTTTTTAATTGTTTTATTGAACCCACATATTTTTGTTAAACAAAAATAGCAGTCCGTCACATGATTTGTGGGCTTCCTCCATACCATTGGTAATGCGAAGGGCATTTTTCTCGTTTCACTCCTCATCCACGCTAGAAGAACCGTGGCACAACGGTGACAAAAAATATGAAATTTTTATCCTGGTTTATCCAATCCAATCTTTATCCTGGTCACCATGTTTGCATTGAAAATAATTTTCATATGCAATTTTTAACATGGGAGATATAATCTTGCATTTTGATTTTAAAACCATTTATCCACAAATATAACAAAAAGAGTCCGGTTGATTTATACAACTTCGCGACATTATATTATATTATATAAAACAATCTTAATATATACTCGCACTACGCTATTACACTATTTACAATCCTAAAATATATGTACACTATTCAGATATAATACACTACTAAAATGGTATGGTATTTTTATTTGGTCCCCCTTAGGGTTACAAATCCTTTCTGCATCCAACCCTCATGCTATCTCGCCGCTCTTATCCTCTTACATTTTGTCCTTGTATCTAACTTATAAATTAACTTAAACTTAAACTTAATTTAAATTTACACTTAGTCAGCACAACTTGGAACAACTTTTTTTTTATCCTCTTCTAAAGATTAAGGAGACCAATAAAACTAAATGGTTTAATTTCAGGTTAATTATTACATTTCGTATAAGTATTACAAAACTTTTGAGGAGAAATAATAATTAGCCAACCCCTAGCCATCATTTCCTAAAAAGATTATTTCTTACAAACGTCTTTTGTTCATAAAACAACGTTAACAAGTCACGCTATGAACTGATATACTATTTGATCTTCCTAATATTCGCTTACAGATTCGCTTGTAATTAATTTCCTACTGAATTTATTTAATTTTTTTTCAAAAAATGATTTATGTGGATATTTTGACATAGTATGAACATAGTTTCTAATCGATATGAAGCAATAACTTTCCCGATTTTTGTTAATGGCTGATGACACTGTGCGACTGTGCTAACTCGCGTCTAGGTCGCGCTCTGATTGGTCCGTGTTTTTCGTTAATAACTCCTAAACAAAGCCGCGGACGCCATTTTTATAAAAGAAAATGTCAATTCAAATGACCCAAGGAACCTCCCATTTTCGGGTGTCGGAGGAATTTTGGGACACCCTGTGTATATATATATATATATATATATATATATATATATATATATATATATATATGTATGTATGTATGTATATATGAGCAACTCGTACAATATACGTGGTTTATTAAAATCGAAAAAGCTTTATTGAAAGGAGAATAATCCACAAAATAAGTAGATGGGAGAAATAATGAATATCTTAACGCACGCTTTTCATTTATTTATTATTTATTATAACAACTCTTATTGTTATTTATTGATAACTTTATTTTGATTTGTATCATCACAAGTTGAAAAATTCGTTGATGAAATGTAAGTTAAAAAGACTCACTACTTCCTAACTTTCTGTGTAAATAAAAAATATATAAAGCACGTTGAAATAAACATAGGGTAAGCGTTTGCCTAGTGGTCGCCCATTGTTGTACATTGTAGCGAGGCCGAACTATTGCTCTTCTGTTTTTGATGTGAGCGTTCCTCATTCGCGATGCGATGCGTTGGCTAGCGATCAACGAATATGCCGACTTTGCGGCATGTTCAAAGGCAACTTGTCGTAAAATGAGCGAAACGCGAGAACTCATTCGAGTGCTACGTTGCAAGGATTATTCGAAGACCAGGAATCGTGATATTCAGTTAGTTAGTTGTTTTACACAATAGTGAAGTGCAAACAATAAAACTCGTTTAGTTATAAATGCATATAAAAAAAGAAAAAACAAGAAAATATAATTGAGTTGCGGAGGATACGCACTCGAGTCCTCCGGAGCATCGAGCAGAACCTCTAACACCGTGATCATACAACATACTTGCGCGAAGCTTCTTCTTTCTTTTACTTGACAGCAACAAACTAGCTTTCGCGTACTTTTCTTCTTCAATGTAGGCTATTTCTTAAAATATTTGGACCTTGAATAAGTTCTCGCTGTTTCTTCAAAGATGGCAGTAGCAGCCCCGTTGGTGTAATTTCGAATGGTAACGCATATGCAAGGCAGTAGTGTATCTAACTGTAAATTTCAGTGTATGGTAGTTCACTTTGGTGTAGATAAAGTAATTTTTTCTTAGTTCTGAAAATGTCTACTTTTGTGCCAAATAAAGTGTATTTGCGGGGAATTTTATCGTGTAACAACTTGGTTACCCGGGTGTCTCCTTGCGACACCGACGAGATACTGTTAAAGACTGCCAGCCCCTGTGCTATTCCGCGGTCCGATAAATGGGCGCAATGGGCGAGGTGGTAACGGTGGAAATTACAGTGACCTGAAAGACCACATCACTAAAAGTTACTCCACCGACGAGAATAGTATCAAAATAGTGCCAAAACATCGTCTAAAATATGGCGGAGAATGCAATATTTAATAATAATATCTTCAGTGGTCTTCTGCACTAACGAAATGTCGTCAGAGGCTTTTTGTTTTTCTGGCTGGAGCCAGAATAAATCCCAGAGGGCGTAACAAAATACCGACATTTTCGCGGGACACGTAGTCCCGTAAGGCTGGCAGTCTTTAACAGTATCTCGTCGGTGCTTGCGGGAGTTAGTTCGTCGCGCCTGGGTTCGTGACGGTCGGGAAGGATGAGGTACGGGGAGGAATAAAGTACTCAGTGTTGTAGTAATAAATTTCGCCGCGTAGTTGTTCCCTACGAGACGCGATACGCGGTTTGAGCGGAGGCGTGGCTGACGTGGACGGTCGGTAGCGTTAACGGAGGTCGATTACTGGGGCAGAGTGTCGGTCGCTGGCACGGCGATCGGATGGCGGAGGACGGGCGATTGTCGGCACAACAATCGACCAGGGAGAATCGGTGACCGAATGAGAGTAAACGGGACAGAGAGAGCGAGACAGATCATTGGCTCGAGGATCGTCTGGGTAGCGGGGGTACGTTCGTTGGCTCAACGATCGTACTCGGGATGGTGGAATTCTTATACTTACTCTTGGTCTGGTATTCGGAACGAGAAGGCGTGAGAACGATCGACGGCTCGACGGTGGATCACGGTGTGTGTTTGTTGCGTCTGTCGATTCTTATATCCTCGCGACGGTATCATTTTATCAACGAGAATCGGTAGTCGCGGCGTCGGCCATCTAGCGGCCGATTCTCGAAGGTGTGCTGCGTGCACTTTTCCTTGCGGGAATCGTAGCCATCTAGCGGTCGGATCGTGAACATAACGCGGCGCGTTAGTAACAGGCTTGTGTTAACAGGTCTGTTACAATTGCACTACTTTATTCAAAAGAAATCTGCAGCTGAAGCACATAGAATTCTTGTTGAGACTTATGGCCGTTGCCCATTATCACGCCACATCCCCTGGCCTGACCTGCACCGTCTACGCCGAGACGACGCGACGCACTGTGGTCTAAAAGTCAATTCTAGCGTGAATAAATTAAAAATACCAACTAATGTAAATCTGTTAAAATTTATACTTCTACGATGGTTTGATATGTACACTACAATAACAAAAGCAAAATTAGTAAATCACGTCACCCTATTCTTGTTGGCAAAACTGTCAACGTTCCAGTAACCACATTTTGTTTTTTTGCGTTAGTCAATTGTTACAAATTATAACTTCAAAATATCGAGTTCTTTCTTGAAGTGTGCATAAATTGTATTAGTATTTTGTTATATATGATATTGTCAATATGGCTGTAACTGGAAATGCTAGGTTTAAGTCTCTTTCGCACACTTTATTATATATTTTTTTTGTACTGATACTGTTTAAGAAAAACTATTAGAATGTTGTTAGTTTTACAAAATTTGCACGCATTTGCACGCGTTGCGAAGTATTTAATTTGATAGCTTAATTCATCTCGATAACGCGTTCCCCCGCAATCCCATTATCATTTTATTTTAATATTTTAGTAAACGTATCTACGATCACCCGCTTAGAGTTGTTCGAAGAATGGTTCAAATTGAAGAATTTGAAACGAAAGGATTGCGTTAGTGGATTTCTAGAGGCTATTTTTGCCGGAAGGAATGTGAGCGAACGTAATATTGAAGGAATTTTTGGAGAACTTTATTAAAAATATTGAGAAACGTTGGAAAATAGGCAATAATTATAAAGATAGATTTCTGAACTTGAATCCGCAAGAATTGGAAAGCCATTAACAAATTTTAATGAATGTAGTATTAGATCGAAACAGAAGGGAATGCAAACTTTAACATCTACCACTACTTTGAAAGGGTTTTCTTTTGCTACGCAGTTTACTTTAACACCTAGAAGCGTTCACAAAGTGCTGATACATGGAGCAGAAATTATAAAACATGCGATTTTACCTATTGGTCAGCTTGGAGAGGAAGAGTAAGTGGCAAAACACGAGGACTTTAAATTTATAAGGGAACACAGAAGTAGAAAGGATTCTGCGGAACATACAAACATAAATTTGTTTAATTATTTCTTATTGTCTTCAAATCCTATTATATCTGAATTAGGTTTGCAGGAAAAATGTGGTAATAGATTTGCAGATGCTAAAATCGCCAACAATTCGATCAAATACAAACTACGTCAGTGAATAATAACCTTTTAAATTATATTTGTAACACTTAATCGATATAATCGATGTTTTATTTACTTTACTCAACTATTTAAAAGTAATTTTTACACAAAATGTTAATCTTTTCCTCGCACAATAATTAATTCGCACTAGAACTGACTTTTAGACCACTGTGCTGGTGGTGTTTGCCGCCCACTAGGACGCCCCAGCACCAGCACCAGCATCAGCACTTTCTGTGTCCAAAAATATTCTATTACACCGTTATTTCAAGGTTCAATGTTATATAGTCATAGGTCGTTGAATTCGTCTCGATATCTATTCGAATATTGTGAAATAAAAGGTATACGTTAATGTTTAAAAAATTGAGGTGACCTCCAGTTTGTTAATAAAAAACAATGCACTTTTAATTTTTCATATCGAGATTTGTAGAAAATTGAATACTGATCAACTTTTGATGGAAACATGTTTTTGTCAGATCATCGGATGTACTCGAAAAATCTCGTAAAATATTTTTAAAACAATAATTATAACAATATATCGGCAGTGTAAAACTGTAAATAAGAACCTACATGTCAGATCTGCATTTTTTCACTTCTTTTGAGATTTTGATTTTTTACACGCAGAATATTTAGTATAAAAATCTGAAACCATTGCAGAGTATGTATTTAGACTGACCAATCAA
Organism: Lasioglossum villosulum; assembly: GCA_963971365.1. Lineage (NCBI taxonomy): Eukaryota > Metazoa > Arthropoda > Insecta > Hymenoptera > Halictidae > Lasioglossum > Lasioglossum villosulum. Next base: position 26,090,936 of record OZ020495.1, on the reverse strand, counting down.
TACGTTTTTAAAACCTTCTGAAAAGTTTACATTGTTAAAAGTTTCCACCATTTGTGAAAAAAATATTAAAATCAACCTTTTTCAACCTTTTTATGCGGGCCTATATTGAAAACTGAAGAAATACGTTTTGCAGATCTGCGTCAACGAACGTCGAAATCGGTCGACGTTGCAATGAGCTACAAACGTATAAAAATGATGAAAATTACAGATTTTCACGATTTTCGGTACTGCAGTAAATCCAAGAATTCTTACATCTTTCAAAAAATTAAAAAATTATTTCCATGATCGATAACGATGCCTTGTGACCAAAAAAAGTGATGTCATTTATCATGGTTATTTACCAGTCAAAGATAATGTCTATCAGCCATAATGATTATTTCTGACTAGAACATATGCAAATTAATATTTTAGAAAGACTAGATTTTCCAAATCGTCTCTGAGATATTGAACGACTACTGCCTTCTTTGCGATAAAATGTGAACTTCTTACACAAATGATTGTTTTTATTAAATTAAAAACAACTATTGTTTATGGTGTCTGGATAACAACTATCGCAAAGTTAGCAGTATGTTCGTGTTGCGTTACTAAAATTTGTATTATGCAAATATCTAAAACTTGAAAATTAATATAACTAAAGTCATTAATTGACAACTATACGAAATCGATGAAACAATTCTATTGTTGATTCTATTGTTTGCAGTTTTCATTTTAGTCGTTTTCACGAATAGTTAAGATCGTCTCTCGCATATAACGTATGAAAAGCACATTCAGCAACCGGGAATGTCCCTTCTGTCGAAGGGAACAGAGGCGTGCTGGCGCTACGGCGTTGCAGTTACAGTGGGCGCACTCTCATTGAAACCCATAAGAGCATCTGCAAACGGCGTAGGCGGTGCGGGTCAGACGAGGAAATGCGGCGTGATAATAGGCAACGGCCTTTACATACTGACCTACGAGATGTACTACTCGGCAGCTTAGAGGGAGCGGGAGGGGGAACTAGGTCGCGCGCTTCCACGCGCGTTGATGATAACTAATTGGACAAACTGTTGCGTAGAAAAGGAATTAAGGTGTTTATAAAATAGTTAGGATTGAGCAATGTAAATAATTCACGGATAAATAAAGACGATTTATTATAAATAATTTAACCAGTTCAATGAAGAAATTAGTCGATACATACTCTTCTGTACGCGTAGAATTTAGACAATTGGGAAGCTATGGTTTACTTTTAGAGCTCGAAGGAATTTGATAATGGCCCCACGGCAATGTTTCTGTCGAGTTCGGTTTGACATGCCGCTTGTCATCATATGGGCTAAGAGCAATTTTTTCGTCCGATACGGTATACACTTCGTGCTTTTCGGATCGTATCCTCGTCTGTTTACGACTCATAACAGTTTCATTTTGCAAACACCGCATGTAATCATCGAACGTTATCGTTGTTCTTACAACGCTAGTCTTTACACCTTTCGCTTTTTTAGTATCTGATTTTCCATCTACGCGGAACGAGTACATCTTTGATCTCAGACCCACAAAACGTGTCATTATCATCCCATTGTTCTCGTCTTTCATCAAGCCGGGAACCTTTTTATTTACAAGTGGAATATTATACTGATTCTCTACCGGATAATCGCTTGTGTCGAAACGTCTAATATCTCTTCTAATGGTTTCATAAATGTCCTCACACTTAATATGATAAATTAAGCTATCGGTGTCTGTGTACATTACTTTACAATTTTTACCATATTCGGGAACCATGTAGTCATAGTGAAATTCGTACAATTTGGTTTTGGCTATATCTAATATGCACATGCCTACGTATATTGGCTTATTGAATCTCACTAGGACTTTGCGCAACTCCACAGCAGCCAAGTTTTCGGAAAATATAGAGCTGCTGTGGAAATTTGGTTTCGCGATCATAGCCTCCGCGCCATATCGTCCATCCCAATGTGTCACGAGTTTTACGTCTACATAATTTCGAACGTTTTCTATAGTTTTACCGAATACCGCGTTGTTCATCAATTTGTACAAATTCTTTTCAAAATCGTTAGCAGCGTTTGTTCTAAACTGGGTATTTAATTCTATGTAATCGCGGAGCCATGGCGACTGTGCGAATTGGAGGATGCGACGAATTTCTCTGATACGAAGACCGTGACGCGTGCACTGCTGCAGATTAGAATAGTGTATTACGTAACGCTCCTTATCGTGTAACGTTGCAAGCAACTTGGCCTCACTTTTCTCTGGTGGTTTGTCGCGTGCCGGACAGAATGGTAGGTCAGCGTGAACATCATGCAGACTCTGCGGATATTCTAGATCCACCTCGAGAATGTAGCCTATGGTTGGATCAGCATCAATCGAAGCCAAATCAAAATTTTTAACGTCTTGAACCCATTTAAATTCGCCGTATGGCAAAGGCTGACACATTGCCCATCCATATAAATTGTTTACATCGAAATACATCAAGTATGACGATGGTTTCGCCGGATCATACGACTGCATGTACTTGTTATTGGCTTCCGCATGTCTGCCGGAACATTGGCTCAAACCGCCACGTACTCCACGTTCGATGAACATCACCATATCGATATCGGTTAATAATTCCAACCTAATCTTCGTACGTTTTAACATAGCGTCCCACGTGAAGCCTGGTAAAGTGTAATAATACGCTGGATCTAAACCGTAGCTCTCAATGCAAGTTTTACGAAAATTTTCAAAAACATCGGCCAATAACAAAACATCAGTTTTCAAATATAGATCGCTGTATTCACCCAAGGTTTTTATGTTGAAACTCTTCCACACTTTCTCGGCATGCGCATAATCACTTTCGGACACGTTTTCGTCCGTCAACGAGCTGTAAAATGACTCAAGCGGCGGCAAACAGAGATCGTCTAATTTATCTTCGGAATCGAGGTATTCGTATGGAAAGACGCCCTTACGCGTCAACATCTCCAAGTTTTCCTTAGAAAGATGTTGAAATTCGGAACGTAAAATTGTCAATTTGTTTGCGTCGAGGAAGGATGCTAATTTGTCTAGGCTTGTATTCAGAAATTTGTACGAATCGATGAATCGTAATTTAATATAATTACGCGAATCTGGTTGTTCATCTTTAACTTCTTTCGTAAATGAAATATACTTTTCTTTAGTTATTGGTAATACGCGGACACTGCCTTCAAACGCATTAGCTACTTCTTCGATAATGAAGTGTGAATCGTACCCGGATAAATTGTGGAAAACTATGGGTATACAAAACGAATTTTTGTAATTTAAATTGCAATCTTGATGCGCGGGACCTCTATATCGTCCGGTCAGATGACAATGATCGCGCACCGGTGTATTGTTTTCGTCAAATGGTTTTTCACAAATGTGGCAGTGCTCTGCGTTTTCTAATGCCTCGGACTGTTCATTCGTTAACTCTTCCATAGGTATATTACTGGATAGGGCGGATTTAACTTTATTTGCCAATTTTTTTAATTCTTCGACGAACCATGAGACGCACTTCGCATCGCGACGACAGTGATAACGCGATAAAGACGCATCGTACGAACAATGTACATAGTATGCGATGGTAAATACTCTGTGACGTTGGTATGCGTGTGGTGGAAGTTTCTCATTTACCTCCCAACATTCTTCCGTCTTCTGCAGTATGCTTTCGAGGTCGGCGTACACTACAAATGGAAGGGGTTCTTTCCGCGTGTATTTGTCGAAAGAGAGCCATTTATCGTCCTCGCTAGGTAACTTGATGGCGCAATTATTCAGTTTTCCACAGTCTCTTTCGTGGTTCTGCAATCTGTCGTTGGAATAAAAGTAATGCAAACATCTGAAAGAACACACAATTTTATTTACATGTGTTGTGATACACCATAATACTTTTGTAAATGTTGTACACACGTACCGATCACAGATAAATTTCTTGTGAGTGTTATTGGTCAATTGTGCGCTAACGAGTCGCGATAGGTTCTTAATCCACACGTAATGCCCCACATTATTGTCGTCCTCGTCTTGTACGTACAGCAAGTTGACGTGTCGATTCCTCTTCTCATTAGTGAAACGAAGTGGAAAAAATATTAACGATTTTGCCCTTTTTTTCTTCTCGAAGATGTGTTCGAAACCGTACACATTGATCGAAATATCGTTCAGTTTTTCAAACCGGGTAATTTGATTCAACGTCATGGGAAACTCGATGTCTTCGAATTTTAATTCACTTCTGTATCGCCGGTACGAACTGAGGCGATTTTTGTTAGCTGTCGCTGGATGCAGAGCTGCGAGCACCGACCATGCAAAGCATTCATTGTCTTCGGAGGGAACATTGATCGTAGCTTTCTTCGATGCTATTTCTTTCGGTATTTCGATCTTGCACCCGGCACGCAGCGGGTTGTACTTGTTAATACCGACTGTAAGATTGAGTATTCGCGACAACGCCCATCCGCTATCCCGTTCCTGAAATTCCTCCAACGACGTTAGGATCGGTTCCAGGATGGACAGATTGTACAACTCCTCAAGATCGGTTGTATGAAAGATTGCGCAGTTCCTCGTGCTCGCGCTTTTGCGCGAACATTGTTTGCCTGACTTAAATTCGCCGTTAAACACAGCGTTCACTTTTACAGACTTATGCTTTTCCAAAGCGTCTCGTACCTTTTTAAGCACAATTTCCTTCGCGGCCTGGAGGAATTTTAAAGAATCAATATAATTGGAATTAATGACTGCGCCTGTTAACATGCGACACTTGAAAGCTGTGTCTATTTCACGCCATAAGAGTTCACTTTCACGTACGAAACGATTTCGCAAGGAGTGTTTTAAACTCTCTAGTTCTGCGATACTTGCGATCAATGATTGTTGTTTACCGGTCCATAATCGAGGACGTTTTCTCCGATTATATTCTTCAAGCAACTCGAGGCATTCGTTGCACTTTACCTCCCAGGCATCGTATTCTTCTCGCGATTTTAAATGATCAGATTGGTTCCGCAACTCGCGTAGAGAGTTCTCAATTCTTTCCATGGCGGCATCGTTTTACTTTTGCTTCACGATCAGTGACTGAACAATCGTTCCTTCAAATAACGTATTATTCCAGTCTTTCTTACTTCTATGCTCGTGTAATTCTTTTCATGAGGATCCGCACAAATTGACAAACTTTGTTATTATTGCACCGAACGATTTATTGCGCACCACGTTCCACAATTGCTTCCGCTTCACTGTCGGATCGATGAATGTCTATGCATGTCTCTTGTGACTCATATGTCGCATGAATTATCTTTCCGCTCGCCTTTCCGCCGCACGTCATCTAATCACCTAACCTCTCATTTACCGCATACATATATGTGTACGTACAAACGATTTTTAACTTATCAATTATCTTCGCGATTATCTCTCAGCTGCAACAATCTTGAAAAAAACAGTTCTGACGTGGCAGTGTTTGCGCGCACGTGTTTATCATGCACGTTAGGGTGGACCTTATTTTTCCCCTAGAATTGTGCTACTGGATGAAAAAATAATGTGTGTAACATTTGAAATTGATCGTATAACGGGAAATCCCGGATAGCACAAAGCATCTTAAAGACGTCTTGTCAAGGTGCCTAAAAAGATGCCAAAAAGACCTATCTTCAAGACGTCTTTTTGGCATCTATTTGAGCATCTTTTTGTCTTTTTGTTCTGTTCTATTTGAGCGTCTTTCAGGCGCCTCTTTGACATCTAAAAAGCGCATAAAAGATGTCTGAAAAGAACCTAAAAAGGCGCGTAAAAGAAGGCTGGAAAATGCATAAAACATGCCTTAGAGGCCTGTTGGAGCAACAGAGTGCAACAGAGTATAACACAGGGCAAAAGGATGGGTACGTTTAGCAAGTGCTAGCAAGATCAATATGAGTCAATATTGGTCAACATCCGTGTCCACTAAGCATATTAATACCTCCCGCGCAACACTTTTATTTGCGAGAAACACGCAACGTCGTGTTGTCCATCTGGCGGTGGCCGCGGTAGGTGACGCGCTATATACGTATATGTGGTAGACTACCCACACCACGACCGCCGCGAGAGAGTCACGACAGCGTCTCCTACCTATGTTTAGTGTTCTACAAATTCTGCTCGTTCCACTAAAAAGAGTGAAAAAAAATAAAACCGACTTCGAAAAAACGGAATAAAAGAAAACAAAAAACGGAATAAAAAAAATATACGCGTGGAAAACCACGCGCGGTAGAAGTGAAACTTCTTGCAGTTCTAGTAGTGTTTAGAAGCAAATTAAGATTGGAAATGTTAAAAAAAAACAAGATCAGGAAAAACAAATACAAAAAAAACAAGATCAGGAAAAACAAATACAAAAAAATCATAGAAAAAGTTTCACTTCAAACATAATGAACGATCGAAATTTGCTTCGCAAAGAAGGAGAGCGTATGAGAAAGAAAGAGACGTAGTTCATAGCATTTCCCATATGCTCTCCTTCTTTACGAAGCAAATTTCGATCGTTCATTATGTTTGAAGTGAAACTTTTTCTATGATTTTTTTGTATTTGTTTTTCCTGATCTTGTTTTTTTTAACATTTCCAATCTTAATTTGCTTCTAAACACTACTAGACTGCAAGAAGTTTCACTTCTACCGCGCGTGGTTTTCCACGCGTATATTTTTTTTTGAGGATGGGATACGGAAGGAGTGCTAAAATAACTAAGCAAAATACATGAAATAAAACAACAAAATATTTTATTTGGCAGAAACGATTACAGAATACGAACATTTGTTGCAAGGGTAATTTTGGCAAGAAATAATTTTCCGCTCTTTGTATTATATTTCTATTTATTTCTAACCTTTTCAAATTAGTATAATAATACTTTGTAAACACTACACTGAGCTCCTACTGTGCAACTAATTTTTCTTAAATAATAAAAAATATATTTATCACGTACACTTCAGAATCATACGTTCAGAAACGTATGACCCAATTCGTTAGCCACTGTGTTCGCCGGATCTGTCTCCGTTGGATTTTTACCGTTGGAGATATGTTCAATCCGTTGTACATGACAGAACCATGAATAATGTTCAATAACTTTGGAATCAAATAACAAATGAATGTAACAGCACAAAAAGAAACACTCTAATGATGGCAACAATGAGAAATGTAATACAAAGAGCGGATCTCTGTATCGTAGAAAAATGAATCGCAGTTCCAACATCTGTTGTAACTTAATTTATTTTGTAATAAATAAGTTTTCATTATAGTCACGTTTGCACATCCTTGTATATGTATGTATTCATTTTCATTTTTTCTGATTTTATATTTTTAAATTTAATTTTGTAATTTATATACATACCTCTTCTTTTACTGATATATTTTTTTAAGTTTATTTATCATCTTCTGCACACGGTAGATTTGGAATGCTGTATATCTCCAATATATCTCTGTAATAGATTTAATTATATTATTATGTTAATAAATGCAAACGTAGTTGCACGTGCTTTCGTAACATAACCATGTAATTCTAACATTTTTTAAATGTAATTTTGTAATTTATATATTTAAATGTAATTTTGTAATTTATATACATACCTCTTCTTTTACTTATAAATTTATTTATTTATTCTGTTGCACACGGTTTTAAATAAATACTTTTTTTTAATAAATTCAAAAACGTAGTTGCGCGTGCTTCTATAACATAACCATGCAACTCTAGAGGAACGAAAACCAACTGTTGCGCACTATAAAAATGTCGGTAAGCCGTCTGCAAAGAAGTTTCACTTCAAAAACAAAAAACAAAAAAAGGTATGAATAATAAAAAAAGGTATGAAAAAAGCAATAATGAAAAAACATATGAAAAAAACAAAAAAAGAAAATGCACTAAAAAGTATGAAACAATTTCCAATTCATTTATGTGAATACAAACGTAATTTCGTTTTGATTTCTATGAATACACACCAACTGTTCATAAAATAATTAATTAAAATAAAATTGATAATTACAGTAACTTCCCTATGAATCGGGAAGTTAATAAAAATAAAATATTAAATACCACATTAAATACAATAAATCTTTTCGGAGGCGGCGCAAAATCTAAAATTTTCCAAATGACATATGTTGCTGATTATGATTTATTAATCATAAATTAATTATAATTATAATATTTAATTATTATTATTATTAATTATAATTATGATTATTTACGTAAAAACGACGTCTCCAAAGAGGTGCCTTTCACACGTCCAAAAAGACGTCTTTTAGGAGACGTCGTTTTGACGTCAGAAATGAGACGCATAAAAGGCACCTTCCTCCAGCCGTCAAAACGACGTCTCCTAAAAGACGTCTTTTCGGACGTGTAAAAGGCATCTTTCCGAGACGTAAGACGTAAAGACGTAAAAACGACGAGGAAGAGACGTCTTTAAGACGTCTGGTGCTTACTGGATGCTACCGTATCAACTTTGAAAATTTGTTTTAAATTTGTAACTTGATTTTCTCCACTGCAGTATATTATCAGTGTACAGGGTGTCCCAAAATAAGTCTAACTTCCGGAAATGGAAGGTTCCTTGGGTCATTTGAAGCGACATTTTCTGTTCCGTCGCGCAGGAACAAAATACGTTGTAACCGTTTACTGGTTGTCTTCTATTTTAAGTTAATAGATCCAACACCGGGTTGGTTACGAAACCCGAGGTTTACTATAATAGGTTCGTGCCTCCAGGCACTGGACAGCGCACAGTGTGACGGATGGCCATTTTAGGTGAAAAAAAATCCTACGCATCAGATGCGGCTAGTAATATTAACGTATGTGGTGTCGTTGTAAAGAGGAGATCTCAATCTTTAAATTTAAGATAATTTTAATTGCAAAAAAAAATTTTTTTTTTAATTTTTGAAAAAAATTTTTTAATTATATGTAATTTCTTACAGATAAAGTATCATCAATTCAGCACTCGATTGTTAATATAAAGGAAATTTTGAGAAAATTGAAATTTGTGAGGAAAAATCATAGATCACGATTTTTGAAACCGATTCAAATTTTGTATTAGGTCAAGAAATTAGATTTAACATATATACAGCTTTTAAAAATAGTATTTATGTAAAAAATATTATATAAATTACATAAACAAACATAAAAAGAAATAAAAAATGCAATAATAATATTAAATAATAAATAAAAAATGTAACAGTAGTATTAAATAAGTATAACACCATAAACATAACTACAAAACAACATAACAATGGTTTATAAGAATTAATTTTTCGCGGCGCTCTGGTTCGATCATTATTTTACTATACTTGGCTCTACTGTAGCAAGTATGTCCAAGTGACATACATGTGCTACAGTAGAGCCAAGTATAGTAAAATAATGATCGAACCAGAGCGCCGCGAAAAATTAATTCTTATATATCGAAAAATTGCGATCGATAAAAATATCCACTATAACAATGGTTCTTTGGTAATATCACTGTCGCTGTAAACTAAAAATATTTGTGGTATTAGACGGAAGTTCCGGTCAATACTGATTTCGGAATTCCGGTCAATCTAATTAGGTCTAATACACCTTTTGGTAATTTCCTTTTTTTGTGGTATCTCTCTATATTCATTTATAACTGGATCTGAAGTTATTAACAGCATTGCCATTAAATCGTAATTTGTATTTACACGTGAATTCTTCCTTGTGTGGCCAATCCTAATATATTTCTAAACTGTGGTATAATAATTTATGAACTGTGACGGGCATATAATACCAAGAATATAATCTTAAATATAGATCTTTTGTTTCACAAACAAATTTCTTGAAATTTACTAAATTAATATGGTAGCCTGAAGAAAGAGCAGATAATATGTAAAAGAACCGTTCAAGGAGTTCCACATTAATTCCAGTTATTTCCGAGGTTTTTTTATAATTTTTGAAAAAACGTCTAGCTGTGTTGTAACCAGACTATTTTTACCATCTTATTTTCTTCTTATGATAATCGCATCCACTAGCTGGATCAATTGTTCCCTTTTCTGTTCTATTTATCAGATCAAAGAAACACTGCTGACAATACAGCGTCTCGATCGGTACTGCTGTAGGATCACAGGAGTGGCTTTCGATCCTGCATGTCAGTACAACGCCCACTGTTGCACTCAGATCTACTTACTCAGAATCGGCAGGGTACGATGACGTGGCCGAGGCAATTCTGCAGCAATCTGATGCCCCTTTTAATTAGATGCACAAAAATCAAAACAAACAATACAGCGTCTCGATCGGCACTGCTGGGGAATCACAGGAGTGGCGATCGATCCCGTATGTCAGTAACATACACAGTTACAAGCAGACCTACTTACACAGAATTGGCAGAGCGCAATACGTGGTCATGACAATTCTGTAGCAGTCTGGGAGCACCTGCGACCTGATTTGAAATACTTTGAATTCGGATACTACCTAATCCAACACCGGATTGGTTACAAGACCCGATGTCTCTATTATAATGGATTCGTGCCTCCAGGCACTGGATAGCGGATAGGCGATAACAAATAAAATTAATTGTTGGAGATTTAGATCGGGTAGAACAAAATATATTCTGCTACTTTCAATTGTACAATCATGAGATCCACTGGAACCCTTCAACCATGGATTATGTCATTACAAAAACGCGCTCGCTTTCGCACGCAACGACAACACGAAAGTAAATCGGAATGTCAACACCCAAACAGAGGCGACGACCGCGCAACGGATACACACGATTCCATGAATTGGAATATTTGTAAGAAACCACTGTGGCTTGTGCGAAGATTAGAGGTTCTCATTCGTTCACGGGAGATTTCTTCTACGTTCACGCTGACTTTATACGCGTTTCATGAGTGACACATTTGAGTGCGCATTGCAAATCATGCTAATGAACGCAGACAGGCGATCGGTCTTGCCGAACAACGTCGGGAAGGGCAATCGGCTTCTGCTCACTAACTGATTATGAACAATTATCAATTTAATGAACGCAGGCAAACGATCGGTCTTGCCGAATCACTTCAGGAAGGGCAATCGGCTCCTGCTCACTAAATTGATTTGAATACGATTGAAATCGACATACATCAATCTAATGAACGCAGACAAACGATCGGTCTTGCCGAACAGCGTCGGGAAGGGCAATCGGCTTCTGCTCGCTAAACGAACATTTGTACATATATATATATATATATTTCGATATTTATTTGTCCATAAATATCGAACAACTAGAAACCATGATTAACTCAATGCGTGCTCACGCTTCTTCCCGAAACCCGAACTATTTAACCGTTACTATTCGCGATCCTCATGACAAAAGAAAGATCTACACGGCTAGTTAATACTAGATTATCACGACCAATTTTCAATTTAATATCTCCGGGTAACAACCACGGAACACATTTGTGGCAACCTGCCTTTCTCTCAACGAGATCCGAATCGCAAATACGTGGCACTATTCTGCTCTAATGAACAATATTCAACTTTAAATTCAATCGCGACATAATTCACGTTCACTTCTCGTTTAACAAAGTGAAATAAATCCGTTTGGCTATCCGTATTCAATACAAAATAGATAGCTTGACTATTGTACGCACTATAAATCAGCTTGCCCTTCACGTGGGCTTACACATCAATCTGATTTAATCATTGCGTTCGCACGACGCAGAACACAATTTATTTTATTCTTTAATTATTAATCTGACTTAATTCGAATTCCAAATAGTTTGCCTTCTTGGCAGTTCACAACTGGTAACGTATTAACATAATTTTATGTTTAAAGTTTTGAATACAACGGCCTGCTTGGCAACGTATGAAATGCTTGAAATACTGAATCGCAATGAATTCTGATTACTACTCGAGAGCGCGATGACTCGTGCGTTCTTACCGGATCGAGTCCAGACGCAGAGTGCCGAATTTGCTGCTCGCATCGACCTCCTTCGATCGTGATCGATGGGAGGGGGGGTCGATGCGTGCGCATTATATTATCTATATGTTACACCTGCGGTCCTTGTCTATGATAAGGATCGCGCGTGACGTCACGGCTGTCTCGTTGGGAGCCAATACTGTACTGTATTGGTGTGTAACCAGAGTGGTTACAGTGTTACCGTCATTTGTTGAGCCACTTCCACACCGTACGCACGGTGAAATTCAAAAAATTGTAACAGGCGGATCCGCAACATTCCGCAAGTTTTTTTTGTCAGAATCTCTTTAGAATAGTTTGAACTTATAAATAAAAAAAAGTCTCACGCCCGCGTTTTCCCACGATTTTTAGTTCTGCTCTGCTAAAGTCAACTAAATGACGTAGAAAACTGGTACTTAAACAATGTCTAAAAATTATTGTAAAGGACTTTACTAACGAAATTTTTGAACATTAACGTAAACGTTTATTTATAATAATATAGGAAATCGTACGTAGAAGCTTAAAGATTCTTATTTATTGCTCTGACACAACTTTCTTTGTAACGAATATAAACGTACGATTTCGCCGTATTACGGTTCGAAGTTTTCACGCATTGATTCCTATGCTTATATCGCTGTTAAATGAATTATTATGGGTATAATTAGGGTCAGTGAACATTCCCAAAGAAGTATATATGAATGTTATATCTATCTTCTGACATGATTTTTTTCCACCTAAAATGGCCATCCGTCCCACTGTGCAGCGCACAGTGTGTCGTCCAATGGAAAAAAGTCCGGAAATCAAAGTGTAAGACCAAAAAATTTATGTATGCTAAAATGTTCGTAACAAAACGTAGTTTCTGAAACTGCATTAAATTTTAACTGAATAAATCAATTTATTATTAAAATTGAGGCTGAAACTTTACTGTCAAATTCCGTGCATTATTTTAAACATGCGTCCCTCGCAAGCTATTTGGTTTTTTAATTTGATTTTTAGAGGGTATGTTTAGCATTATAAGACCTTCAATCTGCCACAAAATTTTTTAAAAATAATCGCAATTTGTCCTAATTTTTTATGTTTAACATTTATCAACTTTGATTAGAGTTTAAAAAAAAGTACATCAAAGTACATCCGTAAATTTGTTTACAGTAATTGGTGGCATATTAAACTTTAATTTCGCGTTGGTTTAAATCTGCTCACATTTGCTCAAGGGGAGAAAATAATAAAAAACCATATAAAGACTTATAAATTATATATTTATTTTTAAAATTGTTTAAATATTTACCATCTTCCAATTCAGTATTACAGAAAGTACCAAAAGGTTCCTTTGAGATTTTGTATTATATTAATTTAAAGCACATTAGACTTCTTTCTAGGTAAACAAACGGAATTCTTAAGGACTCTTAAGTTTTAATTCCTCGTTGTGAAGATTTACAATTAGATAAACAATGTATATAGTATAGTACTTTTTTAAAAAATTTTCGTTAAAATTGTAAACCACTTTTTATTCAATAAAAAGTCATAAAAAACAAGATCATCGCAACTAAAAAATAAAATTTTTGTTTAAATAATTTTAAAAAAAATTTTTTTTTACATCATTCGATTCGGTTTTGCATTTTATTTCAAAAAGTATTAAGGTACTTTACTCGAAAATTGCATAGTTTAAGAGTTACGACTTTTTTCCCGAATTCCCATATACTCGACACACTGTGCAGCGGAGAGGTTGAGGCGAGGATAAATCGTTGGAGATGTTAAATCTGGTGGAATGAAATATATTCTGTGAATTTAGACTGAGCTTATTAACAGCAATGAGGGACATCATAGGTGTATATTGGCGTGATCATCACAATTATGTCTGGTGTATGATATACGGCCACGCGGTACACGATTGATTCGTAAACATCACAGTGAAACGGAACGCGACGACCCCGCGCCCAAAACAAAGGATTCCATGATAGGACTGCGCGTAAGACGCTAATTCTTCGTTCACACCATCGTGGTTCACATTCATTCATTCACGAGAGAAATTCAGGAGTCTGACGTCGATCTCGCATATGTGTCTCAAAAACCCAAACTTACTCTTTTGGAAGGGCCACTGCCTCTATTCAACACCCTCGCGCAAGCCCGGGGGCGGTGAACAGAGAAATGCCCTTAATTTGAATAGAATGGAACGTTGACTTTAATACAAAGAAAAAGAATGAATACTTATTTTAACGGAATTTAAGGAGAGTAAAGGATTCTTGCACAGTAGCCCATACCGTTACGAAATCGACGCAAATTCCCACCTTTTCTTCAACGCACGAACTGCCTATCTCGCAACTGCCTCTCTAGCTAATTAACTTCCCGATTCGTAGGGAAGTTACTGTAATTACCCCGAAAATCGAAAATCGATTTTTTACCAGATATTCACGTTTCATGGTCATTGGAGTCATTCTAGACTATTTTTATCAAATTGTTAGTGTGTGTGCGTATGGCCGTTTGTATGTTATCAAATTTTTCGTTAACGTTTACTGAAAAAGTAACAACGCGATCAGAATGATGAATGATGCAATCGAAATGCCCCGTCGTAAATTAGAGCTGATTAGATTTCGGTCCATATTGGTCAAGTAGTTATTTAGATTTTCTAGTTTTTTTAGTTTTTTCCGAAAGAAGTTCATTCAACAATGCAACCCAACTAGAAATTTAGTTAGGCAGGCCGTTAGGTCCACATTAGGCTAGCCTAATTTCGCGTTAGGCCCTAGTGGGGCAGCCCATTGGGCAGGCATGCGGAATGTAACGCAGTATTTGATCACTGCCTAATTGGGAAAGTCGTATGAGGCCCGCACTGGGCAACCCGTTTTAGGGTCACATTAGGTTTTCCCAAAGACTATCCAATGAGGCAAACCGTATTAGGTGCACATTAGGATATGTCTGTTAGGCCCTAGTGGGGCAGCCCCATTGGGCAGGCATGCGGAATGTAACGCAGTATTTGATCACTCCCTAATTGGGAAAGCCGTATGAGGCCCGCATTAGGAGACCCGCGTATAGGGCCACATTAGGTTTTCCTAATGACTATCCAATGCGGCAAACCGCATTAGGCAACATTAGGATAGCCTTATTAGACCCTCATTAGGAGACATAAAGGGAAATCTCAAGGGATAGTCCCGAAAAAAATGACATCATATGATTGTTCCCTCCATGTCGAACAATTTTTTTAAATAAATTTTTTATGTAACTTCAGTGCGTCACGATCGAGATATATCCTTTCAAAGATAAACGAAATACCCTATATATGCTATGGCACCTGTTAGGAATGCCCAACCTAGGCGTGCACTCGGCAATCCCCATTTGGACCACGTACGGCACCTGTTAGGAATGCCTAACTTAGGCGTACACCACTCTATCCGCATTAGGCCCATGTATGGCAACTGTTAGGAATGCCTAATTAGGCGTGCACTCGACCATCCCCATTAGGACCACGTACGGCACCTGTTAGGATTGCCTAACTTAGGCGTACACCACTCTATCCGCATTAGGTCCATGTATAGCAACTGTTAGGAATGCCCAACTTAGGCGTACCCCAATGCTTTCCGCATTAGGCCCACACTCGTCGTTAGGCATGCATAACTAAATTTCTACTCGGGTATTTCATACACAGGATGTTTCGTTTAAAACTGGCCACCTAAATATCTCCCCTACCTGTGAAAATACAAAAAACTACAAACGAAAAAAAACTACAATTTATAAACACGATTCTTTCATCTGATTCGTCTTTTGAAACCATTTAGATTACGTCACAAACATTTTTTATAATTTCAGAGATAGAGGAGATATTTAAGTGGCTTGATTTAAGCGAAACACTCTGTATGTTTATATTATTTATGTTTATTTATATATTATACAGGGTGTCCCAAAATTCCTCCGACACCCAAAAATGGGAGGTTCCTTGGGTCATTTCAAGTGACATTTTCCTTTACAAAAATGGCGTCCGCGGCTTTGTTTAGGAATTATTAACGAAAAACACGGACCAATGAGAGCGCGACCTAGACGCGAGTTGACACAGTCGGCCCGACGCGCCAACTGTCAATTGGCCGAACGTGTCACTGCATGTCTAGATCGCGCTCTGATTGGTCCGTGTTTTTCGTTAATAACTCCTAAACAAAGCTGCGGACGCCATTTTTGTAAAGGAAAATGTCGCTTAAAATGACTCAAGGAACTTCCCATTTTCGGGTGTCGGAGGAATTTTGGGACACCCTGTATATAGTACATATAGAATAATGGAGACGACGGCTACGTGGACTGTGGTTCAATTTATTGAGGATGGTACAGTAGAAGCTGTGCCAACAAATTGGATCGATGGGAACGTATGCTATTGGCCACCGCTGCAAGGAAGTCGGCTAATGACAGCAATAAAGAAGATGGATAGTCGCAGCACCTCGTGGTCGCAGCATTTAATAAGAATTTTTGAAAATAGTACTTTCGGTAGGTTACAATTATTATTCACCATAAATGTACAACTAAAATAACAACTATTTAATGATTCTAGACAATTACAAGAAGGCTAGGGGTAAGGCCCGAACTGCAGAGGACACCAGCGATCTGCAGTCGGAGGTTGAACATCATCGACGGGTAAATCAACCCACGTTGTCCTCGAGCATGGACTCGTACGACGATGAGACAATCATTGGGACTTCTCCACAACTAAAAAGAAGACGGATGGGAAGCATGGGTATGTAAATTCAAAACGAAGTATAGTATAAAATATTATATGTATATTACATACATACAATAGTTATACATCATTCTTTTTCTGTAATTAGTATGTTACGAGCCGAGGTTTGGCAGCGTGCGGAAACCGAGGATAGTTTGTGGTAATTTTTAGAGGCTTTGATATAGGTAGGAATTGTACACGCCGGACTAGCCAGTGTATCTTTCAACACTGGGGTATCCTTTTGTGTGGAACACAGGAAGGACTAGCAGGTGTATCTTTCACCACCTGGGTCTCCTTTTAAAGGGTACACTCCGGACTAGCCAGTGTATCTTTCACCACCGGAATATCCGTTTGTGTGGAAATTTGGGATCAGTGGAATTACTCCGGACTAGCCAGTGTATCTTTCAACACTAGGATATCCGTTTGTGCCAATGTCGGAAAGGGTAAGGTCGTGGTTCCGCCGACTCGTAACTTATTTGAAATTGTTAGATACACCTTGAGCGGCAAAGGTGTATCGTCGTAGGATGCTAACGATTGGAATCGAAATAGGAAAGGTTATGATTAAACTTGACTCTAGGTTTAAGTTTAACACACGATAATATAATCTTGAATCGAAAGGAATACAAATGTTTAGAGTGTAAATTGTCGCGGTGTCGCGGACTAACCTCTCTGTTTACGCAACGAGGGATGCGGGGGCTATCTACTATAGAATCCCGTTGATGGGATTCGTATCGGAAGAGATGTAACAGTTTTGCTCGAAAGAGAACTAATACCCGATCTTGCTCGACAGTAATCGCGACGTGACTCGACGCGTACAGTATAAAACTCTTGAGATGAAAGCCCGAATATGAAGGGATTCAGTGCCCTTATATAGTCCCCAATATCGGCCTAGACAAGAGTGGGGACTATTGATAAAACAGGGTTCCCAGAAACGATGCAGATTGATGTATCGTCTCTAAGTGCCCCAAAATCCTAATGAGTGCCCTAATCTGAATGATTGCCCTGTTCTGAATAGACTCTTTATTTCGATGTGCAGCTCCAGAAGGGCCAAAGGTTAGCAACGGTCGCTGCCGCATACGTAACAAGTAAATATTTTTAATCCAAATATATTTTATTTTCAGTCTCACATTATTCACATGGCGACAGCGAGGAGCCGCTGCATATGGCTGAGCAGTCTATTGTTAGTAAGATAAGGAAAATGTTGTATAGAGATAATAAGCAAATTTACTTTAACAAATATATTTTCTAATGAACAGTCAATAGGAAACCAAGAAGTTGGACACAGTACGGAGAGCTTGGAGACATTTGTTACGAGCCAGGGCCGCGAGCAGCACGAGTGGCCGGCGAAGGGTTATCACCCTGTGAGTATGGTTCAAAACTGTTAGTTAGAGCGGACGCACCTTGATACGATTGTCAGGGAGCCGCTAGTATGAGTGAAGTTTCAGGGATGAACCTACGTGTGATGGGGGAAACTCTGACTTGAAAGATTATTAAGGAGGTTATAGAGTTGTAGGAAGTGTCTATGTTCAAATGAGTGACTCAGGCGACTTGACTTAATAATCTTTATTTTTCGAGAAGTGACTCGGACACCAGCTAGGTCTCGACTGGCTTGTCTCCCTAGCGTTACAAAAAACGAAATCTTTTCTTCCCCACTCTCGCGAATGTTTCCAAGGGAGGGAAAATTCACGAGAGTGACGAGTCACGAGTTTAACCTTGTAGCGGAATTTCCACGAGACCCAACGCCCACCATGTGCGTCCTCAGGTAGCGGGTCCTTGCACCCTCGCGGACTCTCCGTACCGACGACTTGGGTCTTTTAGAAATTCGGGGTTTTACGACTCTTCGCAAGGCTATTGAGACTGTCGCTAATAAAAAGTACGCCAACCCTAACAGATGTCTTAATGACCCTGCCTGACAGTTTCCTCAAAAATAGCTTTTATTGTTGCCAGAGTCCCAAAACCTCTCCAGCATCTGCACAGCAAATGTTATTTTATTTTATGAAGCTGGCCGCTACAGAGTTAGCGGACGCACCTAATGCGATTGTCAAGGAGCTGCTAGGAGGTTGGATTCAAGGGAAACGGACGATCCTGATACGATTGTCAGGTTGCCGTTTAATCTGTGTGGACGTATAGGTAACGTGGATGATCCCAATATGAAATCGGGTAGGTACTAGGTTGGAAAATATCCCGATTAGGCGATTGGAATGTCGTCTATGAGTTTGATAGGTGATAGGGTTGTTAGTAAGCCTCGTAACAAGTATAATTTAAATCGATACAATCCGAGCGGTAAGATTGTATCATGTGGGAACGTTCAATTACTAAATTAGGATTGGTGTAACAATAATTATGGGTTTAAAGAATTTTACAAGTAATTAGGAAAACACAAATATATTTAACTCGTAATGGTTTACATTGGTATATATGTCGCGAGGTTGTGTGTTTGAATTAAGAATTGAATGTAAGAATTAAGAATATTACCTATGAGCTCGATGTTGACGCACTGGCAAAATGCGGGGGTCTCGAAGTGACTTTATGAAATGCCTTAATAGATTTGTTACCGGACTGGTGGAATCTATACGGTTCAAAGGTTGATCCGAAGGGGAACTTTAGCCCGATCTTACTAGAAATCAACTTGCGAGAATACAGCACGACGCGACACGATTCGTGACTACAGAAGTACTACCCCCTGAGAGTGAAAATGTACGGGTTTATATACCCGAAAACTGAATGGGGTAGACTGTTTATAATCTAATCACCCCTTAGGACCAGACTCTAGTTTTTTGTCGATTTCCATTAGATCGAGCCAGAGCTCGGTCTTCGTTAAAAGGGGTCAACTAAGATATTGTTTTGTCGTCGCTGTGTGATGAGCGCGACGTTTTCCGGATCTGTGCCCGCCAATTTAATATTGGGCCAGTAGTTCAAATGTTACAATAACATGAAGACGCAAAAGACATTATCGATTCGCAAGACAATAAATTACGTTAAATGAAGCGTTTCGTCCCGGACCTGCTAGTGGACTCATCAGTAAGTAAATAAACTAAAATAAACTAAATAGACTTGAATCGCGACAATATCGTACGCTCGCGGATCTGAAGAAGATGCGATCCCGTTCGACGCGTGTCCTGATCGCTGGACATTGAACTGCCGTAAACCGAGTTGAAATGGACTGAAAGACTGATGAGACTAAACTGAAGAACGCGGTCTCAACGCGATGTTAGTCAGGCTTCTCGAATAGGAAATAAGCTGCACTGATTGGTTCCTGCAGAAAGTTGCATTTCCCAATCAGTACACTTTTAACTGTTAGGACCTCCTTCCTGTAGCACTGAATGAGGCCCTTGGAAGGAGGAGTTAGGGCGATCCCTGAATCGGTCACTGACGCGTCTCGGTAATTCGACACGGTATGGTTAACGGTCGCGGGCGATCCTTCGGAGGGACACGATTTATGACACTTTGTATTTTAAGTGTAGAAAACAGCTAAATATTAGGCCAGATGCCTCGACTGGTCGTCGAATGACCATAGTTCGGTTAATCCTCTACGACGGTCTTTAGTCACGAACGGACCATAAATAATAGTCGAAAGAACTCTACGTAGATGGTTCCGACGCGACGGAACAGATATGAAAAGGTTATCTAGGACGTTTCCTGCCAGAGACGATATTGAAGAGATTCCTGTGGGAAAGTCAACGGAATCTGTTCGCTAACCGTCACACATTTCTGCAAACTATGAAGAACGTAGAACAGCAAGGGCATGTCTTCAGAGCTCTCCTCACCGATGTGCTTCAGGAAGTCAAGGATTTGGAAGAAGAAGTACGCCAAATAAAAGAAGCGGGGACCAAGAAACCCGTTGGAGAAGACAATAGGGTCCCGTTTTTACAGAGGTTCTCGTCGCTGAAGTTTCCTCTCAACACGGACAAGGAGTTCTCTAGTTTTGAGAATATTCTAAATAGCGGCGAACAATTTCAAGATGGCGTAAGTAAAATTTATTGATGTAATAAATTAACTTAAAATACCTGAAATTGATCTTTCATTTTGATATAGTTACCAGAATGTAATATTAATAACTTTTTACTTTAGGTTCAGGAATTACACAAAATAGGCGGCGAGAACGCCTACCAGTTTGTCAAAAGAGTTTTGTCAACACTGATAACCAACCACCTGGCGTTAACATATAGCTGGTTGGGCAGAAAGGGGAAGAAGCCCTTCAACAAATTAAATATAGCCAACCTAGTAATATGTAAGTATCGCCCTTATTTTAGTATTATTCAAAAGTGATGATTCATGTACAAACTAACACAGTAATAAATTCTTATTCAAGATGCTGCCGAAAAGGGAATCAGCACTGCCAGTAGGGGAAACACGGAGATCACCATTCAATTGTGGCTGAAAAGGGCGGCGGACAGGATAGCGGCCGGAATAAATAAAAAATTTTAATTTTTATTGTTTTTTGATTTTTTATATTTATAAAGGCTTTTTGTAATTTCAATAAAATGTATATAATAAACGTGTATATATATATATATATATATATATATATATATATATATATATACACACACATATATGTATATATATTTCCTACAATTAAATTTCCTATAATATATATATATATATATATATATATATATATATATATATATATATATATCTGAGATGTCCTAATACGAACGTAATCCAAACGGCCTACGAAAGTTTTCTGAACGGCCTGTGTTATAGAACCGTACGTTTTAAAAACGTCCCAAGAATGTCCATTAGACGTCCAGAAAACGTTTTTTAGACGTTTAATGGACATTCTTGGGACGTTTTTAAAACGTACGGTTTTGTAACACAAGCCATTGAGAAGACTTTTGTAGGCCTTTCGTGGGCTTTTCGGAGGACATTCAAGACGTCCATAAGATATCTTGAACGTCCAACAGCGGACGTATTTAAGACGTTTTCAAAATGTCTGGGTGCTATCTGGGTATGTCCATACTCTTATATGTCCATACACCTGTATATGATCCGAATTATATCGTGTTTGGTATCATTTTAATCAGAAAAAATGTCACAAATCTATTAAAAAAAGTCCTATAAAAAAATAAGTAATAATAAAAAAGTTATCCCTTGGTATTGCATTGTGTTGACGCTTGAGCCTTTGAACTATGCCGCCGACTCTGACTCTCGGCGTCACTTTCTTTCCCATACCGTAAATATCATCGGAATTGTATCGTGTTTGGTATGATTTTGCATTAGAAAAATGCCAGGAATATGTTGGTGAAAGTTCCATAAAAAAATAATGAAAAATAAGGAAGTTGGAAATTTGGATTAGCTATGTTTACATTTCTCGGCGACGGACGCCTCTCGAGCTCGGCTGTCCTTTTCTATGTTCGTCAACACTCAAAGAATAGTGACTGCGGTGCATAAATGTCCCTCGGCAGACCCGTGCTAGGGACTTATATGGATAATTTACTGTATAGCAAAATCATCAACCCAAGCACTGAATTTTTGAAGTGAAACTTCTTATGGCGCGTTGGGGGTAAATCCGATTGATGTAACGGAAATGAGGCCCGGAAGTGGCTAGTGCGCAGACTCTCGTGCGGTTTGGGAGGGAAATTATTGTAGTGCGTCACAGTTCGACAGCACGTGCAAGTGTATACGTTTCGAATAATTCAAAGACTATTCAATAGATGTAATTATTATTATATTACTCTTTGATAAATTGTTTTGTTTTTTGGAGATATTCGTCTTTCGAAAACTGTGCGGAAGAGAAATAAAAAGAAGAGGTATGTATATAAATTACAAAATTACATTTAAAAATCTAAAATCAAAAAAATATAAAATCAAAATAAAATCAAAAGATCAAAATGAATACATATACAGGGTTGTGGAAACGTAACTCTAATGAAAACTTATTTCTTACAAAATGGAAACTTATTTCTTACAAAATAAATAAAGTTACAACAGATGTTTGAACTACGATCCATTTTCCTACGATACAGAGCTCCGCTCTTTGTATTATATTTCTCATTGTTGCCATAATTAGAGCATCTCCTTTGATGCTATTACCTGCATTTGTTATGTGATTCCAAAGTTCTCGAACATTATTGAGTGTTGTGTCATGTACAACGGATTGAACAGATCTCCAAAGATGAAAATCCAACGGAGACAGATCTGGAAAACACAGTGGACAACGAATTGGACCATGCGTTCCTAAACGTATGATTTTAAAGTGTACGTGATAAATACAAACATAATATGGGAAGCGACGGTAGTAAACATGAACCAAGACACTCTACTTATGGCGACACTAAAGAGTCTCGCACAAAGAGCACAGCTCTGTATCGTAGAGTAAGAAATAAGTTTTCATTATCATTACTTATAATTACTTATGTTTGCACATCCCTGTATATGTATGTTCATTTTGATTTTAGATTTTTATTGATTTTAGATTTTTGATTTTATTGATTTTAGATTTTTAAATGTAATTTTGTATTTTATATACATACCTCTTCTTTACTGATATATTTTATTCATTATTTATTCTCTTCCGCAGACGGTAGGTTTGGAAAGACGTATATCTCCAATATATCTCTGTAATAGATTTAATTATATTATTATATTATTATTTTACTTAATTAATACAAACGTAGTTGTATGTGCTGTCGTAACATAACCATGTAATTGTAATCTTTTTTTTATAATCTTTTATCAATTAACAAATGTTGGTATTCTGTAATCGTTTCTGCCAAATAAAAATATTTAGTTGTTTTATTTCATGTATTTTGCTTAGTTATTTCAACACTCCTTCCGTTTCCCATCCTCAAAAATGAAAAAAAAACGTGTGCGTGGAAACCACGCGCGGCAGAGGTGAAACTTCCAGCAGTCTAGTAATGTTTAGAAGTAAATTATAATTGGAAATTTGAAAAAAACCACGCGCGGTAGAAGTGAATGTTCTTGCAGTCTAGTAATGTTTACGAATAAATTAAGATTGGAACTTTGAAATCAAAATTTGCGACGCAAAGAAGGAGAACGTATAGGAAAGAAAATTTTGATTTCAAATTTCCAATCTTAATTTATTTGTAAACATTACTAGACTGCAAGAACATTCACTTCTACCGCGCGTGGTTTTTTTCATATTTCCAATTATAATTTACTTCTAAACATTACTAGACTGCTGGAAGTTTCACTTCTGCCGCGCGTGGTTTCCACGCACACGTTTTTTTTGGCGTTTTACAAAAAATTTATACGATATTTGCAGCATCAACATCGCGTTGGGATGTTTTAAAAAAACATGTAAAAATTACACCTAAACCATTATCAGCAACTAGGTGGGAATGCCGTCTTGATAGTGTAAAGGCTGTTCGCTTTCAAGTTCTCCAATTTCGAAATGCCTTGAACGAAATTGCCAACAACGCACCTGACAATAAAACAAAAATTGAGATTTTGTCTACAGTGCGAAAGATAAATGAATTTGAATTTGTTATCAGTCTCATCATTTGGTACGAAATATTATCAAAAATTAATATCGTCAGCAAAGTATTGCAAAATCAAAAGATGCAAATAGATTTGGCCACGAAGCATCTGAAAGGTCTGAACGTATTCTTTGCGGAATACGGAAATGCAGGATTCAGCAAAGCCATGATCGCAGCAAATGAAGTTGCGAAGGAAATAAACATAGCGGCAGATTTCAAGTGATCATACAGGCGCGGAAAACGGAAATTATTTGATTACGAAGGACACGATGAATCGTCGACGATTAGCGACGAATAATACTTCCGTATACATTACTTCTTAAAAATAATAGATTCTGCGTTAGTGTCGTTTAAAAGTAGATTCGAATTGTATGCAAATCACCAGAATATTTTTGGTTTTCTATATTTGAATGAGATCGCGAATTTAGATGACGTACATTTATTAAACTGTTGTCAAGATCCTCACTTACATTTGGAAGTAGATCTCGACGGAACTGAAATGTTTGAAGAGCTTAAGATGTTCCGGTCGATAATGCAAGCCAATTATTCGGCTCTAGATGCGATGAAATACATTGTAAAAAACAACCTTTCGGAAGCATACCCAAATTTATTAATTGCCTTACAGATAACATTAATTACGCCAGTAACCGTGGCTTCAGCTGAACGTAGTTTCTCGCGGTTGAAACTAATCAAAAATTATCTGCGATCGTCAATAAGCCAAGAACGATTAAATTCCATCACTTTTGATGACGTCATCGCAGAATTTGCGGCGAAAAAAGCGAGAGAAATTATTTAATATTCATTTTACAAAAAATATATCTAACATACTTTGTACTTATAATAAATAATTCCTTATTGTGAAATTTATGTATAGGATTTGAATGTGTATTCAGGCCCCGCAAAATTTTTGAACCCGGCCCCGCAAAAGGTCACGCCGGCCCTGAATACTGTAATGTATTAATACTATAATGTATTTGAATACATAGATTTTTTAAAATGACGTTACCATAGTAAACGAATTATTGCCACGTATTGGGGACTTTGCACCACTGTGCGAAAGCGTAGCGGCTACCGGCGGGGTTCTATAGGAACATTGGGCGTGCAAGTGGTCGGGCCATTATTGGGCGATTTGAGTACTTAGTTGGTGATTGAAAAATTACTTTACAGTCAGCACGTATTGTCCCAGAAAGTACCGACCTCCAGCTCAATAGTAATGCTACCTGTCATAAACCTCTCAATAGAGAACAGCCCCGGGAACGGCACACAAACAAATCGCGCCTATCGCCAGGTCTGCCCATCCCCACCACCACGGCCGCGCGCCCGTAATCTTCATGTTTTGACTTCGACGGTGCACGCTACATAGTGTGTGTGGCCGGGGGGTGCCCCACTTGGACGTCGACCGATTGGACGCGTCCCGATTGGACGGTTCCGATTGGACGCGTTCCTTTTGGACGCCGGGCCGATTGGACGCGTTCCTTTTGGACGCCGTGCCGTTTGGACGGGGGATGGCTCTTTGGCACACAGACGATGGCGCACAACGAGATGTCGCACAGTTCCTTTGCACACAGCATAATTGCGCACGTGGTTGTTGTGCTCGATAACTCTGGAATGCAAAGATTATGCGATCAGAATAAGATGTGGTTAGGTCGTAGTGGGGGCGGAGAGGGCCGGCCCGACCACGCATACGGAAATGTACAAAAGAACCGTATGAGCAATAGAGCTGTGTGCAATCGTCCGTGCGCCATCTCGTTGTGTGCCAAAGAAGGCCTCTCACAATACCACCATCTGCAGACTCCCAAAATCTATGATTTTAAAACATATGTCGTCAAGTGCCACGAATACAAATCGGACGGGACGAAACGGGCGATTCCCTGGACATGGAGTTTTCACCCAGTTATTCCTTTATACAAATTTAAATTTAGGTCATACTCTAAGTATTTTTTCGTGCTGAATCGAATGGTGAAGTTCGTTTGGCGATAGGAATGATGCGAAAGAAGCTACAGCATATTCATAGAACAATAATCTTGGATATTTTATTTTTATGTAAAACATTTAATATTTACTGAAATATGTACTTAAGAATTTATTTTTTGTTTGATTTTTAAATTTTGTTTAATTTTTGTAGGTATGATTTGTTTAATTTTATAAACCAATTTAAAATAGAAAACGAAAGTGCAAATAGGAACAATAAAACAAAAAGTAAAATAAAATTTTAACTTAGCAACTGAAAAACTTAAGAAATGAAACAATTAAAAGAAGGTACCTTTGGTTAACCTCCATCTTATTATCGGTTTCTCCTAGCAATTCGGGTTCTTCAACAAAGTCCAACATACAATCTTGTTCTTCTACCTCATCAAATCTTAGCGAAGTGTCCAAAAAATCTGAATCTATGTCATCTTCAGGGGAGGAATTACTTTTTGCTGCGAAAATGAATTTAAGGCAGGAAGGTCACAACGTCAAGGCAAAAATTGTTCAAAAAGTGATGGACTATTCAGACGATTCGGAGGAATTAATAAAAATGTGCGAGGATGGTGAGAAATCTGACATTTCGTTCTCAAATGAGAATACACTTGCCCTAAATACATCTCTCAACCTGTCCAAGTCGAAGAACTTCATTTTGAGAAATGCTACTTTGAAAGCAGGATTAACAATATTTCCCTCATATTACCAGCTCAACAAAGCCAAGAAGGAATGTTATCCAGAAGAACGTGAGGTAACTGAGTTGGTAGCAAAGATACCTCTTCAAGCTCTTCTGAACCACACAACTTCGAGAATTTTATCTATCACCACCATGGATAAGATCCTAAGAAACGGGAAATGCCTGAAACTATTAGCTGTAAACGGATACGGAAAGCTGAGAACCGATACTGAACGATAAGAGCAGAATTAAGAATACATAGTCAACAAACACTGCGTTTTGCTGGACTTTCAAACATGATTTCCGGGAAAAATCGGACGAAGTCGGGTATGATTTTTGCGTATTTCTTTCGACAGATACCAACAGTAAACACCTGTAGAGTCCGTTTTTCGGAACAAATCGGAACTTTTTTGTAAAGCGACAAAATGTACACAAAATGCCCATAACGTTACTAAACGTCAGGTGTTAAACATTAATACGGCCATTTTTTATTTTATTTATATTTTTCTCAGCTCAAATACACCTCATAAGTAGAAAAAAATTATACAACAACATTACCAAAATATGGAAACTATTAGGAACAATTAAATAGAAAGATACGGTTTCATGAAAATTCAAGTCTCGAGCTGTCGATTTTAGATACATATGCCGGAAATATGACGTTATCACTGACAGGGCCGGCGCGAGGCGGGTTCAGCGCGTTCGCGGAACCCGGCCCCGCGTTTTGTAGGGCCCCGCGGTCTACGAAAACTCATCAGATATTTTGCAGGACCCTCTGTATACTATATTGAATATTCGAGTCTCAGATTTTTTGTCTCTGTTTTGTCTATGTTTGAAGAGCTTAAGATGTTCCGGTCGATAATGCAAGCCAATTATTCGGCTATAGATGCGATGAAACACATTGTAAAAAACAACCTTTCGGAAGCATACCCAAATTTATTAATTGCCTTACAGATAACATTAACTACGCCAGTAACCGTGGCTTCAGCCGAACGTAGTTTCTCGCGGTTGAAACTAATCAAAAATTATCTGCGATCGTCAATAAGCCAAGAACGATTTACATCTCTGGCTATTCTTTCAATAGAAAGCGAAATAGCAAATTCCATCACTTTTGATGACGTCATCACAGAATTTGCGTCGAAAAAAGCGAGAAAAATTATTTAATATTCATTTTACAAAAAGATATATGTACCATACTTTGTACTTATAATAAATAATTCCTTATTGTGAAATTTATGTATAGGATTTGAATGTGTATTCAGGCCCCGCAAAATTTTTGAACCCGGCCCCGCAAAAGGTCACGCCGCACAGTGGTCCAGGAGCCCGCTTTTTGTGGCCAAAATTCAATTTTTCGACTTTTGAATTTCGAAAAAATTTGTTTTCCCTCATACTAAGAACACTTTGAAACCTCGAAATTCTAAATATTAGGTCTTTCGGATAGCTTTCCGAGCAGATATAGCGTTTGAAGTTCAGAATTATGAAATTGAAGGAACAACTAAATACTTTAACTATTCCTTACACAATGCTGAAATGAAAATTTGTACTATATTTTCGTATGTGTGAGCAAGTATATTTCAGGTATTTAATGGTAATATAAACATATTTCAATCAATATACGAAGGATATAAAGTTAAGTGCAATGTCAACTTTAGGTAGGGTTTAAAAAAATTGTTGAAAAGTGTTAACATTCAGACTTGATTTTTCTGAAAGTTTAGACCTTCAACATATACACATATAAATTTTAGCTGCTACTTCCTGCAAGTTTTGATTCTACGTGTATTTTAACAAGTAGACTTTCGCGCACGAAGTACGCACTCTAATGCTACGTTCTGAACGCGTCACAGATTTTAGCATTTTATTTTTCATTATATTCATTACTATATTATATATATTTTGTCTTGTATTATATTTATTAGTATATTATATATATGTTTTATCTTTTATTGTATTTATTACTATATTATATGGACCGTTTATTTTGAAAGTGGTGCAAGTCCATTTTCTTTAATTTATTTTTTCCTTTTTTTAAGCATAAATTACGTCATATCTCATTTTTAAAAAAAAGGACTTACACCACTTTCAAAATAAACGGCCCATATATATTCTATCTTTTATTTTGACAAAAAATGTTTCGAACAAAAGATGATCAGTATTCACTTTTCTACAAACTTCAATAGAAAAAATTAAAAAAAAAAATTTTTTTTTATAAAAAATGAAGGTGACCTCAATTTTTTAAATATTAGCATATATTTTTTACATCGTAATATTCTAACTGGTATCAAGACGAATCCAACGACCTATAATAAGATCACATTAAATCTTGAAATAACGCTACAATAGTTTTGGCCATAAAAAGCGGGCTCCTGGACCACTGTGGCGCCGGCTCATTCACTGACATGTCCTGGAATGTCACCACATTTGCTTGTTCCAAAAAGCCTAGAAAACGATCCTATGAGCTCTCTTACTGGGAAAAAAAAATTTGAATTTTTCGTCCATGTCGGGGATTTTACGTAAGTCGTCCCACTGTGGGGCGGCTCGGCCGCCCCTCGCTTCCTTAAGGCACACCGGATCTTTCATCACCAGTATCATAATCGGCGCTACCGGCACACAGTGGTCTGGAGACCCCGTATACATAATTTCAACTGGCAATTTAGGAATTGCATTTTTTCCTTAAAATGCAATTTACAAAGAAACGATTCAAAACATCTTACAATTTTGGCTGTTCTGTATCAACAAGATGTTGTAGTATGTTGCTATATAATTTTTCTCTGCGATAAATTGCAAGACTCGATGTTATCATTATGTTCAACCCGAAGAAAAAACCAGAAGCTATTCACGACTACAATGCCAATAAATGCGGTGTCGTCACGATGGACCAAATGTTGGGTACATATTCGTGTAAACGTGCAACAAAACGATGGCCACTAGCCACGTTTTACAACATCGTTGACATTGCTGGACTCGCATCATTCGTTATCCATAATGTACTGATCACCACTCCTCAGTCACACAAACGACGTTCATTTCTTAAGATATTGAGTAAGCAACTAGTTACGCCTAATATTGAAGAACGGGCTAAACATTCGCGCGTTACCTGCTATCCGAAGATACGTGCGGCTATGGAAGCATTCCGAGTACTGGTAAGTTAGCGTAAAACAACACAAACTAATACATTAGCACATTTGTTTTCTTATCTTTTTCTTTATTATCGGAACAGATAACACCACCGAACACAGATACCGCACCACCATTGGCACTGCGTCGTAATCGTCCATCTTGTCGTTTGTGTCGTCAACAGTCGAATAAGCAACGCAAGACTGCTTATATCTGTTTTGTTTGCCGAAATCCTGTGTGTGTTGAACATTCCACTGTTCTAAAAAAGTGTAATACTTGTAGCGCTACAGACGCAGTAGCCACCGAAGCAGCACCAAGAAATTAAATATAATTGTTAAAATTGTAACAGTGATTTTATGAGTGGCAGGCCTGTGTCTGGATGGCTGGCACAGCAGCCAATCATCGATCGCGTACGAACCGTTAAAAGGAATCGACCGTATTCGATTCCATTCCTTGATCAGACGCGAACTGAAAAACATCCTCGCGAAATGTAAAAGTATGCATTAAGCGATAAGTCGTAAATCATAAAGTTCTTTTCTTTAGTTAAAAGTGTTCCTAAGTGTATACAGGGTGTCCCAAAATTCCCTCGGTATCGGGAAATGGGAGGTTCCTTGGGTCATTTCAAGCACCATTTTCCTTTACGAAAATGTCATCCGAGGCTTCGTTAAGGAGTTATTAAAGAAAAACACGGACCAATCAGAGCGCGAGCTAGACGCGTATTGTATCGTTCCGCGCCGCGTGCCATCAGCTGAGCGTTGGTAGCACGCCGCGATGTTGTACCGAACAAGAGTTTCTCGATGATGTAAATCCTCTCCGATTTCGATGAGCTTCGGACACCTACTCAAGACCACGATTCTGAACAACATTTCCCTTTACAGTTTTTGTCTGCTGGTATTAGTTTAGGAAATAATAGTGCAAAAACTAGTGATTGAAAATGAATCGATGTACCAATATCTCATCCGATTTCGATGAAATTTTGATACGTTGTCAAGACCACGATTCTGAACAACATTTCCCTTTACAGTTTTTGTCTGCCGGCATTAGATTAGGAAATATTCTAACAATATTTAATTGAAAATCATTCGATGTACCGATATCTTATCCGATTTCGATGAAATTTTTATACGTTGTCAAGACCCCGATTCTGAACAACATTTCCCTTTACAGTTTTTGTCTGCCGGCATTAGTTTACGAAATAATAGTGCAAACTATTAATTGAACTTAAACTAGTGATTGAAAATCGATCGATGTAAAAAATCTATGTTAATTAAATATTTAATTCGTGGAATTTATAACATATTGTATCTCAAGATGACCGAGATCGGTGAGGGCCCACATCATCGGCAACTTTACCCGAACTAGAGAAGAAGCATAAATTGATTAACTTAAAAACTAACCTATTCAGTCGTTAATCCATTTGCATGTTACACCAGTGAAGCACGATACACCACACTTTCACACAATTGCTCAACACTACACGTAGCACACTTTTCGAACTCGAAACGATAGCAAACGAAATTCCATACTCCGACGCGGCGCGGAAAGAGACCCGTGTTCTTCGCGATTTCGCGCGAAACTGTGCTCTCAAACAATGTTGTCGATGAAGGCAGATTGTTTGAAACAAATGAAATCGTTGCCTTGAAGACATGCCTCCACAATACAATAATAAAGTCTGAAATTTTTATTGCATTAGGCTAGCCTAATTTGGCTGTTAGGCTCTAATGGGGCATGTAACGCGTATGAGGCCCGACTTTTTTTTCAATTAGGCAAGCCTAACGCAATAAAAATTTCACTTTGTTCTTGTATTGTAGAGGTTCTCGCCCATGGCTTCGTTCTATGATTCTCGAAAAATCAATATTACCATATGATTCGCGAAAAATCAATATCTTCAAGGCAACGATTTCATTTGTTTCAAACAATCTGCCTTCATCGACAACATTGTACGCGGGGAGAGCACAGTTTCGCGCGGAATCGCGAAGAACACGGAACTTTTTCCGCGTCCGCGTCGGAGTATGGAATTTTGTTTGCTTTCGTTTCGAATTCGAAAAGTGGGCTACGTGTAGTGTTCAGGAATTGTGTGAAAGTGTGGTGTTACGTGTTTCACTGGTGGAATGGATTAACACATACAAATGGATTAACGACTGAATAGGTAAGTTTTTAATTTAATCAGTTTATACTTTTTCTCTAGTTCGGGTAAAGTTGCCGATGATGTGGATTCTCACCGAGTTCAATCACCTTGAGATACAATAATGTTATAAATTACACGATTTAAATATCTTTTTAACATAGATTTTTTACATCGATCGATTTTCAATTAAAAGTTGTTAGAATATTTCGTAAACTAAAGCCGGCAGACAAAAATTGTAAAGGGAAAAGTTGTTCAGAATCGTGGTCTGGACAACGTATTCAAATTTCATTGAAATCGAATAAGATATTGGTACGTCGAATGATTTTCAATTAAAAGTTGTTAGAATATTTCGTAAACTAAAGCCGGCAGACAAAAATTGTAAAGGGAAATGTTGTTCAGAATCGTGGTCTGGACAAGGTGTCCAAAGCTCATTGAAATCGGAGAGGATTTACATTATCGAGAAACTCTTGTTCGTTACGATATCGCGGCGTGCCACCAACGCTCGCTGGACGGCGCGTGGCGCGGAGGGATACACTGCACGTCTAGTTCGCGCTCTGATTGGTCCGTGTTTTTCATTAATAACTCCTTAACGAAGCCTCGGATGACATTTTCGTAAAGGAAAATGGTGCTTGAAATGACCCAAGGAACCTCCCATTTCCCGATACCGAGGGAATTTGGGGACACCCTGTATAGTTGAGATGAAAACTATGGACAAGTGTCGCAAATGGTTTCGCAGACACATCAACTCAATGCTGAGTTGCATTAATTATAAATCCCGTACGAAGCATACATTGTCGGTACGCGGGAAATTTAAGTTCAGATCGACGTATTCCTTCGTCGAGCGTCGGTAGAGGTTTATACGACCACGGCAGCATGAGAGCCTCGACGCTTCGTTGGGTAAATGTCGAATCAGCGTTTATTAGTCAAAAATGACTGGTTTGCCGTTGCCAAGCGAACCTGCGACTGACAGATTGTTAAATTTTCAGAGCAGACCAGTATCGACGAACACGTAATCTACAACCACAGTCAATGGCACGATTGACAATTGACGAATAGATATTAACAGGAAAGGTAGTGTGTCATCTTAAAAGAACAAAAAAAAGTACATGCAACAACGCTTGTTTTTTTTTAAATTATTCTGAAACTTTCAGTTCGTTGTTGGTATACGCGTGTCATTGTGTTAGCGGGCCTTTTATATTTGAACGTGACACACTATAGGAAAATGATCCGAGCCGTTACTGTTGTCCAGTTGCTCAGTTTCTATAATGTCAGCTAAGTTGGAACAGGAAATAACTAGGTCTACATTGCTTGGTCGTTGGTTCGTATTTGGTATACGCGACATTTCATTTTTATTGTGCACTATAAAATTGTGATCATTGACAATATGGTTAAGCCTCCTTCCGGATATATCTGACTCAGCACAGTTCCAGGCGGTATGACGAGCGTTAAAATCACCCGCCAGTATCAAGTTCCCCTGACGATTCAGTTCATCAAAGAACTTGTTCCATTCCAGTTGAGGCAGGGATTTATCGGGTGGCCTGTAGCAGGCGACTACCAGAATTTCACGCGATGCTATAAGGACTTTTAATGCGCTAAACTCTGTATTGCGGTCTGAACATTGAATCTGTGAACGTTCAAACGGAATCGTGTTTCGTATGACAAACGCAATGCCGCCGCCTTTTCTCTTCCACTCATGCTTTCTATCTGTCCTTATTACATGGAAGCCCTCGATCTGGAATACGTCTGCCGGCTTTAGCCAGGTTTCTGTTAATATCGTTATGTCGCACGTCTCACAGAAACCTCGTACGGAATCTATTCGTCTCCGCACGCTTCTGCAATTCCACAAGCCTATCTTCAAGTTGCTACTGAGCATCGTTCAGCGGTTGTATGCTACCTTATACTATATAAACCGAGTGTTGAAAATCTCGGCATTTAACGCAAACGCCATCCGATTCCGTCGGTACGTCGTCCTCTCATCGTTCGAGTTACGCGTCGCGATCCGCGCGTTTGCTCGCGTGGAGGTATTCCGACGACCGTGTAGAACAGGCCCAGGCGCGGTTGGCTCGGAAAGCAGACATTGCTGCTTCTCCTCTTCACTTGGTAGCCAAGTCAGTCCGCATCACGGCCACTGCGACTCTTCCCTTAGCAGCTAAGGCTAACACTAAGCTTTCGCCGCGTCAACATCTGTTTTCCAAGCCAACCGCGCTCGGGCCTGGCGTAGAAGATCTCCGTACGTGTCGGCTCCCGTTCGGCGCCGTTCAAGATTTGCAACGCGATCCGTATGCTATATTAAAGTAAAGTTAAACTCTCTCTGTTTCTTCGCGTACCTCCTTTCTGTTTTCCTCACGCGCTCAACTCTGAGCGGTGTCGACCTCAGGCGATTCCGACCGTCGGTCGTCGCCGAATAATGGCATTCAATACGATTTGGTGGCTTGAAACATACTTGGTTTATGGAAACAATTAATTGGTTAATTGGGAGAGTGGAAATTACCCGGTTTCCCCTCCCCCATGGAGCTAACCACCCTTGATTCCAGAAAAGACATAGCTTATCTACTATACCGTGTGTTCGGGATTCCGAATGAATTCCGACGGGCGAAAGGATGACGGTTCCCATACTACAACGCGAGATGATTGAGCTACACGGTTTTCTTTTCCTTATTTAACGTCGCTCTCAACTCTTAGCTGAGGTTATTTCGCGACGGACCCTACAGTTTGTGAAGTGGGCTCCGGAACCACCTAGGGAGGCAGAGCAGCCGGGCAGCGGGACTCGAACCCGGGACCACCGATTAGCAGTCGCGCACTCTATCCACCGAGCCATTGCCCTCCCACCAGCTACACGATTTGTTGGCACATGTCACGCTACCTATGAGTGACCAATATCGAAACCGAGCTAATTGTCGGGAATTGGCTGGTGTAATATGCTCGCGTGTGGTGTCGCGCACCGTCTTCCTTTCCCCACTCTCATTATTTCTCTCGCCGAGAAATACTCACTCTTTTGACGGGTCTTCGTGGCTAACCACGTAGCTACACACTAGGGTGGACCTAAGCTATACTTGGCGAAAAATTTTTATCGAGATACAAAGCACGACGCCCCACAGTGGGACGGATTGCCATTTTAAGGCCGGATCTCCTTTGCGCGTCTCGACGCAACGTTTTGCGATCCATACTCCATTCGTCGTAGCTCTTTTCTATACCTCTGGACGCACAAGCTTGCGTTGCTATGATGCGATTTGGTATGTCTATCCTTGTATTTCATTTGCGAAGAAAAGCGAAAGAGCATCGCCCAAACTCAAACACGTGCGTCGATCGATTTGCGATATGTGTACGGCACACACGTTCACGTTTGTTTTTTCGCTTCGAGACCTCTGAATGTTGCAATAGATTCAAACGCACACGTTTTTTGACCCACTGCTTCCGAGGCAGTCCAAACGCAAAGCCATGCGTTTGTCTGACCACCGATGTCATCGATGCCATTAAAATTATTTTTCATTTCTTTGATTTTTGCTCGCGACCCTAGCTCGTAACAAATAGTTGGTGTGTATTCATATAAATTTCAATGGAAATGATTTCATAATTTTGTAAATGTCAGTTTAATTTATTTCAAATAACGACATTTTAAGTGTATACAATTTTGTTTTTACTATAAAATCTCCTAAAAACTAATTTCTATGGGTTTGTAAGCTCTAGTCTTACAATTTAATGGAAAAAGGTTGACACGTTTTTGTACAACTCTGTAAAATCAACAATTTTTAAGATGTCGAAAAATCCTTTGAGATTCATTCATAGATCACTAAAGACTAGGGGTGTGCGAGTACCCATAATTTACGAGCTGAGCTAAACTTGATTCGATTGCTAAAGACTACAACATATTTAAATTTAAACAAAATCCGGAACAGTAGTCCGGAAAGTGTCCATTTTCGCGTCAAATTATATATAAATATTTATTTATTATACATTTATATATATATAAATATTTATTTATATATATATTTAATAATAAATAAAATGTATTATTGTATTATATTTATTTAATTAATATATCATTAATTTTATTATATCTGTAATATAAATATTTATATATATAAATTATTTATATATATATATATATATATATATATATATATACAGGGTGTCCCAAAATTCCCTCGGTATCGGGAAAAGGGAGGTTCCTTGGATCATTTCAAGCACCATTTTCCTTTACAAAAATGTCATCCGAGGCTTCGTTAAGGAGTTATTAATGAAAAACACGGACCAATCAGAGCGCGAGCTAGACGCGTATTGTATCCCTCCGCGCCACGCGCCGTCCAGCGAGCGTTGGTGGCACGCCGCGATATCGTAACGAACAAGAGTTTCTCGATAATGTAAATCCTCTCCGATTTCAATGAGCTTTGGACACCTTGTCCAGACCACGATTCTGAACAACATTTCCCTTTACAATTTTTGTCTGCCGGCTTTAGTTTACGAAATATTCTAACAACTTTTAATTGAAAATCATTCGATGCACCAATATCTTATTCGATTTCAATGAAATTTGAATACGTTGTCCAGACCACGATTCTGAACAACTTTTCCCTTTACAATTTTTGTCTGCCGGCTTTAGTTTACGAAATATTCTAACAACTTTTAATTGAAAATCATTCGATGTACCAATATCTTATTCGATTTCAATGAAATTTGAATACGTTGTCCAGACCACGATTCTGAACAACTTTTCCCTTTACAATTTTTGTCTGCCGGCTTTAGTTTACGAAATATTCTAACAACTTTTAATTGAAAATCGATCGATGTAAAAAATCTATGTTAAAAAGATATTTAAATCGTGTAATTTATAACATTATTGTATCTCAAGGTGATTGAACTCGGTGAGAATCCACATCATCGGCAACTTTACCCGAACTAGAGAAAAAGTATAAACTGATTAAATTAAAAACTTACCTATTCAGTCGTTAATCCATTTGTATGTGTTAATCCATTCCACCAGTGAAACACGTAACACCACACTTTCACACAATTCCTGAACACTACACGTAGCAAACTTTTCGAATTCGAAACGAAAGCAAACAAAATTCCATACTCCGACGCGGACGCGGAAAAAGTTCCGTGTTCTTCGCGATTCCGCGCGAAACTGTGCTCTCCCCGCGTACAATGTTGTCGATGAAGGCAGATTGTTTGAAACAAATGAAATCGTTGCCTTGAAGATATTGATTTTTCGCGAATCATATGGTAATATTGATTTTTCGAGAATCATAGAACGATGCCATGGACGAGATACCTCTACAATACAATAATAAAGTCTGAAATTTTTATTGCATTAGGCTAGCCTAATTTGGCTGTTAGGCTCTAATGAGGCAAAAATAACTATTTATTGGCACTTGTCATAAAGGCTAAAATAAAAATCATTTCATAAAATGGTCTAAACATAGTTAAACAATGTTTTTACAATGTTTTAACAACAATCATAATATTCCAATATTTCGAAAGCATTTTCAACGGCGCTGGTTGGTGCAGCAGCTATGTTCTCCGATTACGGAACCGCTGAAGACTTTTTAGACCAGGTACGCATTCCGGTCAGTACAATTTTTTTTTCTAAGTCAATCAGATGATTTTCCGCTTCCTAACCATATGATTGTTGTTAAAACATTGTAAAAACATTGTTTAACTATGTTTAGACCATTTTATGAAATGATTTTTATTTTAGCCTTTATGACAAGTGCCAATAAATAGTTATTTTTTAAATACAAAATGCATGTTTTTTATTTGTGGGTATTAAAAAAAACAGTCGGGCCTCATACTCGTTACATGCCTCATTAGAGCCTAACAGCCAAATTAGGCTAGCCTAATGCAATAAAAATTTCAGACTTTATTGTTGTATTGTAGAGGTATCTCGTCCATGGCATCGTTCTATGATTCTCGAAAAATCAATATCTTCAAGGCAACGATTTCTTTTGTTTCAAACAATCTGCCATCATCGACAACATTGTACGCGGGGAGAGCACAGTTTCGCGCGGAATCGCGAAGAACACGGAACTTTTTCCGCGTCCGCGTCGGAGTATGGAATATTGTTTGCTTTCGTTTCGAATTCGAAAAGTGGGCTACGTGTAGTGTTCAGGAATTGTGTGAAAGTGTGGTGTTACGTGTTTCACTGGTGGAATGGATTAACACATACAAATGGATTAACGACTGAATAGGTAAGTTTTTAATTTAATCAGTTTATACTTTTTCTCTAGTTCGGGTAAAGTTGCCGATGATGTGGATTCTCACCGAGTTCAATCACCTTGAGATACAATAATGTTATAAATTACACGATTTAAATATCTTTTTAACATAGATTTTTTACATCGATCGATTTTCAATTAAAAGTTGTTAGAATATTTCGTAAACTAAAGCCGGCAGACAAAAATTGTAAAGGGAAAAGTTGTTCAGAATCGTGGTCTGGACAACGTATTCAAATTTCATTGAAATCGAATAAGATATTGGTACATCGAATGATTTTCAATTAAAAGTTGTTAGAATATTTCGTAAACTAAAGCCGGCAGACAAAAATTGTAAAGGGAAAAGTTGTTCAGAATCGTGGTCTGGACAACGTATTCAAATTTCATTGAAATCGAATAAGATATTGGTACATCGAATGATTTTCAATTAAAAGTTGTTAGAATATTTCGTAAACTAAAGCCGGCAGACAAAAATTGTAAAGGGAAAAGTTGTTCAGAATCGTGGTCTGGACAACGTACTCAAATTTCATTGAAATCGAATAAGATATTGGTACATCGAATGATTTTCAATTAAAAGTTGTTAGAATATTTCGTAAACTAAAGCCGGCAGACAAAAATTGTAAAGGGAAATGTTGTTCAGAATCGTGGTCTGGACAAGGTGTCCAAAGCTCATTGAAATCGGAGAGGATTTACATTATCGAGAAACTCTTGTTCGTTACGATATCGCGGCGTGCCACCAACGCTCGCTGGACGGCGCGTGGCGCGGAACGATACAATACGCGTCTAGCTCGCGCTCTGATTGGTCCGTGTTTTTCATTAATAACTCCTTAACGAAGCCTCGGATGACATTTTCGTAAAGGAAAATGGTGCTTGAAATGACCCAAGGAACCTCCCATTTCCCGATACCGAGGGAATTTTGGGACACTATATATATATATATATATATATATATATATATATATATACATATACTAACTTTAACTTAAACTAAAGCTTATAACTAGACTTAGCCTAACTTTTAAAGAGAGAGAAAGAGAAACATGTATTTACAACAGATCTTATTTTCTAACTTAACCTACCCCTCCTCCCCTCTTTCATTCACCCCAACCTTACACTCCATTGCCTCCCGTCCCTATCCTCGGACCCCCTCTTCCGGTCGTTCCTCTACCCTTCTAATTCATTTCCTAACCACCCTCTCTCCATTCCTCCACTTTCTTCATCCATTCCTCCCCACCCCCTCATCTTCCAGCACTTCCTCCATCCTCTCCTGCCATCCCCTCCCCTCATCTAACCTCATACAAACCTCCCATACATGCTCCCACGTCTCATTCTCCCATCCACACATTCTACACTTTCTCGCATCCTCATCCATCCAATATTTCCCATCCCTCATCTCATTTCCCAGTCTAAATCTCGCTACTCTCTGCCATCTACTCTCCCCCCACCCTTTTTTTAGATAACCCGGCAGGCCCTCTCCTTTTACCCTCCCATACCACTTGTTGTATGTAGAGTTCCTA
The DNA here is from genome assembly GCA_963971365.1 of Lasioglossum villosulum. Lineage (NCBI taxonomy): Eukaryota > Metazoa > Arthropoda > Insecta > Hymenoptera > Halictidae > Lasioglossum > Lasioglossum villosulum. The sequence goes on along the minus strand of OZ020495.1, from coordinate 26,051,381 downwards.
ATCCTCTCCCATCTCTCCTCCCTCTGCATTTTCTTCTCCCTTTTTATTATCTCTTCGCTTACTTCACCCCTCCTTTCCTGTGTCACGTCCGGTGGTCCAACCATCATTAATAAACAATAAATAACCACGATACAAATATTTCTTAATTTTGTTTAACATTCTCTCTAACTAATTCTCTCTAACTAATAAAATATTGTAATCATATACTAAGCGAATAAACTGAAATATAATACGCGAGCGATATTAAGCAACGAAGCAGCTGCAGGCCACCTGGAGCGCAAAATTACAAGAAAACCACCTAAACAAAATTAAATACCAAGAAGACCAAGAACGCAATAGAGCTGACACATAGACTGACGAAAGCACTCCGGAAGAACGCGAGAAGCGAAGGATCCAGCTGAGAGAGAGAAAGACACAAGAATAATTCAGTGAACAAACTGCAGACTACGATTACGAGGACAAAGTGAAAACCGAACCAACTCCACAAGGATTTGGTTTAGAACAAAGGATAGAAGAAAATATAAAAACGACGACACCTCGCCAGCGAGTCGGTAGTAATAAAAGAGCAGTAGTAGGAAAAAGGTCAACGGTTCAATCTGACAGTAGTTAGTAGTCAATCAAAAGTAGTAGTCAGCCAAAGTCAACAGTTGAATCCGACAATACCAATTTAATAATCATTTTTGAGTCTGAAGTCAAATCGTTCGTGTGTAATCAGTGAAACAATCATTTCGAGTTAAAAGTGAAATCGTCCGTGTGTAATAGTTCGTAAGGATTACAATTGTAAGGACTACCATTTCGCCTACACGAAAACTCGAACCAGCGTAACGGTAATTACTAACATTTATAATAACTACTAACTCTCGTATCGACTACTCGCAAAACTCAAATGTACTCTGAATTTATTGTTTAAATACACTTTGTTTAACTTCTATTAAACATCAGCTTCTCCAAATTCATTTCGCATACCCAACTCGATTTCTTCGTGACCAATAATTTATAATAAAGCCACATAAACATCATAAAAACCCTCAATTTCCCGAACCGAAGCCGGTGAATGCAGGTAGGTTCGAAACTGCGTCATATCCCTATCATATAAATCTATCAAAATCTCTATTGAATCTCTGTTTGTCTTACTTGGGACGTAACACCTGCATCCACACTTCCGCCTCCTCTGCTGACCAACCCCTCTTCACCCAAAACTCCATCCTCTCCTTCTCCCATCCATCCACTTCACCCCCCTCCCTTTGCTCCTCCTCCTTATCTCCTCCCAGCACCTTCTTGCCAGCACCCCCCCTTTACCCTCCCTCAGTTTCTTTTCAAAACCCCACGCCCTTAAGCCCGCTCTCTCCCTCATCAATCCCCTTTGAAGCTCCTCCCTTACCATATAGCTCGGCGTGTGTCTCTCCACCCCTAACACCCATTTCAAAAACCTCTCCTGTATCCTCTCTACCCCTTCCCTCTCCCCCCATCCCCAAATTTCTACACCATACCCTACAACTGTCCATACCAACTTATCAAACAGCCACACCCTTCTTCCCCAGTCATTACCAAATATTCTCTTCCCTATCCCCCACACTTGTCTCATCACTACCGCTCCCCTCCTAATCCTGTCCTCTACGTGTCTCCTCTGCCCCCCGTCTCTCGTTAGCACGTACCCCAGGTGTTTAAATTCTTTTACCTCCTCCACCACCTTACCCGCCCATCTCCAACTCACTTTCCTCCACCTCCCCCCGCCCCTTCTGCATCTCATCACCTTGGAACATTCTTCTGACCGTCGTTTCCATATTTCTAAAAAATGTGGTTAACGGATCTGCGTCAATTGTATTTGAATTTATGGCTTTTAACAGCTTGTCTCGCTGTAACGCGCTTCTTTCCATGAAATCTTCTAATTTATTCTTTGCAACCCTCCTTCGATTCGTCGGGCGGGCTACTGGTATTTCTGCTACCTCGTCGATTGATTCCTCGCATATATTGCTGGCTTCCGGGGATGTACATTCAGTTTCCGTCGATATTTCCGTTGTATAGGAACTCTGCGTGCTATGAAATAAATTTTTATTATTCATCATTTATTATGTAATTATTTTTCTATTATTTAGCAGGGATGTTTTAATATAAAAGACACTTACTTTCTCTCACAACTAACGTGGTTCGAAAAGCTTAACTGGTCCAGAAGCGGCCACTTTGACCTTGTTTTAGAATCGCGAACAATTCTAAAATAGAATTGTTTTCGAGACTCTAAGATAAACGTAAGAACTATTGAAACCGCTATGGGTCGACGAGACGATTGCGTAATACTTCGGAAGGTCGAGCAAAGCGAAATCGAATATCGTTTGGTGTCAATAGACGAACTGAGCGATCAGCTGGGCTCGTCGATCCACCGCGTTCGTTCCCCCCGCCGCACAGTGCGTCGGAATGCCTGTTTTTTGGACAAAAATCCATATCTCAAAAACTATAAGTGATATAAGAAAATGTTTGAAATAAAAGTTATAGGGTATAAGCAAGAGTATACGATGCTTATATTTGTTTAATATTGTTGTAACCTTGGGAAGCTCTATGAAGGTCACTTTAAAAATTTCATACGATAATGTATATTTTTGATCATGTATTCTAATAGGTGAGGTTAAGGCATTTTCAAAACACTACAAAAACATTATTTTTGCTTAAACCATTGTCGATATATAAGCATCTAAAGTTGGCGTACCGCCTATAGTGGTATTGAATATATGTATGTATTACTACGAGTGAAACAAAAGTCAAAACTAGCTGGTTATTGTTGCTCGCTCGCTTCGCGAGCTCGCGGGTGGGGTTGTTGTTGCTCGCTCGCTTCGCGAGCTCGCGGGTAGGGTTGTTGTTGCGAGAGGGTTAGTGGTACGTATTGCTAGTGGGGCATACAGCTATTAATGGTTTTTTTTTATTGTGTGTGTGACTCTCCACGAGCCACACAAAGAACTTCCCGACTCGTTGATTGCAGTACATTATTATTAATACTAGGGGGCTCCGCCCCCTGCTAGCTTCGCTCGCCAACCCCGCGGCGTCTCGCTCTCTATCTCCCGCTCTCTCTCCCTCTCTGAAAGATACACACTGTCACGTCGCTCAATTTTCGGTTCCCCTTCAGTAGGCAACCCGCTCGGTGTTTTAGCGTGACAGAACTATTTTATATAATTCGAGATGTATTCTCGGCAGCAGAGATGACTGAACTCACTCTTGCATTGGGATATTTTTTGATTATTGTAAGCGGTAACATTAGCATTAGTTGCATATTTTAAACAAAAATTTATTTTAAATTTAAAAAATATTTTAAAAAATTTTTTTTTAAATTAAAAAAATATTTAAAAAAATTTTTTTTAAATTAAAAAAAATATTTAAAAAAATTTTTTTTAACCCTTTGAACTCGAGGCCATTTTCGCTTGCGCGAACCAGCAACTCGAGACGATTTCGGCCAAATTAGGTGAACATTTTACAGATACTTCAAAAACATTTAATTTAAAAAGATTTAAAAAAAAAATTTCACCAGTTTATTCATTTATATGTCGAAAACAACCAATTTTGATAAATATTACACTCTGTAATTACACTCTGTAATCCTTGCCACTTCACATCGGCCGGGCGCCGTATCGGCGCCGCTCGAGTTGCTACTTCACATCGGCCGGACGCCGTATGGGCGCGGCAGGAGTTCAAAGGGTTAAATTTTTAAAAAAAATTTTTTAAATAAAAATGAAATATATATAATTACGTTTGTTTATTCGGTGGAAAATTTCCATCCTCTCGTATAAATTGCATTCTTGAATGAGCCTCTTTCGAAAAAAACTAAAAAAACTAAAAAATCTAAAAAACTACTGGACGAATATGGACCAAAATCTAATCAGCTCTAAGTTACGACGGGGCACATCGATTGCATCATTCATCATTCTGATCGCATTGTTACTTTTTCAGAAAACGTTAACGAAAAATTTGATAACATAAAAACGGCCATACGCGCACGCACACACACACACACACACACACACACACACACACACACACACACATACTAACAATTTGATAAAAATAGTCTAAAATGACTTCAATAACCATGAAACGTGAACATCTGCTAAAAAAACGATTTTCGATTTTCGGGGTAATTACAGTAACTTCCCTATGAATCGGGAAGTTAATAAGAAATATTAAGTGGTGTCATCAGGGCACCTCGAAGAAGAGAAGCAATTTTCTTGATGAAAAGTACTATCTCTAAACAGTCTACCTTTAAGTACTCGGCCTAATTACAATTCTTGGTAAACTGCATTAATTTTTTCATTTTCGAGGTTGACGAACATTTAGGAAGCAATACAAATTTGTTAGAAATCGATATGAGAAAGTTGACTTTTGAGCTAAAAAGACACCAACTTTTACGATCCGGACCACTGTGCGGCACTGCCCTATATCTTCCTTCCGCTTTCGACCTTCGTTTTGCAACGTATATTCTCTACTGTGTCTACAATAAACATTACACAATACTTTGTACAAGCGCATATTCTTAATCCATTCCCATCAGGTTATGGGCCCAGGATTGTACTTAAGTTTTTGTGCTGTACGGTTCATATTTTTATTAAAGAATCGCCGGGAATAAGAACTAAAATGCTTCCCGCGAATAACCTAAAAATTGAAGACACGCGATGTGAACAGTTGTGCTATCGGTCTGTGTGACGAGCTATACAAGTTCTTTCTGTACGGTAGACGAATAGAGCTCTGCCTGTGTGGCGAAAGTACAAAATAATCTGTGCGATTAAAATAGAAAAACGAGCAGTCGTTCAGTGGATAGTCTTGGAAATCTCCAAATAGAAAAGTTGATCGGCAGAGAAAATTTCACGTCATGGAAATTCGCCATGCGTGCATTACTCGAGTGCGAAGATCTATGGGGATGTGTACAAGGAGTCGACACATATGTCGCAGATCCAAAGAAGATGTTGAAAACGAAAGCGAAAATTATTCTGTCCATAGAAAAACAAAATTTTAGTCACATACAATATACAACCACGCCAAAGGAAACGTGGGATAAACTTGTTGAAACCTTCGAGGACAATGGATTGACCCGAAAGGTTTGACTTTATCATTAAAGACGAAATGATAGGGGCACTCATGTTGTCCGGCCTGCCTGAAAGTTATAAGCCAATGATAATGGCATTGGAGAACTCTGGAACGGAAATTACCGGAGATCTGATTAAAATCAAATTGCTTCAGGAGGGAAATCCAGAGAAGCATCGAACAGAAGAGACTACATTCTATTCTAAAGGTAAATACTCAAAAAAGGGGGACGAAAAATGGCGAAAATGCTACGCCTGTGGAAAAAATGGACACCTAGCAAACAAATGTTGGTCAAAAACCAAAAAGAAACCTGTGGAAAACCCCACAGATAGAGGTGGTCCATCGTCAAAAACCTTTCTAGCCCTCGCTGCTGTCGAAGACACAAACCAAGAGGACTGGTTTATGGATTCGTGTGCTTCGACACACATCACAAACAAAGAGAGCTGGATTGAAGACTTAAAAAAGTGCAATAGTCAAATAATGACTGTAAACAAACAAAGTTTAAACGGAAACTTCAAAGGCACAGTTAACATACAAGTGCCCGGAAGAAACAGAGTCAGCGACATTAAAGTAGAAAATGCTACCTACATTCCTGAAGCTGCTGGAAATCTGATGTCGGTTAGCAAGATAACAGAAAAAGGAAATATATATTCGACAATTTCATCATTAAGCCTAGAGAAACCGTTCGGTTCCTGGGCGTTATTTTCGATTCCAAACTGTCGTTTACCCCGCAGGTTGAAGAAATATGTAACAGATGTCTTAAAGCTACTAACATTATAAAATTCCTGTGTGGCACTTGGTGGGGCTCTGACCCGTACACCCTCCTATTACTTTATAAAAGCTACATCCGTTCTATAATCGACTACGGTTGCTTTGTGTTTCGGCCGCGCACTATCACCCTTAGGACCAAACTTGAAAGAATCCAAAACTTAGCAATCCGAACAGCTCTTGGCTACCGCAAGAGTACCCCGCTGAACGTGATGGTGGCTGAATCAAAGCTGATGCTACTATCGGACAGGGTAACTTATCTATGTGAACGTTACCTCGCTAAAGCCTTGTCAAACAACAGCTCACTTATGTTTCACACCATTACTAAATACTTCCACCTTCTTCAAAGGAGACCAGCTAGACGCAATCGAACAACTCTTAACCAGTGTATAGAATCCTTCTACGGTGATAGTTTCAAGATTGAGTCAAAACCTAACTTCTGCTTGTACCGTCACGAGTTTGAAACCTTAATTGCGCCTATACCAATTGACACTAGTTTTGGCCAGTCACTTCGCGAGGCCAAACACCCAAATACTCTAATTGACAAACTTTTAACAGACTACATTGCCTCCGCAATTTACACCGATGGCAGCAAAATGTCGGACTCAGCGTGTGCTGGATCAGCGTGTATATGCTATGATCTCAACCTGCGTATTAAAAAAAGCATTGATATCAGTGCCTCGGTTTTTACAGCCGAGTGCTTAGCCCTGAACATTGCTGTGGACATCGCCACATGTCATAAAAACCGCAATTTTATTATCTTTTCCGATTCCTTAAGTGCCCTTCAATGCTTGAAATCGGGTAGCCTTCAAGTGAAAACCAACCCGTATATCTTCGACATCAAGAAAAAATTCTTACAATTCAATCAAAACAACTCCCGTTTTATTAAATTCTTGTGGATTCCCGCTCACATAGGGTTGCGAGGAAACGAGGATGCTGATAATCTCGCCAAATCTGCCACTGCTTCCGAATCTATTGACGTGCAGTATGTTCCCTTTTCCGATACATCATACCTGTCCAAAATAGAGGCATACCACCGAACCAATACCACAATTACTGTTCAGGGTTCATCCAAGGGCAAAATATTCTTTGGACGCTTTTTTATTCCTAACCGAACCCCTTGGTTTGCCAATAAAAACTTTGAGAGTCTCAAGAGGGATTTTGTTACCACCGTTAATCGCATCAGAGCCAATCACTACAACTTGGCTGCCTCACTGTGTCGGGTGGGCATTGTTAACTATACCAACTGTAAGCGTGGCTACGAAATGGAGGACCTAGACCACGTCATATGGCAATGTTGCCTATATGACGCACACGGAACTAGACTAACTGATGATCTACGCAGGATGGGGTTCCCTCTGCCCCTCAAAGCCGATACGTTCTTTATCAAACCCAACATCCGGGCGTGTTTGCGTATTTTTGCGTTCCTAGAAGAATGTAACCTGCGCATATAACCAGATATGATAAACAGTAACTGTTTATCATTAATTCAGTTTATTAATTAATTCCGTACAATTAACTTTGCGGCCTTAATGCATAAGTGTTTACAGTATCCTATTCCGTTTTGTAATTTTTATATTCGGTATTGTATGTATTGTATTCTGTATTATAATCACGTTGAAATAAATCTCATATGAGATTTTCTACAATAAAAAAAAAAAAAAAAATCAGAAACATCTGGCCGTGGTAAAAATATATGAATTAATTTGTCACATAATTCCTTTAATACATCTCGTATAATCGTACTTATATATCCATATGATATTCTAAATGCAACTGCTAATGATCTGAATGACTCTCCTGTAGCAAGAAACCTGCAAAAATAAAACTGTTATTACTTTCTTTTAGTTGGTGACTGTAAAAGACGATGGCGAAATATACGAGATTCCTACGGAAAAATTAAACGTAATGAAAAATACGGAACCGGGTCGGCAGCCAAACCAAGGTCTGTTAGAGATTTCGTCTCTAACCTCGAGACAATTTATTGTTCGTACATGTGCACTTTTATTGTCCTTCATTTATGACTCATTGTAGTTACATACTATGTACATACAGTTCAAATAAACTTGACTTCGACTAGCGATCAGTTCGGCGTGTCGTCATCCCCGCTCCGCCCCCCCCCGTTCCCCGCGAGCTCGCCGGGTGGATCGAGCAGCTCGAGGCCCGCGGGCGCGGCGCACAGTGTAACGTTTCGATCATTTAGGGTCATTTAATTCCGAAATTGAACATTTTTTAAAAATTACGTATTTACTCTTACCTTGAAAGCAATACCTCCGTAACCCAGAATCGATATTGTTTTTAACTTTTTATCGCATTCAGATATGAAAAATAAGCCTCGAATGAACTCGACTGCCTATACAAATGGTGAAAATACATCAATCCGCAGCGATACTTTACCTAAATAAAACTGTGTGTATTTGAACTTCAATTTTTATAATATTTATTTTAGTGATTACTCAATCCTTTGTGGTGTGTTTACAATATTTTTCGTTTTTAAATATTATACATATAGTCTATTATGATTAATAATCATACGAACTCTGTAGGATACGGGATTGGATTTCGCTTCGCAAAATGACAGGAAATGGGTATATCTGGACATAGAATTTATTTTAAAAGATTAATCTCACAATATGGGAATGTTCGTACAATTGTGTAATAAACCTTAGACGAAAACTAGCAACGAAAGGTTAGCAACGAATGGTTTAAACCAATTATACGATGGAAGAAGTTCCATCATCGGGCGTCCGGTTTATTTCAACCGTACTCTCCCTCTGAGGAAATGACGAAGACTCGGAATCACCCAGTGTCTCCTGTCCGCTCGGCGGCCGGCCTTCATGGCCGTCCTCTCCCATTTAACCCGAGAGGCGTCCAGGTGCAACCCCTGTCCTCTCCTGAGCTGCCGGGCGTCCGATAGCATTGCTTCGTACTCTCCCTTAACCTATGGGCGGCCGTGGTCTTACCTCGTCCTCTCCCACAGGCGCAGCTAAAGTAAGCGCTCTGCGATATTCTACCGGTATTTATACCGCTTCGTTGCTAACCTTATCAACAAGGTGTTGCTAAGGGTTCAGTTTCCCCGATTTCGCGGCTTTCTAGAATATTCGGTCGCGGCGCGATTCTTCTGTCGCTTCAGGGTGGTGTCAAGGCGGGCTGGCGCCCCTCGTCGCGTTACAACTCGAAGAACTTTTCAGTATGTACCAATGTTCTACACAGTAAAACTTTCTTATATTACAGATCAGATAGCTACACTTTCTTTAAGGAAATAAATGAATATAACTATTGTGAGTAATATGTTTCGTTGCTATAATGTTCATTCGATTGTTTTCGCAGTTCTGACACATTTAGCGTGGGCGTTGATATGTCGAGTGTTAAAAGTTATTTTCTATATCTAATAATTTATTTCTCAGGTAAGTAAACGACTTTGTTGAATTATGTATATTATATCTAGTCTATTAAGAGTCTATTGAGACCTTGTTTTGGAATTTTCTTTGTATATTATGGATACCAAAACCTAAACTGTTTCCCATGTTTGTCGTCCAGTACCGACCATGCAACTGTCGTGCAGTACCGACCAATCAACCGTCGATCAGTATAAACCAAACTTTTCTTATCTGTAAGTTCAATATGTTAGCATTTGAAATTGTGAAATCAATCTCTCCTAGAAACGGCAAATTAGAGTTGCAAACAAGAAAGAGAAGACAAAGGACGCAACAATCCGAAATCTTAACTTCGACCGATTTTATCAACGAAATTCAGGAAAAAAAGAACCTGGCTGAAGAAAAAAAGATAAATGCGGAGAAAAAAAGGCTGCAAGAATCGAAAAAGCCAAAGAAGCGGAAAAAAGAAAAGCTGCAAGAAACAGAAAAAAGAAAAGCTGCAAGAATCGAAAAAGGCAAAGAAGCAGGAAAAAGAAAAGCTAAAACTCAATTAAGGAAAGGAAATAAGAAAAGATGTAAAAACTAAACTAAAAAATTTCATAATATATAAAAATATATAATTATTTTATTGTTTGTATAAATAAAATTTGAATAAAAATGCGTATTTTAACATCTAAATGTCTTTTTTTAACATTATTAATGATTTAGACTGAAAAATCTACTAAATACGTAATTGGTCGGTACTGGACGACAATTCTTTGTTTCCTTCAAATTCTACTGTTTTTATTGTTACAAATAATGAATACTAATTATTAAATTTCACAGAATTAATTTTTCGCCTTTTATTAAGTTCCCTTTGTGTTACAAATTCCTTTTTTTAATTTTAATTTTTACCGATTCTAGTCTACCTAATAACCAGAAAAAAAATTCTGCGTTGGTCTGCGTCTTTGGGAGTTTTCATTTGTTTTCCACAGCCATACGCAGTATAACCTCGTGCAGTCGCTAGTCGTCTAACACAGTTTATCCGAGCTAGAACGTGTTTATAAGCCTGCACACTATATTATTTTAGAAGTGTTAAACTGTGGATTTGCTATAAATGCCAACAAATGTGAACAATATGGCAATGATACTTCAAGTTTATATTTAAAAATGTATTCTTGGTATTACATGCCAAGTACCGTACACGAAGTGCTATATCATGGAAAAATTGTAATTGCCTCTTGTATTATTCCGATTGGTCAACATTTGGAGGAAGCACAAGAGGCGAGAAATAAAGATAATAGAAGATTTCGTGAACTTTTCACGAGAAAATTTTCAAGGATTGCCACGAATACAGACCTTATGAATAGGCTGCTCATATAGTCAGACCCTCTGATTACCAGTTTAAGGAACATTCCCACAAGAAGAAAAGGGATTCTTACCCGAGGAATACTGCAATTACTTGCAGAGCCTAAATTAAATAATACAGAAGACGATAGTGAATGTTCGTCGGAATACGATGAAGTCGACTCGAGTTCTGACTCAATACAACCAGATTAAGTGAAAAATAATAGATAATATATATATGTACATAGTATTGTTAATGGAAAGCTTGTTCAGGGTGCATTTTGCTACATGTATTTAGTTTATTAAAACTTTGAATATGTTTATGTAAGACTATGTTTGCAACTTCCTTATATCGTTTAAATTAAATACCGATTCACGCAGTAATTTGCAAGAGTTAAAATACGTATTTTCGGCCAATACAACAAAAATCATGTTAAAGTTATTAGAAATAATCATATTTCGAGTAATTTTAACAAAATACATGATAAAAAAAAAGAAACAACACCATTAAGAATTAAATGCTCCTAAATGTTCGAAACGTCACACTGTGCGGCGCCACAGTGCGTTGGCCAAGAGGGACAAACATAGAAAAATCAATGTTTTTGAAATGTATATCTGTTTATAGGAATTTATTGTAAACATACCATATTTTCATGAACATTCAGCAGAAAAAGAAAAAATTAGCATCGCTTGACACAGACGGTGTTCTTTTCGTCATAATCTGATACGTCAGTTTCGTGCGTTATAACCTCAAGTGCGCGTCCATGAAAGGAAAATTGTATACAGCTTATCGTAAAGCGTAAAATAAAATAAATTGTGATGGATCATTTAGATCAAGGTAAGTACTCGTTATTTTGGCCCTCTAGCGGTTTGTACAATTATTATTTATCGTATTTTATTACTTCAAAGTGATCCGTTTCGTAAGACGCGAAATCGAAAATTCTTATAACTTTAACTAAGCTTTTCTCAAAAAAGCTAAAACATGTCTTGGGATTTTTGCTAGAAAATATTCGTAAGACTATCCTTTATTGAATTCTACAAAAGTTTTCTGCCCCAACTTGCCCCTTTAGTTTTTAAAATTATTTATTTAGGAAGACACCCGGAAACCACGTACATGAAGATTTTCAAGGAATGGGTTTAACAACGTTGTACTTAAATTTATATAAGTGGTATTACATGCCAAGTCGTATGCATAAATTATTGGTTCATGGCATACAAATAATTGAATATTATAATCAATTACCTGTAGGATTATTATCCGAAGAAGCATTGGAAGCAATGCATAAAGTTTTTCGAAAAACTCGATTAAATCATACAAGAAAATCTTCGAGAGTAAACATATTATTATTATTATCATAATTATTTATTATAAAACGTACACAAATAAACACGGTTACTGAATAATCGATTTTTAATTAACTTCCCGATTCATAGGGAAGTTACTATGAATCGGGAAGTTACTGTAATTACCCCGAAAATCGAAAATCGTTTTTTTAGCAGATGTTCACGTTTCATGGTTATTGAAGTCATTTTAGACTATTTTTATCAAATTGTTAGTATGTGTGTGTGTGTGTGTGTGTGTGTGTGTGTGTGTGTGTGTGTGTGTGTGCGTGCGCGCGCGCGCGCGCGCGCGCGTATGGCCGTTTTTATGTTATCAAATTTTTCGTTAACGTTTTCTGAAAAAGTAACAATGCGATCAGAATGATGAATGATGCAATCGATGTGCCCCGTCGTAACTTAGAGCTGATTAGATTTTGGTCCATATTCGCCCAGTAGTTTTTTAGATTTTTTTAGTTTTTTTCGAAAGAGGCTCATTCAAGAATGCAATTTATACGAGAGGATGGAAATTTTCCACCGAATAAACAAACGTAATTATATATATTTCATTTTTATTTAAAAAATTTTTTTTTTAAATTTAACCCTTTGAACTCCTGCCGCGCCCATACGGCGTCCGGCCGATGTGAAGTAGCAACTCGAGCGGCGCCGATACGGCGCCCGGCCGATGTGAAGTGGCAAGGATGCATCTTGGCTATTGTTTTACTAAGTATCACACCAAAACTAATTACAGAGTGTAATATTTATCAAAATTTGTTGTTTTCGACATATAAATGAATAAACTGGTGAAATTTTTTTTTTTAATTTTTTAAAAATTAAATATTTTTGAAGTACCTGTAAAATGTTCACCTAATTTGGCCGAAATCGTCTCGAGTTGCTGGTTCGCGCAAGCGAAAACGGCCTCGAGTTCAAAGGGTTAAAAAAAAATTTTTTTAATTAAAAAAAAATTTTTTTTTTCAATTATGCAACTAATGCTAATGTTACCGCTTACAATAATCAAACTAGCTGGTTATTGTTGCTCGCCCGCTTCGCGAGCTCGCGGGTAGGACTGCTTTTTCGAGAGGGTTAGTGGTACGCATTGCTAGTGGGGCATACAGCTATTAATGTTTTTTTACCCCGCAAATCGAAAATCGAATTTTTAACAGATCTTCACGTTTCATGGTCATTGGATTCATTTCAGACTTTTTTTTTATCAAAATGTCGGTATGTGTGTGTGTTTGTGTGTGTGTGTTTGCGTGTGCGTGTGCGCGCGTGTGTGTGTGTGTGTGTGTGTCAAATTTTTCGTTAACATTTTCTGAAAAAGTAACAATTCGATCAGAATGATGAATGATGCAATGGATGTGCCTCGTCGTAACTTAGAGCTGATTAGATTTTGGTCCATATTGGTCAAGCAGTTTTTTAGATTTTTTAGTTTTTTTCGAAAGAAGTTCATTCAACAATGCAATTTATAAGAGAGGATGGAAATTTTCCACCAAACAAACAAACGTAATTATATATATTTCATTTTTTTTTAAATTATGCAGTTAATGCTAATGTTACCGCTTACAACTAACGAATCGGGAAGTTCTTTGTGTGGCTCGTGGAGAGTCACACACAAAATAAAAAAAAACCATTAATAGCTGTATGCCTCACTAGCAATGCGTACCACTAACCCTCTCGCAAGAGCAGTCCTACCCGCGAGCTCGCGAAACGAGCGAGCAACAATAACACCATCCGCGAGCTCGCGAAGCGAGCGAGCAACAATAACCAGCTAGTTTTTTTTTTACGATGAAGTGCACTCTTTTGTGTTATAAAATCAGCATCGATACTAAAGTTATTGTTCACAATATGTTAAAAATTAATATTCAATGAAGTAAAAAAATTGGCCAACTTTGTTACATTTGACAACGAATATCTAGGAAGTCCCAACGAGTCCCGTTTTCTAACAAATTGGATCATTTTCAGCATACTTTCCCGAATATAATTATGTAAGAAACATGTCCCCCCGCGTCCCCCTTTGCAAATTATCATTGTTCAAAGCTGTCAATGTTACTTCGTGACGAGTTTCGCTTGCGTAAAACGGCTCGTATGGCTGATCAAATGTTTTCCAAATATGAACATTATAAGAAATAAATAAAGATATATGTAAATTAATTTCGATAGTCACTTTTATTTAAAAAAAAAATATGTGTGTGATACTTTCTTAGCGTTTTCGCTGCATTTATTTCCATCGTTAAAACCTTGTGCAGCGCTCGAAAACCCTTCTTATTCAAATAGAACCACAAAAATAACGGGATTATCAAGGAATACGAAATTTGAATATACAGGGTGAGTCCGCAGAAACAGAACACCTGAATAACGCGGCTGCTATTGGTGTTAGGAAGAGATGCATCAGATGGAACTTGCATGATTTCGAGGGGGCATTAGTCTGATGTTAGTAGCTTTTTTGTAGGTGGACGCGTAAAGGACATATGATGGTCAACTTCATTTTTTTAAATGGAACGAGGTGTTTTTTAATACATCAATCGATGCAGCTGGACATTCGTTATAAAAAAGTACTAACCAATGTATGTCGAAAAGTTAGTAGTTCAGGAGATATTTCAATTTAAATAACTCTGAAATACCATTGCTGTCGTACTAAGACGTTACACTAGTAAGTAAATGATAATTTAGAGCAAAAAATGATAATTTAGAGCAAAAAATTCAAGAAAAATGTCAAAATTATGTAAGAATAAGGATATATTTTTTAGATTATTATTAACATCTGACCCGTACATGTCACGATTAAGATTAACATATAAGAGAAAACCTAAAGAACTGACTCCTGAGGCAGTGGAGTTATTAATTAACTAAGTCAATCGACCATCATAGATTATCACAAAAGACAAATTATGGTATACTTATTTTATTAGCTTACTTTTTTATTTGTAGTAACATTGACTGAATATAATATTAGTGCTATTTTATTCGCAATATGTATTTAAAATATTTCTTCTTTTTTACACAGGAAAGCATCCGATTGTGTGTTAAAGATTAATGCCAACACTAAAAATTATTGTTCACATAATGTATAAAAAAGGTTAACAAACTATATTTGAACAATTCATTTTTCAATAAAAAATAACAATGCAAAGTTAGTATAAATTATTGTTTGACAAATGCAAAAAATATTGAATTACACATAGTTAAAAAAGATTATTAACTTCCCGATTCATAGGGAAGTTACTGTAATTACCCCGAAAATCGAAAATCGATTTTTTAGCAGATCTTCACGTTTCATGGTTATTGAAGTCATTTTAGACTATTTTTATCAAATTGTTAGTGTGTGTGTGTGTGTGTGTGTGTGTGTGTGTGTGTGTGTGTGCGCGCGCGTGTGTGTGCGTGTGTGCGCGCGCGCGTATGGCCGTTTTTATGTTATCAAATTTTTCGTTAACGTTTTCTGAAAAAGTAACAATGCGATCAGAATGATGAATGATGCAATCGATGTGTCCCGTCGTAACTTAGAGCTGATTAGATTTTGGTCCATATTGGTCAAGTAGTTTTTTAGATTTTTTAGTTTTTTTCGAAAGAAGTTCATTCAAGAATGCAATTTATACGAGAGGATGGAAATTTTCCACCGAATAAACAAACATAATTATGTATGTTTCATTTTTATTTATAAAAAATTTTTTTTAATTTAAAAAAAAATTTTTTTTTTAAATTATGCAACTAATGCTAATGTTACCGCTTACAACTAACGAATCGGGAAGTTCTTTGTGAGGCTCGTGGAGAGTCACACACAAAATAAATAAAAAAACCATTATGAGCTGTATGCCCCACTAGCAATGCGTACCACTAACCCTTTCGCAAGAGCAGTCCTACCCGCGAGCTCCCGAAGCGAGCGAGCAACAATAACCAGCTAGTTTTGTTTTTTTTTTAATTCCGTTTTTTCGAAGTCGGTTTTATTTTTTTCACTCTTTTTAGTGGAACGAGCAGAATTTGTAGAACACTAAACATAGGTAGGAGACGCTGTCGTGACTCTCTCGTGGCGGTCGTGGTGTGGGTAGTCTACCACATATACGTATACAGGGTGTCCCAAAATAAGTGTAACTCCCGGAAATGGGAGGTTCCTTGGGTCATTTGAAGCTACATTTTCCTTTACAAAAATGGCGTCCGCGGCTTTGTTTAAGAGTTATTAACGAAAAACACGGACCAATCAGAGCCCGGCTATAGCGAACGGAGTCCGACTCGGCGATAAGTCCCGCTTAACGTGCTGTCGCTATTGGCCGAACCAGAATCAATCTGCTGTAGCCGTGCTCTGATTGGTCTGTGTTTTTCGTTAATAACTCCCAAATAAAGCCGCGGACGCCATTTTTATAAAGGAAAATGTCGCTTCAAATGACCCAAGGAACCTCCCATTTCCGGGAGTTACACTTATTTTGGGACACCCTGTATAGCGCGTCACCTACCGCGGCCACCGCCAGATGGACAACACGACGTTGCGTGTTTCTTGCAAATAAAAGTGTTGCGCGGGAGGTATTAATATGCTTAGTGGACACGGATGTTGACCAATATTGACTCATATTGATCTTGCTAGCACTTGCTAAACGTACCCATCCTTTTGCCCTGTGTTACACTCTGTTGCACTCTGTTGCACTCTGTTGCCCCAACAGGCCTCTAAGGCATGTTATATGCATTTTCCAGCCTTCTTTTACGCGCCTTTTAGGTTCTTTTCAGACATCTTTTATGCGCTTTTTAGATGTCAAAGAGGCGCCTGAAAGACGCGTAAAAAGATGCCTGAAAGACCCCAAAAACGACGTGTAAAAGATGCATAAAAGGCCCCAAAAAGATGCTCCGAAAGACGCCAAAAAGATGCCCAAATAGATGCCAAAAAGACGTCTTGAAGATAGGTCTTTTTGGCATCTTTTTAGCCACCTTGACAAGACGTCTTTAAGATGCTTTGTGCTATCCGGGATTTCCCGTTATACGATCAATTTCAAATGTTACACACATTATTTTTTCATCCAGTAGCACAATTCTAGGGGAAAAATAAGGTCCACCCTAACGTGCATGATAAACACGTGCGCACAAACACTGCCACGTCAGAACGGTTTTTTCAAGATTTTGGCAGCCGAGAGATAATCGCGAAGATAATTAATAAGTTATAAATTGTTTGTATGTACACATATATGTATGCGGTAAATGAGAGGTTACGTCATTAGATGGGGTGCGGCGGAAAGGCGAGCGGAAAGAGAATTCATGCGACATATGAGTCGCAAGAGACATGCATAGACATTCATCGATCCGACAGTAAAGCGGAAGCAGTCGTGGAACGTGGTGCGCAATAAATCGTTCGGTGCAATAATAACAAAGTTTGTCAATTTGTGCGGATCCTCATGAAAAGAAGTACACGAGTATAGAAGTAAGAAAGACTGGAATAAGACGTTATTTGAAGGAACGATCAGGAATCTCGCAAACACTACTGCTTTTGTCAGAACTAATTCGTTTAAGACGCTGTTTGATTAACTTTGATATTTTCTCTGAAATATTTTACGCCCCTTAGGAGCCAACAGGAATCTCCTCTTAACACGTTATTTGGTTGATGTGGAGATTTTTTCTGAAATGCACATCACTAGTTTCATTTGTATCGCTTTCGATTTCAATGATAAATGAGCAGATGAAATGCTGCATAAAAGTTCGAGACACGGATCTGTCGTTTCCATTATCGCGATCGAATGAGACGCTGGAAAATTAGCGGCGGTTTGTGGACTGCGTTTTTCGTTACTGTTTGGTTTTTTTGCTGAGTCAGGTGTTTTGGGGAGGATATATGTGTGCACCCTCGAAATCAGTTTTCTTCAGTCACTGATCGTGAAGCAAAAGTAAAACGGTGCCGCCATGGAAAAAATTGAGAATTCTGTACGCGAGTTGCGGGACAAGTGCAACGAATGCCTCGAGTTGCTTGAAGAATATAATCGGACAAAACATCCACGATTATCGACCGGTACACAACAATCATTGATCGCAAGTATCGCAGATCTAGAGAGTTTAAAATAATCCTTGCAAAATCGTTTCGTAGGTGAAAGTGCTGGACATACAAGCACAGAACTCTTATGGCGTGAAATAAACACAGCTTTCAAGGGTCGCATGTTAACAGGCGCCGTCATCAATTCCGATTATATTGAACCTTTAGACTTCCTCCAAGCCGCGAAGGAAATTGTGCTTAAAAAGGTACGAGACGCTTTGGAAAAGCATGAGTCTGTAAAAGTGAACGCTGTGTTTAACGGCGAATTTAAGGCAGGCGAACAATGTTCGCGCAAAAGCGAGCACACGAAGAACTGCGAAATCTTTCGTACAACCGATCTTGAGGAGTTGTACAAGCTGTCCATCCTGGAACCGATCCTAACGTCGTTGGAGGAATTTCAGGAACGGGATAGCGGATGGGCGTTGTCGCGAATACTCAATCTTACAGTCGGTATTAACAAGTACAACCCGCTGCATGCCGGGGGCAAGATCAGAGTACCGGAAGAAATACCATTGAAGAAAGCTACGATCAATGTTCCCCCCGAAGACAATGAAAAGAAATTTAAATGTGATCGGTACGTGTGCATAACATTTACAAAAGTATTATGGTGTATCGCAGCATATGTAAATAAAATTGTGTTTTCTTTCAGGTGTTTGCATTACTTTTATTCCAACGACAGATTGCAGGACCACGAAAGCGACTGTGCAAAACTGAATAGTTGTGCCATCGAGTTACCTAGCGAGGACGATAAATGGCTCTTTTTCGACAATTACACGCGGAAAGAACCCCTTCCATTTGTGGTGTACGCCGATCTCGAGTGTATACTGGAGAAGACGGAAGATTGTTGGGAGGTAAATGAGAAACTTCCACCACACGCATACCAACGTCACAGAGTATTTACCATCGCATACTACATACATTGTTCGTACGATGCGTCTTTATCGCGTTATCACTGTCGTCGCGATGCGAAGTGCGTCTCATGGTTCGTCGAAGAATTAAAAAAATTGGCAAATGAAGTTAAATCCGCCCAATCCAGTAATATACCTATGAAAGAGTTAACGACAGAACAGTCCGAGGCATTTAACAACGCAGCGCACTGCCACATTTGTGAAAAACCATTTGACAAAAACGAAACACGGGTGCGCTATCATTGTCATCTGACCGGACGATATAGAGGTCCCGCGCATCGAAATTGCAATTCAAATTACAAAAATTCGTTTTGTATACCCATAATTTTCCATGATTTATCCGAATACGATTCACACTTCATTATCGAAAAAGTAGCTAATGCGTTTGAAGGCAGTGTCCGCGTATTACCAATAACTAAAGAAAAGTATACTTCATTTACGAAAGAAGTTAAAGATGAGCAATCAGATTCGCGTAATTGTATTAAATTACGATTCATCGACTCGTACAAATTTTTGAATACAAGTCTAGACAAACTGGCATCCATCCCCGACGCAAACCAATTGACAATTTTACGTTCCGAATTTCAAAATCTTTCTAACGAAAACTTGGAGATGTTGACGCGTAGGGTCGTCTTTCCATACGAATACCTCGATTCCGAAGATAAATTAGACGATCAACGTTTGCCGCCGCTTGAATCATTTTACAGCTCGTTGACAGGCGAAAGCGTGTCCGAAAGTGATTATGCGCATGCCGAGAAAGTGTGGAAGAGTTTCAACATAAAAACCTTGGGTGAATACAGCGATCTATATTTGAAAACTGGTGTTTTGTTATTGGCCGATGTTTTTGAAAATTTTCGTAAAACTTGCATTGAGAACTACGGTTTAGATCCAGCGTATTATTACACTTTACCAGGCTTCACGTGGGACGCTATGTTAAAACATACAAGAATTAGGTTGGAATTATTAACCGATATCGATATGGTGATGTTCATCGAACGTGGAAAACGTGGCGGCTTGAGCCAATGTTCCGGCAGACATGCGGAAGCCAATAACAAGTACATGCAGTCATATGATCCGTCGAAACCAACGTCATACTTGATGTATTTCGATATAAACAATTTATATGGATGGGCAATGTGTCAGCCTTTACCATACGGCGAATTTAAATGGGTTCAAGACATTGAAAAATTTGACATATCATTGATTGCTGCTGATTCACCCATAGGCTACATTCTCGAGGTGGATCTAGAATATCCGCAGAGTCTGCATGATATTCACGCTGACTTACCATTCTGTCCGACACACGACAAACCAACAGGCAAAAGTGTGGCCATGTTGCTTGCAACGTTACGCAATAAGCAGCGTTACGTAATACACTATTCTAATCTGCAGCAGTGCACGCGTCACGGTCTTCGTATCAGAAAAATTCATCGCATCCTCCAATTCGCACAGTCGACATGGCTCCGCGGTTACATGGAATTAAATACCCAGTTTAGAACAAACGCCGCTAACGATTTGGAAAAGAATTTGTACAAATTTATGAACAACGCGGTATTCGGTAAATCTATGGAAAACGTTCGGAAATATGTAGACATGAAACTCGTGACACATTGGGATGGACCATATGGCGCGGAGGTTATGATCGCGGAACCAAATTTCCACAGCAGCTCTATATTTTCCGAAGACTTGGCTGTTGTGGAGTTGCGCAAAGTCGAAGTGAGATTCAATAAGCCAATATCCGTAGGTATGTGCATATTAGAAATAGCCAAAACCAAATTGTACGAATTTCATTATGACTACATGGTTCCTCGATATGGTAAAAATTGTAAAGTAATGTACACAGACACCGATAGCTTAATTTATCATATTATGTGTACGGACATTTATGAAACCATGAGAAGCGATATTAGCCGTTTCGACACAAGCGATTATCCGGTAGAGAATCAGTATAATATTCCACTTGTACATAAAAAGGTTCCCGGCTTGATGAAAGACGAGAACAATGGGATGATAATGACACGTTTTGTGGGTCTGAGATCAAAGATGTACTCGTTCTGCGTAGATGGAAAATCGGATACTAAAAAAGCGAAAGGTGTAAAGGCTAGCGTTCTAAAAACAACGATAACGTTCGATGATTACATGCGGTGTTTGAAAGAAGAAACTGTTATAAATCGTAAACAGACGAGGATACGATCCAAAAAGCACGAAGTGTATTCCGTATCGGAGGAAAAAGTTGCTCTTAACTCATATGATGACAAGCGGTATGTCAAACCGAACTCGACAGAAACATTGCCGTGGGGCCATTATCAAATTCCTTCGTGCTCTAAAAGTAAACCATAGCTTCGCAATTGTCTAAATTCTACGCGTACAGAAGAGTATGTATCGACTAATTTCTTCATTAAACTGGTTAAATTATTTATAATAAATCGTCTTTATCTATCCATGAATTATTTACATTGCTCAATCCTAACTATTTTATAAACACCTTAATTCCTTTTCTACGCAACAGTTTGTCCAATTAGTTATCATCAACTAGTTCCCCCTCCCGCTCCCTCTAAGCTGCCGAGTAGTACATCTCGTAGGTCAGTATGTAAAGGCCGTTGCCTATTATCACGCCGCATTTCCTCGTCTGACCCGCACCGCCTACGCCGTTTGCAGATGCTCTTATGGGTTTCAATGAGAGTGCGCCCACTGTAACTGCAACGCCGCACAGTGGGCTGGATCGAGAAATTTAGTGACATCTTGTTATAACTCTTGAACCATAAGAGATATCGGGATGAAATTTGCACTAAAATTCATTAAAAAAATAGTCAATATTAATTGCAGACAAATCAAATTTTTTTTATTTTGTTAAACAATAATTTTTAATTAATTTTCATTGATATTTTTTATTAAAATAAAATTGTTTAAGTATAATCTTTCAAACTATTTTTGACTTACTAAATATGTATTTTATATTTACATTTCATGTAATGTTTTATGGAATACGCAAAATATAAATTCGAGAAATCTTTTCATAATCAACGCATACCAAATGTACCGGGGAGGTAAAAACGCCTCACAAGCGTGTCAAAAGATATTCCTTATAATAATTTATAATGATTATAAACAATTTTTTCAATTTAATTGTTTAAAAATCATGTTGATCTTCGTTATTTCGTATTATTTCATGTATGTGAAATACGTTGATAGAAGATAAAAATATGAACAAAAATATAACAAATATAAAAGATAAGCCAATTAATCTAACCATTACGTTTTTAAATTGGAGTTAACAGGTAAACTGTTGGTCAATTTGTTTAGTTTAATTAATTATTAAAGCTGCAGCTTCTGGATATCTGCAGGCATAAAAACTGAGATTAAAATGATTACATTCAACAAATATTGTCAGATATAAAATGTTATCTAATTAACATACTACTTTAACTGCATAGATGATTAAATTAACAATTTTAGTGCATTAGGATGTAACGTTTTCACTTGCTTTAGCACAGCATAAACGTCTCGCGTCTCGATAATCTGAACAGTTCGCTAGAAGAGTCTCTTAATTGTTAACCTTGATTCAATGACAGATATACTTACCCAAAAACAGTGATACTCACTAAGAAAAACTAAGAAACTATTAGTCAAGTTATATCAGTACCGTTCATTATATTTTTAACAATAAAATTAATAAATTCATTATATTGTTGTTAAAAATTACATACTTTTTTTAGGTAGGTATGAACTTTTAATGCAATTCCAAAAATATTCATATTTCGATGGTACTTAATTACTTATGCATTATTATATGTGAGTGCTATACGCCAGGTGACACGTCCCGATAACTTTAAACAATAATAATTTGTTTGGGCGGATCGGGGCGGATGTGACTTTTATGGGGATATGTAGAGGAAGGTCTAATGAAAATGATCTAATTTGTCCGACGAGGTCCAATTAGGTCCACTAAAAGATATACCTCGCAAATTTAAAGAAAGTATATAGATTTTATTCATTTAATTAAACATTACTTTTTAATACATTGCGAGTGAATATCCTCAACTAACAGCGTTAATTGTTACCCCAAAGGACTGTTTTCCATTTGCACAAAAGAGGCAGATGAAATATTAAATAGGGTAATCAGGACACCTCGATGAAAAGAAGCAATTTTTCGCTGAAAAATACTGCATCCTAAATGTCTATCTTTGTGAATTTATATTAACTATAGTTTTTGTGGACCAACATTAATTTTTTTAGTTTCGATGTTGATGGACATTTATGAAGCAATACAAATTTATTAGAAATCAATATGGGGAGGTCTGTTCTTTCGTGAAGTGTCACTAAATTTTTCGATCCAGCCCACTGTGCGCCGTAGCGCCAGCACGCCTCTGTTCGCTTCGACAGAAGGGACATTCCCGGTTGCTGAATGTGCTTTTCATACGCTATATGCGAGAGACGATCTTAACTATTCGTGAAAACGACTAAAATGAAAACAGCAAACAATAGAATCAACAATAGAATTGTTTCATCGATTTCGTATAGTTGTCAATTAATGACTTTAGTTATATTAATTTTCAAGTTTTAGATATTTGCATAATACAAATTTTAGTAACGCAACACGAACATACTGCTAACTTTGCGATAGTTGTTATCCAGACACCATAAACAATAGTTGTTTTTAATTTAATAAAAACAATCATTTGTGTAAGAAGTTCACATTTTATCGCAAAGAAGGCAGTAATCGTTCAATATCTCAGAGACGATTTGGAAAATCTAGTCTTTCTAAAATATTAATTTGCATATGTTCTAGTCAGAAATAATCATTATGGCTGATAGACGTTATCTTTGACTGGTAAATAACCATGATAAATGACATCACTTTTTTTGGTCACAAGGCATCGTTATCGATCATGGAAATAATTTTTTAATTTTTTGAAAGATGTAAGAATTCTTAGATTTACTGCAGTACCGAAAATCGTGAAAATCTGTAATTTTCATCATTTTTAAACGTTTGTAGCTCATTGCAACGTCGACCGATTTCGACGTTCATTGACGCAGATCTGCAAAACGTATTTCTTCAGTTTTCAATATAGGCCCACATAAACCTTTAGAATACATTTCGTTGAAAATATCTAGAAGAATGAGTTTGATATTAATTGGTAGAAGCTTAAGTGCAAAGTAGTCTATACCATCTTTTCCTGGCGCAGATTTGATCTTTTTCTTATCAAGAGCAAAGTTAAATTCTACGAAATCAAATGGATCGTCGAAAAAACTGTTAGGAGCACAGCATGGAAGCCACAGCGGATTGGTAGCAGCCCAGGGTGACGCGATTTTACTCAAGCACTCTTGTATTTTTTGTTGTCTTTCATCATTAGTAAAAGATTTACTGTGCGTATTGGTCCATTTGTTTTTTAGTTTTTTACTGTTGGGAAAAAAAAATACTAGCAGATTATTTTCTGCACTCGTTCTTTATTATCTAGGTAGAATCTTATTTTTTCACTTTTAATATATCTTTTACATTTACACAGGTACTGCTTAACACGTGAGATAATATCGGCGGTTAGATTACGACTGACCACGACTGACTCGAACAAAACTATATCATATGAAAAAGACGCAAGAGGGCGCATTGCCATTTTAAATTTCCAACAAAGCCCCCCTCAATGTGTACTCTTGAATTAAATATGAATGACCTAATCTTTCCTTTTATTTAACCCCAGTCCCTTCAACCAAACTTCATGTTTGGCTTTTGTCAATGCCTTCGTTAATCCGTCTGCAATCATTTCCGCAGTTGGTATATACCTAAGACTACATTTCTTTTCCTGCAAAACATCTCTTATAAAATGATATTTTATGTCGATATATTTCGACCTTGCATGAAATACATTATTGTTAGCAAGCATTTGTGCACCCTGGTTGTCGTTAAATATTACAGCTTTAATGTCAAATCCTAACTCTTCAAGAAGCTTTTGGAGGTAAATTGCTTCTTTTGCTCCTTCTGTGATAGCCATATATTCTGCCTCGGTCGAAGATAAGGCTACTGTCCTCTGTTTTTGTGACTTCCATGATACGGCAGCCCCGCTTAATATGAATGCATATCCTGTATACGATCTTCTGTCTATAGTACAGGCTCCCCAGTCTGCATCAACATATCCGTTCAAGCCTTGATTTGTTTTCCGCTCTCATAATATCAGGTCTCGTTCCAACTGCTAGGTACATTAATGATCCAATCAAATTTCTAAATGGTTCATCTCCTGTTTTCTCCTTCTCATTTCCATTTTCCTTGGTTAAATTTACATTAATTTCCAAGGGGGTATCTTGGTGTATTTCTATACCCAGGCAATATTGTGCTGGTCCTAGATCTCTAACCTCGAATGCATTTATGAGAAAGTTTTTCAACCTCGTTATCTCGCTTAATTCTTCTGATCCTATTAATAGATCATCGACATAGACTACCACAATCATAGTCTTATTGGTTTTGACTTTCATGTGATATACACATGGATCGGACTTCGTTGGTTCTAATCCAAACTGGACTAATTTTTCATTTAGTCTCATATACCACTGTCTCCCGGCTTGTTTTAGCCCGTAGAGCGCACGATTCAGTTTGCATACTTTGTTCTCCTGTTGCATCTCACTCCTCATAGCCACAGCTTGTTTTCCTATTTTGCTTCTGCTGCCTTCTTCCTTTATTATGTCATTCAAACTTTCTTTAAGATTTTTAGGTATCTCCATGAACACATCCTCTTCTAAATGACCATTCAAGAATGCTGCTGTTATATCTAATTGGTGTATTTTTAGATTATACTGCACTGCCAACGCCATTAACAATCTCACAGAATCCAAACGTGCAACCGGTGAGAAAGTTTGGTTGAAATCTACTCCCTGACGCTGACTATAACCCTTCGCAACCAGTCTCGCCTTTCTTCGTTCAAGGGTTCCATCTGAATTCAACTTATTTGTCAGTACAAGCTTACATCCGACAACATTTTTATTCTCTGGTCTGTTTATTATATTCCATGTGTTATTCTTTAACAGAGATTTAAACTCTGAATTAACAGCTCTTTGCCATTCCTTCTTATCTTGGCTGTTAACTGCTTCTTCAAAAGGAATTTCTATTGTGTTTGCGCTTTCTTTCTCAGACACACCATATTCAGGTCCTTCAACTTGAGTACCTCCAATTTCTTCATTAATTAAACTTTGAGTTCTATATACCTTCTTTGGTCTTCCCGGTCTACCTGTGTAACAGACCTGTACAGCGGGCTCCGTACAGATCTGTTACGAACGCGAAGACTCGCGCACCACCGAAACACGCCGAACGACCCCGACCGAACCCGAACACATACCGCGCGATTTCACGCCTCGCAACCAGGCACAACGCGGTATTACGCGCCTTCCCGCGTTTTCGCGCCTCGAAGCAGGCACAATTCGGCGAATTACGCGCACACCGCAACCCGCGTATCCCGCAGCCACCACCGAATTTGCCTATAAGAGGCAGCACGGAAGGAGACTCGCTCTCTTTCCGAGCCCAGCAGGCGAGCCGCCCAAACGGATCGGAACATCGGTAAGCGCCTTACCCCGACGAGCCGTCGCCACTTCGAGCCGAAGTCCCGTTCCCGCGAGCCGCCGGGACACCGTTTGCAACGCGCCGTTTGCACCCGCGTCCGTTCCACGAGCCGTCGAACCGACCCACGGGACCGCTTCGAGCCGAAGCCCCCGTCACCGTTCCCGCGAGCCGCCGGGACACCCGTTGCAACGCGCCGGTTGCACCCGCGTCCGTTCCACGAGCCGTCGAACCGACCCACGGGACCGCTTCGAGCCGAAGCCCCCGTCACCGTTCCCGCGAGCCGCCGGGACACCCGTTGCAACGCGCCGGTTGCACCCGCGTCCGTTCCACGAGCCGTCGAACCGACCCACGGGACCGCTTCGCGCCGAAGTTCCCCGTCGCCGTTCCCACGAGCCGTCGGAACCCCGTCCGCAGCGCGCCGTTGTGTCGTCGCCCGTTCCGCGCGCCGCCGAACGAACCCCGCCGTTACCGCCCCCGACAAATCCGACCGCTAGCCGCCGGTTCCGACCCCCGCGTACCTGGACGAAGTAGGGCCCGTCATCGATACTCAGATCCGCGAACCGCGTACGCGCATCCGTGGGATACCGTGGTCGACGTCTTCGCGATCCGCGGCATGGTGAGACGAAAACCATAACACCGTCTCGCAGTGTTTTATTTTCCCGACCCGTCGTTTCCCGACCGCCCCTCGCCGCGAACCCTGGCTCGGCGAGCCATTCAGCAACGAGGGAGAGCTCCGGTTGTGACGAGAATTCCGGACTCGTTACACCTGTTTTGAGAAAGGTCGGACGTCCAGGTAACCGTTTTTGTATTTCATTTTCCCTTGTATAGGCCTCATTTAATATTTCTGTTGGCAAATCATCTTTTGTTTTATTTACACTTATTTCGGTTTCACTATTATTTTCTTCTTCCTCAATTATTATACTTTGATCTTCTGGTTGCACCATCTTGTTTTCTTCAAATTTCATCTCCATGAATTTTACATCTCTGGATATAACTATTTTTCTATCCTGATGTATCCATGTTCGATATCCTTTATTTTGGTCCGAATAGCCCACAAATACTCCTTCTTTCGACTTCTTATCAAACTTTCCTTTTTGTGTTTTGTCTAGAACAAACACTTTGGTTCCAAAAATTTTCAAGTGTTTTAAATTTGGTACCCGTCCTTTCCATTTTTCATATGGCGTTCTTCCCTCTAAACTCTTTGTTGGACTTCTATTCTTTACATAATTTGCAGTCATTAGTGCCTCGCCCCAAAACGATGAATTGAGCTTTGACTGTATGAGCATACAACGTGCCGCCTCTACCAGGGTTCGGTTCTTCCTTTCCGCAACCCCATTCTGTTGCGGCGTGTATACTGTTGTCAGTCTTCTCTTATTTCCATTTTCTTCTAGATACTTGTCAAATTCTTTATTGCAATATTCAAGTCCGTTGTCAGACTGAATACTTTTTATTCTCTGTCCTGTTAAGTTTTCTACCATATTTTTGTATTTCTTGAAAACTTCTAGAACATCACTCTTTTTCTTTAAAAGATACACTTCACACCACCTTGAATGATCATCTATAAAGGTCGTAAAATACCTTGCTCCACCTTTCGTTTCAGTTTTAATTGGACCACATATATCCGTGTGTACTATTTCTAACACCGTAGAACATGGTTTTCTATGGCTGCGGAAGGGCTCAACATGTTGCTTCCCTAACGCACAAATGTCACATTTTTCAATATTCGAATTCATCATTCCAAAATCTAGTCCAACTGCTGACTTATTTCTTATCATTCCAATTAAATCAGTTTCATTTAAATGAGCCATCCGCTCATGCCATAAGTTAATCTGATTATTCTCTTCGGATGAGATTTTATTTGCGCAACACTCAGGTTCCTTTATATAATACAAGTTTCCAACTCGTTCAGCTATCATTTTTACTTCATTATTTGAATCTTTTATTAAGGCCACATCTTTCTTAAAAATTATAACATTGCCTCTATCCGTTATTTTTGCAACTGACATTAAATTTTTTCGCAAATCTGGGACGAATAAAGTATTTTGTAAATTGACTGACCTTTCACTTTTCCCGTCCGATACTGTCATGTTTACATTTCCTTTTGCCTCGACTTCAGTGCATCCATTATTCGCCAGATTCAACCTCTGATTATTTATTTTAACCATGTCTTGAAACTTGTCTTTGTCCTTACATAAGTGAGTCGTACACCCACTATCCAGACACCATTTGTTACCTGTACTGTTTTCGCTTATTTGCAATCCGCCTTCCTCACTGCTTAGGCGTACGTAATATACATCATCAATTGCATTTGCATTATGCTTAATTTTGTCCAATTTTGTGTAGCAGTTCTGAGCCTTGTGTCCCTTCTTATTACACCTATAGCATGTAATATCATTTTTATTTTTATATAAGCCTCTTACCTGAGTGTTCGGTCTTGGTATGAATTTATTTGTATTTTTGCTGTACGATGCGACCATTGCACCAGAATCATCTCCCGATTTTTGCTTTCTCGCAGTATTTTCTTCTAAAATTTTCACCTTCAGTGAGTCCACATCTGGAAGAATGTCCCTAGACTCTATTGCACAACGAAAATTCTCAAAGCTTTCCGCTAGGCTGTATAATAACATAATTGCAAGTAAATCAGGATTCATTTCTATATCCATAGCTGCTAATTTGTCTACAGCGTCAGAAAACTTTTTCATGTGCTCACGGACATCTTCTCCTTCTTTCATACGTTGCAAGGTTAACTGTTTCAGCAACGTGGCTTTTCTCGCCGGCCCTTTCGACGCAAAAATCGCTTCCAATCTGTTCCATACTTCTCGCGAAGTTTCACAACCCCTTACCTGTTTTAATTCTGCAGGGCTGATACTCAAAATTAGATCAGATTTAGCTTTCTTATCTTCTTTTATCCATGCCTGTATTGAAGCTTCCCTCGCTGCTGTTGTAGCATTTTCGGTTCCTTCGTACACCTCAGGTTTTAATTCTTCTCCGCTCACATATTGCCACAAATCTCCCTTCGTTAGTAAGGCTTCAACTTGCATTCTCCATGTCTCATAATTATCCTTCGTCAGTAATTCGATCTGTGTCGAGTTTATGGTGTTTGCCATTTTTACGAGACACGTGCTTTTTATAACCTCAAAAAATCACACGTGGTACCTGGGCCCATAACCTTTGTTGTGAAAAAAAAATACTAGCAGATTATTTTCTGCACTCGTTCTTTATTATCTAGGTAGAATCTTATTTTTTCACTTTTAATATATCTTTTACATTTACACAGGTACTGCTTAACACGTGAGACAATATCGGCGGTTAGATTACGACTGACCACGACTGACTCGAACAAAACTATATCATATGAAAAAGACGCAAGAGGGCGCATTGCCATTTTAAATTTCCAACATTTACAAACATTCCAAAAATGAGTGCTATCTTTATTAGGGTCGAGTTCCATGACAAACTTGAGAAAATATTCCCTTTTCTTTAATTTAAAAGTTCTTTTAGCAATAGCTACACACTTTTTGAAGTTAATGATGTCAGCCAAATCGCAAGTATGTCTCTACTTTTTATAAGCCGCTTTTCTTAACCTCTTAACCTTATTACATTCCTCATCCCACCATGGAACTGGATTCCGCCATTTACTAGTATTAATAGACCTTTTTTGGGGTGTACAATTAACAATACATTCTTTATTTTGCTGAACAAAAAATTCGTATTGCTCTACACAATTCAAACTGTTAAATTCGAATGATAGAAAAAGAGAAAACCTTTGAGACAGCATTTCTTGGTACTTACCCCAGTCAGTTTTTATTGTAGATAACTTATTAGTAATTTTATCAAAAATATATTTAGATTTATGTATAGCAATATCAATATTAATTAGACAGTGATCAGATCCTCTGGTATCATCTAAAACCTGAACAGATGTCTGATCGACTAAATCCGTGGTCGTAAGAACTAAATCAATATTAGATTTACTGTTTCTGTAAAAGTCGAAGTGTGTGAAGGTGTCGGTGTTATGTATAAAGATATTGTGATTTAGTATGCTATTGAAAAGTCTTTCGCCATTCGTGTCGTTATTTGTACAATTCCATGCCCCGTTATGTGCGTTAAAATCACCCACCAGGAGACATGGGGAAAGATTCGAGATTTTATACAAAATTGAATCCCAATTACTCTGACTCAAAGAGGGACCTTGAGGTCTATATGTATATTGCTACAATGTTTAACGCGGGTGTAGTGTTAGTTAATTTAATAACACATGACTCTATTCGACCGTTAAAAAACCGGATGTCTGGCAAAACGAAGTAATTGATATTACTGAATATTCTGCGTGTAAAAAATCAAAATCTCAAAAGAAGTGAAAAAATGCAGATCTCACATGGAGGTTCTTATTTACAGTTTTACACTGCCGATATATTGTTATAATTATTGTTTTAAAAATATTTTACGAGATTTTTCAAGTACATCCGATCATCTGACAAAAACATGTTTCCAACAAAAGTTGATCAGTATTCAATTTTCTACAAATCTCGATATGAAAAATTAAAAGTGCATTGTTTTTTATTAACAAACTGGAGGTCACCTCAATTTTTTAAACATTAACGTATACCTTTTATTTCACAATATTCGAGTAGATATCGAGAAGAATTCAACGACCTATGACTATATAACATTGAACCTTGAAATAACGGTGTAATAGAATATTTTTGGACACAGAAAGTGCTGATGCTGGTGCTGGTGCTGGGGCGTCCTAGTGGGCGGCAAACACCACCAGCACAGTGGTCTAAAAGTCAGTTCTAGTGCGAATTAATTATTGTGCGAGGAAAAGATTAACATTTTGTGTAAAAATTACTTTTAAATAGTTGAGTAAAGTAAATAAAACATAATTTACAATACTGACTACTTCTTTATTAATATAACGATTAAGTGTTACATATATAATTTAAAAGATTATTATTCACTGACGTAGTTAGTATTTGATCGAATTTTTGGTGATTTTAGCATCTGCAAATCTTTTACTACATTTTTCCTGCAGACCTAATTCAGATATAATAGGATTTGAAGACAATAAGAAATAATTAAACATGTTTGTATGTTCCGCAGAATCCTTTCTACTTCTGTGTTCCCTTATAAATTTAAAGTCCTCGTTTTTTAACTTCCCGATTCATAGGGAAGTTATGGTAATTACCCCGAAAATCGAAAATCGATTTTTTAGCAGATCTTCACGTTTCATGGCCATTGGATTCATTTTAGACTATTTTTATCAAAATGTAGGTGTGTGTGTGTGCGCGTGTGTGTGTGTGCGTGCGTATGTCCGTTTCTATGGTATCAAATTTTTCGTTAACATTTTCAGAAAAAGTAATAACGCGATCAGAATAATGAATGATGCATTGGAAGCGCCCCGCTGCAACTTAGAGCTGATAAGATTTTGGTCAAGTTTGGTCAAGTAGTTTTTTAGTTTTTTAATTTTAAAAAAAGATTTTTTTTTTCTTGAAAAATTCAAAACACTACATACGTCATGTGGTTCGGCATACTCTATACGCCCAATACAGTGTTATAATCACTTTCCCTGAAAACATATAATCTTCTTAAAACGTACGAATGGCAAAATAAAAATAATTTCCCTATAAATCGGGAAGTTAAAAATTACAATAACTTCCCTATAAATCGGGAAGTTAACTAGAGGGGGGTTGTTGCTCGCTTTGCGATTTCGCGAGAGGGTTAGTGGTACGGATGTTATTTTGTGTGTGACTCTCCACGAGCCACACAAAGAACTTCCCGATTCGTTAGTTGCAGTATATTATTATCATTATTTAGTGTACGTTTTAAGATTATATGTTTTCAGGGAAAGTGATTATAACACTGTATTGGGCATATAGAGTATGCCCAACCACATGACGTATGTAGTCTTTTGAGTTTTTCAAGAAAAGAAAAAAATTTTTTTTTAAATACATCTAAATATATATACAGGGTGGGGCATTTTAAATAGGTCACCTGAATAACGTGGCTGCTATTGGTGTTAGGAAGAAATGTATCAGATGGAACTTGTATGGTATCGAGGAGGCATTATTCTGATGTTAGTAGCTTTTTTGAAGGTGGATGCGCAAAGGACATATGAAGGTCAACTTCATTTTTAACTTCCCGATTCATAGGGAAGTTACTGTAATTACCCCGAAAATCGAAAATCGATTTTTTAGCAGATCTTCACGTTTCATGGTTATTGAAGTCATTTTAGACTATTTTTATCAAATTGTTAGTGTGTGTGTGTGTGTGTGTGTGTGTGTGCGTATGGCCGTTTTTATGTTATCAAATTTTTCGTTAACGTTTTCTGAAAAAGTAACAATGCGATCAGAATGATGAATGATGCAATCGATGTGCCCCGTCGTAACTTAGAGCTGATTAGATTTTGGTCCATATTGGTCAAGTAGTTTTTTAGATTTTTTAGTTTTTTTAGTTTTTTTAGAAAGAAGTTCATTCAAGAATGCAATTTATACGAAAGGATGGAAATTTTCCACCGAATAAACAAACGTAATTATATATATTTCATTTTGATTAAAAAAAAATTTTTTTTTCATTAAAAAAAAAATTTCTTTGATTTAAAAAAAAATTTTTTTTTTAATTATGCAACTAATGCTAATGTTACCGCTTACAACTAACGAATCGGGAAGTTCTTTGTGTGGCTCGTGGAGAGTCACACACAAAATAAATAAAAAAACCATTAAGAGCTGTATGCCCCACTAGCAATGCATACCACTAACCCGTTCGCAAGAGCAGTCCTACCCGCGAGCTCGCGAAGCGAGCGAGCAACAATAACCAGCTAGTTTTAAATGGAATGAGGAATTTTTTAATACGTCAATCAATACAGCTGGACATTCATAATAAAAAAGTATTAACCTATGTATGTCGAAAAGTTAATCGTTCAGAAGATATTTCAATATAAAAAACATAAAATACCATTACTGTCGTACTACACTAGTAAGTAAACGCTAACGTCTTAGTACGGCAGTAATGATATTTTTATATTTTTTACATTGAAATATCTACTGAACGACTAACTTTTCGACATACATAGGTTAGTACTTTTTTATTACGAATGTCCAGCTGCATCGATTGACGTATTAAAAAATACCTCATTCCATTTAAAAAAATGAAGTTGACCTTCATATGTCCTTTGCGCGTCCGCCTTCAAAAAAGCTACTAACATCAGAATAAAGCCTCCTCGATACCATACAAGTTCCATCTGATACATTTTTTCCTAACACCAATAGCAGCCACGTTATTCAGGTGACCTGTTTAAAATGCCCCACCCTGTATATATGTATAAGTTAGATATAAGGTAAATTGTAAGGATTAAGTGATCAAGAGCGGCGAGATGACAAGCGGGGTGTTTTTGTAGAAAGGAGTTGTATCCCCTCGGGGAACCAAATAAAGATACCACTACTACGGTCAGAAGAATGACTGATGATATGATTTGCGAGGCGAAGACACGAATATTTGCCATCGTCAGCGAATTAGAGATAAGAGCTTTGGAGGAACGAAGAGTAATAACTGAAAATCCATAATTATAAACTTTGATTAAATAATGTTATAATATTAATAATTATTAATTAAGTTGCCTCGCAAATCATATTACCGGCCATTTCCTGACCGCCGTTTCCCTATTTTTGAAAAATAATTATTTAAAGCATATTTTATATATTAATATTAATAATTATATTTACATTATATTGTAATCACATTTATTGTAATTATATTGTAATAAAGGTACCTACTTTTAGAACGTTATTTAGTAAAATTTGCCAATTATGGATTTTCTTTGGACAAGTTATTATAATTGTACAATTCAAATGAATAAATGTTATTTTTAAAAAATTAACTTACCTTAATGTAAGGAGCAATTTGTCCTTTGCTGTAATGGGATATTTTTCAACGCGAGATGGCGGCTTACTTAAATTAATAGAAACATGACACAAAACAAATTCACTTGGGATTTACTTAGTCTAAAAAATTCTATAAATGTTTTATCGTCTTTGAGTAAATGATTTTCTATTAGTATGTTTGCATAACCCTCTTTATGCCGATTTTTGTATATGCTTTTCATTTCTCTTCGTCGTTTTCTTATTACGCTTCTTTGAATAATCATTTCATCTTCTATTTCTTCAAGCATTAGCAATAGTATTTGTAAAAACATTTTTTTTTGCTTTGCGTTTCGGCTTTTTATACGTACAAATGTTTCTGATTCGGTAAATCAACGACGTACTAAAAATGCGTTCGGGGAGACCACGATTGACAAAACATTATCGTGGAACGTTCTAGAATGTTCCTATTATAGGAAATGTTTATAGAGATCATCACAATATGTCATACAATACGTCAATACGTCAATGTCAATCAATCTAACTGAACTACTCTGTTATTATTTTACATGACAACGACGCGACGCACAGTGGGGTATTTTCCCGATTTCAGCGGTCATTAGGCAATTTTAAAAATTTTACATAAATGGTAAAATTTTTGTGGCTTGAGTTAGTTGAATGTCTGAGGAACAATGTCTCATCATTCGTTTTCCCATTCATGTATCCATTAAGCACTGAAAATTGTCGAAAGTTTGAAGTTTCGTTAACCGCTTTCATTTCTCAACGAATTCACCTATTAGTAATTTTGACCTTATTTACATACATTAACAGATTTTTGTTTTACAAGAAATTTTTTTAGCTAAGTATAGGGTTTACTTTTAAGAGAAATTCACTTTTGTACTATATACATTTGTGTAATAGTTAATATTTAAAGATAAACAACGAAGAGACTCTTTCTTGACAATTTTAAAACTTTGGTAATGATTTTGTTATACTTTGAAGTGAGATGCTGCGTTCATTTCTGTGCCATTGTGTTCTCTGAAGTTGTCTGATTAAGATGCAAGAAAAATTGGGTCCGACTACGTGCGACTCCGTGTTTTAGAGCTGATTTACGAAAAAATGGCCACCGCGCGCGCGCGAAAATCGCGGCATTTCTCACGTCCTACATGTTTGCATTCGCTATCGTAAAGTAAATACTTACTAAGGAATTATTTGAAGACACTGTTTAACTCATAAACGCTTATTGTATGCTGTAAAATACCGTATATAGATCTTTGTCTCTATTTTTTATTGTATTTAGTTGAATCTGTCAGTTCACGCTGAAAAAATGAAAAAATTACATTTGTATGTATATCACTTAATGAAGATATTTAATTTCGGTGATGCAAAATAGATATATGAGAATGTACCTTTTAATAGGAAACCCTGTGTTTCTATTCATTTTCATCGGGACAAAATTCTTCGCTGGAGAATATGTACTTCCTCCGTATCTGATATCGGTCCTTTTTCGCATTCTCCTTCCTTTTCTTCTTCATTATCATCATCATCATCATCATCATCTTCTTCTTCTTCGTCTTCTGATCCTTGTTCTTCTTCGGTTGATGGATATTCAGGTGGTAAAAACATTTGCAATGTCTCGCTTAGAAAGGGGTTTGAATTTTTCCTTCTAATATGTCTCGTACTGGATATTAGAGGATCAGAAGTAATTAAAAGTCTTTTGAGCACGTCTGTATTGCATGCTTTCCTAAAACATTTTCGTACATTATTTTCTCTGTAACGGCGGAAGTGTTTATTTCTTGCCTCGGCTGCTTCTTCTGATAGTTTTCCAATGGGTAAAATAACATTTTCAATAACTAATGGTGCGCTGATTAATATTTTATGCCGTCGCGACGTGTTGTCAATGCCGTCAGGTGTTCTCTCGCCATAAAGTTAGTACTCACACCATTATTAACTTCCCGATTCATAGGGAAGTTATGGTAATTACCCCGAAAATCGAAAATCGAATTTTTAACAGATCTTCACGTTTCATGGTCATTGGATTCATTTTAGACTATTTTTATCAAAATGTCGATGTGTGTGTGTGTGTGTGTGTGTGTGTGTGTGTGCGCGCGCGCGCGCGTATGTCCGTTTCTATGGTATCAAATTTTTCGTTAACGTTTCCAGAAAAAGTAATAACGCGATCAGAATAATGAATGGTGCATTGGAAGTGCCCCGCTGCAACTTAGAGCTGATAAGATTTTGGTCAAGTTTGGTCAAGTAGTTTTTTAGTTTTTTAGTTTTTTAAAAAAAAAATTTTTTTTTTCTTGAAAAATTCAAATGACTTGTGACGGTTAGCGAACAGATTCCGTTGACTTTCCCACAGGAATCTCTTCAAAAGTCGTCTCTGGCAGGAAACGTCCTAGATAACCTTTTCATATCTTAGTTGATCCCTTTTAACGAAGACCGACTTCTGGCTCAACTTAATGGAAATCGACAAAAAACTAGAGTCTGGTCCTAAGCGGCGATTAGGTTATAACAGACCATCCCCTTCATTTTGGGGTATATAAACCCGTACATTTTTACTCTCAGTGGGCAGTACTTCTGTAGTCACGAATCGTGTCGCGTCGTGCTATATTCTCGTAAGTCGATTTCCAGTAAGATCGGGCTAAAGTTCCCCTTCGGATCAACCTTTAAACCGTATAGATTCCGTAGTCCGGTAACAAATCTATTAAGGCATTTCGTAAAATCACTTCGAGACCCCCGCATTTTGCCAGTGCGTCAACATCGAGCAACATAGGTAATATTCTATAATTCTTACACTCTCTATCTCGCGACACATACATATATATATTTCAATGTAAACTATAACGATTTGAATATATCTGAGTTTTACCTAATCACTTGTAAATTCTTTAAACCCTTAATTATTGTTATACCAATCCTAATTTAGTAGTTGAACGTTCCCACATGATACAATCTTACCGCTCGGATTGTATCAATTAAATTATACTTGTTACGAGGCTTACTAATAACCCCATCACCTATCAAACTCTTAGACGACATTCCAATCGCCTAATCGGGATATTTTCCAACCTAGTACCTACCCGATTTCTTATTGGGATCATCCACGTTACATATACGTCCACACACAAATTAAACGGCAACCTGACAATCGTATCAAGGATCGTCCGTTTTTCCCTTGAATCCAACCTACTAGCGGCTCCCTGACAATCGTATCAAGGTGCGTCCGCTTTAACTAACAATTTGAGACCATACTCCCAGGGTAATAACCCTTCGCCGGCCACTCGTGCTGTTCGCGGCCCTGGCTCGTAACAGACTACATACGTTATATGGTTGGGCATACTCTATATGCCCAATACAGTGTTATAATCACTTTCCCTGAAAACATATAATCTTCTTAAAACGTACGAATCGCAAAATAAAAACTAGCTGGTTATTGTTGCTCGCTCGCTTCGCGAGCTCGCGGGTAGGACTGCTCTTGCGAGAGGGTTAGTGGTACGCATTGCTAGTGGGGCATGCAGCTATTAATGGTCAAGTAGTTTTTTAGTTTTTTTCGAAAGAAGTTCATTCAACAATGCAAATTATACGAGAGGACGGAAATTTTCCACCGAAGAAACAAACATAATAATTACATATATTTTATTTTTATTTTTTTATAATTTATTTTAAAAAATTTTTTTTTTATTTTCCTTTTTTAATTATGCAACTAATGCTAATGTTACCGCTTAGAATAATCGAAAATTATCCCAATGCAAGAGTGAGTTATTCATCGCTACTGCCGAGAATACATTTTCAAAGAATATCGATGAAAGTACAAAAACATTTATATTACAATCTTTAAAAAAACAAGCAGTTCAATACGAATTATTAACTGAGATGAAATTGAAAGTTAATATAAAAAAATGGTTAATGGAGCATGCGAGCAACGAGCATACGATGTTGGTTTAATGCGACGCCATACAGCAAACATTTTGATAAGTAGAAAACTATTGAACTTCCCTGAGAACGTATAATCTTCTTAAAACGTACACTAAATAATGATAATAATATACTGCAACTAACGAATCGGGAAGTTCTTTGTGTGGCTCGTGGAGAGTCACACACCAAATAACATCCGTACTACTAACTCTCTCGCGAACTCACAAAGCGAGCTACAACACCTCCACCCGCGAAGCTCGCGAAGCGAGCGAGCAACAATAACCAGCTAGTTCTGATGGGAATGGATTAAGAATATGCGCTTGTACAAAGTATTGTGTAATGTTTATTGTAGACACAGTAGAGAATATACGTTACAAAACGGAGGCCGAAAGCGGAAGGAAGATATAGGGCAGTGCCGGTGCTATATGTCTTTGGTAGGCAGTGATGCCAATGCGATGTATTGTGGGGCGCCAAATTTGAAATTATCTTTTTATACCTAACACGCCCCCTTAAAAATGATTTCCATTTTTATTTTTTTTATTTTTACATCGTGACACGCGCCCCTTGTAAAAATGAAGAAATCTTTTTGCTTTTATTCGTGTAAACCTAACGCTTTGACGAAAAGATTGTGTTTTTCGCTGGGCAACGCTTTAGTTAAGCCATCGGCTAACATCTTTTCGCTTTCTAAATACACGACTTTTATAATCTGCTTTTCAATTTTTTCTTTTACAAAGTGGTGGCGCACGTCTATGCGTTTCGTTCTTTGGCTGCTTTCGTTATTTTTGGACGCACGTATTGCTCCTTTATTATCGCAGTAAATTGTAATGCTGTCACGTCCGGTGGTCCAACCATCATTAATAAACAATAAATAACCACGATACAAATATTTCTTAATTTTGTTTAACATTCTCTCTAACTAATTCTCTCTAACTAATAAAATATTGTAATCATATACTAAGCGAATAAACCGAAATATAATACGCGAGCGATGTTAAGCAACGAAGCAGCTGCAGGCCACCTGGAGCGCAAAATTACAAGAAAACCGCCTAAACAAAATTAAATACCAAGAAGACCAAGAACGCAATAGAGCTGACACTGACGAAAGCACTCCGGAAGAACGCGAGAATCGGAGGACGATTACGATGACAAAGTGAAAACCGAACCAACTCCACAAGGATTTGGCTTAGAACAAAGGACAGAAGAAAATATAAAAACGACGACATCTCGCAAGCGCCTCAGCAGTAGTAGGAAAAAGGCCAACGGTACAATCTGACAGTAGTCAGTAGTCAGTCAAAAGTCAACAGTTGAATCCGACAATACCAATTTAATAATCATTTTTGAGTCTGAAGTCAAATCGTTCGTGTGTAATCAGTCAAAGAATCATTTCGAGTTGAAAGTGAAATCGTCCGTGTGTAATAGTTCGTAAGGATTACAATTGTAAGGACTACCATTTCGCCTACACGAAAACTCGAACCAGCGTAACGGTAATTACTAACATTTATAGTAACTACTAACTCTCGTATCGACTACTCGCAAAACTCAAATGTATTCTGAATTTATTGTTTAAATACACTTGTTTAATTTCTACGAAATATCAGCTTCTCCAAATTCATTTCGCATACCCAACTTCGATTTCTTCGTGACCAATAATTCACAATAAAGCCACATAAACATCATAAAACCCTCAATTTCCCGAACTGAAGCCGGTGAATGCAGGTAGGTTCGAAACTGCGTCATATCCCTATCATATAAATCTATCAAAATCTCTATTGAATCTCTGTTTGTCTTACTTGGGACGTAACAAATGCAATTATTTAACGTAATGTAAGAAAAAGAAGGGAACATTAATGCACAATTAGAATAGATATGCTTCTGCCTATTCAACCTACTGATGAAATTACATCAGCAGATTCAAACGAAGAAGAAACATTATCTGAGGAAGAAATTTCTTATGTATTTTCTGATGAAAGTTAATGGTAATAATTAAAAATTTTCTTTACTAAAAAGTTTCGTGATTCTCATATTCTACATAAAATAATAATTTACATTATTTCAATATAACTTATGTGCAAAAATAATTCTTTTCAGCTTTTCGGTGCAAATATTGCACTATTGCCACGGTCTTTTATGGGTTCTTGATAATCTGAGAAAAAAATGTTTCAAACAAAAGAGGAACAGTATTCAGACGTCTACAAATTTCAATATATGAAAGTTGGAAAAAAAATTTTTTTTTTTTCAAAAAATTGAGGTGAATTTGATTTTTTAAATGCTAAAATATATTTTGGATTTCATAATGTTGTAGCTGATCTCAAGACGAATCCAACGATATATAATATTATAACTTTGAGCCTATAAATAACGCTACAGTAGTTTTTTCCACTTTTTAAGGCCAAATACCCCACTGTGCGTCGCGAATACCGATTCTCGTTGATAAAATGATACCGTCGCGAGGATATAAGAATCGACAGACGCGACAAACAGACACCGTGATCCACCGTCGAGCCGTCGATCGTTCTCACGCTTGATCGTTCCGAATACCAGACCAAGAGTGTGTTACGGGCAGACCGGAAAACGTAGAAAATAGACACGTAGGGCAACAATAGATAGCGCACAAGAAAATAAGCAATAAAAGACCGACAGATTAGGACATTTTACCGAAAGGCAACGGACCCCGGGGCAACCCTCATTAAACAATAAAAACCCCTCGGAAGAGACTTAAAGACAATCAACAGGTATCGGACACATTGGGTACTCGTACACCCACCTAGACACATTCACCGTTAGTTTGTTAAGCTACCATGCGCCAATCAGAAGAAAGGATCACTCTCATTGGTCCATACTTGGAACCCCGAATTAGTATTTAAGACAACCGAAAATTGAATAAAGAGCTTTTTCCTTGACAAGTATCCGACAAGTTCACATCTTTATATTATTTCTCATCCTACCCGATACCGAATCCACGGCAGCCACAAACTAGCTTTCGCGTATTTTTCTTCTTCAATGTAGGCTATTTCCTAAAATATTTGGACCTTGAATAAGTTCTCGCTGTTTCTTCAGAGATGGCAGTAGCAGCCCCGTTCGTGGAATTTCGAATGGTAACACATATGCAAGGCAGTAGTGTATCTAATTTTAAATTTCAGTGTATGGTAGTTCACTTTGGTGTAGATAAAGTAATTTCTTCTTAGTTCTGAAAATGTCTACTTTTGTGCCAAATAAAGTGTATTTGCGGGGAATTTTATTGTGTAACTACTTGGTTACCCGGGTGTCTCCTTGCGGGAGTTAGTTCATCGCGCCTGGGTTCGTGACGGTCGGCTCAGTGTTGTAGTAATAAGTTTCGCCGCGGAGTTGTTCCCTACGAGACGCGATACGCGGTTTGAGCGGAGGCGTGGCTAACGTGGACGGTCGGTAGCGTTAGCGGGGATCGATTACTGGGGCGGAGTGTCGGTCGCTGGCACGGCGCTCGGATGGCGGAGGGCGGGCGATTGTCGGCACAACAATCGACCAGGGAAGAATCGGTGACCGAATGAGAGTAAACGGGACAGAGAGAGCGAGACAGATAGTAGGATATATAAGCCGGTTCTAACTCACAGTTATCATTGTGAGCAGATTCCTGCCTTACCGGCATTTTACCTTATAGCGCGAGCATATTTTTGCGGGGTGAGGGGGATTAGCTTAGAACACAACCATATTTTGCGGGGGGGCGGGGTGAGGGGGATTACCTTATAACGCGAGCATATTTTTGCGGGGTGAGGGGAGGGGGGGTTTCTCATGGGTGGGTATTGCGTAAGCCCCCGTTCGTAGGCAAGGGGGAGGGGAAAGAGAGGGGGGATAATTTATTGTTGAAGTAATAGTTTAAATAAAGGACAGTTTCCTGGTACTGCGTTCAAGGCCAGTTTCCTGGTATTGCGCAAGCCCCCGTTCTTTGGCGAGGGGAGGGGGGTTTTCGCGGAATGTAATATGATACTTCCTGAGGAACACTGCTTTTTCCAGGAAATCTTGGACGTGTCCGAACATGTTTCGCGGTATAAAATATGATAACTCTGTGGGACATTATTTTCTGATCTATATCATGCAAGATGTAAGAGGAGTGTTTTCGTTGTCCTTAGTAGCAACATCCGTTCGCGGCTGATACCGAGTTGCCAAACCGTGATATTCGATCACATATTTTCGCACAGTCCGTTCCTTATCATTCCTTTGAAGAACGTTATTTTCTTATCTGTATCATGCAAGATGTAAGAGGAGCGTTTTCATTATCCTTAAGCAACATCCGTTCGCGGCTGATATCGACTCGCGATATCTGACCACATCATTTCGCACAGTCCGGTCCTTATCATTTCTTTCTCCCTTTCATTGTAGTTGGTGGGGAGGGGGTGAGGAGGTAGCAATAAGTAAATAGGACGCGAAGGACTGCTGTCATAGTATTCGCGAACGTGACAAGCGTTGCCGAGTTAAAGTTATTCGAATTCGCGACTATACCGTGACAATTTTCGCGTACGGACTTGTGCGGAATGAACGTATCGGAAGAAACTGATGGCATGACTGCTCCAACGTTGAAAAATATAGCTTGGCCTCACGTTATAAATTCATACTTGAGCAATCATTTCTCCATCGAGCAGAAATCGATGGTGGAACGTTTAATGCGAAACGACGTAACGAGTCGCGTATGTTTCGCTTACACGAAAAGATTTAGCCAAGTTGTCGTGCAATGGCCTGCGCGCGATTCCCCATCCGCGATATTGGACATCATTGAAACGGGCGAACGTCGCATCGTCGGTTGCGAAGCGTAATTACATTTGGAGACTTTTCTAATCCCCGCGAGTTGGGAGTAGCAGCATCGTTTCGCGGACACAGTGTTTACAGTGACAAAAGTATCAGCGGGGAAAAGCGGCAAGATGATTGAAACGTGCAAAAACATGTTGAAGTGTTTGACGCGCATGTCGGTGCTGGTGAAAACCATGGACGAGTATCGCGAATGGCATCGGTCGTACATCGAGTCTCTGCAGTGTTGCATAAATTATCTATCCAGTGCAAAGGATCAATTGTCGGTGGGCGAGAAATTTAGTTTAACATCGACTATGTGCCGTATGAAGACTTTGAACGTTTCGTTGAATCATCGTGTTTCCTCGTCGCGCGTCGGTAGAGGTTTATACGATCGCAGGAGTGCGAGAGCGTCGACGCTTCGTTGGGAAGATATCGAGTCGGCGTTTAAAACTCGCATATCGAGCGGTATCGTTATCAACGTCGAACACATCGACCCGAAACAATTTCTGCAACACGCGAAACGAATAGTTACGGGACGCGTTACGGAATTTTTAAACGCGCATTCGTCGTTGAAAGCTAACGTAACGTTGGAGGCGGAATTCATGCAGCGCGCCAACGAGGTTTCCGTGAAAAGTTTCGGCACGCGAAACGTTGCGTTGTTTCGTACGAGCAATCTACGACAGTGGTACCAGAAAGACGTTGTGCCGACGATTTTGACATCGATGGAGGAATTTCAAGAGCGAGACAGCGGGTGGGCGCTGTCGAAGATACTGCATTTGATCGTGAACTTTAGCAAATATCAACCGTTGCAAGCCGGTTGCACCGCCGCATGCAGCGTGCCTAGAGCGATACAGTTGAAAAGAGCGGTCGTGAACGTGAACAGCAACGACGACGCATGTTTTTTTTGGGCGATCGTGGCGGGGCTCTATCCGGTCGAGAAAAATTCGTCGCGTGTGTCATCATATCCAGACTATAAAGACGTGCTTCCGAAAACCGAAGGTTTTCAAACCCCCATGCTGTTCAAAGACATCTCGAAATTTGAACGAGAAAACGACGTTTCCGTGAACGTGTTCGAATGGAAGCGCAAGAAATGCGTAACGCTTCATTTGACCGAGAAGAAACGGGAGGGAAGACACGTCAACTTGCTGTTTCTACAGAATGCTGCAAAGACGCACGGTCATTTCGCGTGCATACGAAATTTGTCAAGATTGGTTTCGTCGCAGCTTAGCAAGCGGAATCATCAGAAGTATATTTGCGATCGGTAAGTTACATTTATTTTTTAAAATTGTTTGAAGGAAAAGACATGATTTTTTCCCTTCCGACAGGTGCTTGCAATATTTTCCCACGCCGGAGAGATTAGACGTTCATACGGTCGACTGCGAACGGATGAACGATTGCGCTCTGATGCTTCCAATATCGGAAGAAGACAAGTGGTTACGGTTCAAAAATTATACAAACAAGGAGCAGGCGCCGTTCGTTATCTATGCCGACTTGGAGTGCCTGCTGCTGCCCGAGGGACGGGAAGGGCAAGACCGCGCGGCACGCGTACAGTATCAACGTCACCACGCGTTTAGCATAGGATACTACATGCATTGCCGATACGACGAATCGTTGTGCGAGTATCAGGTTTATCGCGAGAAAGAGGGTTGCGCCGCGTGGTTCGCGAACAGGTTGTACGAACTCAGTCGTAAATTACAGCCGATATTCGACAAAACGGTACCGATGAATCCGCTAACCGAATCGGAAAAGTTAAATTTTCGTACGGCCACGCATTGCCACGTCTGCGAGAAACCGTTCGACACTTCCGACGAGAAGAGGGTCCACGATCATTGTCATCTCACGGGCGCGTATCGCGGTCCGGCTCATAACGAATGCAATTTAAGCTATCAATCTTCGTACGTGAT
Source organism: Lasioglossum villosulum (assembly GCA_963971365.1). Lineage (NCBI taxonomy): Eukaryota > Metazoa > Arthropoda > Insecta > Hymenoptera > Halictidae > Lasioglossum > Lasioglossum villosulum. The sequence continues at coordinate 26,006,641 of OZ020495.1, read as the reverse complement.
ACCGGTGGTTTTCCATAATCTATCAGGCTACGACGCGCATTTCATCATCAAGGAATTAGCAAACTCGTTCGAGGGACGGATAGACGTGTTGCCATTGACGAAAGAGAAGTATATCTCTTTCACGAAAAACGTAAATATCGAGGGTGATGAGTTAAAGCATGCAAAGTTTTTGAAATTCCGCTTCATCGATTCGTTCAAGTTCTTGAACTCGAGTCTGGACAAACTGTCGTCATACTTGGACGAAAGTAAATTACGCATCGTACGAGGTGAATTTCCACATCTTTCCCGCGACGATTTCAAACTGTTGACCAGAAAAGGCGTCTTTCCGTACGACTATCTAACGTCGTACGACAAATTAAACGACACGCGTTTGCCGCCGCGCGAAGCATTTTACAATCGGTTGTACGGTAGCGAGATATCCGACGTCGATTACATTCACGCGAATACGGTTTGGTCGCGTTTCGCTGTACAAACGCTTGGACAGTACAGCGATTTGTACTTAAAATTGGATGTTTTGTTGTTGGCGGATGTTTTTGAAAATTTTCGCGACGACTGTCTCGAGAATTACAAGCTCGATCCGGCGCATTATTACACGCTCCCCGGTTTCGCGTGGGACGTGATGTTGAAAATGACAAAGATCGAATTGGAGTTGTTGACAGACGTTGACATGCTTTTGTTCGTGGAGCGGGGAATACGCGGCGGATTGAGCCAGTGTTCTCACAGATATGCGCACGCCAACAACAAATATATGCCCACGCACGACTCGGCCAAATCGTCCACCTATTTAATGTATTTCGACGTTAATAATCTGTACGGTTGGGCAATGTCGCAACCTCTGCCGCACAGAGACTTTCGATGGGTGGACGCGGATAATTTCGACGTTGAATCCGTTCCGGCCGATAGTCCAGTAGGATACATTTTGGAGGTGGATTTAGAGTATCCGCGCGAAATTCACGATGCTCACGCGGATCTTCCGTTTTGTCCAAGTCACGACACGGCGACCGACTCGAGTAAGCAGAAAAAGTTGATGGCAACGCTTCGCGATAAGGAACGATACGTTGTACATTACCGATACCTCCAACAAAGTTTGAAGCATAATTTGAAATTGCTGAAAATACATAGAATATTAGAGTTTCGGCAGTCGCGATGGTTGCACGGTTACATCGATTTGAACACAAAATTACGCGCCAACGCCACCAATGATTTTTCCAAGAATTTATTCAAATTAATGAACAATGCCGTGTTTGGAAAAACTATGGAGAACGTTCGAAATCATACGATCGTGAAATTACTTTCTCGATGGAGCGGTAGACACGGCGTCGAACGATTGATAGCTAGACCGAATTTTCACAGCTGTGCGGTGTTTTCCGAGGACTTTGTCGCGGTTCAGCTGAAAAATATGCTCGTTAAATTTTTCAAACCAATCTACGTGGGCATGTCCATATTAGATATTTCGAAATTTCATTTGTACAACTTTCATTACGAGTACATGCAGCCAAAATTCCAGCAAAATTGTAAGATTTTGTACACGGACACGGACAGCCTGATATACGAGATCGCTTGCGATGACGCGTACGAGGCGCTGTTGAAACGCGATATCCATCGATACGACACCAGTAACTATGCCGCGAACAACGTTTACGGCGTCCCCATCGCGAACAATAAACAGCTCGGTTTGATGAAGGATGAGAACGGCGGTAAAATTATGACCGAGTTCGTGGGGCTTCGTTCGAAAATGTACGCGATTCGCGTGCACGGTGATCGGGATACTAAAAAGATCAAAGGTATCAGGACAAACGTTACCGCTCGGGATATATGTTTCGAAGACTATGTCGAATGCCTTCGTAATCATACGGAAAAGAGCGTTACCGGTAATCGCATAGTGTCCGTACGGCATCAGGTATACTCGATGTCTGAAAAGAAATTAGCGTTGAGTCCGCATGACGATAAGCGGCATATTTGCAATAATTTGATGGATACTCTTCCTTGGGGACATTACAACATCGATTAAGAAGTCATTTTTTTTCGCCCACCCCTCGTAAAAGAAAAGGAAGTGTTACGGAAATTATTGCAAGTCTGTAACTGTCGGGGAGGAGATTGTTGATATTATCTGTAAAAAGAAGTGGTAGGGGGACATGCTATAAAACGACGTATTCCGAGCGTCAAGCTTCAGATCGAGACAACTATCGCTAAAAACGTCGCAAGATGCAGTACAACCGCCATCCATCCGAGCGCTCAAACGTCGAGGAGCCGCACAAAAAGAGGAGACTAAATAATATGTAAGTAGAAAGATGAAAAAAAATGGTGAAAAAAGAAATTTAGAAAAAACGTCTAATTTTTTTAATCTGTTGCAGGGTTTCTCAACAGCAGCCCATTTCAATGATGCAATTGCCAAAGAGTTTGCGCAGCGCACGGGTCTTGAGCCGAAGATATTCCATAGCCGGCAATTATTTTAAATATCTTGAGATTGGTGTACGCGTTGGCGATGACATTTGCGTGGAATTGGCTATAGGAGATAACCGCGGTAACGAGATCGCATTTTTCTTGGATGCATGGACAGAGCTGTTGCGCACGAAAGAGTATATTTCCGATTTACTGTCATCGTCTACGCAGAAACAGTGCCGAAAAATGGGCGATGATTTAACGTTGCAAATAGTTAATCGTAACGATATGAATCTAGTCAAATTGTCGAATCAGTTCGTGGCTCTGTACATCACGGAAAAAACTATGTATAACTTGTACAATTTAGAATTCTGCGTGTACAACATGTATTCGTGGCTGATCGACAATGTTCCCGCGGTGACTGCTAAATTCATGAATTTTGTCGGTACGGTGAAGGATAGCCACTCGAAGAATATCGTGAAAGCGATCGTCGAGAGCGAATCTTTCGATCAAAGTTCAATGATCGATTGCGAACTAGCGGCTTCGTGCGCTGACACCATCGCGGTGTTCGCGCAAAATAGATAGGTTAAAAAATTAATGTGTGTGTGTGTGTGTGTGTGTGTGTAAAAATTATTGGAGAATTTATTTTGTAACGGTACATTATTTTAAAAATAAAATTATTTGAGAATATCTCTTTTGTATTTTATTTTATTATTTTGTTATGAACAAAATATTACAACTGTAACGAAATTTTTATCAAAATATTGGTACTTTGACAAGTAAATTAATTCATATAAATAAAGATTCATGGCTTCGTCGAAGCGATATATTAATTTTTAGTGAAACATTAACGACAGCCGATGATGAGTTTGAATATTTTAAATTATGATATATTATTCCGACATTGACAACAACAACAACAACCGCGGATTAATTTGTTATGAAAAACAGAATTATCAATAGAAAAATTATTTGTTGAACAGGAATTTCGTTCAAATGCGCATGTAGAACTGTTCACGTTTAAATTCAGAAATTATTATATAATAAATGGTTATAAATCATCAAAAACTACTAACTCTGTGTTTGGTAGCGCTGCGCAACGAATAATGATTAAAATTTCAATTGAAAGTGAAAAGATTTTGATAGGTGATTTCAATTACAATATATTGAATTGCAAGGATAATGGTAATAATTATTTGATTAACCTTTTGAACAAGTACAATTTAAAAACTAAATTACCATCCAAAAGTATAACGATCAATTTGAATACGCAAATAGATATCATTTTTCAAATGTTGATGATATAGATTGCGGTGTTTATGAAACATATTTCAGCCAGCATAAGCCAATTTATGCGATCATCGATAAGAAGATTGTCAAAGGTAATAAATAAGGGAATGAAGAGAAAACAGATGTAACAATCACAAATTGAAAAATTAATCCTGAAAGTTTCACAATTTTTGATGAATGTATAATGATCTCGGACCAGCATATCGAACGAAATAATTATGAATATGCAGCGTCTGCAGAATGTTTCCTCAATGATGATTATAACTATACGTTAGTAACAGCCGAATGTAAAGAAGTCATAAAACCTGATTATTATTTTACAAGATAAGCATATTAATTTATTTCATGAAATTATGAGCAAAAATCTAAACGAGCGTGGAGTATACAATTTTGCTGAAGATACTGGTTATGTTCGAGCTTTTGAGTAATTTGCAAGAGATCCCTGTACATGAGACAAATATTCAGATAATATACACTGGCGAAATTGGAGAAAAGGTAGTAGGACATTGGATTTGTACAAGATCTGATGGTAACGGCAATGTACACATTTATGATAGTTTTAATGCTAATCATTTGAACCATGATGTAATAGATTATTTGAATATCCTTTATAAATATAATAAGAAATATATATATTTCACGTCAGGTACAGGTACAGATACAGGTACAGGTATAGCGTATGCACAGTATGGCGGTTGAACAGTACGCAGTATGGCTGTTGTACAGTACACCGTATGGTGTTGTACATCTATCCATGGATCTCTCAAGATCGGTCGACGCGTTTCTCGTTCAATGCAGAACGGGTTTAGAACGGGTTCGACAGCAAACAGGGTATTGAACTACATCGAACATTGTTCAAAACGCCCCCAATTGATGCAACAAAAGAGATTACCAGTAGGAGTGAAGCTGAAAAAATAGAGGAGACGTGTGGTCACATGCAGTCCCATGTTACTGGTCAGTGTACGTGAAGAGCTATTTTCTTACTCGGCGAATGCTACTTAATATTGATAATACGTGGCTGCACAGTACAGCTACAGGAACAGGTACAGCTACAGGTACAACTACAGGTACAGGTACAGTATGGCGGTTGATCAGTACGCTGTATGACCGTTGTACAGTACGCAGTATGGCTGTTGCACATCTATCCATGGGACTCTCAATATCGGTCGACACGCTTCTCGTTTAATGCAGAACGGGTTCGACATCACACAGGATATTGAACTACATTGAACATTGTTCCAAACGCTCCCAATTGATGGAGCAAAAGAGATAGCCGACGCGACGATACGGCAACAGGACAGGGTTAGGATAGGGTTGGGACGTTTAAAAAATAGAGGATACGGCTGGTCATAGTACGTGATGAGCTTTGCTCTTCACGTATGCTGACGAGTCACATGCGACCGCATGTGACCAGCCGTATCCTCTATTTTTTAAACGTCCCAACCCTATCCTAACCCTGTCCTGTTGCCGTATCGTCGCGTCGGCTATCTCTTTTGCTCCATCAATTGGGAGCGTTTGGAACAATGTTCAATGTAGTTCAATATCCTGTGTGATGTCGAACCCGTTCTAAACCCGTTCTGCATTGAACGAGAAACGCGTCGACCGATCTTGAGAGATCCATGGATAGATGTACAACACCATACGGTGTACTGTACAACAGCCATACTGGGTACTGTTCAACCGCCATACTGTGCATACGCTATACCTGTACCTGTATCTGTACCTGTACCTGACGTGAAATATATATATTTCTTATTATATTTATAAAGGATATTCAAATAATCTATTACATCATGGTTCAAATGATTAGCATTAAAACTATCATAAATGTGTACATTGCCGTTACCATCAGATCTTGAACAAATCCAATGTCCTACTACCTTTTCTCCAATTTCGCCAGTGTATATTATCTGAATATTTGTCTCATGTACAGGGATCTCTTGCAAATTACTCAAAAGCTCGAACATAACCAGTATCTTCAGCAAAATTGTATACTCCACGCTCGTTTAGATTTTTGCTCATAATTTCATGAAATAAATTAATATGCTTATCTTGTAAAATAATAATCAGGTTTTATGACTTCTTTACATTCGGCTGTTACTAACGTATAGTTATAATCATCATTGAGGAAACATTCTGCAGACGCTGCATATTCATAATTATTTCGTTCGATATGCTGGTCCGAGATCATTATACATTCATCAAAAATTGTGAAACTTTCAGGATTAATTTTTCAATTTGTGATTGTTACATCTGTTTTCTCTTCATTCCCTTATTTATTACCTTTGACAATCTTCTTATCGATGATCGCATAAATTGGCTTATGCTGGCTGAAATATGTTTCATAAACACCGCAATCTATATCATCAACATTTGAAAAATGATATCTATTTGCGTATTCAAATTGATCGTTATACTTTTGGATGGTAATTTAGTTTTTAAATTGTACTTGTTCAAAAGGTTAATCAAATAATTATTACCATTATCCTTGCAATTCAATATATTGTAATTGAAATCACCTATCAAAATCTTTTCACTTTCAATTGAAATTTTAATCATTATTCGTTGCGCAGCGCTACCAAACACAGAGTTAGTAGTTTTTGATGATTTATAACCATTTATTATATAATAATTTCTGAATTTAAACGTGAACAGTTCTACATGCGCATTTGAACGAAATTCCTGTTCAACAAATAATTTTTCTATTGATAATTCTGTTTTTCATAACAAATTAATCCGCGGTTGTTGTTGTTGTTGTCAATGTCGGAATAATATATCATAATTTAAAATATTCAAACTCATCATCGGCTGTCGTTAATGTTTCACTAAAAATTAATATATCGCTTCGACGAAGCCATGAATCTTTATTTATATGAATTAATTTACTTGTCAAAGTACCAATATTTTGATAAAAATTTCGTTACAGTTGTAATATTTTGTTCATAACAAAATAATAAAATAAAATACAAAAGAGATATTCTCAAATAATTTTATTTTTAAAATAATGTACCGTTACAAAATAAATTCTCCAATAATTTTTACACACACACACACACACACACACACACATTAATTTTTTAACCTATCTATTTTGCGCGAACACCGCGATGGTGTCAGCGCACGAAGCCGCTAGTTCGCAATCGATCATTGAACTTTGATCGAAAGATTCGCTCTCGACGATCGCTTTCACGATATTCTTCGAGTGGCTATCCTTCACCGTACCGACAAAATTCATGAATTTAGCAGTCACCGCGGGAACATTGTCGATCAGCCACGAATACATGTTGTACACGCAGAATTCTAAATTGTACAAGTTATACATAGTTTTTTCCGTGATGTACAGAGCCACGAACTGATTCGACAATTTGACTAGATTCATATCGTTACGATTAACTATTTGCAACGTTAAATCATCGCCCATTTTTCGGCACTGTTTCTGCGTAGACGATGACAGTAAATCGGAAATATACTCTTTCGTGCGCAACAGCTCTGTCCATGCATCCAAGAAAAATGCGATCTCGTTACCGCGGTTATCTCCTATAGCCAATTCCACGCAAATGTCATCGCCAACGCGTACACCAATCTCAAGATATTTAAAATAATTGCCGGCTATGGAATATCTTCGGCTCAAGACCCGTGCGCTGCGCAAACTCTTTGGCAATTGCATCATTGAAATGGGCTGCTGTTGAGAAACCCTGCAACAGATTAAAAAAATTAGACGTTTTTTCTAAATTTCTTTTTTCACCATTTTTTTTCATCTTTCTACTTACATATTATTTAGTCTCCTCTTTTTGTGCGGCTCCTCGACGTTTGAGCGCTCGGATGGATGGCGGTTGTACTGCATCTTGCGACGTTTTTAGCGATAGTTGTCTCGATCTGAAGCTTGACGCTCGGAATACGTCGTTTTATAGCATGTCCCCCTACCACTTCTTTTTACAGATAATATCAACAATCTCCTCCCCGACAGTTACAGACTTGCAATAATTTCCGTAACACTTCCTTTTCTTTTACGAGGGGTGGGCGAAAAAAAATGACTTCTTAATCGATGTTGTAATGTCCCCAAGGAAGAGTATCCATCAAATTATTGCAAATATGCCGCTTATCGTCATGCGGACTCAACGCTAATTTCTTTTCAGACATCGAGTATACCTGATGCCGTACGGACACTATGCGATTACCGGTAACGCTCTTTTCCGTATGATTACGAAGGCATTCGACATAGTCTTCGAAACATATATCCCGAGCGGTAACGTTTGTCCTGATACCTTTGATCTTTTTAGTATCCCGATCACCGTGCACGCGAATCGCGTACATTTTCGAACGAAGCCCCACGAACTCGGTCATAATTTTACCGCCGTTCTCATCCTTCATCAAACCGAGCTGTTTATTGTTCGCGATGGGGACGCCGTAAACGTTGTTCGCGGCATAGTTACTGGTGTCGTATCGATGGATATCGCGTTTCAACAGCGCCTCGTACGCGTCATCGCAAGCGATCTCGTATATCAGGCTGTCCGTGTCCGTGTACAAAATCTTACAATTTTGCTGGAATTTTGGCTGCATGTACTCGTAATGAAAGTTGTACAAATGAAATTTCGAAATATCTAATATGGACATGCCCACGTAGATTGGTTTGAAAAATTTAACGAGCATATTTTTCAGCTGAACCGCGACAAAGTCCTCGGAAAACACCGCACAGCTGTGAAAATTCGGTCTAGCTATCAATCGTTCGACGCCGTGTCTACCGCTCCATCGAGAAAGTAATTTCACGATCGTATGATTTCGAACGTTCTCCATAGTTTTTCCAAACACGGCATTGTTCATTAATTTGAATAAATTCTTGGAAAAATCATTGGTGGCGTTGGCGCGTAATTTTGTGTTCAAATCGATGTAACCGTGCAACCATCGCGACTGCCGAAACTCTAATATTCTATGTATTTTCAGCAATTTCAAATTATGCTTCAAACTTTGTTGGAGGTATCGGTAATGTACAACGTATCGTTCCTTATCGCGAAGCGTTGCCATCAACTTTTTCTGCTTACTCGAGTCGGTCGCCGTGTCGTGACTTGGACAAAACGGAAGATCCGCGTGAGCATCGTGAATTTCGCGCGGATACTCTAAATCCACCTCCAAAATGTATCCTACTGGACTATCGGCCGGAACGGATTCAACGTCGAAATTATCCGCGTCCACCCATCGAAAGTCTCTGTGCGGCAGAGGTTGCGACATTGCCCAACCGTACAGATTATTAACGTCGAAATACATTAAATAGGTGGACGATTTGGCCGAGTCGTGCGTGGGCATATATTTGTTGTTGGCGTGCGCATATCTGTGAGAACACTGGCTCAATCCGCCGCGTATTCCCCGCTCCACGAACAAAAGCATGTCAACGTCTGTCAACAACTCCAATTCGATCTTTGTCATTTTCAACATCACGTCCCACGCGAAACCGGGGAGCGTGTAATAATGCGCCGGATCGAGCTTGTAATTCTCGAGACAGTCGTCGCGAAAATTTTCAAAAACATCCGCCAACAACAAAACATCCAATTTTAAGTACAAATCGCTGTACTGTCCAAGCGTTTGTACAGCGAAACGCGACCAAACCGTATTCGCGTGAATGTAATCGACGTCGGATATCTCGCTACCGTACAACCGATTGTAAAATGCTTCGCGCGGCGGCAAACGCGTGTCGTTTAATTTGTCGTACGACGTTAGATAGTCGTACGGAAAGACGCCTTTTCTGGTCAACAGTTTGAAATCGTCGCGGGAAAGATGTGGAAATTCACCTCGTACGATGCGTAATTTACTTTCGTCCAAGTATGACGACAGTTTGTCCAGACTCGAGTTCAAGAACTTGAACGAATCGATGAAGCGGAATTTCAAAAACTTTGCATGCTTTAACTCATCACCCTCGATATTTACGTTTTTCGTGAAAGAGATATACTTCTCTTTCGTCAATGGCAACACGTCTATCCGTCCCTCGAACGAGTTTGCTAATTCCTTGATGATGAAATGCGCGTCGTAGCCTGATAGATTATGGAAAACCACCGGTATCACGTACGAAGATTGATAGCTTAAATTGCATTCGTTATGAGCCGGACCGCGATACGCGCCCGTGAGATGACAATGATCGTGGACCCTCTTCTCGTCGGAAGTGTCGAACGGTTTCTCGCAGACGTGGCAATGCGTGGCCGTACGAAAATTTAACTTTTCCGATTCGGTTAGCGGATTCATCGGTACCGTTTTGTCGAATATCGGCTGTAATTTACGACTGAGTTCGTACAACCTGTTCGCGAACCACGCGGCGCAACCCTCTTTCTCGCGATAAACCTGATACTCGCACAACGATTCGTCGTATCGGCAATGCATGTAGTATCCTATGCTAAACGCGTGGTGACGTTGATACTGTACGCGTGCCGCGCGGTCTTGCCCTTCCCGTCCCTCGGGCAGCAGCAGGCACTCCAAGTCGGCATAGATAACGAACGGCGCCTGCTCCTTGTTTGTATAATTTTTGAACCGTAACCACTTGTCTTCTTCCGATATTGGAAGCATCAGAGCGCAATCGTTCATCCGTTCGCAGTCGACCGTATGAACGTCTAATCTCTCCGGCGTGGGAAAATATTGCAAGCACCTGTCGGAAGGGAAAAAATCATGTCTTTTCCTTCAAACAATTTTAAAAAATAAATGTAACTTACCGATCGCAAATATACTTCTGATGATTCCGCTTGCTAAGCTGCGACGAAACCAATCTTGACAAATTTCGTATGCACGCGAAATGACCGTGCGTCTTTGCAGCATTCTGTAGAAACAGCAAGTTGACGTGTCTTCCCTCCCGTTTCTTCTCGGTCAAATGAAGCGTTACGCATTTCTTGCGCTTCCATTCGAACACGTTCACGGAAACGTCGTTTTCTCGTTCAAATTTCGAGATGTCTTTGAACAGCATGGGGGTTTGAAAACCTTCGGTTTTCGGAAGCACGTCTTTATAGTCTGGATATGATGACACACGCGACGAATTTTTCTCGACCGGATAGAGCCCCGCCACGATCGCCCAAAAAAAACATGCGTCGTCGTTGCTGTTCACGTTCACGACCGCTCTTTTCAACTGTATCGCTCTAGGCACGCTGCATGCGGCGGTGCAACCGGCTTGCAACGGTTGATATTTGCTAAAGTTCACGATCAAATGCAGTATCTTCGACAGCGCCCACCCGCTGTCTCGCTCTTGAAATTCCTCCATCGATGTCAAAATCGTCGGCACAACGTCTTTCTGGTACCACTGTCGTAGATTGCTCGTACGAAACAACGCAACGTTTCGCGTGCCGAAACTTTTCACGGAAACCTCGTTGGCGCGCTGCATGAATTCCGCCTCCAACGTTACGTTAGCTTTCAACGACGAATGCGCGTTTAAAAATTCCGTAACGCGTCCCGTAACTATTCGTTTCGCGTGTTGCAGAAATTGTTTCGGGTCGATGTGTTCGACGTTGATAACGATACCGCTCGATATGCGAGTTTTAAACGCCGACTCGATATCTTCCCAACGAAGCGTCGACGCTCTCGCACTCCTGCGATCGTATAAACCTCTACCGACGCGCGACGAGGAAACACGATGATTCAACGAAACGTTCAAAGTCTTCATACGGCACATAGTCGATGTTAAACTAAATTTCTCGCCCACCGACAATTGATCCTTTGCACTGGATAGATAATTTATGCAACACTGCAGAGACTCGATGTACGACCGATGCCATTCGCGATACTCGTCCATGGTTTTCACCAGCACCGACATGCGCGTCAAACACTTCAACATGTTTTTGCACGTTTCAATCATCTTGCCGCTTTTCCCCGCTGATACTTTTGTCACTGTAAACACTGTGTCCGCGAAACGATGCTGCTACTCCCAACTCGCGGGGATTAGAAAAGTCTCCAAATGTAATTACGCTTCGCAACCGACGATGCGACGTTCGCCCGTTTCAATGATGTCCAATATCGCGGATGGGGAATCGCGCGCAGGCCATTGCACGACAACTTGGCTAAATCTTTTCGTGTAAGCGAAACATACGCGACTCGTTACGTCGTTTCGCATTAAACGTTCCACCATCGATTTCTGCTCGATGGAGAAATGATTGCTCAAGTATGAATTTATAACGTGAGGCCAAGCTATATTTTTCAACGTTGGAGCAGTCATGCCATCAGTTTCTTCCGATACGTTCATTCCGCACAAGTCCGTACGCGAAAATTGTCACGGTATAGTCGCGAATTCGAATAACTTTAACTCGGCAACGCTTGTCACGTTCGCGAATACTATGACAGCAGTCCTTCGCGTCCTATTTACTTATTGCTACCTCCTCACCCCCTCCCCACCAACTACAATGAAAGGGAGAAAGAAATGATAAGGACCGGACTGTGCGAAATGATGTGGTCAGATATCGCGAGTCGATATCAGCCGCGAACGGATGTTGCTTAAGGATAATGAAAACGCTCCTCTTACATCTTGCATGATACAGATAAGAAAATAACGTTCTTCAAAGGAATGATAAGGAACGGACTGTGCGAAAATATGTGATCGAATATCACGGTTTGGCAACTCGGTATCAGCCGCGAACGGATGTTGCTACTAAGGACAACGAAAACACTCCTCTTACATCTTGCATGATATAGATCAGAAAATAATGTCCCACAGAGTTATCATATTTTATACCGCGAAACATGTTCGGACACGTCCAAGATTTCCTGGAAAAAGCAGTGTTCCTCAGGAAGTATCATATTACATTCCGCGAAAACCCCCCTCCCCTCGCCAAAGAACGGGGGCTTGCGCAATACCAGGAAACTGGCCTTGAACGCAGTACCAGGAAACTGTCCTTTATTTAAACTATTACTTCAACAATAAATTATCCCCCCTCTCTTTCCCCTCCCCCTTGCCTACGAACGGGGGCTTACGCAATACCCACCCATGAGAAACCCCCCCTCCCCTCACCCCGCAAAAATATGCTCGCGTTATAAGGTAATCCCCCTCACCCCGCCCCCCCGCAAAATATGGTTGTGTTCTAAGCTAATCCCCCTCACCCCGCAAAAATATGCTCGCGCTATAAGGTAAAATGCCGGTAAGGCAGGAATCTGCTCACAATGATAACTGTGAGTTAGAACCGGCTTATATATCCTACTATCTGTCTCGCTCTCTCTGTCCCGTTTACTCTCATTCGGTCACCGATTCTTCCCTGGTCGATTGTTGTGCCGACAATCGCCCGCCCTCCGCCATCCGAGCGCCGTGCCAGCGACCGACACTCCGCCCCAGTAATCGATCCCCGCTAACGCTACCGACCGTCCACGTTAGCCACGCCTCCGCTCAAACCGCGTATCGCGTCTCGTAGGGAACAACTCCGCGGCGAAACTTATTACTACAACACTGAGTACTTTATTTCTCCCCGTACCTCATCCTTCCCGACCGTCACGAACCCAGGCGCGATGAACTAACTCCCGCAAGGAGACACCCGGGTAACCAAGTAGTTACACAATAAAATTCCCCGCAAATACACTTTATTTGGCACAAAAGTAGACATTTTCAGAACTAAGAAGAAATTACTTTATCTACACCAAAGTGAACTACCATACACTGAAATTTAAAATTAGATACACTACTGCCTTGCATATGTGTTACCATTCGAAATTCCACGAACGGGGCTGCTACTGCCATCTCTGAAGAAACAGCGAGAACTTATTCAAGGTCCAAATATTTTAGGAAATAGCCTACATTGAAGAAGAAAAATACGCGAAAGCTAGTTTGTGGCTGTCAAGTAAAAGAAAGGAGAAGCTTCGCGCAAGTATGTTGTATGGTCACGGTGTTAGAGGTTCTGCTCGATGCTCCGGAGGACTCGAGTGCGTATCCTCCTCAACTCAATTATATTTTCTTGTTTTTTCTTTTTTTATATGCATTTATAACTAAACGATTTTTATTGTTTGCACTTCAATATTGTGTAAAACAACTAACTAACTGAATATCACGATTCCTGGTCTTCGAATAATCCTTGCAACGTAGAACTCGAATGAGTTCTCGCGTTTCGCGCATTTCACGACAAGGTGCCTTTGAACATGCCGCAAAGTCGGCATATTCCTTGATCGCTAGCCAATGCATCGCATCGCGAATGAGGAACGCTCACATAAAAAACAGAAGAGCAATAGTCTCGGCCTCGCTACAATGTACAACAATGGGTGACCACTAGGCAACCGACTCTGGCAAACGCTTACCCAATGTTTATTTCAACGTGCTTTATATATTTTTTATTTACACAGAAAGTTAGAAAGTAGTGAGTCTTTTTAACTTACATTTCATCAACGAATTTTTCAACTTCTGATGATACAAATCAAAATAAAGTTATCAATAAATAACAATAAGAATTGTTATAATAAATAATAAATAAATGAAAAGCGTGCGTTAAGATATTCATTATTTCTCCCATCTACTTATTTTGTGGATTATTCTCCTTTCAATAAAGCTTTTTCGATTTTAATAAACCACGTATATTGTACGAGTTGCTCATATACATATACAGGGTGTCCCAAAACTACCCTAGGAGCCGAAAATGGGAGGTTCCTTGGGTCATTTGAAGCGACATTTTCCTTTACAAAAATGGCGTTCGCGGCTTTGTTGAAGAGTTATTAACGAAAAACACGGACCAATAAAAGCGCGATCTAGACATGCGGTGGCACGTTCGGCCAATTGACAGTTGGCGCGTCGAGTCGACTGTGCTAATTCGCGTCAGAGAGTAAGGGTCGAACCATACTACAGTAATTTCTGAATCGTAGTCCTAACACCCGTGTTATGAACGGACTACGATGAAGTAGGGTGGCTATTTTTTGATTTATGACTGCGTCTACCCTACCGCGCTGAGACTTCAAACGACAAGCCGAACGTAGAGAAGGACAGAATGAAATAGGATCGCGTGGCCGAAGCGTGTCCCCGTCGCCGGCACAGTTTAAAGGCCCGTGCGTCATCACAATAAAACACCAAGACCTTAGCTTCTTTATTTTCGATGATATCATTATGGAACTTTTACCAACATATTCGTGGCATTTTTCTGATTAAAATCATACCAAACACGATATAATTTGGCCAATATTTAGTGGTTTAATCGATGATGAAAGTTTCGAATGCAACGAAGAAGAGCGTATTGGAAAGAAAGAGTCGCGAAGAATCGCCGTCGCCGGCATAGATCAAACACGCTATCCTTCTTGTAAGTAAAACTTTCATCGTCGATTAAACCACTAAATATTGGCCAAATTATATCGTGTTTGGTATGATTTTAATCAGAAAAATGCCAGGAATAAGCCAGTAAAATCTCATAAAAAAATAATGAAAATTAAGTAGTTTGAAAATTCGATTCACTCGAGTCAATGTAGTGGTATTCACACCGATATACCCGAGCCGACATCAAACATCGCCGTCCTGCTGCCCGGCGCAGCGTTGACAGGCGGTGGAATGGGTAGGCACTGGACTACGATTGCAGAGGCGACCGAGGACTACGATTCAGAAATTACTGTAGCCAGGCACGGCGCCGGCCGGCAAAGCGCCGGCCGGCGCCGCCCGGCGACGTTTCTCGCATCTTCCAGAGCTCTCTGTGAGTTCCGGACGGCGATTCGAGAGGCTAGCACAAAGGGTTCTTGCCGGAGACCTTGTCGCTTGCTACCCTAACCGCAGGGGGTACCGGTAACTTTTTACTCCTCTCTACGCATCAGGAGATAGCCGGACCGACAGCCGGAGAGGTTGCTCCTCGAGCAATCTGCCAGTTCCGGAACAGACCGGCATTCTAGCATAGGCAGAATATAACATGCTGTATTTATCTAAAAAGCAAACTTTTCAGAGTTCGTTGTGCCAATAGGTGGGGAATACGTTGTTAAGGAATGTAAACGTTATAACAAAAAAATAACAATTTATTTATTACTATAGAAACAAAATAAAGAATATTATCTGACAAATTGTATACGAGGAAACAATTCGTTTTTTATACGCAACGCAATGGTATATGTATGTAACTTTTCGTGTTTATGATATTTTGTTAGATATGAAGGTGACCTTTAATTTTTTAAATAGTAGAATGCTTTGTTATTTGTTATGTCGCATTAGAGCGTGTGTCTAGTCGAATTCATCCACATACTGTACAGCGACCCGAAGATCATGCAAGGTAGGAAATGAAATAAGCGTTTTGAAATACTATCAAACACATTGGTATGAAATATTTGGCTAGGAATAGTGTGAACACTAGGGTGGTCCTTATTTTTCGACCATGAAATTTTCGGCACCCCCCCCCCCCCAATATTGTTCCTTTTCATGAAAAAATAATATATTCAAAGTTTTAGAGCAATCGGATGTCGGGAAGTCGTGCCTCATCGAACGCGAAGTTTTGAAATAGAGTTAAGAACGCGCTAAATGTAAAACGTATACGGAAAATTCAAGTTAAATATTTTATACCTCCCAAAATATCATAATTCCTTACATACATTCAAGTACAGGTGTACTTTGTACGAATTAAGATTATTTCACATTAATTAACCCGTATAATTTCTATCCGCCACCTTCCCGCTAAAAAGTGCGTTTTCGCGAAGCGTAACATCGGTGAGCACGATGCGTTGAACCGTTGCACCGAGGTCTTCTTCGTTTATTTTTATGTTTATTTAAATTTGAAAGTGAAACAACCACGCGAGGACTATCGAGAGTTTCTTGAAATTAGTAATAATAAAGTTTTCTTTTCGAGCACCAGGAGCATTTCATCATACTCGATGGATAGCGAAAGCTATATATTCTTTAAAAATATTCTTATTTAGACATCAATTTACATTGACGAAGGATGAAGAAAATGGAATACGTCAAATTTGCATTTTTGTCAGTAAATTGTATTTAAACGCATGGATCCAAGCTCCAATTGCTGCAGAAGCTCCAAGTCAAGACCATGATTTTTTATAAAATCTATACGCATATAGTGCCATCAATGACGATGTAAGTCGCGTAGCAGTACAGAAATTTTGCAATCGTTTGTGGTATCTAACACCCGATACTGTAGCGCTACTAGCCTATTTTGACTCCAAAATTCCGCACGATGTAAAGCAACAAATGATTGTAGCTGCAAAAGCTGAGAATACCGTTGGTCATAATGACATTAAAAGATTGGTAGTTGATTCAGCTAATGTAAATAAGTGCGTTGGTAGCAACATTGCAGCATTTATGTCCAAACAAACTTTAAATTTTTTAAAAAGATTTCGTAGATTTTAAAAATAAGGATCCCTCAGAATGGGAAAGTGATGCCAGTTAAAACGCAGGCTTAATTGTAGTAAATAATTTTGCTGTAGTTAATGATTCGGCAGAACGAGGAGTTAAACTTATTGCAAGAATTTAACGATCCGATGTACTATCGCGAAATGAAAAAGAAAAACAATTTATAATGCAAACTGTGTCAGACTACAGAAAGCTCTATCCAGACGCAAAAAGGACTACATTAATGAAATCTCTGTAAAATGTCTTTAGTTGTATTTGTTGTATTAAATGTATTTGTTGCCTTGTATATATTAAAAAATATTTAAACTCAATACCTCGATACCTCTTAGTTTCTTTTCTTCGCCTTTGCATATATGGTGCAATATTCACCACATCTGATTAAAAATATTATGCTCTGATTAAATATAACATATTTATGTCGAATGTTAATTTCTCTACTTTTTAAATTAGTACAAGAATACAATTAAAAGAATTGGTATTTTCAATCAAATACATAAAATTGGACATGTATTGTACAAAGTACACCTGTACTTGAATGCATGTAAGGAATTATAATATTTTTGGAGGTATAAAATATTTAACTTGACTTTTCAGTATGCGCTACACATTTAGCGCGTTCTCAACTCTATTTCAAAACTTCGCGCTCGATGAGGCACGACTTCCCGACATCCGATTGCTCTAAACCTTTGAATATATCATTTTTTCATGGAAAGGAACAATATTGGGGGGGGGGGTGCCGAAAATTTCATGGTCGAAAAATAAGGACCACCCTATTGTACATCCACACAACGTGCTCCTCAAATTTTCAATAAAGGACAGCCCAACAAAAGTTGCGAAATACAACTGTTAGTATTTTCCCTGCAATTCCGACCAATTGCAATTTTCCACAAATCTTTTTCCACGTCACGTTGTCAATTAGTTGTACTAGCTTTCCATACAAAATCAATATCGCGGGGTCCAATGTTAAACAAGCCATCGCCGAGTGGGGTGTTTGCCCGAAAAGTCGGGAAAACTATTTTGGCGTTATTTAAAGGCTCAAGGTAATAATGCAGTAGGTCGTTGAACATTATGAAATCAAAAACCCACATTTACAAAGTCAAAATGGCTGGATGGAAAAGCTGCAAGAAATTATTTTACATGTTAATTACGGTGAAATGATGTGATTTATTATTGCTATGCTAAATATACAGATCACGTAGCTGTTCACCAAATAAATGTATCATTACTTATTGTTACTATGAAATAATATTATTTACTTATTGTACAGTTTCGTGATCTACATATGTTTTTAGCATTACGATTCCGTACTGCCAAATAGAATCGCTTGCGACTTTTCTCGGCCGGGAAATTCCACCCTCTTCCTTGACGTCGTTGAGCAGGGGTTGCCAGTAGTGTATTTCCCAGTCGTATACGATGCTGTAAGATACGTTAACATCGTAAATTTTGAAGGTTGTGCTGAAAACTTTTCTGACCGATTGCGCATTGCTGGCGGCATGCGGGCGGCAATGAAGCATTTTCGGGGGTCGGATTTCCCGCTTTGCCTGCGAAGGACCTAATGTGCATTGTATCGGCTAGGTTCTCTCCGTTCTAAGGAAAATTTTTTGGCAAATAAGGAACGTCAAAGGAATATGTGCAATCTATATACAGTGTGTTCACACTATTCTTCGAGAACGTTTTTCTTGCTAATAGTAATTATTAGAAAAACATGAAAGAGGAAAAAGTAGTACACACTGTAGTTAGATATGGAGGCGACCTTTAATTTTTTACCACATTTTTGTTAGGTCGCTTTCTTGTCTGTCCGCGTTCCTTCAGCAAAATCTTGTAATCGTAAAACGAAAAACGTGGGGCGCGAGATAATAGTAAGGAGTGTATCATATCATTTGTAGTGCAATAAAATTGTTACTGATTTTGGTAAACTATTCATGCATCTATTGCATGCGCCCACGTTTTTCGTTTTAAATCTTACAAGTATTTTTTTAGCTATTCAAAATTCACAATCACAAATTTTCTGGACTATCTGTATGAGGATAGGAATCTGAATGGGGCTAGGAAAAATTATTTTATACTTTTTAGTCCGTCTTAAAAACGTAGCATTTTAAAAAAATGTATTTTTATTTAAATAATTATTAAATAGTCTGCTTTATTATTTCTAATGTCACATGCAAGGACGATAATGAAAGAAACATTTTGAAATGCTTGCAAACAAATAAATACTTTCCACACATGTTTTCCAAGTCATGTAATTAACTAGTTGTTCTAATTAACTTTTCATCAAATATCAATGTCGCGGGGTCCAATGTTAAACGATTAAAGAAGGTAATCATTGAAAAAACGGCGATTGATTCAATCGATTGATGCAGTTAGTCGTCAATAGGTAATTAAAAAAGGAAACCACCGAAAAATCGGAGACTGATGTAATCATCAAAACATGTTTATTTTCAATAGTTCTGTTTTTTAGGAAATCTCTTATGAGATCTATGAAAAAAAAAGAAAGGAATCTAATCGTTCATCGCAATTAACGACTAAAGTAGAAACCTAACCGTTATTCCCAACTAACGCTTAGTGACTATTTAATCGTTAGCCGTCAAACTTTAACGTTGATTACATTTTTGCCCAACTCTGGTAGTAAGTTGTTGAATTCGCTCATTATTGTCAACTACAACATTATGAAATCAAAAACCCACATTTACAAAGTCAAAATGGCTGGATGGAAAAGGTGGAAGAAATTATTTTATATGTTCATTACGGTGAAATGATGTAATTTATTTAGTATTGCGATTCCGTACCGCCCAAGAGAAACGCTTGCGACTCTCCTAGCCCGGGAAATTCCACCCTCTACCTTCACGACGTAAGGTAGGGGGTTGCCGATAGTGTATTTAAGGGACTGTGAAGCCGCTTTCCAGTACCATTTTTGGCCTAACTCCTATCTACAACGGTTTCAACGCGTGCATTTATCTTTAAACGATGAGTTTCAATAGTGACGTGAAGAAGATTCTTTGCGCCGATCTAACTTTGAAGATGGTGTATGTTGCGCAACGTCGGCTTCGGGAGCAAGAACGAGCAAGGAGAAGACGTCGCTACAGTGTCCACCCACTTTGGAAAACCAGAGAGACCGAAAGCGAATTGGTGCTAATTCGGCAGATGACAATGGACAACGAGGAGAAATTCTATGGATATTTCCACATGAGTAGGGGCTGCTTTGCTATCCTACTGAGCAAAGTCGGAGCCCAGCTCACTAAAAACCTCACGAGCTTCGGGAGTCCAATTTCTCCGGAGGACAGACTAGCAGTTTGCTTGCGGTAAGTGATTTTTCACCAGATTGTTTTTTTTAACCTTCCCCTTTAGAGTGAGCCCTCATTCAGCTCAAAATATAATCGTATGAGGACGTGAGGCGTGTTCCCGTAAACCCCTGTTTGGCCCGAAATCTAGTTAGATTCTGGTTAGATCCTAGTAATATAAAATATGTTAATGATATCGGCGCCAGGTTCGATCATTTCAAGAGGAACAACAAATATGCAATTTAAATATTTAAGTTTCTCAACGTTTCGATCCCAATGTGGATCATTATCAAGAGACAAAATTTTTGCGTCTGAAAAAGAAATTAGTAATTTAAATTTTCGAAATTAAATATACTGTTTTCATATAACACAGTTTTCATATAAACATTAACCTGTTTATAGCTAAGATAAGTAACAAAAAGTTGTTTTTCTTAAAATGCAGAACCAACAACATTATTCCACTGTTCATTTTTTAAAATGTTATAAAAAAGAAAGGTATCTTTACTACCAATGTTGGTCTTACTCATGATAAATTATCATATTTACAAAACAGATATATGAGAAAAGTGTTAAACATTACTATTGAAGATACACATCTATTACATACGAATTCTTTGAAAGAAATTGAAGATCTTAATGAAGTTTTACAATTCCTCATTCCGGAACACATTTTAGATAAGTTTTACAAATTCGAACATAAAAAATTTAAAAAATTATTTAATGACCGCAAAAAACAAAATCTGAGAAAATTCAATAACTCTTTGTCATTGACAATGATTGTTCCGACAATTTGGCACTGGATTCTGAAAACACAACCTGGTTTAAAAATTTAACTAATATTGAAATACCATTAAATGTTCAAAAGGATATTCAGAGGATTTTCAGAAAGAGTGGCATTCATACAATTTTCAACATATCAATTTATTTAAAAAAATGGTTCCCTCCTACAATACGTTTTAGTGGTCGTCGGGGATCATATCGTCAATCTCCTCAGCCAATTTGTAAATTAATCGTTTCGCCAATTTCTTTCGGCGGGGGGACAGCAATTTGGCAGTGGCTGCCACACTTTTCAATAAAAGATCTATATCGTTTTCTTCTTTTGTTAGTGAGCCGCTTAGCAGCTCCGTAGTTTGCTTAAAACTATTCAAGATCTGTTCGTCGACGTCCTTTGTGTTGCTTTTTTTTTTTCTTCGGCGGTTGCCGATCTTCGATATCCCCCTCGGGAGCCTCCCTCGTCGTCTGGGTTCCAGACGTCGACGGACGATCCCAGTCGTCGTCCTCCTCTTCTGCAGTGAAAATCGCATCGAAGTCGGCACCGGGGACCGCAAGAGCCTCTGTCAGGGGGGGGGGGTGGATCGATTGCGACAGCAATGTCGCGAGACGTCGACAGCGTCTCCCGTTCTTTGAAATGTGGAATCAAAAAGTCGAGGTACCTCTCGAACTTATTGTTTGTTTTGCGGCCCCCAACCGCTGCCTGGCCGCTTTTTTTAATTTTCAATTTTGTTCGGAACTTCCGGAATGAGTCCCGAATATTCTGCCATCTATTTCGGCAGGCGGAAGCTGGAAACAGAAATATTTTTAAATTAATCTTCAATCATTGTTGTAGGTACCTCGTGACGGGAGATTCGTACAAAACGATAAGCTACAGTTTCCGAATGGGGGAAACTACGGTCGCCGAAATCGTGAAGGAAACCTGCAGAGTCATCACGCGAAGTCTGATGGTGGAGGTGATGCCGTTTCCCAGCAAGGAAAGGTGGCAGGAGATAAGGACACTCTTCTGGACCAAATGTGGATTCCCCAATTGTGTGGGTGCTATAGATGGGAAACACATAACGATCCAGGCGCCACGGAACTCCGGCAGCTTGTTTTTTAATTATAAAAACACGTTTTCCGTGGTGCTGATGGCCCTGGCGGACGCGGAAGCCAATTTCATCGCCGTTGATGTTGGCGCATATGGAAGAAACAGCGATGGCGGAGTCATGGCCGACTGTGGACTGGGAGAATCTATTTACGGCGGAAGGATGCAGACGTTGCCCGACGAAAATTTGCCGGGCACATCAATTCGCGCGCCCTGCGTGTTTGTAGGCGACGAAGCCTTCCCCTTGCGACGTAATTTACTACGTCCATATCCGGGGGTCAAGGCAAGAGGACACGAGGCCAAAACCCATTTTAATACGCGGCTGAGCATGGCGCGGCGCGTAGTTGAGAACGCCTTCGGAATTCTCGCGCAGAAATTCCGCATTTACAATCGACGGATCCAATTGAATCCTGAAAATGTTGATTTTGTGGTCATGGCCTCGTGTATATTGCACAACTTCATCAGGGCGCACGAGAAAACGTCTGCGGCAGGAGCTTCAGCGCGCCAGGAGGATACGGCGCAAGTTCCTGCGTGGGAGCCGTGCAACCGCCGCCGCGGAGGCAACGCGACAAACGAAGCGTTCTACGTGAGGGAGATTTTTAATAATTTCCTTTTCTCAATAAGGGGCAGAACATTGGAGTGATCACCACAATGATACGCAACTGCGACGCATTATTCACGATTCGAACCATTTTTTAAAGATTGGTAGAGAAATTAGTTGGCTCCATAATGTGAAAAGAGGTTATTTGAAAAATTGCAATCTGTCGGAGTTGCGGAGACAATGCTAATAGTTACATTTCGCAGGTTGTTTGTGTGTGCACGTAGGCTAGGGTGTCCCTTAACAATCGAAGGAGCGATAAAATGTTAGGACAGCCTCTGATTTTATTAATTTGCATGTTCAAAGTATGTGTGAAAAATATTAGCCTAATCGGATTATTCTAAACCCTGTCTCAAGAAGCTTAAAGTTAGGATATTCTGTGGAATTTAAAAATATTTAGTACTTTCGTAATTTTGAGTGAAAAACTGGTTACAATAGAAATTATCTACAGGGTGTCCCACTGTATCGAGAACGGCAGGATATCTCGGAAGACGGTGTCGTTATCAAAAAAGTGTTCCTACAATAGTTGTTTGGTATGACGGGCTAAGTTACGTGGTATTAATTGTTTTTTTGTGGGTGGAGTGGTGGAGGACATTTCAAGGTCAACTTGATTTTTTTAAATGGAATAGTATATGTTTTTCTTTAGAAAATAATAGCGGGTAGTGAGACGAATCCAAAGATGTGCTACATGATATTATTCTGTTTTTGATGAAGGTAAATTGTTAGCTTCTGTTTACATATTGCATCGGCCAACAGCCAACAGCCGCTGCTAATTGTAAGTGGCTTCCAAATAATTTTTAAAAAATTAGTGCAAAGATTGAATTCAATCGGATAACGGGAAAATGTGCCTCAAACGGATTAAATATTGAGGTAATTAATTCAGAAAATGCTCACAAAATAGTTTGTCTCGAACATCTTCTAAACTATTCACCGTGTCGCAAAACATGTTAAACAAAACCTGCAGATATGAGCGGGCTGAGGCTTATTGACATCTGTAGATTAGGGTGGACCTTCGTTATATTTGGCGAAAATTATTTTGTTGATATTTTTTCGGGACAACCTCTAGAATTGTGCCACTGGACGAAAAAATAATGTGTGCAAAATTTGAGATTGATAGAATAACGGGTAATGCTGCCGCATCGACTTTGAAAATTGGTTAATTTTGTAACTCGCTTTTCTTCGCTGCAGTATATTATTAGTATATACCTTTATATATCGTTATGTACATACATGTATGTATATTGTTGACTTAAAAAAATTTTTTTTTCTTGCATTATACTTAATGTAATAAACAGTACAATTTTTTGTCTAAGACATTTTTTGATATTATTATTGTAAGTAGCAAAGATACATGATATAACTACACATATGCTTATACATAATACATTATTAATACATATACAATATACATCATACGTGTAATACAGTACATTATACAAAAAACTAAAACTATTCTAGAGAATTTCGTTTAAATAATTTATTTGTCTCGTAATGACTTTTTCGATACATCTGGAAATTGTTACCTATTTTCGGAAATAATTTGTAAAATATATTGTTTCTCTTCTTCTTTTTTTTTATAATAACTAATTATAGTCCTGAATAAGCTTAACACCACGCTCAGCAGTGTCGTTAACAACTTTGAAGTCTTGTACAATGTTTAGTCCAAATTTGAAATCCTCGCCATCTTCCCATGAATCGGGATCTTTTTTTAAAAATCCTGTAGAAGACTATAAAGAATTTTTGGAGCTAATAATTATTTTCCTGTGTGGGACTCCACCAAGAAATGTAAGATTTCGGTACCCAGGAGCTTTCCACCATGTTCGTTGGATGGCGGAAGCTTTATATTGTTTAAAAATATATTTATTTAAAAATCAATTTGTATTAAACGCCGACGAAGAAAATGAAATTCGTGACATTTGCCTCTTTCTCGCTAGTATTTACATAAAAGGGTGGATTCGAGCTCCAATGACAGCGAAAGCTCCTCGTCAAGATTTGGCATTTTTACAGAAACCGTATGCAAATTTTGCAACCATTTATGGCATTTCTCACCAGAAGCAGTAGCATAAGCATTTTTCGACGAAACCGTGGAAAAGAATACAAAATTACGAATGGTGGAGGCACTTACCAGTGAAGTCGACGAATCTGGTGACATTGAAATCGACAAAACATGCAAAAAATGTAAAATAACTCGTGAAGAATTGAAAAACTATACGGATAAAGGAATTGAACATTTTATTTCTCACGAAACATTACGATTTTTTAAAAGATTTTCAATTCCAATAGGATTTTTAAAAAAAGATCCCGATTCATGGGAAGATGGCGAGGATTTCAAATTTGGACTAAACATTGTACAAGACTTCAAAGTTGTTAACGACACTGCTGAGCGTGGTGTTAAGCTTATTCAGGACTATAATTAGTTATCATCAAAAAAAAGAAGAAGAGAAACAATATATTTTACAAATTATTTCCGAAAATAGGTAACAATTTCCAGATGTATCGAAAAAGTCATTACGAGACAAATAAATTATTTAAACGAAATTCTCTAGAATGGTTTTAGTTTTTTGTATAATGTACTGTATTACACGTATGATGTATATTGTATATGTATTAATAATGTATTATGTATAAGCATATGTGTAGTGATATCATGTATCTTTGCTACTTACAATAATAATATCAAAAAATGTCTTAGACAAAAAATTGTACTGTTTATTAAATTAAGTATAATCCAAGAAAAAAAAATTTTTTTAAGTCAACAATATACATACATGTATGTACATAACGATATATAAAGGTATATACTAATAATATACTGCAGCGAAGAAAAGCGAGTTACAAAATTAACCAATTTTCAAAGTCGATGCGGCAGCATTACCCGTTATTCTATCAATCTCATATTTTACACACATTATTTTTTCGTGCATTGACACAATTCTAGGGGGTGTCCCGAACAAAAATTCGATGGTCGAAAAATAAGGTCCACCCTACTGTAGATATGGGCAGGCTGAGACAAAGAAATTTCGACATAAAATTTTTGACAAGAGTAGATTAGAGCGAACCAAGTTTTCATTCCTCTTCTAAATTGTTGGATACCTAGCTGCTAGGAAAAAACCTTATTTGTTAAAAATATTCGGCAAACGAACGGCGAAGAGAAACATGTGTTTTTCAACTGAAACATCTTGAAGCTACGCAAATATGATATTTATTGGTTTGTTAGTGCAGCCGTTAGAATACAATGGAAAAAGGTTGACAATTCACTTTACAGGTACGTAGAAACAGCGGACATTTATGACAGGGACGACTGAACGTCCTATTAGTTATATTTCTCGGATATAGCATTTTTTCGCAGCTCTAGTCGGGACCCACGCAAATTACTTTACAGCAAACACGTGTTGCCCGGAAAAAAGGCCGACTTCCATATCGATAGTAATGACCTCTCACAAACCTCTCCACAGAGAACAGCCCCGGGAGCGGTACATAAACAAATCGAGCCTATCGTTGAGTCTGCCTACCCCCACAGCCGCGCGCCCGAAGTCCCAATGTTTTGACTTCGACGTTGACCGGTCCATAGTATGTGTGGCCGCTGTAGCCAATATTTCGACACAGCGGAAAATGAGTGTGAAACGAGGCCAGCCTCCTCCACTCTTCATCCAATCGGACGTGCATTCGTATCCAGACGCGTCACCGTAGTCCTGCCTGGAAAGCTTTTTCTCAGGTTCGAATCAATACAATGTTACCACTTCGGACCCATGCGAGATGGCGCCCCGCCACCACCTACAATCGCGTAGTTGGGGGTGATAAAGGTGTTATAGCTTACAAGGGAAATGGACCCCAAGTGTCCTTCTTCGATTTTAATAATTTTTTATGAGACGATGACGATGATATATGAATCCCTAATTATGTACGCAAAATATTGGGTGTAGTTACTCAATAGTTTTAAAGATATAAACAATTAATCTTTCATACCTTACAAAAGTTAAAATCTATCTACATACATATGTATTGCAATCTATGTATTGTTATGGTTGTTGAGTTGGTACATTATAATTTAGTATAAGGGAGTTCCTTCCAACACGTATTGGCCACATGTTTTCCGTCGTGTTTTCGTCGGACGGTGGTCATAAAGTAATTTATGCTCGTCAAAGAAACTAATTTTTACGCTAAGCTCATTTTTAGAGCAGACTAGTGCCTATAGACCGTAGCTGTCATAAAATTTATAGACCTAAGCTAACGGACGAACGCCACAACACTTCTACCTTAATTATTGCCACCTTACACCATACCTTGCCGAGGGGAAAGCCTTAGCAGAATAACAATACAGTAGTCCATCAGTTGAGAGAGAGAGAGAGAGAGAGAGAGAGAGAGGGAGATAAATTTTATACGCCGAATGTTTTCACACTACAAACTCCCAAAAACTCATTTCCATCTATTTGTAAAAGCACCAGTTCTTAAGATAGTGCACGAAAAACCAAAGCACATTGCACTGTGGATGATATTAACCTGCACTTTGAAAAAGTGCGATATATTTTTCTGTATTTCTTTGATATATTATACTTGTTTGCTGTCTATGCGGCGTATTTTCTATTTCTCGTCCTCGTTCGTAATGCGTAACGCTATATTTAATTACAAAGTATTTTATAATTGTACTCCAATTGCAATTACGAATTACATTGTAATTTAATTGAATGAAGATATGAATTATATTACGATGTAATTCAATTACTTTGTAATTATAATTCCTGGAGTGATTCAATAGTAATTCTGCACAACTGTGCGTACAGGGCAGTGTATAGGACTACTTTGTTAGACATAAACAAATTGAAAATGTTTTCTCACAACGTGAAAGGTGCAATTTTAGGACAAACGCTGTCGACCCTTATTTCAGAATGTCTACAGAATATTCAGCAATTTTAATGGACCCGCGAAATAACAAACAATTCAAACTAAATTGTTTCACATCGCATGTGTGCCGTATGAAATGTTTACATGGTGCGTACAGTTGCCTAGTATCGTAGTGGGCGAAATTACACTATTGGTTTCTCTAAAATGAACATGTTATTATTTACCGGGGTAACTGAAATAATTTTGCTTGTACATCGAAAACACATGCAGCTAAGTATGTAGTCATTGGGCTACGGGATTGACAAGTTAGCTGAATGATGGCAACAAGTTGTTAAAAATAATGAAAAAGAACGGTATTTTACAGAGCAAGAATCGTAGAATACGATCATATATTTAAACATTTTTTCACACTAGATCGGGTGGAAAAATTTGCGGAACAAATATATGTCTCTAATATATTGTCCAGTAATTGTTTTAAAAATCATTACTTAAGAAGAATTCACCAAGTGGCAGAGCTACCGATAGTTTACCTAAGCAGCCCGTAGAAACCTTTTTTTGTGCCACGCACAGCAGGCAGCTGCACCCCCGTCGAGAGAAACGCCGGACCGGCACGAAAGAAGATTTCGGTGAGAAATGCCGGCCGGCAGTCTCGATGCCGGGCTCCCTATCCTTAAGCATTGGTTGCCGGACGGCACAGTGCCGTGCCTGGCTAGTATGGTTCGACCCTAAGGGTCAAACCATACTAGCCAGGCCCGGCACTGTGCCGTCCGGCAACCAATGCTTAAGGATAGGGAGCCCGGCATCGAGACTGCCGGCCGGCATTTCTCACCAAAATTTTCTTTTGCGCCGGCCCGGTGTTTTCTCTCGACGGCCCGGCATTTCTCTCGACGGGGGTGCGGCTGCCTGCTGTGCGTGGCACAAAAAAGGTTTCTACGGGCTGCTTAGGTAAACTTTCGGTAGCTCTGCCACTTGGTGAATTCTTCTTAAGTAATTATTTTTAAAACAATTACTGGATAATATATTAGAGACATATATTTGTTCTGAAAATTTTCCACCGGATCTAGTGTGAAAAAATGTTTAAATATATGATCGTATTCTACGATTCTTTTTCATTATTTGTAACATCTTGTTGTCATCATTCAGCTAACCTGTCAATCCCATAGCCCAATGACTAATTAGCAGCATCTGTTTTCGATGTACAAGCAAAATTATTTCAGTTACACCGGTAAATAAATTCGATTATGAAATTTTCGGCTCTCCCCCCTAATATTGTTCCTTCTCATGAAAAAATGGTATATTCAAAGTTTTAGAGCAATCGGATGTCGGGAAGTCTTGCCTTATCGAGCGCAAAGTTTTGAACGCGCTAAATGTGAAGCGTATACTGAAAATTGAAGTTAAAATTTTATACCTCCAAAAATATCATAATTCCTTACATGCATTCAAGAACAGGTATACTTTGTACAATACATGTCAAATTTTACGTATTTGATTGAAAATACCAATTCTTTTAATTGTATTCTTATACTAACTTAAAAAGTAGAGAAATTAACATTCGACATGAATATGTTATATTTAATCAGAGCATAATATTTTTAATCGGATGTGGTGAATATTACACGATACATGTAAAGGCGAAGAAAAGAAACTAAGAGGTGTCGAGGTATTGAGTTTAAATACTTTTTAATATATACAAGGCAACAAATACAAGTAAAGACATTTTACAGAAATTTCATTAATGTAGTCCTTTTTGCGTCTGGCTAGTGCTTTCTATAGTCTAACACAGTTTGCATTATAAATTGTTTTTCTTTTTGCACTTGAAGGCATGTAAAGAATTATGATATTTTTGGAGGTATAAAATATTTAATTTGAATTTTCAGAATACGCTTCACATTTAGCGCGTTCTGAACTCCATTTCAAAACTTCGTGCTCGATGAGGCACGACTTTCCGACATCCGATTGCTCTAAAACTTTGAATATATCATTTTTTCATGAAAAGGAACAATATCGGGGGAGGGGGCGGGTGCCGAAAATTTCATGGTCGAAAAATAAGGACCACCCTAGTGTTCACACTATTCCTAGCCACATATTTCATACCAATGTGATTGCTAGTATTTCAAAACGCTTATTTCATTTCCTACCTTGCATGATCTTGAGGTCGCTGTACAGTATGTGGATTAATTTGACTAGACATACGCACTAATGTGACATAACAACTAATAAAGCATTCTACTTTTAAAAAAATTAAAGGTCACATTCATATCTAACAAAATATCATAAACACGAAGAGTTACATATACCATTGCGTTGCATATAAAAAACGAATTGTTTCCTCGTACACAATTTGTCAGATAATATTCTTCTTTTTGCTTCCATAGTAATAAATAAATTGTTATTTTTTTGTTATAACGTTTCAATTCCTTAACAACGTATGCCCCACCTATTGTCACAACGAACTTCGAAAAGTTCACTTTTTAGACAAATACAGCATGTTATATTCTGCATATGCTAGAATGCCGGTCTGTTCCGGAACTGGCAGATTGCTCGAGGAGCAACCTCACCGGCTGTCGGTCCGGCTATCTCCTGATGCGTAGAGGGGAGTAAAAAGTTACCGGTACCCCCTGCGGTTAGGGTAGCAAGCGACAAGGTCTCCGGCAAGAACCCTTTGTGCTAGCCTCTCGAATCGCCGTCCGGAACTCACAGAGAGCTCTGGAAGATGCGAGAAACGTCGCCGGGCGGCGCCGGCCGGCGCTTTGCCGGACCGTGCCGTGCCTGGCTAGTATGGTTCGACCCTAAGGCGTCCCCTACTTAAGGATGCGTCTGACCCCCGTGGGAACTTTTTGGCGTACTTAGCGACATTGCGGCGAAACCTGAAAGCTCCTCGACAAGGATAGATTCTCCTTCTCTCTCCTGTAGGGCTGCAACAGAGACTGACATGCGTCGCTCGCTGGAGAGACAAAGACAGAGATTACGAAGCTGTTTTGTTTTCCGATGCGCCTACTACAAAAGCATTCAGCGAGGAAGCAATATTTTTTGATGCTCTTTGTGTAGAAATGTTCTCCGAATTATTTCGCGTCGCCGTACAGAGCCCTTTTTTGCAATTTGTCTCCTGAATCTTTATAAACAATAATTTTGTATGTTTTTTATAGAAAATTTTTTTTTCTGTACACTTTTTCCAAAAAAGGGCTCTGTACGGCGACGCGAAATAATTCGGAGAACATTTCTACACAAAGAGCATCAAAAAATATTGCTTCCTCGCTGAATGCTTTTGTAGTAGGCGCATCGGAAAACAAAACAGCTTCGTAATCTCCGTCTTTGTCTCTCCTGCGAGCGCATGACATATCTCCCTCTCCGTCACAGCCGAACATGAGAGACGAGGATCTCTCTATCCTTCTCCTACTTCGTTCGTTGTTCACTTATATGCAATAGAGGCGCCACTTTACCTCCTGTAGTTCACCTTTATGCCATAGGCGTCACTACTGTACATTAGACGCGCCCTTAAAGGTGGATTTATACATGACCGTCCGGCAGCGGACGGCGTTTTTGGGCATTTATACATTTCCGTCAGGTTTCTCAGGCAACTTGAGAAGGTTTCGAGACGCTCGACAAAGGCTCAGAGCCGAAGATTGTGTAATTTACAACCCTAACCCCAGGGGTTCCATGAACCGTTTACTCCCCTCTACACCTCAGGAGCAGCCTATGGTCCGAGTCTCCGGCAATCCGGAAGGATTCACCTAAGAGGATATCTATCCGGAAACCTGACGACACGAAGGCAGAATATAACATTTATTTAAAAAGTTATTAACTAGAAATTATCAGAGTTCGCTAATTGGTGGAAAATACGATATTAAGGAATTTTTAAACGTTATAACGAAAAACAATAACAATTTATTGTATCATGATAACGAAAAAAAGAATATCATCTGACAAAGTGTACCGTAAAAAACAATTTGTCAAACAACTCCGATGGAGGTTCTGCACGTTTTGGTTTGTTCAGTACGTTAAAGTAATTTTAAACAAATTACAGTGTCTTAATATTTCGAGGAAAACTATTTTGTGAGCATTTTTTTTTATTTGCCTTTTTTAGCTTTTTTTCTATGTATGTTTACCTATTACCCCGAGATGAATGGGCCAATCAGGACGAAACCTTCTGCATTCTTTTGTAAGGTATGTCTCCCGATTGTCCCCTTGAGAGAAAACAAATTTTGCATTTTTTCATCCTTTGCTGTTTTTATTGCAAATAGAACGCATTCAGAAGAGTAAATTTCCTTTTTCTGGGAAATGTAACTTTCCCTCAGTCTTATAACATTACAGAAAGACTAACTGATCTTCCCAGGAGGGGTGGGAGAGGGTGGCGGCGACGCGGTAGAGGGCAGGTTAAAATTAAGAAATATAATATATTTCGTTAAATAATAATAAAAATTATATGTGCTATATGGTCGTTTTTGGTTTATTAACCGACTCAATTTGATCAGTATATTGTTTATTTGTATATTTCCTAAGCAATAAGAAAGAAAAACCATCCTACGGTGTTCTACAAATTCTGCTCGTTCCACGCTAGTCAAAAATTTTATGTCGAAATTTCTTAATCCCTTAATTTCTTAATAATTAAACAAACTGTGGAAAGATTCAGCTCGGTCGGGTAACAGGAAAATGTGCCCCAAACGAATCTAAAATTGAGATAATTAATTTAATAATACACACCAACTGTTAAATTTATTAAAATATTAAATACAATACAATATTTTCGGAGGCAGCGGAAAAATCTTCTACATGCTTTTACATATTAATGTATCTTCCCTTCCCATCAACTAACTCCACCATACTCCAATCAAATCATGATCAGCAACATCTGTCAATTGGAAAATTTTGAACTTTGTGCTGTCTCCGAAAAGATTGTATCGTATTTAATATGGTATTTAATTTTTTTTTTATCAATTTTATTAAGATAGGATGAGAGCCGATTTCCCGCTCAATAGTAATGACCTGTCATAAAGCTCTCGATGCAGGGCAGCCCCCGGGAACGGCACCTAAACAAATCGCGCCTATCATGAGGTCTGTCCATCCCCTCAACAGCCGCGCGCCCGTAGTCTCAAGGTTTTCAGTTCGACGTTGCACACTACATTGTATGCATGGCCGCTGTAGCCAATATATTTCGATAGCAGCCGAAAATGCGTGTGAGACGAGGCCTGCCTCCTCCACTCTCACCCAATCGGCCACGCATCCGATCATAGACACGTCACCGTTGTCCTGCTTAGAAACCTCCTTCTCAGGCTCGCATCAATACAATTTCATTAGTTGGGGCCCACGTGAGATGGCGTCTTGCAACCCCCCACAACCGCGTAGTAGGGGGCGGCAACGGTTCAACATCTTTGGCCTTAGCCTACTGCTGCTCAGCTATCGCTCACACGGGGCAGCCGTGTAAACAAATCGGTGGGCAACACACCACGCCTTTTCAGGCAACGTTGCAATATATGTATTACTATGGATTCTGAGTTGATACATTATAATCTAGTATGAGGAAGTCCCTTCCAACACGTGCTGACCACGCGTTTCCTTCATGTTTTCGTCGGACGGTGGTCATAAAGCAATTCATGTTCGTCGAAGGAACTTATTTTCACAACAGCCTCATTTTTAGAGTAGCCCAGCACCCGTCCTCACCTGTCATAAAATTTATGGGCTCAAGGTTTAAGGTAACGAACGAACGGTACAACGCCTTCTACCTGCATTACTACCATGTGCGCCAAAATAGGGAAACCAAGGAAATTTGTAAGCAGTGTAATAATACAGGAATTTAATATTTTTTATGTTCTAATAGTTATTTTACATTATTATTTAAGAAGAATCCACACCAAATGGCAAGTAAACGTTAACACCGTTTCGATATTGTTGCTATAACAAAAGCTGATTTGTGTAGGAGTAAGTATTTCGTCACTCAGTGGCAATTTACGTATCGTAAGTTGAGTACGAAAACTATATGATGAGCATCTTTTTCAATAAAAACAGGTTTTGAAAATATCTCGAGAACTAATAATTTTGTCGTACATAATAAGGACATTGCGTAATTAATGTTCTTATAATATAAATGTATGCCAATTAAGTGGCAAACACGAATTCGAAGTAAATTAAAAGTTCATATTTAAAAAAGAATATTCTATTCCTGATATTACATAAAGATTCATTTTATGTTAAGAAAAAAATGTTTCTTTCATAATATGAAATAAATATTATCTGTATATTAGGAAAAAATTTTCTATTTCCAATATGAAATAAAGATTCATTCAATATTTAGAAAGAAATATTAGCCTCGTAACATGAAATAAATATTCCATGCATATTTAAAAAAACTATATTTGTTACTCAATATAAAATAAATACTACATGGGTATTTAAATATTAAAAAGAGATTAAATCTATTTTTAATATTATATGAATGTGTATGCAATATTTTGTGCTACTAGGGGAAATATTCTAGGTCAGAAGAAATGTTTGATTTTCGAGTTAAAGTAGCTCCGAGTGCAAAAAGGGTTAATCCACTGCTGTTCCCTATCGCTTGTATGGGGCAGTGTATTGGACATAAACAAATTGAAAATGTTTTTCACTTTGTGGAAGGTGTAATTTTAGGATAAACGCCGTTGACTCTTATTTGAGAATATTTAAAGAATATTCAGCAATTTCATGGACCTGAAATAAGAAACAATTGAAACCTAACCTTTATAGTTTATATAGAATATTTTGTTTGTACATCGAAGACACATGATGCTAATTAGCCGGTGGGATACGGGAATTGACAGGTCATCAAAAAGATGGCGACAAGTTGTTACAAATTGTGAAAAAAACAGAATTTCCAAAAGGAAGAATCGTAGAATACGACCATATTTTTAAAAAATTTTTTCACACTTGAAAGGATGAAAAAATTTGTGGAACAAAGACATGTCTAATATTTTTCTAATAATTATTTGAAATCATTATTTATAAGAAGTATTCACCAAGTGGCAGAAACGTTTCTCATCTACATGATCTTGTAAAGAGAGCTACCGATAGTTTAGCTGAGGGGTCGTGGGGGTGCCCATAGACACCTTTTTTTCTGCCACGCACCGCAGGGAGCCGTCAACCCACCAGTGAGATGGCCCAACCGGCTAGACGGAAAAATATTGTGAGAAATGCCGGTCCGGTTACCGGTTGTGAACGGTCCCATCTAAACCTATGTATTTATATTTTGCCGGAACTCCGGATCGACCTTAAGGTCGATTTATACATGACCGTCCGGCAGCGGACGGCGTTTTTGGGCATTTATACATTTCCGTCAGGTTTCTCAGGCAACTTGACAAGGTTTCGAGACGCTCGACAAAGGCTCAGAGCCGAAGATTGTGTAATTTACAACCCTAACCCCAGGGGTTCCATGAACCGTTTACTCCCCTCTACACCTCAGGAGCAGCCTATGGTCCGAGTCTCCGGCAATCCGGAAGGATTCACCTAGAGGATATCTGTCCGGAAACCGGACGACACGAAGGCAGAATATAACATTTATTTAAAAAGCTATTAACTAGAAATTATCAGAGTTCGTCGTGCTAATTGGTGGAAAATACGATATTGAGGAATTTTTAAACGTTATAACGAAAAACAATAACAATTTATTGTATCATGATAACGAAAAAAAGAATATCATCTGACAAAGTGTACCGTAAAAAACAATTTGTCAAACGACATGCAATATTTTGTGCTACTAGGGGAAATATTCTAGGTCAGAAGAAATGTTTGATTTTCGAGTTAAAGTAGCTCCGAGTGCAAAAAGGGTTAATCCACTGCTGTTCCCTATCGCTTGTATGGGGCAGTGTATTGGACATAAACAAATTGAAAATGTTTTTCACTTTGTGAAAGGTGTAATTTTAGGATAAACGCCATCGACTCTTATTTGAGAATATTTAAAGAATATTCAGCAATTTCATGGACCTGAAATAAGAAACAATTCAAACCTAACCTTTATAGTTTATATAGCATATTTTGTTTGTACATCGAAGACACATGATGCTAATTAGCCAGTGGGATACGGGAATTGACAGGTCATCAGAAAGATGGCGACAAGTTGTTACAAATTGTGAAAAAAAAAACAGAATTTCCAAAAGGAAGAATCGTAGAATACGACCATATTTTTAAAAAATGTTTTCACACTTGAAAGGATGAAAAAATTTGTGGAACAAAGACATGTCTAATATTTTTCTAATAATTATTTGAAATCATTATTTATAAGAAGTATTCACCAAGTGGCAGAAACGTTTCTCATTTACATGATCTTGTAAAGAGAGCTACCGATAGTTTAGCTGAGGAGTCGTGGGGGTGCCCATGGACACCTTTTTTTCTGCCACGCACCGCAGGGAGCCGTCAACCCACCAGTGAGATATGGCCCAACCGGCTAGACGGAAAAATATTGTGAGAAATGCCGGTCCGGTTACCGGTTGTGAACGGTCCCATCTAAACCTATGTATTTATATTTTGCCGGAACTCCGGACCGGTCATGTATAAATCGACCTTTAATTCGGTTTTTCGCCCACCAATCACTGTCGCTCGCGGTGTCGTACGCGCGGAGGGCCGGCACTCGACAAGAAGGGCCCCGGATCTTGCCGATTTCCCGATTTCCATAACGGCGGACGCGCTTCCACCGGGAATGTCTTGAGACATTCCAGAACCGCTCGAGCCGCTCCTGCAGGGACCGATAATGTTGCGGGACGAGACGTCGACGGGAGGATTCTTCGATGTTCTCTTCGTGGTCCCTTAGTCCCTCGTCGGCGTCTCCAAGTTGTTCAGCCTGGGCTCGAGGTTCCTTTCCAATTCCTCTGCAGAGGGTGTTATTTTGGTCCGGCGTTCCGAGTGGGCTTTTGAGACGGCAGCTTGGAATCTTCTTTTTCCGGCGATTGGTTACGTCGGGGCTCCCTGAGCACACGCTACGTCCCTGTAATCTTTCCGTCTCGCCAATCGGCACGACGTTCACAAATCTACAGTATCGGAACTTAGTTCTTACGACGTCCCAGAGAGAGCGCTTATAGCTAACGATTTCCTACTTAATCTGCTAGAGGGTGGTCCGGTCCTCGCGATTTAACTTTCGGGTTTCCTTCTAATAAGGAATCGAGACGTGGTTATTTTGCCACGTCACATAGTTTAAAGAAAAGACCGTCCAGCCTGACTGTGTCGAAGGCCTTTTCCAGGTCTATGAATAGGACCCCTATGCAGTCGCCAGCGTTTCTGGCCCAGCAGATTTCGGCGGAGAATTTTGAGATCGCGTGGACTGTGGAGTGTCTTCTTTTGAAACCAAATTGTGTTTCAGGAATAATATTGTTTTCTGTGCTGTATGATTCTAATGCTATGTTTATTACTACTTTGAAAACTTTACTAATGTTTGGTAACAGGCTTATTGGGCGAAACTGGCGGGGTCGCTGCTGTTTTTTTCTTTCTGTTTTAATGCTATGAGTTTCGCAGTTTTCCAAGCCGTCGGAAAATAGGATCTATTGAGACAATTGTTAAATACGATAGCGTAATTTCGTCTATAGAGCGGGGGCAGGTGTTTATGGATGATGTTGGGTATCTTGTCGAAACTGGAAGATTTCTTATTATTTAAGTGTTTGAGTATATAGTCTAGATCATCTGCTGAAGTGAAATAGTTCGACCCACCGAGCCACTGCCCCTTACGGGAATCTATATATATATAAAAATGGATGTTTGTATATATATTGGGTCGTTCAGAAAGTTCCCGCGGATTTTTAGCTTAAATAAAAATTCGAAAAAAATGGTACTTATAATTAAGTTTATTCAATGACATATGTTCCATTTTGTTCGATGATCTTTTGCCATCTTTTGGTAAGTTTCATAATTCCCCTCTCATAAAACGTTCTCGGTTTCTCGTCGAAAAACTTCTGCAGGTACTTTTTGCAGTCCTCCAAAGAATTAAAATTTTTTCCGTCAAGCGAATTTTGCAAGGAGCGGAAAAGATGGTAGTCCGAAGGTGCTATATCAGGACTATATGGAGGGTGCGGTAAGACATCCCAGCCAAACTCCAACAACTTTTGTCGGGTAGCTAAAGACACATGTGGTCTAGCGTTGTCTTGGTGAAAGACCACACCTTTGCGATTCGCTAGTGCTGGGCGCTTCTTCTCAATTTCTTTCTTTAAATTCTCCAGCTGATTACAATATTTATCGGAATTGATGGTTTGATTGTGCGGTAGCAACTCGTAACACACAATTCCCTGCAAATCCCACCAGCAACAGAGCATCACTTTCTTAGCATGGATGTCAGCCTTTGGAGTGGTTGTTGGCGGCTCACTCGAATGATCCCATGATCGTTTTCGCTCAACATTACTGTAAAAGATCCACTTCTCATCGCCCGTTATTATACGCTTCAAGAATGGATCGTTTTCATTGCGTTTAAGCAACAAATCGCAAGTTGAAATACGGTCCATTAAATTTTTCTCCGTCAATTTGTGCGGTACCCAAACATCGAGGCGGCTAACGAAGCCAAGCCGCACCAAATGCGATTGAATGGTCGAATTTGATACTTTGAGACACTCTGCCATTTCACGAGTGGTAATTCGATGATCATTGGCATCGTTTCTGTTAGTTATGAATCTTAAATATATAATATTAAATGTAATAACTTGTAATAACCAAAAAGTAATTATATATTATGACAGAATGATACATCAAAGCGATCTGAACAACGATAAAACAAAACTGAAGAATAATATATGAAGAACATAATACAAGTATTCATGGCCTACGCTGTGTTAACATAATTTATATCTAAATACGCATTGATTATACTCAACACTCCTCCTATCAGTGCGCTGGTTAGATATAAAACACACTTAGCATAGTACAGAATACACATTCACAAAATTCACATTCAACATATACACTTATACAACCTAGATTTAACATGTTTAACATGTTTACACATACAATATTTAACCACAATATTTAACGATATTTAACTTAGATTCAACATATTCATACATTGGTTATGTTTACATTTCATTAGAGCTTTTGTTAAAATATCCGCTTTCATTAATTCGCTTTGAAGATATTCTACTTTTAATTCGCCATTTTTAGTTGCTTCGCGTGAAAAATGATATTTTATCGCAATGTGTTTACTTTTACCATGAAAAACACAATTTTTGTTTAACTGTATGGCGCTCTGATTGTCACAATAAAGTATTGTTGGACTATTTATTAAATCAACATAACCCATGTGTTTTAGTAAACGTCGTAAGAATATTACTTCCTTGGCTGCTTCTGACATTGCCATATATTCGGCTTCCATCGTGGATAATGCTACTGATTTTTGTTTTCGAGATTCCCATGTAATAGGACCGTTTGCTAATGTAAATACGTAACCTGTACATGATCTCCTATCATCTACGTCTCCAGCCCAGTCGGAATCTACGTATCCTGTCAATAAATTATCATCGCATACATACCTTAAACCATAATTTGATGTTCCCTTCAAATATCGTAAAACTCTTTTTGCTAATTTCCAATGTGTTAATCCCGGGTCTGTACAAAAACGACTAAGTGCACTTACAACAAACGCTAGATCTGGACGCGTCGCATTTGACAAATAAATTAACGCTCCTACAAGTTCTCTGTAAGGTACATTTATCATTTCGTTTCGTTCTGCTTCATTTTTGGGACTATCTTCTTTAGATAACACAACATTAGATTCTATTGGCGTTGAAATAGGTTTACAATCCGACATATTAAATTTGTTGAGTAATTCTATGATATATTTGCTTTGTGTTATTTTTATACTCCCTGTTTCACCTTCTCGAGTAACTTTCATCCCAAGTATATCGCTTACCGGACCTAAATCTTTCATTTTAAAATTTTTCTTTAATTTTTCTTTAGTTCTCTGTAATTCTCTGAAGTCAGATGAAGCTATTAAAAGATCGTCAACATAAATAACTACAATTACAATATATTTTTCTTTTTCACTAGATACATAAACACAAGGATCTATTTCATTCTTTTGCAAACCTATTTTTGTTAAATACCCATCTAATTTAGTATACCAGGCCCGTCCTGCCTGTTTTAAACCGTACAAAGGTTTTCTTAACCTGCATATTTTATCCTTGCCTTGTATTTCGAACATTTCTGGCTGCTCCATATATATTTCATCTTGTAAATCTCCCTAAATGTAAGCAGCAATTACATCCATTTGATGTACAAACATCTTCTTCTGTACAGCAACAGCAAGAAGAGTACGTATATTTTCATATCTTGCTACTGGAGCGAATACTTCATCATAATCAATTCCTGCTTTTTGTTCAAAACCACGAGCAACCAATCGTGCTTTATATTTATTTATTGACCCGTCTTGACTTATTTTCAACTTAAAAACCCACTTGCTTGTTAAAACTTTCTTATCTGGTGATCTTTTCACTAAATCCCATGTTCCATTTTCGACTAATGTGTCATATTCAGTCTTCATCGCTGCTAGTCACAATTCCTTATCTTCCCTTTGTAATAAACTTTTTACATTTGCTGGTTCACACGCATAATTGCTTATTTCATTGTATAATTTCTTTGGTCTTCCTGGTTTTCCTGTAAATAATTTCTTCGGGCGTCCGGGTCCTCGTCGTTGTATTTGTTGATTTTGATTTTCCTCAATATTTTCTTGGTTTTGATTTTCTTCAATATTTTCTTCATCTTCATTTTCTTCTCTTAATTCGTTAGGATTTTTATTTTCTGATTCTAATAAATTTAAAGAAATTGGAACTTCCAATAATTCTCCAGTGTCTTCTAATTTTTCTGTTTCTATTTTTAGTACATCATTTTCAATAAATTGTACGTCACGACTTACAATTATTTTTCTTCTTTCATTATCCCAAAGCCTATACGCTTTGGATTCAGTAGAATATCCTACCATTACTAATATTTTTCCTTTAGCTTCGAATTTATTTCTTCTTATGCCCTTTTGAAGTGCAATTACTTTCGAACCAAATGTTCGCATAAAACCTAAAAATGGTTTTCGTTGATACCACATTTCGAACGGAGTTTTGTTATCTAGTGCTTTCGTTGGACACCGATTTCTAATGAAATTTGCCATGTTTATAGCTTCAGCCCAGAAATTAAGTGACAACTTCGATTGTAATAACATACAACGTGCCATTTCAACTAAAATTCTGTTTGCACGTTCCGCAACTCCATTCTGCTGTGGAGTGTGTGCTACTGTTAGTTGTCTCCGAATTCCTTCCGATTCCAACAATTCTGTAAAATCCTTTGAAAGATATTCTTTCGCATTATCTGTTCGCAATATTTTAATAGTTTTACCAGTTTCTGTTTTAACACGTTGTAAATATTTTTTAAATTCATTCAATATGTCTGAACGTTGTTTTATAAAAACTACTTCAGCATATCTCGTATGATCATCTATAAATGTTGCGAAATATTTTGCACCTCCGACTAATGAATGCATTGGGCCACATATATCTGAATGTATAATTTCCAATACCTTTTGTGCTCTGTTTTCGGATTTTGTGAATGAGGATTGATGTATTTTTCCCAAATGACATATATCGCAATTAAAATTGTCTTCGTTTATATTAATATGAAGACCCTTTGCCATTTCCTGTTCTTGCAATTTTCTTACATCTCGCAGATTTAAGTGTCCAAGTCTTTCATGCCACTTCTTGAGCGTATTTGGATTTTTTCTATTTGTTAAATATGCCTGTTCAACTTCATCGACTACATATAATTGGCTTCTCGCCTGGCAATCATAGCTAAAGATTTATCTGGACGCTTTATCTTCGCACAATCTTTATAAAAATGAACAGTGTAATTTTTATTAGTCATTTGCGATACTGATAATAAATTATTCCGAAAATCAGGTACTAGAACAGTTTCACTTAATTTAATATTATTTGTGACATTACCTGGAAGCTTCACATTTAGGTTTACTATACCTGATCCCGCTGATTCGACACATTGATCTGTTGCAGTAAATATCTTGCTCGTTTTTTCTCTTGTGATGTTATGAAATTTTTTAGATTCATAACACATATGTTTTGATGATCCACTATCCAGACACCACTTTGATGATACTTGAGGAACAGCATTCATAACTATTGCTGTTATTGCATCTTCCACCGCATGTTTTGCTGCAGTATTTGTATGTCTACCTATTGTTCTACAATTTATTGCAGTATTTGTATGTCTACCCATAGTTCTACAATTTATTGCTATATGACCAATCTTTCCACAATTGTAACATTTCCCGTCAAATTTCTGTGTTTTGTTATAATTATCTATTGTCGTATTTTTAAAATTTTTGCTTTTAAAATTACTATTATTTGTTTTTCGATAATCACGATAATATATCTTACCCTTTTCTTTCACGGATAATGCATTATTATTATTAATATTTTCGGGGTGACTGACCTGTTCACGAAGTCTCTCTTCTTGTTCTATCAGTTTCGCTTTTAATGACTCCACGGTTGGCAAGTCATCACGCGATTCAATTGCCA
This sequence comes from Lasioglossum villosulum, assembly GCA_963971365.1. Lineage (NCBI taxonomy): Eukaryota > Metazoa > Arthropoda > Insecta > Hymenoptera > Halictidae > Lasioglossum > Lasioglossum villosulum. The sequence goes on along the minus strand of OZ020495.1, from coordinate 25,964,625 downwards.
CGCAAAAACTTTCATATTCTGCCGGTAAAGAATTTAATAACATTACCGATTGTAAATCTTCTGGAATTTTTGTACCAGCCTCATTGAGTTGTTCGAGTTTTCGTTGAAATAAATGAACATATTCTGTCATCGATTTATTCGTTTCCTTCTTCATGCGATACAGCTGTTTGAATAACGTTGATTTCCTCATTGGCCCTTTCGATTCGTATAACTTTTGTAATTGATCCCATGCCGATTTAGATGTTTCTTCTTTTTTTATGTGATTTAGTTGATTTGTCGTAACACACAAAAAAAAATTAAAGCCAATGCTTTTCCGTCTTTGGTTACCCATTCCACTACATTTTCCGTGTTTTTTATAATTTGCCCACTTGTGTATCCCCACAATTCGTTGCAGATTAGTATGCTTCGCATCTGTACTTTCCACGACTCATAATTCGATTCATTTAATTTTTCAATATGATTTACATTACCAATTGAAGTCATTTTCCTTTTATTTTAAACTTTTCTTCACTCACTTATATTTCTTTTAATCTGGGCCCATAACCTGTTAGTTATGAATCTTAAATATATAATATTAAATGTAATAACTTGTAATAACCAAAAAGTAATTATATATTATGACAGAATGATACATCAAAGCGATCTGAACAACGATAAAACAAAACTGAAGAATAATATATGAAGAACATAATACAAGTATTCATGGCCTACGCTGTGTTAACATAATTTATATCTAAATACGCATTGATTATACTCAACAGTTTCCGTAAACGGCACATATCTTTTTTGCCACTTGAACGGCATTCTTGCCTTTTTTATAATAAAAATACATTAAGTGTCGATAATGCTCTCTTTTGTTTTCCATGTTCAGATTGTTGCCAAACGAAAACAATTGAAGCTATGATCATGGGTAATACATGAAAATGTGGGGAATATCTATAGCGGTGTGAAATATTCTTAGCAGCGCGAAATCGAGTATTCCTTGTAACGCTATATTCATAGCGGTTGGCGGCGCGAAATCAAATATTACTTGTATCGCTATTCACAACTGTCTTTGTTAATTAACAACAGTTGTCATGGCAAATGAACAGGAGAATGCTTCCTGGTGCCAAGCGGCAACTGTTGTTAATCATTCTTTTAACTCGACCTCGCGACGTGACAACACGTTTATATTTATCGTCCATTGCTCATGATTATATAATATTAATCATTTAAACAAATCATACTTTAAATCTTAATTATAAAGTTCTTAAAATTATTCTAAATAAACATCTATAGTATTCTTTCAATTTTGAGTTATTTGTTTAAATTCAATCCTCTCCTTCGACTACTACGAGTTCTGGCTGAAGTGGAACGGCCATAAGAAGAATCATTCATCATCAACGAGTATTTCCACATTGGTGACCCCGACGTGATCAGCGTCGCAAGGAGTCGGAGGACTAGGAGCGGCCAGGTCATTATCAGCGTGTTGGTCGCACGCCGGAGCAGAGCCAAGCGGTTTTAGCGTGCTGGACGCACTCAACAGTGGTATCAACTGCAGTCTACATTTCTCAGCGTGCTGGAAGCACACCTCATCAAAGCAGCGCGGTCATCCCCATGGACTCTGCAGCAGAATTGGTAGCGCGTCTGCGTTCCGAGCGCGACCACGCCAGGAATGAACTCGCACAGCAGCAACAACTACAGCAGCAACAACTACAGCAGCAACAGCTACAGCAGCAAGGTCAGGCACGCGTCGACCATTATCGGGTTCCCAAAATTCCTCCGTTCTTTAAGCTGGACCCGGCAACGTGGTTCCAGCAAGTTGAAGCAACTTTTCGATGTTCGCGGATTACAAGCGAGCGTACAATGGCCGACACCGTCATTGCCGGTCTCGATCCGGAAGTCGCGACCGTTATTTGCGACCTCATGCGTGATCCTAACTTGGCGGAACCGTATACTCGTATTAAGGAACGTGTCATCGCAACTTTTGCGTCTTCGGAGGAGGCGAAATTACGCAAGATTCTAGGCGGTAATCTCGCGATGGACGGAAAGCCGTCCAAACTTTTAGCAACTATGAGGAATCAGGCGGGCAAGTTAATTAATGACGCCGTTTTAAAAACCGTTTTTCTTGAATACCTTCCTTCCCAGTGTCGCGGTATTCTCGCTGCATCTAAATTAGACGATCTTCAAGACCTCGCTGTACTCGCCGACGCGGTTGTAGAATCAACGGGCATGGACAAATCTATCGCGGCAGTTTCGGGGGCAGGCGCGACCCGCTCCACCTCGCAAACGAGGTTAAATCGATTGGAAAAGGACATAGCTGCATTGACGGCTATGATCAGTCAGCGGTTTTCAATGCACTCTCCACGCACGCGTTCGCGTTCTAATTCGCGAAAGCCTTCTGCCCATTTCCGCTCCTCTAGCAAACGCCGGCCAGATTTATGTTGGTGGCATAATCGTTTCGGCGCTAAAGCGCGCAATTGCGCTCAACCATGTTCATGGAAAAGGTCTGACTCAGGGTCGGAAAACTAACGAGACCTTCCGTGTCTGAGGCGCCCGGCGTAGGTCTATCAAATTCCAAACGCCTTCATGTTCGCGACCGCAATTCCGGTTTAGATTTTCTGGTCGACACCGGTGCCGACATTTCGTTGTTGCCGCGATCCAACAAATTTCGCGGAAAACTGGCTAATTTAAAATTGAGCGCCGCTAACGATACTGTCATTCACACGTACGGTGAATCACGTCTCACCCTCGACATTGGGATTCGCCGTCCTATCGTTTGGAACTTCTGTGTAGCGGACGTTCCCTATCCTATCATGGGGGCTGATATCTTATCTAAATACGGGTTGATTGTCGATTTAGGCCAGCAGTCGTTGAGCGATTCTCAAACTGGTATCAAGGCCGGTGTATTTTCACGCGCTGCATCCAGTTTTTCTGCTCACATGATCAAGCCGAAGGAGAAGTACGCACACATTCTGGCGCGATTCCCTTCCGTCATTGGACTGCAACAGTCGGTTCCCCTTAAAGACCGTGGCGTGTTTCATCACATAGTCACCACCGGACCTCCCGTAGCTGAACGTCCGCGGCGTCTAGCGCCGGATAAATTAAAGGCCGCCAAGGCCGAATTTCGTAGACTGGTAGAATCGGGTTTATGCAGACCATCCAGTAGTCCTTGGGCTAGCCCTATTCACCTGGTTAAAAAGAAAGACGGGGATTGGCGAGTCTGCGGCGACTATCGCAGACTCAACCATGTCACTGTTCCTGATCGCTACCCCGTTCCGCACTTACACGATTTTCCAACAGTGCTGTTCAATAAATGCATCTTTTCAGCCCTCGACTTACTCAAGGCTTATCATCAGATACCCGTCGCGCCTGAAGATATACCTAAAACAGCTGTTATCACCCCCTTTGGTCTTTTCGAATATTGTGCTATGACTTTTGGTTTTCGTAACGCTGGTCAAACTTTTCAGCGATACATAAATCGCGCTCTTGGCGATTTGGACTTCGTTTTTGCATATGTAGATGATATCCTCATTGCATCCTCTTCAGCCAAGGAGCATGAGGAACACATTACCATTGTACTTCAGAGATTGCAGCAATTTCACTTGCGTCTTAATTTGGACAAATGCAAGTGGGGCGTTTCTGAGATCACCTTCCTCGGTCATTCTATAAACAAGGATGGGTTCAAACCCACCTCCGACAAGGTAGAAGCAGTACGAAATTTTCCAAAACCTCAAACCATCGAGGATTTGAGAAAATTTTTGGGAATGATCAATTTCTACAGACGGTGCATTCCTCACGCAGCTTCAACTCAGGCACCCTTGAATGCTTATTTACATGAGTCCCGTAAACGCGACAAACGGACAATCGCCTGGACTTCCGAAGCAGAAACCGCATTTGAAAAGTGTAAGGAAGATTTAGCTAGTGCAACTCTCATGGCACACCCCTGTCCCTCTGCAGAAATTCGCCTTGTTACGGATGCATCAGACTTTGCCATGGGCGCTGTCATCGAACAATCAATCGATGGCCAATGGAACCCACTCGCTTTCTTTTCACGTAAATTTTCGCCTGCACAGATCAAATACAGTACATACGATCGCGAGCTGACTGCGGTTTTCGAGGCCGTTAAACATTTTCGGCATTTCCTTGAAGGGCGCGAATTTAAGATCTATTCAGATCACAAACCCTTAATCTACGCGTTCACGCAAAAATCTGATCATGCATCCCCGCGGCAAATTCGACAATTATCTTTTATTGCACAATTTTCAACAGAAATTCACTTTCTTGCGGGCCACGACAACCTCGTTGCAGATCCTCTCTCGCGTATTCAGGCCATCCGTTTTCCAACTCAGTTCGACTTAAAAGAGCTGGGAGTTGAACAAGCGAATGATTCTGAGCTTGTGCAGATTCGCAATTCCTCGAACCCACCGCTCGAACTGAAGAAGTTCACCTGGGGTCCAGACAATACTGAAATTTTTTGCGAATTGTCAGGCGAATCTATGCGACCCTACATTCCAGCATCGCTCCGCGATAAAGTATTTCAGTTGTTCCATTCTCCATCCCATTCTGGTGTTAAGGTAACTGACCGTATCATTCGTCAGAAATATGTATGGCCCAACATGCATCGGGACATTGCCCGCGCATGTAAAAATTGCATTGATTGTCAACAATCGAAAGTTTCGCGCCACGTCAAGATGGTTCCCAAACAATTCACTGCACCTGACGGTCGTTTCACTCATGTCCACCTGGATCTGATTGGTCCCCTTCCGCGTAGTGAGGATTTTCAGTTCTGTCTCACTATGGTCGACAGATTCTCCCGTTGGCCGGAAGCGATTCCGATTAAGGAAGCTTCTGCGCCAACTGTAGCAAGGGCATTTTATGATAATTGGATAGCTCGATATGGCACTCCTGAAATAATCACGACTGATCAGGGCGCGCAATTTGAATCTGAACTTTTCAATGCACTCCTCTCTCTGTGTGGATGCAAACGCATCCGCACCACTCCCTATCACCCCGCTTCTAATGGATTGATAGAAAGATGGCACAGAGATCTCAAAGCAGCCATCATGTGTCATTCTGGTGAATGGTCTCGCACACTTTCCACCGTACTCCTCGGATTACGCACCAGAATACGTCTGGACACCAACGCGAGCCCGGCAGATTTTGTTTTCGGAACAGCACTCAGAGTTCCTGGCGAATTTTTCTTGTTCGGTGATTTTTCACCTAACCCTCAGTATTTTCTCGAAGAGTTCCGAGAATTTATGAGGGAAGTGCGCCCTGTTCCTGTAGCGCACAAAGCGAAACGCAAACCATTCGTTTTTAAAGACCTCGCTATTTGTTCTCACGTGTTCCTCTTGACCAAAGCCGTTAAGAAACCACTAGAACGTCCCTACACAGGTCCGTATAAAGTTATTAAACGTGTAAACGATCGTGTGTTCATGATCGACGTCAGCGGCGTTCATTATAGCGTACCGATTGAGCGACTCAAACCTGCTTATTTTGCTACCTCTGATGTTTGCGAGGACATCGAGAGTAATGCTGAAGAGCCCGACGCTCAACAAAGTTTAAAAACATACGCGCGAAAACGCGTTCGATTTCAGAAAAACGTTCCCACAGCGGTGGTTTAGCATCAACTTAGTCATAAGTTTTAGTTTTTAAGCAATTTTTTACAAACTGTATATTTTCTTATTCTAAGAAAAATTTTGTACTTGTTAGATTTAAGCCTAGTTTAAACACATTTATTCGCCTTGTGCTGTTTTCGCAGTACCGCTGCAATTTCGATTCATTCCGTTCCTTCATTTGGGAGGGAGTAATGTGGGGAATATCTATAGCGGTGTGAAATATTCTTAGCAGCGCGAAATCGAGTATTCCTTGTAACGCTATATTCATAGCGGTTGGCGGCGCGAAATCAAATATTACTTGTATCGCTATTCACAACTGTCTTTGTTAATTAACAACAGTTGTCATGGCAAATGAACAGGAGAATGCTTCCTGGTGCCAAGCGGCAACTGTTGTTAATCATTCTTTTAACTCGACCTCGCGACATGACAACACGTTTATATTTATCGTCCATTGCTCATGATTATATAATATTAATCATTTAAACAAATCATACTTTAAATCTTAATTATAAAGTTCTTAAAATTATTCTAAATAAACATCTATAGTATTCTTTCAATTTTGAGTTATTTGTTTAAATTCAATCCTCTCCTTCGACTACTACGAGTTCTGGCTGAAGTGGAACGGCCATAAGAAGAATCATTCATCATCAACGAGTATTTCCACAAAAACATTGGTGAAAGCGCCATCTATCAGAAAATGTATGATAGTAAAGGTTTACAAACATAGTTCAATGTTCCTAGAGTGTTTTTGTGCCATCTCTTGGAAATCGGCGGAATCTTTCCGAACAACTCAATATATATATGATTAATAGACTTCGAAACTGTTTGACCGATCAACATGAAACTTGGCACATATATGTATTTTTTCATGGAGAAGGTTTTTACGGTACTCATTCTGTTGTAACTCGCCGCTGTAGATGGCGCATCAACTTCCCGTATACCCAGGTATTTGAACACGAGGTATTTTATACTGCGAAACACGTTCGGACACGTTCAAGGTCAAGTCTTCCTGGGAAAAGCATGCACGAGCTTTGCATCTTTCAAGTATATATTCATTATTTAACTATTATTTCAACAATAAATTGTTATTAATGAATTAATAATGTTCCCCAGGGTTATCATCTATATATAATATATATAAAAATGGATGTTTGTATATATATATATATATATATATATATATATATATTAACATACTTACGATCAAAATCTAAATTCTTCTCACATTTAACACGGGCGAAGCCATGTCGGGGCTGCTAGTAATATATATTTTAGCGTTATTTATGAGCTCAGGCTCACAAAAAGGTAGGTCGTTGGATTCGTCTTGACGCCAGCTATGAGATTATGATATAAAAAATGTACTTAGATATTTAAAAAGTTAAAATAATTTTTATTTTTTGTCTTTTCCTTGATAACGTTTTTCAATTACTGAAATATCTTGATGAAAGCGCTCTCCATGTTTATCACTCGCGTCGCTAAGATTCACAGGAAAAAAGTCTAAATGCGAATGCAAGAAATGTATTTTTAGAGACATATTGCATCCTAGTTTTTGACAATTTTTTAGAAGTTTATTCACTATGGACACATAGTTCTTTGATCTCTTTTTCCGAAGAAAATTGTCCATTGTTTGCAAAAATGAATTCCACACTTGTTTTTCGAATTTATTTAATTTTTTACTAAAATTACTGTCTTTGATTAATTGTCGTATTGGGAACCGATAAATTCTTTTATTTTGGCATCAGAAATTCCAGGAAATTTAGTTTTCAAATATTCAAATCCAGGTCCAGTTTCGTCCATAGCTTTTACAAAATTTTTCATTATGCCTAACTTTTTACGCAATGGTGGCAAAATAACGTCCTCTGCATCAATCAGATTTTCATATATTATATTTTTTGATCCTGGAGTTAAGTTTTCTCGTTTTGGCCAATCTTTTTTCAGGTAATGCTGATTTCTTGCTCTGCTATCCCACTCGCAAAGAAAGCAGCAATATTTTGTGTATCCTGCTTGAAGGCCGAGCAATATGGCTACCACTTTTAAATCCGCACAAATTTTCCACTTATATTTATTGTATTTAAGTTTGCATGACACAGTCTTTATGGATTCGTAACATTCTTTCATTTTTACTGAATACGCATTGGGAATGGAAGCATATACATTTGTATTGTGAAGTAATACTACTTTCAGACTTGTTTTCGATGAATCGATAAATAGGCGACATTCGGTTGCAATATGTTCGAAACCAAGTGTTCTTGGTAGTGAATCAATGTCAGTACAATGGCATACGTCATCGGACATCAAGAAATACTTCTGAAAGTTATGCTGCCGGGTTCTGAAGTGGGTGATTTTTGTTGTGCTATCTAGTAAATTCCACCCTTGTAGGCGCGATCCTAAAATCTCTGGTTGCTCCTTCGTTAAATTTAAATCTCTTACGAGATCATTCAGGTCCGGCTGTGTTAATAAATGAGGCTCTTTCGAATGTGGTGAAATATGTTCATCAGTTTATTCAATTTCGTATTTAAAGCATACACAATTTTGTTTTTAATTGTTTTATTGAACCCACATATTTTTGTTAAACAAAAATAGCAGTCCGTCACATGATTTGTGGGCTTCCTCCATACCATTGGTAATGCGAAGGGCATTTTTCTCGTTTCACTCCTCATCCACGCTAGAAGAACCGTGGCACAACGGTGACAAAAAATATGAAATTTTTATCCTGGTTTATCCAATCCAATCTTTATCCTGGTCACCATGTTTGCATTGAAAATAATTTTCATATGCAATTTTTAACATGGGAGATATAATCTTGCATTTTGATTTTAAAACCATTTATCCACAAATATAACAAAAAGAGTCCGGTTGATTTATACAACTTCGCGACATTATATTATATTATATAAAACAATCTTAATATATACTCGCACTACGCTATTACACTATTTACAATCCTAAAATATATGTACACTATTCAGATATAATACACTACTAAAATGGTATGGTATTTTTATTTGGTCCCCCTTAGGGTTACAAATCCTTTCTGCATCCAACCCTCATGCTATCTCGCCGCTCTTATCCTCTTACATTTTGTCCTTGTATCTAACTTATAAATTAACTTAAACTTAAACTTAATTTAAATTTACACTTAGTCAGCACAACTTGGAACAACTTTTTTTTTATCCTCTTCTAAAGATTAAGGAGACCAATAAAACTAAATGGTTTAATTTCAGGTTAATTATTACATTTCGTATAAGTATTACAAAACTTTTGAGGAGAAATAATAATTAGCCAACCCCTAGCCATCATTTCCTAAAAAGATTATTTCTTACAAACGTCTTTTGTTCATAAAACAACGTTAACAAGTCACGCTATGAACTGATATACTATTTGATCTTCCTAATATTCGCTTACAGATTCGCTTGTAATTAATTTCCTACTGAATTTATTTAATTTTTTTTCAAAAAATGATTTATGTGGATATTTTGACATAGTATGAACATAGTTTCTAATCGATATGAAGCAATAACTTTCCCGATTTTTGTTAATGGCTGATGACACTGTGCGACTTTGCTAACTCGCGTCTAGGTCGCGCTCTGATTGGTCCGTGTTTTTCGTTAATAACTCCTAAACAAAGCCGCGGACGCCATTTTTATAAAAGAAAATGTCAATTCAAATGACCCAAGGAACCTCCCATTTTCGGGTGTCGGAGGAATTTTGGGACACCCTGTGTATATATATATATATATATATATATATATATATATATATATGTATGTATGTATGTATATATGAGCAACTCGTACAATATACGTGGTTTATTAAAATCGAAAAAGCTTTATTGAAAGGAGAATAATCCACAAAATAAGTAGATGGGAGAAATAATGAATATCTTAACGCACGCTTTTCATTTATTTATTATTTATTATAACAACTCTTATTGTTATTTATTGATAACTTTATTTTGATTTGTATCATCACAAGTTGAAAAATTCGTTGATGAAATGTAAGTTAAAAAGACTCACTACTTCCTAACTTTCTGTGTAAATAAAAAATATATAAAGCACGCTGAAATAAACATAGGGTAAGCGTTTGCCTAGTGGTCGCCCATTGTTGTACATTGTAGCGAGGCCGAACTATTGCTCTTCTGTTTTTGATGTGAGCGTTCCTCATTCGCGATGCGATGCGTTGGCTAGCGATCAACGAATATGCCGACTTTGCGGCATGTTCAAAGGCAACTTGTCGTAAAATGAGCGAAACGCGAGAACTCATTCGAGTGCTACGTTGCAAGGATTATTCGAAGACCAGGAATCGTGATATTCAGTTAGTTAGTTGTTTTACACAATAGTGAAGTGCAAACAATAAAACTCGTTTAGTTATAAATGCATATAAAAAAAGAAAAAACAAGAAAATATAATTGAGTTGCGGAGGATACGCACTCGAGTCCTCCGGAGCATCAAGCAGAACCTCTAACACCGTGATCATACAACATACTTGCGCGAAGCTTCTTCTTTCTTTTACTTGACAGCAACAAACTAGCTTTCGCGTACTTTTCTTCTTCAATGTAGGCTATTTCTTAAAATATTTGGACCTTGAATAAGTTCTCGCTGTTTCTTCAAAGATGGCAGTAGCAGCCCCGTTGGTGTAATTTCGAATGGTAACGCATATGCAAGGCAGTAGTGTATCTAACTGTAAATTTCAGTGTATGGTAGTTCACTTTGGTGTAGATAAAGTAATTTTTTCTTAGTTCTGAAAATGTCTACTTTTGTGCCAAATAAAGTGTATTTGCGGGGAATTTTATCGTGTAACAACTTGGTTACCCGGGTGTCTCCTTGCGACACCGACGAGATACTGTTAAAGACTGCCAGCCCCTGTGCTATTCCGCGGTCCGATAAATGGGCGCAATGGGCGAGGTGGTAACGGTGGAAATTACAGTGACCTGAAAGACCACATCACTAAAAGTTACTCCACCGACGAGAATAGTATCAAAATAGTGCCAAAACATCGTCTAAAATATGGCGGAGAATGCAATATTTAATAATAATATCTTCAGTGGTCTTCTGCACTAACGAAATGTCGTCAGAGGCTTTTTGTTTTTCTGGCTGGAGCCAGAATAAATCCCAGAGGGCGTAACAAAATACCGACATTTTCGCGGGACACGTAGTCCCGTAAGGCTGGCAGTCTTTAACAGTATCTCGTCGGTGCTTGCGGGAGTTAGTTCGTCGCGCCTGGGTTCGTGACGGTCGGGAAGGATGAGGTACGGGGAGGAATAAAGTACTCAGTGTTGTAGTAATAAATTTCGCCGCGTAGTTGTTCCCTACGAGACGCGATACGCGGTTTGAGCGGAGGCGTGGCTGACGTGGACGGTCGGTAGCGTTAACGGAGGTCGATTACTGGGGCGGAGTGTCGGTCGCTGGCACGGCGATCGGATGGCGGAGGACGGGCGATTGTCGGCACAACAATCGACCAGGGAGAATCGGTGACCGAATGAGAGTAAACGGGACAGAGAGAGCGAGACAGATCATTGGCTCGAGGATCGTCTGGGTAGCGGGGGTACGTTCGTTGGCTCAACGATCGTACTCGGGATGGTGGAATTCTTATACTTACTCTTGGTCTGGTATTCGGAACGAGAAGGCGTGAGAACGATCGACGGCTCGACGGTGGATCACGGTGTCTGTTTGTCGCGTCTGTCGATTCTTATATCCTCGCGACGGTATCATTTTATCAACGAGAATCGGTAGTCGCGGCGTCGGCCATCTAGCGGCCGATTCTCGAAGGTGTGCTGCGTGCACTTTTCCTTGCGGGAATCGTAGCCATCTAGCGGTCGGATCGTGAACATAACGCGGCGCGTTAGTAACAGGCTTGTGTTAACAGGTCTGTTACAATTGCACTACTTTATTCAAAAGAAATCTGCAGCTGAAGCACATAGAATTCTTGTTGAGACTTATGGCCGTTGCCCATTATCACGCCACATCCCCTGGCCTGACCTGCACCGTCTACGCCGAGACGACGCGACGCACTGTGGTCTAAAAGTCAATTCTAGCGTGAATAAATTAAAAATACCAACTAATGTAAATCTGTTAAAATTTATACTTCTACGATGGTTTGATATGTACACTACAATAACAAAAGCAAAATTAGTAAATCACGTCACCCTATTCTTGTTGGCAAAACTGTCAACGTTCCAGTAACCACATTTTGTTTTTTTGCGTTAGTCAATTGTTACAAATTATAACTTCAAAATATCGAGTTCTTTCTTGAAGTGTGCATAAATTGTATTAGTATTTTGTTATATATGATATTGTCAATATGGCTGTAACTGGAAATGCTAGGTTTAAGTCTCTTTCGCACACTTTATTATATATTTTTTTTGTACTGATACTGTTTAAGAAAAACTATTAGAATGTTGTTAGTTTTACAAAATTTGCACGCATTTGCACGCGTTGCGAAGTATTTAATTTGATAGCTTAATTCATCTCGATAACGCGTTCCCCCGCAATCCCATTATCATTTTATTTTAATATTTTAGTAAACGTATCTACGATCACCCGCTTAGAGTTGTTCGAAGAATGGTTCAAATTGAAGAATTTGAAACGAAAGGATTGCGTTAGTGGATTTCTAGAGGCTATTTTTGCCGGAAGGAATGTGAGCGAACGTAATATTGAAGGAATTTTTGGAGAACTTTATTAAAAATATTGAGAAACGTTGGAAAATAGGCAATAATTATAAAGATAGATTTCTGAACTTGAATCCGCAAGAATTGGAAAGCCATTAACAAATTTTAATGAATGTAGTATTAGATCGAAACAGAAGGGAATGCAAACTTTAACATCTACCACTACTTTGAAAGGGTTTTCTTTTGCTACGCAGTTTACTTTAACACCTAGAAGCGTTCACAAAGTGCTGATACATGGAGCAGAAATTATAAAACATGCGATTTTACCTATTGGTCAGCTTGGAGAGGAAGAGTAAGTGGCAAAACACGAGGACTTTAAATTTATAAGGGAACACAGAAGTAGAAAGGATTCTGCGGAACATACAAACATAAATTTGTTTAATTATTTCTTATTGTCTTCAAATCCTATTATATCTGAATTAGGTTTGCAGGAAAAATGTGGTAATAGATTTGCAGATGCTAAAATCGCCAACAATTCGATCAAATACAAACTACGTCAGTGAATAATAACCTTTTAAATTATATTTGTAACACTTAATCGATATAATCGATGTTTTATTTACTTTACTCAACTATTTAAAAGTAATTTTTACACAAAATGTTAATCTTTTCCTCGCACAATAATTAATTCGCACTAGAACTGACTTTTAGACCACTGTGCTGGTGGTGTTTGCCGCCCACTAGGACGCCCCAGCACCAGCACCAGCATCAGCACTTTCTGTGTCCAAAAATATTCTATTACACCGTTATTTCAAGGTTCAATGTTATATAGTCATAGGTCGTTGAATTCGTCTCGATATCTATTCGAATATTGTGAAATAAAAGGTATACGTTAATGTTTAAAAAATTGAGGTGACCTCCAGTTTGTTAATAAAAAACAATGCACTTTTAATTTTTCATATCGAGATTTGTAGAAAATTGAATACTGATCAACTTTTGATGGAAACATGTTTTTGTCAGATCATCGGATGTACTCGAAAAATCTCGTAAAATATTTTTAAAACAATAATTATAACAATATATCGGCAGTGTAAAACTGTAAATAAGAACCTACATGTCAGATCTGCATTTTTTCACTTCTTTTGAGATTTTGATTTTTTACACGCAGAATATTTAGTATAAAAATCTGAAACCATTGCAGAGTATGTATTTAGACTGACCAATCAATACGTTTTTAAAACCTTCTGAAAAGTTTACATTGTTAAAAGTTTCCACCATTTGTGAAAAAAATATTAAAATCAACCTTTTTCAACCTTTTTATGCGGGCCTATATTGAAAACTGAAGAAATACGTTTTGCAGATCTGCGTCAATGAACGTCGAAATCGGTCGACGTTGCAATGAGCTACAAACGTATAAAAATGATGAAAATTACAGATTTTCACGATTTTCGGTACTGCAGTAAATCCAAGAATTCTTACATCTTTCAAAAAATTAAAAAATTATTTCCATGATCGATAACGATGCCTTGTGACCAAAAAAAGTGATGTCATTTATCATGGTTATTTACCAGTCAAAGATAATGTCTATCAGCCATAATGATTATTTCTGACTAGAACATATGCAAATTAATATTTTAGAAAGACTAGATTTTCCAAATCGTCTCTGAGATATTGAACGATTACTGCCTTCTTTGCGATAAAATGTGAACTTCTTACACAAATGATTGTTTTTATTAAATTAAAAACAACTATTGTTTATGGTGTCTGGATAACAACTATCGCAAAGTTAGCAGTATGTTCGTGTTGCGTTACTAAAATTTGTATTATGCAAATATCTAAAACTTGAAAATTAATATAACTAAAGTCATTAATTGACAACTATACGAAATCGATGAAACAATTCTATTGTTGATTCTATTGTTTGCAGTTTTCATTTTAGTCGTTTTCACGAATAGTTAAGATCGTCTCTCGCATATAGCGTATGAAAAGCACATTCAGCAACCGGGAATGTCCCTTCTGTCGAAGGGAACAGAGGCGTGCTGGCGCTACGGCGTTGCAGTTACAGTGGGCGCACTCTCATTGAAACCCATAAGAGCATCTGCAAACGGCGTAGGCGGTGCGGGTCAGACGAGGAAATGCGGCGTGATAATAGGCAACGGCCTTTACATACTGACCTACGAGATGTACTACTCGGCAGCTTAGAGGGAGCGGGAGGGGGAACTAGGTCGCGCGCTTCCACGCGCGTTGATGATAACTAATTGGACAAACTGTTGCGTAGAAAAGGAATTAAGGTGTTTATAAAATAGTTAGGATTGAGCAATGTAAATAATTCACGGATAAATAAAGACGATTTATTATAAATAATTTAACCAGTTCAATGAAGAAATTAGTCGATACATACTCTTCTGTACGCGTAGAATTTAGACAATTGGGAAGCTATGGTTTACTTTTAGAGCTCGAAGGAATTTGATAATGGCCCCACGGCAATGTTTCTGTCGAGTTCGGTTTGACATGCCGCTTGTCATCATATGGGCTAAGAGCAATTTTTTCGTCCGATACGGTATACACTTCGTGCTTTTCGGATCGTATCCTCGTCTGTTTACGACTCATAACAGTTTCATTTTGCAAACACCGCATGTAATCATCGAACGTTATCGTTGTTCTTACAACGCTAGTCTTTACACCTTTCGCTTTTTTAGTATCTGATTTTCCATCTACGCGGAACGAGTACATCTTTGATCTGAGACCCACAAAACGTGTCATTATCATCCCATTGTTCTCGTCTTTCATCAAGCCGGGAACCTTTTTATTTACAAGTGGAATATTATACTGATTCTCTACCGGATAATCGCTTGTGTCGAAACGTCTAATATCTCTTCTAATGGTTTCATAAATGTCCTCACACTTAATATGATAAATTAAGCTATCGGTGTCTGTGTACATTACTTTACAATTTTTACCATATTCGGGAACCATGTAGTCATAGTGAAATTCGTACAATTTGGTTTTGGCTATATCTAATATGCACATGCCTACGTATATTGGCTTATTGAATCTCACTAGGACTTTGCGCAACTCCACAGCAGCCAAGTTTTCGGAAAATATAGAGCTGCTGTGGAAATTTGGTTTCGCGATCATAGCCTCCGCGCCATATCGTCCATCCCAATGTGTCACGAGTTTTACGTCTACATAATTTCGAACGTTTTCTATAGTTTTACCGAATACCGCGTTGTTCATCAATTTGTACAAATTCTTTTCAAAATCGTTAGCAGCGTTTGTTCTAAACTGGGTATTTAATTCTATGTAATCGCGGAGCCATGGCGACTGTGCGAATTGGAGGATGCGACGAATTTCTCTGATACGAAGACCGTGACGCGTGCACTGCTGCAGATTAGAATAGTGTATTACATAACGCTCCTTATCGTGTAACGTTGCAAGCAACTTGGCCTCACTTTTCTCTGGTGGTTTGTCGCGTGCCGGACAGAATGGTAGGTCAGCGTGAACATCATGCAGACTCTGCGGATATTCTAGATCCACCTCGAGAATGTAGCCTATGGTTGGATCAGCATCAATCGAAGCCAAATCAAAATTTTTAACGTCTTGAACCCATTTAAATTCGCCGTATGGCAAAGGCTGACACATTGCCCATCCATATAAATTGTTTACATCGAAATACATCAAGTATGACGATGGTTTCGCCGGATCATACGACTGCATGTACTTGTTATTGGCTTCCGCATGTCTGCCGGAACATTGGCTCAAACCGCCACGTACTCCACGTTCGATGAACATCACCATATCGATATCGGTTAATAATTCCAACCTAATCTTCGTACGTTTTAACATAGCGTCCCACGTGAAGCCTGGTAAAGTGTAATAATACGCTGGATCTAAACCGTAGCTCTCAATGCAAGTTTTACGAAAATTTTCAAAAACATCGGCCAATAACAAAACATCAGTTTTCAAATATAGATCGCTGTATTCACCCAAGGTTTTTATGTTGAAACTCTTCCACACTTTCTCGGCATGCGCATAATCACTTTCGGACACGTTTTCGTCCGTCAACGAGCTGTAAAATGACTCAAGCGGCGGCAAACAGAGATCGTCTAATTTATCTTCGGAATCGAGGTATTCGTATGGAAAGACGCCCTTACGCGTCAACATCTCCAAGTTTTCCTTAGAAAGATGTTGAAATTCGGAACGTAAAATTGTCAATTTGTTTGCGTCGAGGAAGGATGCTAATTTGTCTAGGCTTGTATTCAGAAATTTGTACGAATCGATGAATCGTAATTTAATATAATTACGCGAATCTGGTTGTTCATCTTTAACTTCTTTCGTAAATGAAATATACTTTTCTTTAGTTATTGGTAATACGCGGACACTGCCTTCAAACGCATTAGCTACTTCTTCGATAATGAAGTGTGAATCGTACCCGGATAAATTGTGGAAAACTATGGGTATACAAAACGAATTTTTGTAATTTAAATTGCAATCTTGATGCGCGGGACCTCTATATCGTCCGGTCAGATGACAATGATCGCGCACCGGTGTATTGTTTTCGTCAAATGGTTTTTCACAAATGTGGCAGTGCTCTGCGTTTTCTAATGCCTCGGACTGTTCATTCGTTAACTCTTCCATAGGTATATTACTGGATAGGGCGGATTTAACTTTATTTGCCAATTTTTTTAATTCTTCGACGAACCATGAGACGCACTTCGCATCGCGACGACAGTGATAACGCGATAAAGACGCATCGTACGAACAATGTACATAGTATGCGATGGTAAATACTCTGTGACGTTGGTATGCGTGTGGTGGAAGTTTCTCATTTACCTCCCAACATTCTTCCGTCTTCTGCAGTATGCTTTCGAGGTCGGCGTACACTACAAATGGAAGGGGTTCTTTCCGCGTGTATTTGTCGAAAGAGAGCCATTTATCGTCCTCGCTAGGTAACTTGATGGCGCAATTATTCAGTTTTCCACAGTCTCTTTCGTGGTTCTGCAATCTGTCGTTGGAATAAAAGTAATGCAAACATCTGAAAGAACACACAATTTTATTTACATGTGTTGTGATACACCATAATACTTTTGTAAATGTTGTACACACGTACCGATCACAGATAAATTTCTTGTGAGTGTTATTGGTCAATTGTGCGCTAACGAGTCGCGATAGGTTCTTAATCCACACGTAATGCCCCACATTATTGTCGTCCTCGTCTTGTACGTACAGCAAGTTGACGTGTCGATTCCTCTTCTCATTAGTGAAACGAAGTGGAAAAAATATTAACGATTTTGCCCTTTTTTTCTTCTCGAAGATGTGTTCGAAACCGTACACATTGATCGAAATATCGTTCAGTTTTTCAAACCGGGTAATTTGATTCAACGTCATGGGAAACTCGATGTCTTCGAATTTTAATTCACTTCTGTATCGCCGGTACGAACTGAGGCGATTTTTGTTAGCTGTCGCTGGATGCAGAGCTGCGAGCACCGACCATGCAAAGCATTCATTGTCTTCGGAGGGAACATTGATCGTAGCTTTCTTCGATGCTATTTCTTTCGGTATTTCGATCTTGCACCCGGCACGCAGCGGGTTGTACTTGTTAATACCGACTGTAAGATTGAGTATTCGCGACAACGCCCATCCGCTATCCCGTTCCTGAAATTCCTCCAACGACGTTAGGATCGGTTCCAGGATGGACAGATTGTACAACTCCTCAAGATCGGTTGTATGAAAGATTGCGCAGTTCCTCGTGCTCGCGCTTTTGCGCGAACATTGTTTGCCTGACTTAAATTCGCCGTTAAACACAGCGTTCACTTTTACAGACTTATGCTTTTCCAAAGCGTCTCGTACCTTTTTAAGCACAATTTCCTTCGCGGCCTGGAGGAATTTTAAAGAATCAATATAATTGGAATTAATGACTGCGCCTGTTAACATGCGACACTTGAAAGCTGTGTCTATTTCACGCCATAAGAGTTCACTTTCACGTACGAAACGATTTCGCAAGGAGTGTTTTAAACTCTCTAGTTCTGCGATACTTGCGATCAATGATTGTTGTTTACCGGTCCATAATCGAGGACGTTTTCTCCGATTATATTCTTCAAGCAACTCGAGGCATTCGTTGCACTTTACCTCCCAGGCATCGTATTCTTCTCGCGATTTTAAATGATCAGATTGGTTCCGCAACTCGCGTAGAGAGTTCTCAATTCTTTCCATGGCGGCATCGTTTTACTTTTGCTTCACGATCAGTGACTGAACAATCGTTCCTTCAAATAACGTATTATTCCAGTCTTTCTTACTTCTATGCTCGTGTAATTCTTTTCATGAGGATCCGCACAAATTGACAAACTTTGTTATTATTGCACCGAACGATTTATTGCGCACCACGTTCCACAATTGCTTCCGCTTCACTGTCGGATCGATGAATGTCTATGCATGTCTCTTGTGACTCATATGTCGCATGAATTATCTTTCCGCTCGCCTTTCCGCCGCACGTCATCTAATCACCTAACCTCTCATTTACCGCATACATATATGTGTACGTACAAACGATTTTTAACTTATCAATTATCTTCGCGATTATCTCTCAGCTGCAACAATCTTGAAAAAAACAGTTCTGACGTGGCAGTGTTTGCGCGCACGTGTTTATCATGCACGTTAGGGTGGACCTTATTTTTCCCCTAGAATTGTGCTACTGGATGAAAAAATAATGTGTGTAACATTTGAAATTGATCGTATAACGGGAAATCCCGGATAGCACAAAGCATCTTAAAGACGTCTTGTCAAGGTGCCTAAAAAGATGCCAAAAAGACCTATCTTCAAGACGTCTTTTTGGCATCTATTTGAGCATCTTTTTGTCTTTTTGTTCTGTTCTATTTGAGCGTCTTTCAGGCGCCTCTTTGACATCTAAAAAGCGCATAAAAGATGTCTGAAAAGAACCTAAAAAGGCGCGTAAAAGAAGGCTGGAAAATGCATAAAACATGCCTTAGAGGCCTGTTGGAGCAACAGAGTGCAACAGAGTATAACACAGGGCAAAAGGATGGGTACGTTTAGCAAGTGCTAGCAAGATCAATATGAGTCAATATTGGTCAACATCCGTGTCCACTAAGCATATTAATACCTCCCGCGCAACACTTTTATTTGCGAGAAACACGCAACGTCGTGTTGTCCATCTGGCGGTGGCCGCGGTAGGTGACGCGCTATATACGTATATGTGGTAGACTACCCACACCACGACCGCCGCGAGAGAGTCACGACAGCGTCTCCTACCTATGTTTAGTGTTCTACAAATTCTGCTCGTTCCACTAAAAAGAGTGAAAAAAAATAAAACCGACTTCGAAAAAACGGAATAAAAGAAAACAAAAAACGGAATAAAAAAAATATACGCGTGGAAAACCACGCGCGGTAGAAGTGAAACTTCTTGCAGTTCTAGTAGTGTTTAGAAGCAAATTAAGATTGGAAATGTTAAAAAAAAACAAGATCAGGAAAAACAAATACAAAAAAAACAAGATCAGGAAAAACAAATACAAAAAAATCATAGAAAAAGTTTCACTTCAAACATAATGAACGATCGAAATTTGCTTCGCAAAGAAGGAGAGCGTATGAGAAAGAAAGAGACGTAGTTCATAGCATTTCCCATATGCTCTCCTTCTTTACGAAGCAAATTTCGATCGTTCATTATGTTTGAAGTGAAACTTTTTCTATGATTTTTTTGTATTTGTTTTTCCTGATCTTGTTTTTTTTAACATTTCCAATCTTAATTTGCTTCTAAACACTACTAGACTGCAAGAAGTTTCACTTCTACCGCGCGTGGTTTTCCACGCGTATATTTTTTTTTGAGGATGGGATACGGAAGGAGTGCTAAAATAACTAAGCAAAATACATGAAATAAAACAACAAAATATTTTATTTGGCAGAAACGATTACAGAATACGAACATTTGTTGCAAGGGTAATTTTGGCAAGAAATAATTTTCCGCTCTTTGTATTATATTTCTATTTATTTCTAACCTTTTCAAATTAGTATAATAATACTTTGTAAACACTACACTGAGCTCCTACTGTGCAACTAATTTTTCTTAAATAATAAAAAATATATTTATCACGTACACTTCAGAATCATACGTTCAGAAACGTATGACCCAATTCGTTAGCCACTGTGTTCGCCGGATCTGTCTCCGTTGGATTTTTACCGTTGGAGATATGTTCAATCCGTTGTACATGACAGAACCATGAATAATGTTCAATAACTTTGGAATCAAATAACAAATGAATGTAACAGCACAAAAAGAAACACTCTAATGATGGCAACAATGAGAAATGTAATACAAAGAGCGGATCTCTGTATCGTAGAAAAATGAATCGCAGTTCCAACATCTGTTGTAACTTAATTTATTTTGTAATAAATAAGTTTTCATTATAGTCACGTTTGCACATCCTTGTATATGTATGTATTCATTTTCATTTTTTCTGATTTTATATTTTTAAATTTAATTTTGTAATTTATATACATACCTCTTCTTTTACTGATATATTTTTTTAAGTTTATTTATCATCTTCTGCACACGGTAGATTTGGAATGCTGTATATCTCCAATATATCTCTGTAATAGATTTAATTATATTATTATGTTAATAAATGCAAACGTAGTTGCACGTGCTTTCGTAACATAACCATGTAATTCTAACATTTTTTAAATGTAATTTTGTAATTTATATATTTAAATGTAATTTTGTAATTTATATACATACCTCTTCTTTTACTTATAAATTTATTTATTTATTCTGTTGCACACGGTTTTAAATAAATACTTTTTTTTAATAAATTCAAAAACGTAGTTGCGCGTGCTTCTATAACATAACCATGCAACTCTAGAGGAACGAAAACCAACTGTTGCGCACTATAAAAATGTCGGTAAGCCGTCTGCAAAGAAGTTTCACTTCAAAAACAAAAAACAAAAAAAGGTATGAATAATAAAAAAAGGTATGAAAAAAGCAATAATGAAAAAACATATGAAAAAAACAAAAAAAGAAAATGCACTAAAAAGTATGAAACAATTTCCAATTCATTTATGTGAATACAAACGTAATTTCGTTTTGATTTCTATGAATACACACCAACTGTTCATAAAATAATTAATTAAAATAAAATTGATAATAAAAATAAAATATTAAATACCACATTAAATACAATAAATCTTTTCGGAGGCGGCGCAAAATCTAAAATTTTCCAAATGACATATGTTGCTGATTATGATTTATTAATCATAAATTAATTATAATTATAATATTTAATTATTATTATTATTAATTATAATTATGATTATTTACGTAAAAACGACGTCTCCAAAGAGGTGCCTTTCACACGTCCAAAAAGACGTCTTTTAGGAGACGTCGTTTTGACGTCAGAAATGAGACGCATAAAAGGCACCTTCCTCCAGCCGTCAAAACGACGTCTCCTAAAAGACGTCTTTTCGGACGTGTAAAAGGCATCTTTCCGAGACGTAAGACGTAAAGACGTAAAAACGACGAGGAAGAGACGTCTTTAAGACGTCTGGTGCTTACTGGATGCTACCGTATCAACTTTGAAAATTTGTTTTAAATTTGTAACTTGATTTTCTCCACTGCAGTATATTATCAGTGTACAGGGTGTCCCAAAATAAGTCTAACTTCCGGAAATGGAAGGTTCCTTGGGTCATTTGAAGCGACATTTTCTGTTCCGTCGCGCAGGAACAAAATACGTTGTAACCGTTTACTGGTTGTCTTCTATTTTAAGTTAATAGATCCAACACCGGGTTGGTTACGAAACCCGAGGTTTACTATAATAGGTTCGTGCCTCCAGGCACTGGACAGCGCACAGTGTGACGGATGGCCATTTTAGGTGAAAAAAAATCCTACGCATCAGATGCGGCTAGTAATATTAACGTATGTGGTGTCGTTGTAAAGAGGAGATCTCAATCTTTAAATTTAAGATAATTTTAATTGCAAAAAAAAATTTTTTTTTTAATTTTTGAAAAAAATTTTTTAATTATATGTAATTTCTTACAGATAAAGTATCATCAATTCAGCACTCGATTGTTAATGTAAAGGAAATTTTGAGAAAATTGAAATTTGTGAGGAAAAATCATAGATCACGATTTTTGAAACCGATTCAAATTTTGTATTAGGTCAAGAAATTAGATTTAACATATATACAGCTTTTAAAAATAGTATTTATGTAAAAAATATTATATAAATTACATAAACAAACATAAAAAGAAATAAAAAATGCAATAATAATATTAAATAATAAATAAAAAATGTAACAGTAGTATTAAATAAGTATAACACCATAAACATAACTACAAAACAACATAACAATGGTTTATAAGAATTAATTTTTCGCGGCGCTCTGGTTCGATCATTATTTTACTATACTTGGCTCTACTGTAGCGAGTATGTCCAAGTGACATACATGTGCTACAGTAGAGCCAAGTATAGTAAAATAATGATCGAACCAGAGCGCCGCGAAAAATTAATTCTTATATATCGAAAAATTGCGATCGATAAAAATATCCACTATAACAATGGTTCTTTGGTAATATCACTGTCGCTGTAAACTAAAAATATTTGTGGTATTAGACGGAAGTTCCGGTCAATACTGATTTCGGAATTCCGGTCAATCTAATTAGGTCTAATACACCTTTTGGTAATTTCCTTTTTTTGTGGTATCTCTCTATATTCATTTATAACTGGATCTGAAGTTATTAACAGCATTGCCATTAAATCGTAATTTGTATTTACACGTGAATTCTTCCTTGTGTGGCCAATCCTAATATATTTCTAAACTGTGGTATAATAATTTATGAACTGTGACGGGCATATAATACCAAGAATATAATCTTAAATATAGATCTTTTGTTTCACAAACAAATTTCTTGAAATTTACTAAATTAATATGGTAGCCTGAAGAAAGAGCAGATAATATGTAAAAGAACCGTTCAAGGAGTTCCACATTAATTCCAGTTATTTCCGAGGTTTTTTTATAATTTTTGAAAAAACGTCTAGCTGTGTTGTAACCAGACTATTTTTACCATCTTATTTTCTTCTTATGATAATCGCATCCACTAGCTGGATCAATTGTTCCCTTTTCTGTTCTATTTATCAGATCAAAGAAACACTGCTGACAATACAGCGTCTCGATCGGTACTGCTGTAGGATCACAGGAGTGGCTTTCGATCCTGCATGTCAGTACAACGCCCACTGTTGCACTCAGATCTACTTACTCAGAATCGGCAGGGTACGATGACGTGGCCGAGGCAATTCTGCAGCAATCTGATGCCCCTTTTAATTAGATGCACAAAAATCAAAACAAACAATACAGCGTCTCGATCGGCACTGCTGGGGAATCACAGGAGTGGCGATCGATCCCGTATGTCAGTAACATACACAGTTACAAGCAGACCTACTTACACAGAATTGGCAGAGCGCAATACGTGGTCATGACAATTCTGTAGCAGTCTGGGAGCACCTGCGACCTGATTTGAAATACTTTGAATTCGGATACTACCTAATCCAACACCGGATTGGTTACAAGACCCGATGTCTCTATTATAATGGATTCGTGCCTCCAGGCACTGGATAGCGGATAGGCGATAACAAATAAAATTAATTGTTGGAGATTTAGATCGGGTAGAACAAAATATATTCTGCTACTTTCAATTGTACAATCATGAGATCCACTGGAACCCTTCAACCATGGATTATGTCATTACAAAAACGCGCTCGCTTTCGCACGCAACGACAACACGAAAGTAAATCGGAATGTCAACACCCAAACAGAGGCGACGACCGCGCAACGGATACACACGATTCCATGAATTGGAATATTTGTAAGAAACCACTGTGGCTTGTGCGAAGATTAGAGGTTCTCATTCGTTCACGGGAGATTTCTTCTACGTTCACGCTGACTTTATACGCGTTTCATGAGTGACACATTTGAGTGCGCATTGCAAATCATGCTAATGAACGCAGACAGGCGATCGGTCTTGCCGAACAACGTCGGGAAGGGCAATCGGCTTCTGCTCGCTAAACGAACATTTGTACATATATATATATATATATATTTCGATATTTATTTGTCCATAAATATCGAACAACTAGAAACCATGATTAACTCAATGCGTGCTCACGCTTCTTCCCGAAACCCGAACTATTTAACCGTTACTATTCGCGATCCTCATGACAAAAGAAAGATCTACACGGCTAGTTAATACTAGATTATCACGACCAATTTTCAATTTAATATCTCCGGGTAACAACCACGGAACACATTTGTGGCAACCTGCCTTTCTCTCAACGAGATCCGAATCGCAAATACGTGGCACTATTCTGCTCTAATGAACAATATTCAACTTTAAATTCAATCGCGACATAATTCACGTTCACTTCTCGTTTAACAAAGTGAAATAAATCCGTTTGGCTATCCGTATTCAATACAAAATAGATAGCTTGACTATTGTACGCACTATAAATCAGCTTGCCCTTCACGTGGGCTTACACATCAATCTGATTTAATCATTGCGTTCGCACGACGCAGAACACAATTTATTTTATTCTTTAATTATTAATCTGACTTAATTCGAATTCCAAATAGTTTGCCTTCTTGGCAGTTCACAACTGGTAACGTATTAACATAATTTTATGTTTAAAGTTTTGAATACAACGGCCTGCTTGGCAACGTATGAAATGCTTGAAATACTGAATCGCAATGAATTCTGATTACTACTCGAGAGCGCGATGACTCGTGCGTTCTTACCGGATCGAGTCCAGACGCAGAGTGCCGAATTTGCTGCTCGCATCGACCTCCTTCGATCGTGATCGATGGGAGGGGGGGTCGATGCGTGCGCATTATATTATCTATATGTTACACCTGCGGTCCTTGTCTATGATAAGGATCGCGCGTGACGTCACGGCTGTCTCGTTGGGAGCCAATACTGTACTGTATTGGTGTGTAACCAGAGTGGTTACAGTGTTACCGTCATTTGTTGAGCCACTTCCACACCGTACGCACGGTGAAATTCAAAAAATTGTAACAGGCGGATCCGCAACATTCCGCAAGTTTTTTTTGTCAGAATCTCTTTAGAATAGTTTGAACTTATAAATAAAAAAAAGTCTCACGCCCGCGTTTTCCCACGATTTTTAGTTCTGCTCTGCTAAAGTCAACTAAATGACGTAGAAAACTGGTACTTAAACAATGTCTAAAAATTATTGTAAAGGACTTTACTAACGAAATTTTTGAACATTAACGTAAACGTTTATTTATAATAATATAGGAAATCGTACGTAGAAGCTTAAAGATTCTTATTTATTGCTCTGACACAACTTTCTTTGTAACGAATATAAACGTACGATTTCGCCGTATTACGGTTCGAAGTTTTCACGCATTGATTCCTATGCTTATATCGCTGTTAAATGAATTATTATGGGTATAATTAGGGTCAGTGAACATTCCCAAAGAAGTATATATGAATGTTATATCTATCTTCTGACATGATTTTTTTCCACCTAAAATGGCCATCCGTCCCACTGTGCAGCGCACAGTGTGTCGTCCAATGGAAAAAAAGTCCGGAAATCAAAGTGTAAGACCAAAAAATTTATGTATGCTAAAATGTTCGTAACAAAACGTAGTTTCTGAAACTGCATTAAATTTTAACTGAATAAATCAATTTATTATTAAAATTGAGGCTGAAACTTTACTGTCAAATTCCGTGCATTATTTTAAACATGCGTCCCTCGCAAGCTATTTGGTTTTTTAATTTGATTTTTAGAGGGTATGTTTAGCATTATAAGACCTTCAATCTGCCACAAAATTTTTTAAAAATAATCGCAATTTGTCCTAATTTTTTATGTTTAACATTTATCAACTTTGATTAGAGTTTAAAAAAAAGTACATCAAAGTACATCCGTAAATTTGTTTACAGTAATTGGTGGCATATTAAACTTTAATTTCGCGTTGGTTTAAATCTGCTCACATTTGCTCAAGGGGAGAAAATAATAAAAAACCATATAAAGACTTATAAATTATATATTTATTTTTAAAATTGTTTAAATATTTACCATCTTCCAATTCAGTATTACAGAAAGTACCAAAAGGTTCCTTTGAGATTTTGTATTATATTAATTTAAAGCACATTAGACTTCTTTCTAGGTAAACAAACGGAATTCTTAAGGACTCTTAAGTTTTAATTCCTCGTTGTGAAGATTTACAATTAGATAAACAATGTATATAGTATAGTACTTTTTTAAAAAATTTTCGTTAAAATTGTAAACCACTTTTTATTCAATAAAAAGTCATAAAAAACAAGATCATCGCAACTAAAAAATAAAATTTTTGTTTAAATAATTTAAAAAAAAATTTTTTTTTACATCATTCGATTCGGTTTTGCATTTTATTTCAAAAAGTATTAAGGTACTTTACTCGAAAATTGCATAGTTTAAGAGTTACGACTTTTTTCCCGAATTCCCATATACTCGACACACTGTGCAGCGGAGAGGTTGAGGCGAGGATAAATCGTTGGAGATGTTAAATCTGGTGGAATGAAATATATTCTGTGAATTTAGACTGAGCTTATTAACAGCAATGAGGGACATCATAGGTGTATATTGGCGTGATCATCACAATTATGTCTGGTGTATGATATACGGCCACGCGGTACACGATTGATTCGTAAACATCACAGTGAAACGGAACGCGACGACCCCGCGCCCAAAACAAAGGATTCCATGATAGGACTGCGCGTAAGACGCTAATTCTTCGTTCACACCATCGTGGTTCACATTCATTCATTCACGAGAGAAATTCAGGAGTCTGACGTCGATCTCGCATATGTGTCTCAGAAACCCAAACTTACTCTTTTGGAAGGGCCACTGCCTCTATTCAACACCCTCGCGCAAGCCCGGGGGCGGTGAACAGAGAAATGCCCTTAATTTGAATAGAATGGAACGTTGACTTTAATACAAAGAAAAAGAATGAATACTTATTTTAACGGAATTTAAGGAGAGTAAAGGATTCTTGCACAGTAGCCCATACCGTTACGAAATCGACGCAAATTCCCACCTTTTCTTCAACGCACGAACTGCCTATCTCGCAACTGCCTCTCTAGCTAATTAACTTCCCGATTCGTAGGGAAGTTACTGTAATTACCCCGAAAATCGAAAATCGATTTTTTACCAGATATTCACGTTTCATGGTCATTGGAGTCATTCTAGACTATTTTTATCAAATTGTTAGTGTGTGTGCGTATGGCCGTTTGTATGTTATCAAATTTTTCGTTAACGTTTACTGAAAAAGTAACAACGCGATCAGAATGATGAATGATGCAATCGAAATGCCCCGTCGTAAATTAGAGCTGATTAGATTTCGGTCCATATTGGTCAAGTAGTTATTTAGATTTTCTAGTTTTTTTAGTTTTTTCCGAAAGAAGTTCATTCAACAATGCAACCCAACTAGAAATTTAGTTAGGCAGGCCGTTAGGTCCACATTAGGCTAGCCTAATTTCGCGTTAGGCCCTAGTGGGGCAGCCCATTGGGCAGGCATGCGGAATGTAACGCAGTATTTGATCACTGCCTAATTGGGAAAGTCGTATGAGGCCCGCACTGGGCAACCCGTTTTAGGGTCACATTAGGTTTTCCCAAAGACTATCCAATGAGGCAAACCGTATTAGGTGCACATTAGGATATGTCTGTTAGGCCCTAGTGGGGCAGCCCCATTGGGCAGGCATGCGGAATGTAACGCAGTATTTGATCACTCCCTAATTGGGAAAGCCGTATGAGGCCCGCATTAGGAGACCCGCGTATAGGGCCACATTAGGTTTTCCTAATGACTATCCAATGCGGCAAACCGCATTAGGCAACATTAGGATAGCCTTATTAGACCCTCATTAGGAGACATAAAGGGAAATCTCAAGGGATAGTCCCGAAAAAAATGACATCATATGATTGTTCCCTCCATGTCGAACAATTTTTTTAAATAAATTTTTTATGTAACTTCAGTGCGTCACGATCGAGATATATCCTTTCAAAGATAAACGAAATACCCTATATATGCTATGGCACCTGTTAGGAATGCCCAACCTAGGCGTGCACTCGGCAATCCCCATTTGGACCACGTACGGCACCTGTTAGGAATGCCTAACTTAGGCGTACACCACTCTATCCGCATTAGGCCCATGTATGGCAACTGTTAGGAATGCCTAATTAGGCGTGCACTCGACCATCCCCATTAGGACCACGTACGGCACCTGTTAGGATTGCCTAACTTAGGCGTACACCACTCTATCCGCATTAGGTCCATGTATAGCAACTGTTAGGAATGCCCAACTTAGGCGTACCCCAATGCTTTCCGCATTAGGC
This sequence comes from Lasioglossum villosulum, assembly GCA_963971365.1. Lineage (NCBI taxonomy): Eukaryota > Metazoa > Arthropoda > Insecta > Hymenoptera > Halictidae > Lasioglossum > Lasioglossum villosulum. Next base: position 25,936,031 of record OZ020495.1, on the reverse strand, counting down.
CCACACTCGTCGTTAGGCATGCATAACTAAATTTCTACTCGGGTATTTCATACACAGGATGTTTCGTTTAAAACTGGCCACCTAAATATCTCCCCTACCTGTGAAAATACAAAAAACTACAAACGAAAAAAAACTACAATTTATAAACACGATTCTTTCATCTGATTCGTCTTTTGAAACCATTTAGATTACGTCACAAACATTTTTTATAATTTCAGAGATAGAGGAGATATTTAAGTGGCTTAATTTAAGCGAAACACTCTGTATGTTTATATTATTTATGTTTATTTATATATTATACAGGGTGTCCCAAAATTCCTCCGACACCCGAAAATGGGAGGTTCCTTGGGTCATTTCAAGTGACATTTTCCTTTACAAAAATGGCGTCCGCGGCTTTGTTTAGGAATTATTAACGAAAAACACGGACCAATGAGAGCGCGACCTAGACGCGAGTTGACACAGTCGGCCCGACGCGCCAACTGTCAATTGGCCGAACGTGTCACTGCATGTCTAGATCGCGCTCTGATTGGTCCGTGTTTTTCGTTAATAACTCCTAAACAAAGCTGCGGACGCCATTTTTGTAAAGGAAAATGTCGCTTAAAATGACTCAAGGAACTTCCCATTTTCGGGTGTCGGAGGAATTTTGGGACACCCTGTATATAGTACATATAGAATAATGGAGACGACGGCTACGTGGACTGTGGTTCAATTTATTGAGGATGGTACAGTAGAAGCTGTGCCAACAAATTGGATCGATGGGAACGTATGCTATTGGCCACCGCTGCAAGGAAGTCGGCTAATGACAGCAATAAAGAAGATGGATAGTCGCAGCACCTCGTGGTCGCAGCATTTAATAAGAATTTTTGAAAATAGTACTTTCGGTAGGTTACAATTATTATTCACCATAAATGTACAACTAAAATAACAACTATTTAATGATTCTAGACAATTACAAGAAGGCTAGGGGTAAGGCCCGAACTGCAGAGGACACCAGCGATCTGCAGTCGGAGGTTGAACATCATCGACGGGTAAATCAACCCACGTTGTCCTCGAGCATGGACTCGTACGACGATGAGACAATCATTGGGACTTCTCCACAACTAAAAAGAAGACGGATGGGAAGCATGGGTATGTAAATTCAAAACGAAGTATAGTATAAAATATTATATGTATATTACATACATACAATAGTTATACATCATTCTTTTTCTGTAATTAGTATGTTACGAGCCGAGGTTTGGCAGCGTGCGGAAACCGAGGATAGTTTGTGGTAATTTTTAGAGGCTTTGATATAGGTAGGAATTGTACACGCCGGACTAGCCAGTGTATCTTTCAACACTGGGGTATCCTTTTGTGTGGAACACAGGAAGGACTAGCAGGTGTATCTTTCACCACCTGGGTCTCCTTTTAAAGGGTACACTCCGGACTAGCCAGTGTATCTTTCACCACCGGAATATCCGTTTGTGTGGAAATTTGGGATCAGTGGAATTACTCCGGACTAGCCAGTGTATCTTTCAACACTAGGATATCCGTTTGTGCCAATGTCGGAAAGGGTAAGGTCGTGGTTCCGCCGACTCGTAACTTATTTGAAATTGTTAGATACACCTTGAGCGGCAAAGGTGTATCGTCGTAGGATGCTAACGATTGGAATCGAAATAGGAAAGGTTATGATTAAACTTGACTCTAGGTTTAAGTTTAACACACGATAATATAATCTTGAATCGAAAGGAATACAAATGTTTAGAGTGTAAATTGTCGCGGTGTCGCGGACTAACCTCTCTGTTTACGCAACGAGGGATGCGGGGGCTATCTACTATAGAATCCCGTTGATGGGATTCGTATCGGAAGAGATGTAACAGTTTTGCTCGAAAGAGAACTAATACCCGATCTTGCTCGACAGTAATCGCGACGTGACTCGACGCGTACAGTATAAAACTCTTGAGATGAAAGCCCGAATATGAAGGGATTCAGTGCCCTTATATAGTCCCCAATATCGGCCTAGACAAGAGTGGGGACTATTGATAAAACAGGGTTCCCAGAAACGATGCAGATTGATGTATCGTCTCTAAGTGCCCCAAAATCCTAATGAGTGCCCTAATCTGAATGATTGCCCTGTTCTGAATAGACTCTTTATTTCGATGTGCAGCTCCAGAAGGGCCAAAGGTTAGCAACGGTCGCTGCCGCATACGTAACAAGTAAATATTTTTAATCCAAATATATTTTATTTTCAGTCTCACATTATTCACATGGCGACAGCGAGGAGCCGCTGCATATGGCTGAGCAGTCTATTGTTAGTAAGATAAGGAAAATGTTGTATAGAGATAATAAGCAAATTTACTTTAACAAATATATTTTCTAATGAACAGTCAATAGGAAACCAAGAAGTTGGACACAGTACGGAGAGCTTGGAGACATTTGTTACGAGCCAGGGCCGCGAGCAGCACGAGTGGCCGGCGAAGGGTTATCACCCTGTGAGTATGGTTCAAAACTGTTAGTTAGAGCGGACGCACCTTGATACGATTGTCAGGGAGCCGCTAGTATGAGTGAAGTTTCAGGGATGAACCTACGTGTGATGGGGGAAACTCTGACTTGAAAGATTATTAAGGAGGTTATAGAGTTGTAGGAAGTGTCTATGTTCAAATGAGTGACTCAGGCGACTTGACTTAATAATCTTTATTTTTCGAGAAGTGACTCGGACACCAGCTAGGTCTCGACTGGCTTGTCTCCCTAGCGTTACAAAAAACGAAATCTTTTCTTCCCCACTCTCGCGAATGTTTCCAAGGGAGGGAAAATTCACGAGAGTGACGAGTCACGAGTTTAACCTTGTAGCGGAATTTCCACGAGACCCAACGCCCACCATGTGCGTCCTCAGGTAGCGGGTCCTTGCACCCTCGCGGACTCTCCGTACCGACGACTTGGGTCTTTTAGAAATTCGGGGTTTTACGACTCTTCGCAAGGCTATTGAGACTGTCGCTAATAAAAAGTACGCCAACCCTAACAGATGTCTTAATGACCCTGCCTGACAGTTTCCTCAAAAATAGCTTTTATTGTTGCCAGAGTCCCAAAACCTCTCCAGCATCTGCACAGCAAATGTTATTTTATTTTATGAAGCTGGCCGCTACAGAGTTAGCGGACGCACCTAATGCGATTGTCAAGGAGCTGCTAGGAGGTTGGATTCAAGGGAAACGGACGATCCTGATACGATTGTCAGGTTGCCGTTTAATCTGTGTGGACGTATAGGTAACGTGGATGATCCCAATATGAAATCGGGTAGGTACTAGGTTGGAAAATATCCCGATTAGGCGATTGGAATGTCGTCTATGAGTTTGATAGGTGATAGGGTTGTTAGTAAGCCTCGTAACAAGTATAATTTAAATCGATACAATCCGAGCGGTAAGATTGTATCATGTGGGAACGTTCAATTACTAAATTAGGATTGGTGTAACAATAATTATGGGTTTAAAGAATTTTACAAGTAATTAGGAAAACACAAATATATTTAACTCGTAATGGTTTACATTGGTATATATGTCGCGAGGTTGTGTGTTTGAATTAAGAATTGAATGTAAGAATTAAGAATATTACCTATGAGCTCGATGTTGACGCACTGGCAAAATGCGGGGGTCTCGAAGTGACTTTATGAAATGCCTTAATAGATTTGTTACCGGACTGGTGGAATCTATACGGTTCAAAGGTTGATCCGAAGGGGAACTTTAGCCCGATCTTACTAGAAATCAACTTGCGAGAATACAGCACGACGCGACACGATTCGTGACTACAGAAGTACTACCCCCTGAGAGTGAAAATGTACGGGTTTATATACCCGAAAACTGAATGGGGTAGACTGTTTATAATCTAATCACCCCTTAGGACCAGACTCTAGTTTTTTGTCGATTTCCATTAGATCGAGCCAGAGCTCGGTCTTCGTTAAAAGGGGTCAACTAAGATATTGTTTTGTCGTCGCTGTGTGATGAGCGCGACGTTTTCCGGATCTGTGCCCGCCAATTTAATATTGGGCCAGTAGTTCAAATGTTACAATAACATGAAGACGCAAAAGACATTATCGATTCGCAAGACAATAAATTACGTTAAATGAAGCGTTTCGTCCCGGACCTGCTAGTGGACTCATCAGTAAGTAAATAAACTAAAATAAACTAAATAGACTTGAATCGCGACAATATCGTACGCTCGCGGATCTGAAGAAGATGCGATCCCGTTCGACGCGTGTCCTGATCGCTGGACATTGAACTGCCGTAAACCGAGTTGAAATGGACTGAAAGACTGATGAGACTAAACTGAAGAACGCGGTCTCAACGCGATGTTAGTCAGGCTTCTCGAATAGGAAATAAGCTGCACTGATTGGTTCCTGCAGAAAGTTGCATTTCCCAATCAGTACACTTTTAACTGTTAGGACCTCCTTCCTGTAGCACTGAATGAGGCCCTTGGAAGGAGGAGTTAGGGCGATCCCTGAATCGGTCACTGACGCGTCTCGGTAATTCGACACGGTATGGTTAACGGTCGCGGGCGATCCTTCGGAGGGACACGATTTATGACACTTTGTATTTTAAGTGTAGAAAACAGCTAAATATTAGGCCAGATGCCTCGACTGGTCGTCGAATGACCATAGTTCGGTTAATCCTCTACGACGGTCTTTAGTCACGAACGGACCATAAATAATAGTCGAAAGAACTCTACGTAGATGGTTCCGACGCGACGGAACAGATATGAAAAGGTTATCTAGGACGTTTCCTGCCAGAGACGATATTGAAGAGATTCCTGTGGGAAAGTCAACGGAATCTGTTCGCTAACCGTCACACATTTCTGCAAACTATGAAGAACGTAGAACAGCAAGGGCATGTCTTCAGAGCTCTCCTCACCGATGTGCTTCAGGAAGTCAAGGATTTGGAAGAAGAAGTACGCCAAATAAAAGAAGCGGGGACCAAGAAACCCGTTGGAGAAGACAATAGGGTCCCGTTTTTACAGAGGTTCTCGTCGCTGAAGTTTCCTCTCAACACGGACAAGGAGTTCTCTAGTTTTGAGAATATTCTAAATAGCGGCGAACAATTTCAAGATGGCGTAAGTAAAATTTATTGATGTAATAAATTAACTTAAAATACCTGAAATTGATCTTTCATTTTGATATAGTTACCAGAATGTAATATTAATAACTTTTTACTTTAGGTTCAGGAATTACACAAAATAGGCGGCGAGAACGCCTACCAGTTTGTCAAAAGAGTTTTGTCAACACTGATAACCAACCACCTGGCGTTAACATATAGCTGGTTGGGCAGAAAGGGGAAGAAGCCCTTCAACAAATTAAATATAGCCAACCTAGTAATATGTAAGTATCGCCCTTATTTTAGTATTATTCAAAAGTGATGATTCATGTACAAACTAACACAGTAATAAATTCTTATTCAAGATGCTGCCGAAAAGGGAATCAGCACTGCCAGTAGGGGAAACACGGAGATCACCATTCAATTGTGGCTGAAAAGGGCGGCGGACAGGATAGCGGCCGGAATAAATAAAAAATTTTAATTTTTATTGTTTTTTGATTTTTTATATTTATAAAGGCTTTTTGTAATTTCAATAAAATGTATATAATAAACGTGTATATATATATATATATATATATATATATATATATATATATATACACACACATATATGTATATATATTTCCTACAATTAAATTTCCTATAATATATATATATATATATATATATATATATATATATATATATATATATATCTGAGATGTCCTAATACGAACGTAATCCAAACGGCCTACGAAAGTTTTCTGAACGGCCTGTGTTATAGAACCGTACGTTTTAAAAACGTCCCAAGAATGTCCATTAGACGTCCAGAAAACGTTTTTTAGACGTTTAATGGACATTCTTGGGACGTTTTTAAAACGTACGGTTTTGTAACACAAGCCATTGAGAAGACTTTTGTAGGCCTTTCGTGGGCTTTTCGGAGGACATTCAAGACGTCCATAAGATATCTTGAACGTCCAACAGCGGACGTATTTAAGACGTTTTCAAAATGTCTGGGTGCTATCTGGGTATGTCCATACTCTTATATGTCCATACACCTGTATATGATCCGAATTATATCGTGTTTGGTATCATTTTAATCAGAAAAAATGTCACAAATCTATTAAAAAAAGTCCTATAAAAAAATAAGTAATAATAAAAAAGTTATCCCTTGGTATTGCATTGTGTTGACGCTTGAGCCTTTGAACTATGCCGCCGACTCTGACTCTCGGCGTCACTTTCTTTCCCATACCGTAAATATCATCGGAATTGTATCGTGTTTGGTATGATTTTGCATTAGAAAAATGCCAGGAATATGTTGGTGAAAGTTCCATAAAAAAATAATGAAAAATAAGGAAGTTGGAAATTTGGATTAGCTATGTTTACATTTCTCGGCGACGGACGCCTCTCGAGCTCGGCTGTCCTTTTCTATGTTCGTCAACACTCAAAGAATAGTGACTGCGGTGCATAAATGTCCCTCGGCAGACCCGTGCTAGGGACTTATATGGATAATTTACTGTATAGCAAAATCATCAACCCAAGCACTGAATTTTTGAAGTGAAACTTCTTATGGCGCGTTGGGGGTAAATCCGATTGATGTAACGGAAATGAGGCCCGGAAGTGGCTAGTGCGCAGACTCTCGTGCGGTTTGGGAGGGAAATTATTGTAGTGCGTCACAGTTCGACAGCACGTGCAAGTGTATACGTTTCGAATAATTCAAAGACTATTCAATAGATGTAATTATTATTATATTACTCTTTGATAAATTGTTTTGTTTTTTGGAGATATTCGTCTTTCGAAAACTGTGCGGAAGAGAAATAAAAAGAAGAGGTATGTATATAAATTACAAAATTACATTTAAAAATCTAAAATCAAAAAAATATAAAATCAAAATAAAATCAAAAGATCAAAATGAATACATATACAGGGTTGTGGAAACGTAACTCTAATGAAAACTTATTTCTTACAAAATGGAAACTTATTTCTTACAAAATAAATAAAGTTACAACAGATGTTTGAACTACGATCCATTTTCCTACGATACAGAGCTCCGCTCTTTGTATTATATTTCTCATTGTTGCCATAATTAGAGCATCTCCTTTGATGCTATTACCTGCATTTGTTATGTGATTCCAAAGTTCTCGAACATTATTGAGTGTTGTGTCATGTACAACGGATTGAACAGATCTCCAAAGATGAAAATCCAACGGAGACAGATCTGGAAAACACAGTGGACAACGAATTGGACCATGCGTTCCTAAACGTATGATTTTAAAGTGTACGTGATAAATACAAACATAATATGGGAAGCGACGGTAGTAAACATGAACCAAGACACTCTACTTATGGCGACACTAAAGAGTCTCGCACAAAGAGCACAGCTCTGTATCGTAGAGTAAGAAATAAGTTTTCATTATCATTACTTATAATTACTTATGTTTGCACATCCCTGTATATGTATGTTCATTTTGATTTTAGATTTTTATTGATTTTAGATTTTTGATTTTATTGATTTTAGATTTTTAAATGTAATTTTGTATTTTATATACATACCTCTTCTTTACTGATATATTTTATTCATTATTTATTCTCTTCCGCAGACGGTAGGTTTGGAAAGACGTATATCTCCAATATATCTCTGTAATAGATTTAATTATATTATTATATTATTATTTTACTTAATTAATACAAACGTAGTTGTATGTGCTGTCGTAACATAACCATGTAATTGTAATCTTTTTTTTATAATCTTTTATCAATTAACAAATGTTGGTATTCTGTAATCGTTTCTGCCAAATAAAAATATTTAGTTGTTTTATTTCATGTATTTTGCTTAGTTATTTCAACACTCCTTCCGTTTCCCATCCTCAAAAATGAAAAAAAAACGTGTGCGTGGAAACCACGCGCGGCAGAGGTGAAACTTCCAGCAGTCTAGTAATGTTTAGAAGTAAATTATAATTGGAAATTTGAAAAAAACCACGCGCGGTAGAAGTGAATGTTCTTGCAGTCTAGTAATGTTTACGAATAAATTAAGATTGGAACTTTGAAATCAAAATTTGCGACGCAAAGAAGGAGAACGTATAGGAAAGAAAATTTTGATTTCAAATTTCCAATCTTAATTTATTTGTAAACATTACTAGACTGCAAGAACATTCACTTCTACCGCGCGTGGTTTTTTTCATATTTCCAATTATAATTTACTTCTAAACATTACTAGACTGCTGGAAGTTTCACTTCTGCCGCGCGTGGTTTCCACGCACACGTTTTTTTTGGCGTTTTACAAAAAATTTATACGATATTTGCAGCATCAACATCGCGTTGGGATGTTTTAAAAAAACATGTAAAAATTACACCTAAACCATTATCAGCAACTAGGTGGGAATGCCGTCTTGATAGTGTAAAGGCTGTTCGCTTTCAAGTTCTCCAATTTCGAAATGCCTTGAACGAAATTGCCAACAACGCACCTGACAATAAAACAAAAATTGAGATTTTGTCTACAGTGCGAAAGATAAATGAATTTGAATTTGTTATCAGTCTCATCATTTGGTACGAAATATTATCAAAAATTAATATCGTCAGCAAAGTATTGCAAAATCAAAAGATGCAAATAGATTTGGCCACGAAGCATCTGAAAGGTCTGAACGTATTCTTTGCGGAATACGGAAATGCAGGATTCAGCAAAGCCATGATCGCAGCAAATGAAGTTGCGAAGGAAATAAACATAGCGGCAGATTTCAAGTGATCATACAGGCGCGGAAAACGGAAATTATTTGATTACGAAGGACACGATGAATCGTCGACGATTAGCGACGAATAATACTTCCGTATACATTACTTCTTAAAAATAATAGATTCTGCGTTAGTGTCGTTTAAAAGTAGATTCGAATTGTATGCAAATCACCAGAATATTTTTGGTTTTCTATATTTGAATGAGATCGCGAATTTAGATGACGTACATTTATTAAACTGTTGTCAAGATCCTCACTTACATTTGGAAGTAGATCTCGACGGAACTGAAATGTTTGAAGAGCTTAAGATGTTCCGGTCGATAATGCAAGCCAATTATTCGGCTCTAGATGCGATGAAATACATTGTAAAAAACAACCTTTCGGAAGCATACCCAAATTTATTAATTGCCTTACAGATAACATTAATTACGCCAGTAACCGTGGCTTCAGCTGAACGTAGTTTCTCGCGGTTGAAACTAATCAAAAATTATCTGCGATCGTCAATAAGCCAAGAACGATTAAATTCCATCACTTTTGATGACGTCATCGCAGAATTTGCGGCGAAAAAAGCGAGAGAAATTATTTAATATTCATTTTACAAAAAATATATCTAACATACTTTGTACTTATAATAAATAATTCCTTATTGTGAAATTTATGTATAGGATTTGAATGTGTATTCAGGCCCCGCAAAATTTTTGAACCCGGCCCCGCAAAAGGTCACGCCGGCCCTGAATACTGTAATGTATTAATACTATAATGTATTTGAATACATAGATTTTTTAAAATGACGTTACCATAGTAAACGAATTATTGCCACGTATTGGGGACTTTGCACCACTGTGCGAAAGCGTAGCGGCTACCGGCGGGGTTCTATAGGAACATTGGGCGTGCAAGTGGTCGGGCCATTATTGGGCGATTTGAGTACTTAGTTGGTGATTGAAAAATTACTTTACAGTCAGCACGTATTGTCCCAGAAAGTACCGACCTCCAGCTCAATAGTAATGCTACCTGTCATAAACCTCTCAATAGAGAACAGCCCCGGGAACGGCACACAAACAAATCGCGCCTATCGCCAGGTCTGCCCATCCCCACCACCACGGCCGCGCGCCCGTAATCTTCATGTTTTGACTTCGACGGTGCACGCTACATAGTGTGTGTGGCCGGGGGGTGCCCCACTTGGACGTCGACCGATTGGACGCGTCCCGATTGGACGGTTCCGATTGGACGCGTTCCTTTTGGACGCCGGGCCGATTGGACGCGTTCCTTTTGGACGCCGTGCCGTTTGGACGGGGGATGGCTCTTTGGCACACAGACGATGGCGCACAACGAGATGTCGCACAGTTCCTTTGCACACAGCATAATTGCGCACGTGGTTGTTGTGCTCGATAACTCTGGAATGCAAAGATTATGCGATCAGAATAAGATGTGGTTAGGTCGTAGTGGGGGCGGAGAGGGCCGGCCCGACCACGCATACGGAAATGTACAAAAGAACCGTATGAGCAATAGAGCTGTGTGCAATCGTCCGTGCGCCATCTCGTTGTGTGCCAAAGAAGGCCTCTCACAATACCACCATCTGCAGACTCCCAAAATCTATGATTTTAAAACATATGTCGTCAAGTGCCACGAATACAAATCGGACGGGACGAAACGGGCGATTCCCTGGACATGGAGTTTTCACCCAGTTATTCCTTTATACAAATTTAAATTTAGGTCATACTCTAAGTATTTTTTCGTGCTGAATCGAATGGTGAAGTTCGTTTGGCGATAGGAATGATGCGAAAGAAGCTACAGCATATTCATAGAACAATAATCTTGGATATTTTATTTTTATGTAAAACATTTAATATTTACTGAAATATGTACTTAAGAATTTATTTTTTGTTTGATTTTTAAATTTTGTTTAATTTTTGTAGGTATGATTTGTTTAATTTTATAAACCAATTTAAAATAGAAAACGAAAGTGCAAATAGGAACAATAAAACAAAAAGTAAAATAAAATTTTAACTTAGCAACTGAAAAACTTAAGAAATGAAACAATTAAAAGAAGGTACCTTTGGTTAACCTCCATCTTATTATCGGTTTCTCCTAGCAATTCGGGTTCTTCAACAAAGTCCAACATACAATCTTGTTCTTCTACCTCATCAAATCTTAGCGAAGTGTCCAAAAAATCTGAATCTATGTCATCTTCAGGGGAGGAATTACTTTTTGCTGCGAAAATGAATTTAAGGCAGGAAGGTCACAACGTCAAGGCAAAAATTGTTCAAAAAGTGATGGACTATTCAGACGATTCGGAGGAATTAATAAAAATGTGCGAGGATGGTGAGAAATCTGACATTTCGTTCTCAAATGAGAATACACTTGCCCTAAATACATCTCTCAACCTGTCCAAGTCGAAGAACTTCATTTTGAGAAATGCTACTTTGAAAGCAGGATTAACAATATTTCCCTCATATTACCAGCTCAACAAAGCCAAGAAGGAATGTTATCCAGAAGAACGTGAGGTAACTGAGTTGGTAGCAAAGATACCTCTTCAAGCTCTTCTGAACCACACAACTTCGAGAATTTTATCTATCACCACCATGGATAAGATCCTAAGAAACGGGAAATGCCTGAAACTATTAGCTGTAAACGGATACGGAAAGCTGAGAACCGATACTGAACGATAAGAGCAGAATTAAGAATACATAGTCAACAAACACTGCGTTTTGCTGGACTTTCAAACATGATTTCCGGGAAAAATCGGACGAAGTCGGGTATGATTTTTGCGTATTTCTTTCGACAGATACCAACAGTAAACACCTGTAGAGTCCGTTTTTCGGAACAAATCGGAACTTTTTTGTAAAGCGACAAAATGTACACAAAATGCCCATAACGTTACTAAACGTCAGGTGTTAAACATTAATACGGCCATTTTTTATTTTATTTATATTTTTCTCAGCTCAAATACACCTCATAAGTAGAAAAAAATTATACAACAACATTACCAAAATATGGAAACTATTAGGAACAATTAAATAGAAAGATACGGTTTCATGAAAATTCAAGTCTCGAGCTGTCGATTTTAGATACATATGCCGGAAATATGACGTTATCACTGACAGGGCCGGCGCGAGGCGGGTTCAGCGCGTTCGCGGAACCCGGCCCCGCGTTTTGTAGGGCCCCGCGGTCTACGAAAACTCATCAGATATTTTGCAGGACCCTCTGTATACTATATTGAATATTCGAGTCTCAGATTTTTTGTCTCTGTTTTGTCTATGTTTGAAGAGCTTAAGATGTTCCGGTCGATAATGCAAGCCAATTATTCGGCTATAGATGCGATGAAACACATTGTAAAAAACAACCTTTCGGAAGCATACCCAAATTTATTAATTGCCTTACAGATAACATTAACTACGCCAGTAACCGTGGCTTCAGCCGAACGTAGTTTCTCGCGGTTGAAACTAATCAAAAATTATCTGCGATCGTCAATAAGCCAAGAACGATTTACATCTCTGGCTATTCTTTCAATAGAAAGCGAAATAGCAAATTCCATCACTTTTGATGACGTCATCACAGAATTTGCGTCGAAAAAAGCGAGAAAAATTATTTAATATTCATTTTACAAAAAGATATATGTACCATACTTTGTACTTATAATAAATAATTCCTTATTGTGAAATTTATGTATAGGATTTGAATGTGTATTCAGGCCCCGCAAAATTTTTGAACCCGGCCCCGCAAAAGGTCACGCCGCACAGTGGTCCAGGAGCCCGCTTTTTGTGGCCAAAATTCAATTTTTCGACTTTTGAATTTCGAAAAAATTTGTTTTCCCTCATACTAAGAACACTTTGAAACCTCGAAATTCTAAATATTAGGTCTTTCGGATAGCTTTCCGAGCAGATATAGCGTTTGAAGTTCAGAATTATGAAATTGAAGGAACAACTAAATACTTTAACTATTCCTTACACAATGCTGAAATGAAAATTTGTACTATATTTTCGTATGTGTGAGCAAGTATATTTCAGGTATTTAATGGTAATATAAACATATTTCAATCAATATACGAAGGATATAAAGTTAAGTGCAATGTCAACTTTAGGTAGGGTTTAAAAAAATTGTTGAAAAGTGTTAACATTCAGACTTGATTTTTCTGAAAGTTTAGACCTTCAACATATACACATATAAATTTTAGCTGCTACTTCCTGCAAGTTTTGATTCTACGTGTATTTTAACAAGTAGACTTTCGCGCACGAAGTACGCACTCTAATGCTACGTTCTGAACGCGTCACAGATTTTAGCATTTTATTTTTCATTATATTCATTACTATATTATATATATTTTGTCTTGTATTATATTTATTAGTATATTATATATATGTTTTATCTTTTATTGTATTTATTACTATATTATATGGACCGTTTATTTTGAAAGTGGTGCAAGTCCATTTTCTTTAATTTATTTTTTCCTTTTTTTAAGCATAAATTACGTCATATCTCATTTTTAAAAAAAAGGACTTACACCACTTTCAAAATAAACGGCCCATATATATTCTATCTTTTATTTTGACAAAAAATGTTTCGAACAAAAGATGATCAGTATTCACTTTTCTACAAACTTCAATAGAAAAAATTAAAAAAAAAAATTTTTTTTTATAAAAAATGAAGGTGACCTCAATTTTTTAAATATTAGCATATATTTTTTACATCGTAATATTCTAACTGGTATCAAGACGAATCCAACGACCTATAATAAGATCACATTAAATCTTGAAATAACGCTACAATAGTTTTGGCCATAAAAAGCGGGCTCCTGGACCACTGTGGCGCCGGCTCATTCACTGACATGTCCTGGAATGTCACCACATTTGCTTGTTCCAAAAAGCCTAGAAAACGATCCTATGAGCTCTCTTACTGGGAAAAAAAAATTTGAATTTTTCGTCCATGTCGGGGATTTTACGTAAGTCGTCACACTGTGGGGCGGCTCGGCCGCCCCTCGCTTCCTTAAGGTCGATTTATACATGACCGGTCCGGAGTTCCGGCAAAATATAAATACATAGGTTTAGATGGGACCGTTCACAACCGGTAACCGGACCGGCATTTCTCACAATATTTTTCCGTCTAGCCGGTTGGGCCATATCTCACTGGTGGGTTGACGGCTCCCTGCGGTGCGTGGCAGAAAAAAAGGTGTCTATGGGCACCCCCACGACTCCTCAGCTAAACTATCGGTAGCTCTCTTTACAAGATCATGTAAATGAGAAACGTTTCTGCTACTTGGTGAATACTTCTTATAAATAATGATTTCAAATAATTATTAGAAGAATATTAGACATGTCTTTGTTCCACAAATTTTTTCATCCATTCAAGTGTGAAAAAATTTTTTAGAAATATGGTCGTCTTCTACGATTCTTCCTTTTGGAAATTCTGTTTTTTTTTCACAATTTGTAACAACTTGTCGCCATCTTTCTGATGACCTGTCTATAATATAAACTATACAGGTTAGGTTTGAATTGTTTCTTATTTCAGGTCCATGAAATTGCTGAATATTCTTTAAATATTCTCAAATAAGAGTCGACGGCGTTTATCCTAAAATTACACCTTTCACAAAGTGAAAAACATTTTCAATTTGTTTATGTCCAATACACTGCCCCATACAAGCGATAGGGAACAGCACAGTGGGTTGACACTTTTTGCACTTGGAGCTATTTTATTAACTCGAAAATCAAACGTTCCTTCTGATCTAGAATATTTCCCGTACTAGCACAAAATATTGTATACACATTCATATAATATTAAAAATAAATTTAATCTCTTTTTAATATTCAAATACTCATACAATATTTATTTTATATTAAGTAACAAATATTGTTGTTTAAATATGTAGGGAATATCTATTTCATGTTACGAGACAAATATTTTTTTCTAAATATTGATTGAACATTTATTTCAAATTGGAAATAGAAAATTTTTTCTTAATATACAGATAATTATTTCATAATATGAAAGAAATATTTTTTTTCTTATTATAAAATGAATCTTTATGTAATATTAGGAATAGAATTTTTTTTTAAATATGACTACTATATCACTTAATCGATATACATTTATATTATAAGAACATTAATTACGTAATGTCCTTATTATGTGCGACAACATTAATAGTTCTCAAGATATTTTCAAAACCTGTCTTTATTGAAAAGGATGCTCATTATATAGTTTTCGTACTCAATGAACGATACGTAAATTGGTACTGAATGACGAAATGCTGACTCCTGCACAAATCAGTTTTTGTTATAACAACAATGTCGAAACTGTGTTTACGTTTACTTGCTATTCGGTGTGGATTCTTCATAAATAATAATGTAAAATAACTATTAGAACATCTTTGTTCTGCAAATGGTTCCACCGGTTCGAGAAAAATATTAAATTCCTGTGTTATTACACTACTTATAAATCTCCTTGGTTTCCCTATTTTGGCGCACATGGTAGTAATGCAGGTAGAAGGCGTTGTACCGTTCGCCCGTTACCTTCTGCCTTGAGCCCATCAATTTTATGACAGGTGAGGACGGGTGCTGGGCTACTCTAAAAATGAGGCTGTTGTGAAAATAAGTTCTTTTGACGAGCATGAATTGCTTTATGACCATCGTCCGACGAAAACACGAAGGAAACGCGTTGGAAAGGACTTCCTCATACTAGATTATAATGTATCAACTCAGAATCCATAGCAATATATTGCAACGTTGCCCGAAAAGGCGTGGTGTGTTGTCCGCCGATTTGTTTACACGGCTGCCCCGTGCGAGCGATAGCGGAGCAGCAGTAGGCTAAGACCAAAGATGTTAAACCGTTGCCGCCCCTACTACGCGGTTGTGGGGGGTGGCAGGACGCCATCTCGTACGGGTTCGAGTTGGTGACAACGGTGACGTGTTTATGATCGAATGCGTGGCCGATTGGGTGAGAGCGGTGGAGGCAGGCCTCGTCTCGCATGCATTTTCGGCTGCTGTCGAAATATATTGGCTACAGCGGCCATGCATTCACTGTAGCGTGCAACGTCGAAGTCGAAACCTTGAGACTATGGGCGCGCAGGTGTTGGTGGGATGTACAGACCTCACGATGGACGCGATTTGTTTAGGTGCCGTTCCCGGGGGCTGCTCTTTATTGAGAGCTTTATGACAGGTCATTACTATTGAGCGGGAAATCGGCACTTTCGGACAACACGTGTTTGTAGTAAAAAACAGGCCTGGGTGACGCTGGAGCTCGGAGTTGTTTCAGCAATTGAAAACACATGTTTTTTCGCCATTAATTTTCCTACAGCGAAAAGTGTCCCCCCACCTAACAATATTTCAGATAACGGTTTTCACCCCCACGCAAGGGCTAATTGCTGTGTTAACTTTTTGGCGAAAGCTCGTCAAACGGTTATTCCTAGTTCGACCGTCAAACGCAGACAGCAGCAAGTTAAAATGCAAGTGGAAAAATTGATCGAAGCGGTGCGGTGTCGCGAATTTTTGTACGATCTCCAACATCCGAAATACATGGATTCGAAATTCAAGTTGGTTACCTGGACAGAGATTGGTGAAGAATTAGGACAACCAGGTCAGTATTCATAATATTTTTTTTCGCGTTGATCTGAAGTTCTCTCTTTCTCTCGCGCTCACCCCCGTGGAAAGCTGCAGTTCGAACAGTTAGACGCGGCGTTTCTTCGGGAAGGTTTTACAGAAAACCGCATTCGAAAAAGTCCATTCGTTGATAAGAACAGTAACTTCCCTATGAATCGGGAAGCTAATAAGCAGAAACGTGCGCGAAAGAGAGCGAAAAAGTTGACATTTGTTCACTACTGACGTCACAACTTTTGAACCAATAGACTTTTTTGCATGCAGTTTTTCCTAAATCTTCCCGAAGAAACGTCGCGTCAAATGGTCCAAGCCCCAGCTTTCTACGTTGAGCCGTTCTCAAGTGATGCCGTTACACATATACACACATACAGACATACAGCAGACACGATTTTATTATACATACAGTGACTCCCAAGAATATTCGCGGACTCTGGGCATAACTAACTTTATGATTTAATAATTCGTTTGTTGATAAAGCAATCGCCCTGGGGGGGAATTGTTTCTAGCAATAGAACATTTATTAACGTTGATAAACATATATCATTTATTCGAAAAATATACATACGTTTAATAATAAAAATTATCAAAAGAAATAATGTACCATTTGTGGCTCACAAAAATATTCGGACAATATTAATTTTTCTATTTAGATAATGTAATTTAGCATTACAAAATGTGTTTAATACTTTGTGGTATAACCACTTTGTTTAAGAACATGTCTTTATCTGTTTGGCATATTTTTTGTAATTTTTTTTAAATATTCAACTGTTATAATCGACCGCTCAGTTGCAAGTCTTTGTTTTAATTCGGCTATCGAAGAAATTGGGGTTTCTCGAATCTTTCTATCCAATTCACCCTATAAATTCTCGATAGGATTGAGGTCCGGTGATTGGGGCGGCGGATGAAGGATTTTGGGGCAGTGGTATAATACAAATTCTTGCACAATACGTGACTTGTGCTTGGGGTCGTTGTCTTGGTCAAACTTAAACTTATTATTGAACCCCATTTTTTCGGCACTTTGAACTAAATTGTTTTAGAGTATATTCAAATAATGATTTTTGTCCATTATACCGTCGATAAATACTAGGTTGCCGACTCCATATGACGAAATACAACCCCAGACCATTACGCTGCCTCCGCCGTGTTTGACTGTACCTCTTGCATTTTTAGAACAAACGAAAAAACTTTGCAAGAGAGTTAATTTCTAAAGATGAAGAGTGTTGGAAGGATGTCATATTTGCTGACGAAAGCAAATTTAATCTATATAATTCCGACGGAAAAACTATGGTGTGGCGGAAAGCAATTAAAGAATTCAATTGTGAAAATTGAAATTAAACGTATGTATATTTTTCGAATAAATGATACATGTTTATCAACGTTAATAAATGTTCTATTGCTAGAAACAATTCCCCCCCCCCAGGGCGATTGCTTTATCAACAAACGAATTATTAAATCATAAAGTTAGTTATGCCCAGTGTCCGCGAATATTCTTGGGAGTCACTGTATATGGAGATAGATCTAGTAGATATAGAGGTATAGACAGAGATGTATTTTTAAAAAATCAACTACATGCAAGTAGGGCAATATTAATACTTATTGTTATATGCATGTATATTACAAAATTTTACAAATATTTCATTCGTCATCGGTTGTGTTTTCGTCCGAAGCTTCGTCTTCTACTGTTCCACACAAAAAATCTGCGAACGCTTTTCTAATCGCGAAGCACTCATTCGTCGCGTTCCCTCCTCGGTGGCGCATTGGCCGCCACGCTGGCGTACCCTCCGCTTCATCTATCTCGCCAACCGGCACTACCACGGCCGATCCCTCGTGTGCCCTAATAAAATTATGAAGTATGCAGGTGGCTATTATTATGTAATCTGCATTCGCGGGATTGACCTGCATTCGCCTATTATAGAGGCGAAACTTCTGAGCCAAAATGCCAAATGTGTTTTCCACGACCCGCCGTGCTTGTGAAAGGCGCTTATTGAAATTAGTCCTATTAGAGTTTCCATCGGCTTTGTTTCCGGGATATGGTCTCAACAAATTTCGCTTCAATGGAAACGCCTCGTCTCCGACAATCACGCAGGGCGCGCTAATTCTTGTGCCCGGCAAACAAGTGTCGGGCAACATTTGAAATCTTCCGTCCTCCATTGACCGCCCAAGGTCGGATTGGGCGAAAATCCCGCCGTCACTATTACGTCCATAACCTCCGACCTCGACGGCTATAAAATTACATTTTGCATCTGCCAGTGCCATCAGCACTACGGAAAACGTTTTTTTATAATTAAAATGCAGCGACCCCGTATTCGACGGTTTTTGTATTTGCACATGCTTTCTTTCTGCATATATTCCAGAAGTCGTCTTTTATGGCTTCCCATCGTTCCCTGCTGGGCAGCGGCATCGTTTCGTGCAACAGTGTTCTCTTTATAACTCTGCACGTGTCGTGCACGATCGCGTGCACCGTCGTATGGCCCAAGCGAAAACTGTAGCTCAATGATTTTAGCGAGTTTCCCGTTGCTAGGTATCTAAAATAATTTACACATTATTAATAATTAATTTTGTTTTGTTTGCAGCGCTATTATGCAAAAAAAGGTGGCAAAACATCCGAGATTCATTTCGGAAGTACCGCGCCTATATAAATTCGGCGAGGAGCGGACAGGCAGCCAACGAGACTGCAAAAAAAAATACAAATATGGGGACATCCTACAATTTTTGCTGCCCTACATGCGGGAGAGAGACATGGTCTCTAGTGTTGGCATCGGCCTAGAGGCTGCATCTAGCAGCATACATCGGAATGAGGAGGGAGAGGAGAAGGGGGGCCGGGAGGAGGAGGAGGAGGAGGAGGAGGAGGAGGAGGAAGAGGTGGTAGTTTCTCGGCCACCAAAACGCAGAAGACGTGCGGGCAACATTGAGGATTTGATGGCCTGCATGAGGGAATCCACAGAGGTGATAAAATCACTACTGAACGCTAGCGACCAGACGGAGAGCCAAACTGAAAATCAAAAGGAGAACATGCTCTTCTTCAAGAGTTTGGCGATGAACATTTCCCAGCTGAACCCGGAAAATCAACTGTACGCCAAACAAAAAATGCTTCGGCTGGCCGCTAAGCTACGCCGGCAAGAAAGTCGTAGCAGGGCAGATAAAAAATAAATAAAGACAATTACAAAACACATATAGCTGTTTGTTATTATATTATACCGAGTATTTCACACAATTTCACCACCGTATGTCGCTTCTTTCGTATGATAGGAAAAATGTCGGTGAGGGGGAGGGGGATATCGAATTCAAGGATGCCAATACGGTGCTAGGCTGAATTTTTTGATGAAGGTCATTTTCTGGAGATTTCAATGTCATCGTTTTTTCCCCAGGTCGGACTGCATATTTTCACTACAACGGTCTCACAGCTGATAAAAAAACGAATTTAACGAGTTGCAATATGTTGACCTTCACGTGACCTTTAGCAGCGAAATTATGAAATGTTTGTCAGTGACTTCAGTACGCGTTCGGGGACGGTGAATGAAGGAATCTTTTGCTAAGATTATCGCTGTGATAATAATACTTATAAACATACTCCAACCGATGAAAGGAGAATACGAATGTCTGTTTTCAAGCACCAGGAACAATTACATGGTACCCTGTTTCAATGAAACTGAAATACCTTCATTTGTCGTCCCCGAGCGCGTACTAAAGTTAATGACAAACATTTCATAATTTCACTGCTAAAGGTCACGTGAAGGTCAACATATTGCAACTCGTTGAATTCGTTTTTTATCAGCTGTGAAACCGTTGTAGTGAAAATATGCAGTCCGACCTGGGAAAAAAAACGATGACCTTGAAATCTCGGAAAATGACCTTGCAATTTTCAAACAAATTTCTTTTCATATCCTACAGTAAACTAAGTGCCATATTTTCCCAAAAATGTTTAAATCGTATAGTATAATATGAATATGAAGAAAGTTATAGTCTCTTTTAGAACGCCCAAATATTAATTCGAGTTACTCCATACAGAGGGTGTTTATTTTATCTTGAACACTTACATTATTTCCGTGACTGTTAAAAGTAAGAGAAAATATTACGAGGTGGGATGCACATGGCTTTAGTCATAATGTCATGTTGTAGTCGACGTCAAGATGAGTTCAACGACCTGCACACCATGACCTTGAAGCGACCGCGAAGGCGAAAAAATCAGTTTCACTTTGAAGAATATTAAAGTAATAAAACGAAAAGAGTAACTGTAAGAACTGCCATTCATTCATTCATTCATTCATTCATTCATTCATTCATTCATTCATTCATTCATTCATTCATTCATTCATTCATTCATTCATTCATTCATTCATTCATTCAATCAATCAATCATTCATTCATTCATTCATTCATTCATTCATTCACTTCTTGTGGCTTGACGCCGACCGCAACATTGCATTCTAAAGAACACATGTTGACATGCAACAAAAGTACAGCAACCTTGAAAAAACTGCTACAATGACCTTCAAAGAATTCTTTCTTATTACCATCTGATGCGCGTCTTAAAGCCATGCGCATCCCACCTCGTAATTTTCTCTTACTTTTAATGGTCGCGGAAATAATTTAGGCGTTCAAGATAATATAAACACCCTCTAGGCTAGAAAACATAACAAAATTGCACAACAATTACACAAGTATTAGGTGATAAAATTAAAGCGATATATTTTGTGCCAAAGCCTTCAAAAGCTAAATATCGCGGTGCATTTCTCGGCTCTCTAGTATTTTTCTAATCCGTTCTTCTCTTAACTGTAGGCTGATTGTTCCAGAATTACAAGGGTGCGAGATTTGCGCTCGCTTGTCACGTTAATATAAAAATGGGCTCTCTCAATACTCAAAAATTGGCTTGAAAACAGTTTACGAGGCATAATTTTTATCATTGTATTGGGCAGCATGCAGCTATAAAAATAGCTGCACGCGCAATTGTACGGTTCCGAATGATGTAAAGTATGCCCCGTCAACGAAAACATAAGACATGTTGGGGCGACAGCGCCCCAGATCAATCCCATTTTTGTGTCATCGAGAAATGCGAACGTTAATCCCGCACCCTTGCAAACCTGGGAAAAGGAGTCTATTCCCTTAATAATAGCAATCAATTATTTAGAAAATCACCTACCGCAGGCAAACTGCTAATCGTTCTTCTGGGGGAATTGGCCTCTTCCAATGTGTAATTTGTTTCGTTAGCTGATCTTTAATTTTGTCCAGCAACGCAGCGAAACAGCTCCTTGTCATCCGAAAGTATCCATAAAATTTCTCCTCACTGTCGGCGGACATTTCCCGAAACAGGGTGAGCTCCCCTTCCCTGTCCCGACTTCTCCATAAAGGGTGCACACTGTACTGCCTTGGAGCAGTTATTCTTCTTCTTCGTCGTCTTCGGACTACCTGCCCCGATCGCTCGTCTTCTCGTTCCTGGATCACTAGATTCAGCGCCACTTGCTGTAGGGCGATTTGTACCCCAAGGGCTGCTAATAACCCACTGCTCAAGTCCATCGTCGATAAGATGCGCGCGGAAGTAACAGAAATCACTATAAGAACAGGCCAGAAATGGTGCTGAAGTCATGCCCCACAGCTCCTTAAATACCTTCGCGACAACCCCCTATTCAGTGACGTCAGGGGTGAGGGCGGAATTTCCCGACAGAGAAAGGTCGCAAACGTTGCTACAACCAAACGTTGCTCGTTTAATATTGGACGCTGCAACTTAGATTTATTGCAGAGAAGTTTAAACAATTGATTGAAGATAGATGATTTTCGAGAAGTATTACTGAGATTTTGACTGTCGACTGAACTCGTCCTAGTGAGGAATCATTCCTTTTATAGATCGATCAATCCATTGTTCTACGCTCAATCATCTTAGGGTGGATGCATCCTCATCAATTCTTCGTAATCATTTTCCTTCTTAATCTCTGCATTACGAACGGATGATTAATTTTCGATTCATTTTTAAACACCCTTCACTGGATCTTATGATCCACGCATCCTCCCAAGTATCAATTACCAATCTATTGTTAATCGATCTTTATATATTTTTTCTACGTCCTAGTCTCTTCGCGACAACCTTTTACATTCTTCAGTGATGAATAAATTCAACGGAAGTTTCATTTAGTTAATCGCTCGCATATTGTATTTCGAATTATTTCGTTTGTTTAATAAAATAGATTTCGCTTAATTCCATCGCTAGCAATATAGTATAATATACGAAAATTCAATTATCAATTATAATATATGATGTCACAGTTCTTGTGCAATATTAATAGAACAAATGCGAAAAGAATTTCAGAAATTGTATGATATATATGATTGATTTTATTAATTACTGCTCATGGCAGAACCACCGGACGTGACATATAATTGACACAGACCCACAAAACATACTCTTTAAATTTTCAACGTAGGCCCACATGAAAATGTTGCAAAATGCAACTTTTAATATATTCTCCGTGATCCCGACAACTTGCAATTTTTTCAAAAATTTTAGCCACGTTGTGCAACAAACCACCAAAAAAATTCAAATCATATGATGGAATATTAAAAATGTTGTCGTCAAATACATGAGAAAAAAGTCTTTTGGTTGCGCGGTAATAATAGTCATATTAGGTTTCAATGTTTATACGAGGCACGATGGCAACCAGAATGGAAAATTTGTTCGATTAAGGGTAACCATTTATTTAAAGTTGTTCCTTGGTAAAAGTGATGTGGCAACCCTGCAAAGGACTGTTTTTCCCATTTCTCTACGGGCTTTCCATCGGTAAAAGATTAGGGAAAACCACCAGAGGATCTTTCATTGCACTTACCGCGGGAACCCAAGTTCGCCCGCTGCCTGCCTGTTTTGTATTCTTTCTCCGAGTTAAAAATACTGGATTCATGGACCGGTCATGATGATGAATCAATAAGTGACGTCACCCCAGAAGGCAAAAATTTAACAGTGTCAACTATTTCGAAAAACACTATTGGACTCATTCAATCTTTAGACTACATGGGTTTAGAATTCGGAAAAATTTTGCATGCCCGAAATACAATTTCGAAAATGCAGTCCTTACAATAATACATAATCACTTATGTGCACCTAGATGTAGAAATTTATTCCAATATGTATGGTTTGAGTGCGGTTACATACGTAGCTAACAGACCGAAACATTTTGAGATTCTGTCCAGTTTTTGTTTTCACCGAAATAGAATGTATGAATTGCTCGATTTGCACCAGAGTCGTTGCTCTTAAATGTTGTGGTGCAAATGTTATTCGTACCCTGTACACTTTTTTCGATACCTTTCATTATTGTGATAATTTTGTATAGTACCTTATAGATACACATAACGCTTGGTTCAATTTCATTTAATATATCTGTTTCCTAATTTTTTATCAATGAAAAACCCGCAAAAACACAGAAAAATCAGAAATTGCTATAGTACCTCTTATAATACTTAAATGTTCGGTGATTGATTAGATACCGACATATCCAATAATGCAAACAATGTTTTTAATAATAGCACAGCAATTTTTAGTGACGTCTCAGAGGCACGCTCGAGCGCTAAGGGTTCAGCTATAAAATATTGCACAAAACAAATTCGTGTGCGTGAGACCCACGCGCGACAGAAGTGAAATTTATTGCTTATTAGGTATAAATACAGATAAATTATTAGTATTTTTTTATTGAAACCAAGAGATAATAATAAATAAAAATAATAGTGAGTAGTAAATAAAATAAATAAGAATTGAACAAATAAAATACAACAATTGATGTCGTATTTTCAAGAAATTTAGAACGTATCACATGAAAAACGTTCGTGCCATATTTCAGCTATCACGAGCCTATTGTCACAATGATAGAAACTGATAATTCTGCGGAAAATGATTATTGTTTGTGATTTAATACGTCCTAAACTTTTTGAGAATACAGCATCAATTGTTGTATTTTATTTGTTCAGTTCTTATTTATTTTATTTATTACCCACTATTATTTTTATTTATTATTATCTGTTGCCTCTAATAAAAAATACCAATAATTTATCAGTATCTATACTTAATACGCAATAAGTTTCACTTCTGTCGCGCGTGGACCCCACGCACACAAATTTTTTAAATATATTTTATTTTCTACTTTTTAGTCTTCTTTTTATTCCACGAGTACGGAGGCAAATATTCTCATCTGAAGCAAGTGTGTAAGCAAAATTGCAGCAAGACTGTGCTATGGGGAGTGGTTTAAAATTCGATTACAAGACTTGACGCGTGCAACAACAACAACACGGCAAGTTAATATAAGGGCGACAATAGTTACAAACCGTTGCCGCCATCTCAAGGCGCCATCTCGTATGGGTTCGAGCTGATGACATTGTGTATCGATGCGAGCTTGAGAAGGAGGTTTCCAAACAGGACGACAACGGTGACGTGTTTATGATCGAATGCGTGGCCAATTGGGTGAGAGCGGTGGAGGCAGGCCTCGTCTCGCATGCATTTTCGGCTGCTGTCGAAATATATTGGCTACAGCGGCCATGCACACAATGCAGCGTGCAACGTCGAAGTGAAAACCTTGAGACTAGCAGCGCGCGGCTGTTGGTGGGATGGACAGACCTCATGATAGGCGCGATTTGTTTAGGTGCCGTTCCCGGGGACTGCCCTGCATCGAGAGTTTTATGACAGGTCATTACTATTGAGCGGGAAATCGGCTCTCATCCTATCTTAATAAAATTTATTAAAAAAATATTAAATACGATACAATCTTTTCGGAGACAGCACAAAATTCAAAGTTTTCCAATTGACAGATGTTGCTGATCATGATTTGATTGGAGTATGGTGGAGTTGGATAATTAGTTGGTGGGAAGGGAAGATACATTAATATGTAAAAGCATGTAGAAGATTTTTCCGCTGCCTCCGAAAATATTGTATTGTATTTAATATTTTAATAAATTTAACAGTTGGTGTGTACTATTAAATTAATTGTCTCAATTTTAGATTCGTTTGGGGCACATTTTCCTGTTACCCGACCGAGCTGAATCTTTCCACAGTTTGTTTAATTATTAAGAAAATAAGGGATTAAGAAATTTCGACATAAAATTTTTGACAAGTGTGGAACGAGCAGAATTTGTAGAACACCGTAGGATGGTTTTTCTTTCTTATTGCTTAGGAACTATACAAATAAACAATATACTGGTCAAATTGAGTCGGTTAATAAAACAAAAACGACCATATAGCACATATAATTTTTATTATTATTTAACGAAATATAGAATATTTCTTAATTTTAACCTGCCCTCTACCGCCTCGCCGCCACCCTCTCCCACCCCTCCTGGGAAGATCAGTTTGTCTTTCTGTAATGTTATAAGACTGAGGGAAATTTACTCTTCTAAATGCGTTCTATTTGCAATAAAAACAGCAAAGTATGAAAAAATGCAAAATTTGTTTTCTCAAGGGGACAATCGGGAGACATACCTTACAAAAGAATGCAGAAGGTTTCGTCCTGATTGGCCCATTTATCTCGGGGTAATCGGTAAACATACAGAGAAAAAAAACTAAAAAAGGCAAATAAATAAAAATTGCTCACAAAATAGTTTTTCTCGAAATATTAAGACACTGTAATTTGTTTAAAATTACTTTAACGTACTGAACAAACCAAAGCGTGCAGAACCTCCATCGGAGTTGTTTGACAAATTGTTTTTTACCGTACACTTTGTCAGATGATATTCTTTTTTTTTCGTTATCATGATACAATAAATTTTTATTGTTTTTCGTTATAACGTTTAAAAATTCCTTAACAGCGTATTTTCCACCAATTAGCACGATGAACTCTGATAATTTCTATTTAATAGCTTTTTAAATAAATGTTATATTCTGCCTTCGTGTCGTCCGGTTTCCGGACAGATATCTTCTAGATGAATCCTTCCGGGTTGCCGCAAACTCGGACCATAGGCTGCTCCTGAGGTGTAGAGGGGAGTAAACGGTTCTTAGAACCCCTGGGGTTAGGGTTGTAAATTACACAATCTTCGGCTCCGAGCCTTTGTCGAGCGTCTCGAAACCTTCTCAAGTTGCCTGAAAAACCTGACGGAAATGTATGAATGCCCAAAAACGCCGGCCGGCACCAGCCGGTTATGTATAAATCGCCCTTTAAAGAAAGAAATTGAGAAGAAGCGCCCAGCACTAGCGAATCGCAAAGGTGTGGTCTTTCACCAAGACAACGCTAGACCAGATGTGTCTTTAGCTACCCGACAAAAGTTATTGGAGTTTGGCTGGGATGTCTTACCGCACCCTCCATATAGTCCTGATATAGCACCTTCGGACTACCATCTTTTCCGCTCCTTGCAAAATTCGCTTGACGGAAAAAATTTTAATTCTTTGGAGGACTGCAAAAAGTACCTGCAGAAGTTTTTCGACGAGAAACCGAGAACGTTTTATGAGAGGGGAATTATGAAACTTACCAAAAGATGGCAAAAGATCATCGAACAAAATGGAACATATGTCATTGAATAAACTTAATTATAAGTACCATTTTTTTCGAATTTTTATTTAAGCTAAAAATCCGCGGGAACTTTCTGAACGACCCAATATATATACAAACATCCATTTTTATATATATATAGATTCCCGTAAGGGGCAGTGGCTCGGTGGGTCGAACTATTTCACTTCAGCAGATGATCTAGACTATATACTCAAACACTTAAATAATAAGAAATCTTCCAGTTTCGACAAGATACCCAACATCATCCATAAACACCTGCCCCCGCTCTATAGACGAAATTACGCTATCATATTTAACAATTGTCTCAATAGATCCTATTTTCCGACGGCTTGGAAAACTGCGAAACTCATAGCATTAAAAAAGAAAGAAAAAAACTGGTGAGACCAGAATTTTTCCGATGTCCGGGCCGGCTCCAGCATCGGCAGAATATAACATGCTGTATTTATTTAAAAAGCTATTAACTAGAACTTTTCAGAGTTCGTTGTGCCAATAGGTGGCGAATACGTTGTTAAGGAATTTAAACGTTATAAAAAAGTAACAATTTATTTATTACTATAGTCACAAAGAAAAGAATATCATATGACAAATTGTATGGGGAAACAAGTCGGCAAACAACTCCGGCAGAGGTTCTTAACGTTTTGGTTCGTTCAGTTTCTTGCCATCCTGAGAAAAAGGTGGTGGTGGAAATGCAGAAAAATATAAAAATAATATTATTTAATAGCAATAATAAGTAATAATATAGTTATTTAGTGGACAGAGTTACGTGATCTAAATATTTAGTATTACAATAATAAATTATATAATTTCACCATAATTAACATGTAAAATAATTTCTTCCAGCTTTTCCTTCCAGCCATGTTGACTTTTTAAATGTAGAAGTAGAGTTTTGATTTCATAATGTTAAAGCTGACGATAATAACCGTATTCAACGATCTACTACATTACTACGTTGAGCTTTTAAATAACGTGAAAATAGTTTTTCTCGACTTTTCGGGTCAAGCACCTCACTGGGCAATGGTTTGTTTAACAATGGACCCCGCAAGCTTGTTTTTGTTTTGAAAAGTTGGGACAATTAATCGACTACGTGGCGTGAAAAAAGATTTGTGGAAAATTGCAATTGGTCGGAATTACAAAAAAAATACTAACAGTTGTATTTCGGGGTGGTTTTTTGAAGGTGGCCCTTTATTGAAAATTTGAAGAGTACTATGTGTGGATCTACAGGGTGTTTACACTATTCCTAGCCAGCGTTTGTTTTGCAAATAGTAATTATTAAAAAAACCTGATATAGGAAAAAGTCGTACATACTGTTTTTTATACGCAACGCAATGGCATATGTAATTTTTTTGTGTGTATGATATTTTGCTAGATATGAAGAAGAGCTTCAATTTTTGAAATAGAATGCTTTATATTTTCTTATGTCACATGAGAGTGCATGTCTTGTCGACTTGGAAATGAAAGGAACATTGTGATATACTTGCAAACAAACTGGTATTAAATATTCAAAATGCTTCTTTCATTTCCCTCCTAGCATGTCGTTTAGGGTCGCTGCACAGTAGACGGATGGAATCGACTAGACATGCGCTCTCACGTATCTAACAAAATATCAAACACAAAAGAATTACATATGCCTCATATGGTGCGTATAAAAAACAGTACTACTATTCCCTCTTTCACTGTTTTTTAATATTGACTGTACACAAGAAAAACGCTGGCTAGTGGTAATGTGAGCACCCAGTATATCAATTGCACATATATCTTTGACATTTCTGATTTGCCAAAAAATTTTCTTTAGGACGGAGAGAACCCATTCGATACAATGCACATTAGGTCCTTCGCAGGTAAAGAAGCAAACGTGACCCCCAAAGATGCTTTATTGCCACCCGTACGCCGCCAGCAGCGTGCAATCGGTCAGAAGTTTCCGTACACCCTTCAAAATATACGATGTTACATCGTATACATCTACATGCGGATGGCACTGAAGCATCTTTGGGCGTCACATTTGCCTCTTCGCCTGCGAAGGACCCATTGTGCATTGTATCGGCTAGGTTCTCTCCGTTCCACAGAAAATTTTTTGGCAAATCAGAAATGTCAAAGGTATATGTGCAATTACATCGTATATTTTGAAGGGTGAACGAAAACTTTTCTGACCGTTTTCACGTTGCTCGCGGCATGCGGGTGGCAATAAATCTTTGGGCGTCACATTTGCCTCTCCGCCTGCGAAGGACCCATCGTGCATTGTATCGAATGGGTTCTCTCCGTCCCAAAGAAAATTTTTTGGCAAATTAGAAATGTCAAAGGTATATGTGCAATTACATCGTATATTTTGAAGGGTGTACGAAGACTTTTCTAACCGTTTGCACGTTGCTGGCGGCATGCGGGTGGCAATAAGCATCTTTGGGCGTCACATTTGCCTTTTTGCCTGCGAAGGACCCAATGTGCATTGTATCGAATGGGTTCCCTCCGTTACAAAGAAAATTTTTTGGCAAATCAGAAATGTCAAAGGTATATGTACGCACCCCCACTCCCTTGACGTCGCTGAGTAGGTAGTCATCGGTAGTGTATTTAAGGGACTGTGAGGCTACTTTTCGGCACCATTTTTGGCCTACCTTGCATTACAGTCTCCACGCGCGCGTTATTTTTGAAATCATGAACCGGGATAGTGTGGTATTGGCACTTGCCGTACAGTTGAAATACCAACGACGTTACTTGTGCGACCGTAAGCTCCACCGTACAAGAAGACGTCGCTACAATGTCCATCCGCTTTGGAGAACTCGGGAGGTCGAGGGCGAATTGACATTAGTCCGCCAAATGACGATGGACCACGAGGAAAAATTTTATTGCTATTTCCGCATGAGCAGGGGCTGCTTCGCCCTGTTGCTAAGCAAAATTGGAGACAAGCTGGCAAAGAAGCACACCACCTTCAAAAGTCCCATTCCCCCGGAGGACCGATTAGCAGTTTGCCTGCGGTAAGCTATTTTCACCTAATTAATTGTTAACGCTTTCATATGTATAACTAGAGGGCTTCGCCCCACAGTATTCCGAAACGCCGACAAGTTGGCCACAACACTAAAAAATAAAATCGTCAAGAAAAAATAAAATCTATTTAAAAAATTATATTTTATATTTATACATGAATATAAACGTTTCTTTACCATATATTTTAAACTCTGTACCTGCTCGTTCTTTACTTCGGTAAATGGTTTTACGGCCAGATTTTCGGCGTTTTAGGACACTGCGCGCCCTCCAGCTTGCTACGATCGCGAACCGATTCTTTATTTTTTACTTACTACTACTATTGCATACGTTTATACAGTGACTCCCAAAAATATTCGGACACTAGTTATAACTAACTTGATGGTTTAATAATTAGTTTGTTAATAAAGCAATCGCCCTGGGAATTGCTTCTGGCAATAAAACATTTATTAACGTTGATAAACATATATCATTTATTTGAAAATACACATACGCTTGATAATAAATATTATTAAAAGAAATAATGTACCATTTGTGGCTCCCAAAAATATTTAGACAATATTAATTTTTCTATTTAGATAATTTAATTTAGCATTACAAAATTTGTTTAATATTTTGCGGCATAACTATTTTGTTTAAAAACATGTATTAACCTGTTTGGCATATTTTTTGTAATTGTTTTGAAATATTCGAATATTATATTCGACCACTCAGTTGCAAGTCTTTGTTTTAATTCGTCTATCGATGTAATTAGGGTTTTTCGAATTTTTCTATCCAATTTATCCCATAAATTCTCGATAGGATTAAGGTCCGATGATTGGGGCGGGGATGAAGGATTTTAGGGCAGTTTTTTCAGCACTTTGAACTAAATTATTTTTGAGTATATTGCAATAATGATTTTTGTCCATTATACCGTCGATAAATAAAAGGTTACCGACTTCATATGACGAAATGCAACACCAGACCATTACGCTGCCTCCGTCGTATTTGATTGTACCTCTTGTATTTTCACAATTAAATTCTAAAGCAAAGAATAGGAATAAACGAAGAAGCTTTGTAAGATAGCTAATTTTTAAAGATGAAGCATGATGGAAGGATGTCTTGTTTGTTAATGAAAGCAAATGTAATCTATATAATTCCGACGGGAGAGCTATGGTGTGGCGGAAAGCCACAAATAAAGAATTGAATTGTGAAAATACAAGAGGTACAGTCAAACACGACGGAGGCAGCGTAATGGTCTGGTGTTGCATTTCGTCATATGAAGTCGGTAACCTTTTATTTATCGACGGTATAATGGACAAAAATCATTATTGCAATATACTCAAAAATAATTTAGTTCAAAGTGCTGAAAAAACTGCCCTAAAATCCTTCATCCCCGCCCCAATCATCGGACCTTAATCCTATCGAGAATTTATGGGATAAATTGGATAGAAAAATTCGAAAAACCCTAATTACATCGATAGACGAATTAAAACAAAGACTTGCAACTGAGTGGTCGAATATAATATTCGAATATTTCAAAACAATTACAAAAAATATGCCAAACAGGTTAATACATGTTTTTAAACAAAATAGTTATGCCGCAAAATATTAAACAAATTTTGTAATGCTAAATTAAATTATCTAAATAGAAAAATTAATATTGTCCGAATATTTTTGGCAGTCACTGTATAGCAGACGTTTGGTAAGGGAATGTAGGGAACTGGAACGGGGTTTATGCACAGAGGAAAATACAACACAGATAATTTTGTTTTCAATAAATTTATTATTGAATTAAAAGCCACTGGGTTGGTGGGTTTAATTTCAATTCTGTTGTTCCTCGTTAAATTTTTCGATGATTAAATCATCTACAAGCATTACCAGCTCGTGCATCCTCCGTTGCACAATCATCTTCCTCCGAAAATCTAATTTCTCAAACCCGACGATAGCGGTTTTCGCTAAAAGACTAAATTCCGTCTCCGGTTTTTCCAAAACCGACCGAAGCAATCTATTCGATTCCTCGAAATTTTTTAGCATTGCGTCATCGTCATTGTTCGCAGTTTTCCGCCTTCTTTTTGGTGGCGGTTGTCGGTGATTGTTTTCGCAGTCCGGCTCCTCATCCGCGGATCCGACGGAAAGCGTCGGCGCCGGCACTTCCCAGTTGGTGCTGGTGATGGGGCTGGGGCTGGGGCTGGGGCTGGGGCTGGTACCGGGCACCATGTTCTCGGTGTCCTGCGGAAAATCGAATTGCCGGCTGGTACCGGGGACTACGTCCCCTGTGTCTCGCGGCAATGCGATTTGCCGGCTGATTCCGGGGAGCAACATGGTATTTGTATTGTGTTTTTTAATGCTGCTGATCATCGGCCGCTCTTTTATATATCTGTCTAGAAAGGACAGAGATCTTCCAAATTTGAATGATTTTACGTTTTGAGCCGCCTGGCCGCTCCGGGTTGCATTCTGTCGTGCTCGGAACTTCCGATACGCATCCCGGAATTCTGCCACCGGGTTCTGCAGCGTGAAACTGTAAACAAAAATATTTTGTAATTAATCATCTATTACTGTTGTAGGTATTTAGCAACGGGAGACTCGCTGAAGACAATCAGCTACAGTTTCAGGATGGGACATGCGACAGTCTATCAAATCGTAAAGGAGACCTGCAGGGCAATCACCAACACCCTGCTAACGGAAACAATGCCGCCGCCCAGCAAAGAAAAGTGGGAAGAAATCAAAAGATTATTTTGGGTCAAAAGCGGATTCCCCAATTGCTTGGGGGCCATTGACGGAAAACACGTCAATATCCAAAAACCGCCGAACTCAGGATCAGAATTTTTTAATTACAAGAAAACTTTTTCCGTGGTATTGATGGCTCTGGCAGACGCGGAGTCGAATTTCATAACCGTCGATGTAGGGGGCTACGGAAAAAACAGCGATGGCGGGATATTTGCCAAATCCGGGCTGAGGGAGTTAATCCACGGCGGAACAATGGGGATGTTGCCCGACGCAAATTTGCCGGGCACATCAATTTGCGCGCCCTGCGTCATCGTGGGCGATGAAGCATTCCCGCTCCGGAGACACCTGCTACGCCCGTACCCCGGACAACAGTCTGAAGGAGACGAGGGCATGACGAATTTTAACACGCGACTGTCCAGCGTTCGTGTGTATACACATAAATGAAATGGAAATTATTTCATACTTTTTAGTGCATTTCCGTTTTTGTTGTTTTCATACCTTTTTTTAAATTTTCATTCCGTTTTTTTATTTTTTCCGAAGTCGGTTTAATTTTTTTTTAATTTTTTTTATTTCACACTTTTTAAATTATAAATAAATATTTATAAATATTTTTCATATTTTATAAATGTGAAAGGTTCCATCGCGATCGGTACATTCTGTGCAGAGTAAATCCAACGAATAGGTTTTTTTTGCTATAACAATAGTTATTAACAATAACAAATTCCATAAATTTTTGCAAGTGGGATCATCGCGGCAGTATCTCCAACTAAATGTGAAAGGTTTCATCGCGATCGGTACAAACCTTGCTGAGCGAATGCCGAAGTCTGTTAAATATACGTTTTTTGCAATAAAAATCGTCAGGAATGGAAAAATGCAAAATTTAACGGGACCACCCCAGGAACATACTCTACAAGATGCAAAAGGTTTCGTACCGATTGGTCCACCCATCTCGGCGTAATCGGTGAACATACATAGAAAAAAGCGAAAAAAAGGCACATACAGGTCGAATTGAGTAATGTCCTCCTTTTTCGAAGTCGGTTAAAAAGTAGGGATGATGGAATGCTTTGATTACGGTGCACTGAGCTGAGACAGGTGTACAAACTCTTCACAGATTTCATTTTGTTGTCTAAATTAGTATTGTTATTAATGTTTATTTATAAATAATTATAATCTAGATTAATTATGAATAACTATAATCTCAATTATAATCTAAACAATTCCCTCATAAGATCTCGTGGAAGAGCGGGCGAACCCGTTCGAACTTAAATTCGCTATAAACTCTCAAATTCAGAACGAGTCGGAACCAATTCTTTTTGGATTGTGATTGTAAACCTTCATCGAATGTAATGGTACCAGAAAGAGTGCGGTATGCAGCGGAATAGTTTACCAAGATCGTCAATAAAGTTTTAAAATCGAAAAAACTTACAGAATGATTGGTAATGTTGGAACATATTAATAGCAATACTAATTTAGATGATAAGAGAATGAAATCTGTGAAGATTTTGTACATCTACCTCAACTCAGTACATCGTAATCAAAGCATTCCATTATCACTACTTTTCAAGAGTTCGGATAATCTGACGACAAAATGTTTGGAATAAAAGTTGAACAGTATTTAGATATGCACAAAATTGTATAGTTTAAATTCCGAACAAATTTTTCTTCTGCAAGAAATAAGAATTACTTTGATTTTTTAAATGTCAAAGTACAATTTTTATTTCACAATCAATATAATATGAAATTTAAAAAGGTCACCACAGCTGATTAGTTAAAATACAGTGAATACTGACCTGGCTGTTCTATCTCTCCCGCGATTTGCACCCACGCGATGTTTTTGTACTTCGCATCCATGTACCTTGAATGCTGTAAATTGTATAAAAATTCACGCGCGCGCACTGCTTCTATTAGCTTCTCGTCGTCCATAGCGGTTGCAACTCTCCGGTGTCCGAACTCTCCGGTGGTCGAAACTGAGAATGATTCCTTAGACGAACTTTTGTGGAAAATGTAACCTTGCAATTAGCCTTTTGCGGGGGGCAGTAAAAAGACCTGGCCCGAAATATCATTGGAGTGGAGGATGCGGTTTACGGTATGACCTGCTACTGACCCACCTGAACCGGCGCGCTCCGATGAAATGTTCGAGAAGTGTATAAGTAGCATGCGTTTGATAAATACACATTTTAGATTTCCATAATTTCATAAAAATTGATAAATACTAAAAACAAAAATATTTACTTACCGCCCATCCTTTCGGATTTTTTATTCTTGTTGGCATCACACGCAAGTTTCGACACTACATGACGAGCTAGTCATTCTTCTGTTTCACTATCACGGAAAGCAGCATCATGCACAGTGGGTGTAGAAAGTATTCGTACACTGATAAATTACAAACAAAACTGTGAAATTGTTGTTCATTAACTTTTTTTCCTGTAAACAATGAATAATTCTTGATTAACTTGCGAATGTAATAAGGAAAACCAAAAATCGACTGGAATACACCAGAAAATAGTATTCGTATACTCCTTAATTCGAACTGCGTAGGGAACAGTTCTTAACGTAAACATACCATGTAAATATAAAGAAATTACGGTGTAAGTATGATTGATCTCCTCAGTACATATATCTAGAAACGCTGTTGGCATTAATAGCATTTCAAAATTCCGAAATATTCAAAGTTATCGTTGAAAAATGGGACGGAAACGTGCGGCAACAACGATGGAAGAAGGAAAAATCATTATTAACTTGCATGAGCAGTGTAAAATTTTGAGCAGAAATTTCGCGTATTGGAAGTAGACCTCGATCTATTATACAAAGTTTAATTGACAGGTGTGGGCTATGAAAAAAGACTACAAAATAAATCAAGAAGTGGACGTCCACGAAAAATCAATCAATACACTGGTAGAGTTATTATTAGAATGGTAAAGACAAATCCAAAAATAAGTGCAATAAAAATAGTTGAACACATTAAAAACAATTTAAACATTGATGTACCTGCTAGTACTGTGCGCAGTTTTATACGAAATTCAGGATGTTACGGACGGGTGGCCCACAAAAAATTTTTCGTAAGTGAAATCAATAGAAAAAAAGATAGTAATTAGCAAATAACAATGTAACTACACCAGTGGAGTACTGGAATAAAGTGATCTTCACAGATGAAAGTAAGTTCAATATTTTTGGGTCTGATGGATACCACACCGTTTGGAGAAAAAAAATACAGAATTGAAACCACAAAACTTAAACCTATAGTCAAACACGGTGGAGGTTCAGTACTTGTTTTGGGCTGCATGAGTGCAACTGGTGTTGGCTCATTAGAATTTATTGATGCGATAATTAACCACAAGATGTATTTTGACATTTTGAAACGCAATTTTCATCCTAATGCAGAGAAAATGAATATTAAAGATGATTTCGTTTTCGTGCACGATAATGATCCGAAACATACTGCGCGTAATACCAGAATGTAAATACTACATAACACACCAGCGTATCTGAAAACTTGGTTATGTTCAAGCTTTTTTAAGTAATTTACAAGAGATCCCAGAACATGAGACGAATATTCAAATAATATACACTGGTGAAATTGGAAAAAAGGTAGTAAGACATTGGATTTGCACAAGATTTGATGGTAACGGAAATGTACACATTTATGATAGTTCTAATGCTAATCATGTGAACCATGATGTAATAGATTATTTGAATGCCCTTTATAAATATAATAAGAAATATATATTTCACAGAGTGCAATATCAAAACAATGAGTTTGATTGTGGAGCATTTACAATTTATTTTGCAACATTACTCTGCTATAACAAGGAACCAAGCTAGCAAAGAGCATACGATGTTGGTTTAATGCGACGCCATATAGCAAACATTTTGATAAATAGAAAACTATTGAAATTCCCTGAAAACATATAATCATCTTAAAACGTTCACTAAATGTAATAATGTAGTATTGTATGTAATACTGTATGTATAAATGTATGTAATGTAATAATGATAATAATGTACTGCAACTAACGAATCGGGAAGTTCTTTGTGTGGCTCGTGGAGAGTCACACACAAAATAAATTACCATAACTTCCCTATGAATCGGGAAGTTAAAAAAGAGCGAGCAACAATAACCAGCTGGTTAGATTTCTTATATGTAGCATTTTTATTTTACCGAAATAGTCGGGACCTACACGAATTACTTTACAGTGAAAATGTGCTGCCAGAGAAAGTGCAGACTTCCCGCTCAATAGTAATGAACTATCATAAACCACTCCATAGACAATAGTCCCAGGAATGAAGTAGTTTTATTTTAGTCTGAGGAAGTGTCTTCCAACACGTGTTTAGCATGTGCTTTCCTTCGTATTTTCGTCGGTCGGTGATCATAAAGTAATTCATGCTCGTCAAACAAACAAATTTTTATGCTACCTCATTTTTAGAGTAGAACAGTATCTGTCCTCACCTGTTTTAAAATTTATGATCTTAAGCCAACGGACGAACTGTACAACACCTTCTACTATGTACAATGCAAACTCCCAGCTCAATAGTAATGAACTGTCGTAAACCTCTCCATAGAGGACAGCCCCGGGAATGGCAGATAAACAAATCGCGCCTATCATAAAGTCGCCCTATTCCCACCACAGCCGCGCCTGTAGCCCCAATGTTTTGACTTCGATGTTGCACGCTACGTAGTGTGTGTGGCTGCTGTAGCCAATATTTCGTCGACAGCAGAAAATGCGCGAGAGACGAGGCCTGCCTCCTCCACTCTGATCCAATCGGTCGCGCAATTGGTACCTAGACACGCCACCATAGTCCCGCCTGGACACCTTCTTCTGAGGCTCGCATCAATACAATGTTTACCAGTTCGGACCCATACGGATGGCGCCTTGCCACCCCCCTACAATTGCGTAGCAGTGGGCTGTAACGATTTATAATATCTTAACCCATTGCTGTTCCCCTGTCGCTCGTACGGGGCAGTGGATTACAATGGTTGTTGGACATAAACAAATTGAAAATGTTTCTTCACTACGCGAAAGGTGGAATTTTAGAACAAACAGTGTCGACCCTTATTTCCGAATATTAAAGAATATCCAACAATTTGATGGACCCGAAATAACAAACAATTCAAACCTAACAGCTGTTTGCAGTTACTGGAGTGTTTCACATATCATGTATGCCGATATGAAATTTATACATGGTGCGTACAGTTGCAAAGTATCGTAGTGGGCGAAATGACACTATTGGTTTCTCTAAAATGAACATTTTATTATTTATCGGTGTAACTGAAATAATTTTCTATATCACTTATTAGGTTGTGGAAGGAAAGTTCTGTCGCATTTCGAATAAGCATGAAAACGCATGTTGCTAATTAGTCATTGGGGTACGGGAATTGACAGGTTACCTGAATGATGGGAATAAGTTGTTACAGATAATGGAACAAAAACGGTATTTCAAAGAGCAAAAATTGTAGCCATATATTTAAAAATGTTTTCACACCAGATCCGGTGAAAAAATTTACAGAACGAATGTGTCTCTAATATATTTTCTAGTAATTATTTTAAATAATTATTTAAGAAGAATTCACAAAGCGGCAGGACCGTTTCCTACTTCCATGATGTTGTAAAGTGTTAAGGGATAGCTAGTTGCCTAAGGAGTTGTGGAGCCCGTAAAGACCTTTTTTTGTACCACGCACAGCAGGGTTCCGGCAACCGAAATGTCCGGGCCGACACGAAACGAAATTTCGTTGAGATGCCGGGCCGAACTACCCATGCCGAACTCCCTATCCTTAAGCATTGGTCGCCGGGCCGGGCCTGGCCTGACCTGGCTAAACTAAATGGACCTTTACTTCCGCATCCTCGAGCCACCGAAAATTCGCGTCACTGCTGCGTAGGCTTTCCGAACGAACAGTTATCTTGCTGCCGTACTCTTGTAACCGCGTGTGCGTCGCAGAGTAGATTGTAAAAGCTGCCGTTCCGCTTCATATTATCTGCTGCCGTTGGTAAGTGCCCACCAGATTCAGTTAAAATCGATTATTGAAGTGAAACTTCTTATGGCGCGTTGGGGGTAAATCCGATTGATGTAACGGAAATGAGGCCCGGAAGTGGCTAGTGCGCAGACTCTCGTGCGGTTTGGGAGTGAAATTATTGTAGTGCGTCACAGTTCGACAGCACGTGCAAGTGTATACGTTTCGAATAATTCAAAGACTATTCAATAGATGTAATTATTATTATATTACTCTTTGATAAATTGTTTTGTTTTTTGGAGATATTCGTCTTTCGAAAACTGTGCGGAAGAGAAATAAAAAGAAGAGGTATGTATATAAATTACAAAATTACAGTAGAATTACATGGTTATGTTACCACAGCACGTGCAACTACGTTTGCATTAATTAAAATAATAATATAATTAAATCTATTACAGACATATATTGCATATATACACATTTCAAAACCTACCGTTTGCGGAAGATATTAAATAATAAATAAAATATATCAGTAAAGAAGAGGTATGTATACATATTACAAAATTACATTTGAAAATCTATAGTCAATCTATATATAATCTATATATGCCTTGATGTGCAAACATAGCTAATGATATTTCTTACAAAATAAATCAAGTTACAACAGATGTTTGAACTGCGATCCATTGTTCTACGATATAGAGCTCCGCTCTGTGTATTATATTTTTCGTTGTTACCATAATTAGAGCATCTCCTTTGATGCTATTACCTGCATTTGTTATGTGATTCCAAAGTTTTCGAACATTATTGAGTGTTGTGTCATGTACAACGGATTGAACAGATCTCCAAAGATAAAAATCCAACGGAGACAGATCTGGAAAACACAGTGGACAACGAATTGGACCATACGTTCCTAAACGTATGATTTTGAAGTGTACGTGATAAATACAAACATAATATGGGAAGCGACGGTAGTAAACATAAACCAAGACACTCTACTTATGGCGACACTAAAGAGTCTCGCACAAAGAGCAGAGCTCTGTATCGTAGAGTAAGAAATAAGTTTTCATTATCATTACTTATAATTACTTATGTTTGCACATCCCTGTATATG
The DNA here is from genome assembly GCA_963971365.1 of Lasioglossum villosulum. Taxonomy (NCBI): domain Eukaryota; kingdom Metazoa; phylum Arthropoda; class Insecta; order Hymenoptera; family Halictidae; genus Lasioglossum; species Lasioglossum villosulum. The sequence goes on along the minus strand of OZ020495.1, from coordinate 25,896,463 downwards.
TATGTTCATTTTGATTTTAGATTTTTATTGATTTTAGATTTTTGATTTTATTGATTTTAGATTTTTAAATGTAATTTTGTATTTTATATACATACCTCTTCTTTACTGATATATTTTATTTATTATTTATTCTCTTCCGCACACGGTAGGTTTGGAAAGACGTATATCTCCAATATATCTCTGTAATAGATTTAATTATATTATTATTTTATTTAATTAATACAAACGTAGTTGTATGTGCTGTCGTAACATAACCATGTAATTGTAATCTTCTTTTATAATCTTTTGTCAATTAACAAATGTTGGTATTCTGTAATCGTTTCTGCCAAATAAAAATATTTTGTTTTATTTCATGTATTTTGCTTAGTTATTTCAACACTCCTTTCGTTTTCCATCCTCAAAAATGAAAAAAAAACGTGTGCATGGAAACCACGCGCGGCAGAAGTGAAACTTCCAGCAGTCTAGTAATGTTTTGAAGTAAATTATAATTGAAAATTTGAAAAAAACCACACGCGGTAGAAGTGAATGTTCTTGCAGTCTAGTAATGTTTACAAATAAATTAAGATTGGAAATTTGAAATCAAAATTTGCGACGCAAAGAAGGAGAACGTATAGGCAATGCTACGAATTATGTCTCTTTCTTTCCTATACGTTCTCCTTCTTTGCGTCGCAAATTTTGATTTCAAATGTCCAATCTTAATTTATTTGTAAACATTACTAGACTGCTGGAAGTTTCACTTCTGCCACGCGTGGTTTCCACGCACACGTTTTTATTGATTCGCGATCATTTGTAGTGGCTCGAGCAGCGTTCGTGATTTTGTGTCGGTTTTTACGTGGGTCGTCCTGTTGGCGACCACGTGTCTCGAGTTCCCAGTGAGAGCGACTAGTTAGGCGTCCGAGTTGCGAAATCACGCGTTCGCGAATCGTTCGTTAGCGAAATTGCCGCGCGCAGTCACCTTGTTAATTTTTGGTCAATTACATCTCGACCCCGCGCCGGCCCAACATCTCGGCTCGCTGCCGACGCGGGTAATATTGTTTAATCCGAGAAACGCGTCTAACATCGGGAATTTGTTACGCACGTGCAACCGGCGTCGTACGAATTCCAACGCGGCCATCTTGTTTCCGCGAACCGCGTACTTGCCGGCTGGTTGCCGGTCACACCGTACTACTTTGTTTTCCGTTTGCCGCAATTTATATCATTTACATATTGACTGTCTACTCAATAGATTCCATAATTCAGTTTCATTCTTGCAATAGTTGTCGTTCTGCCGTTAATAAATTATCTTGTTCACATCAAAGATTGTACGAATCATTCACGAGGTCCGTTCCCGCCGTGGGGAACGTCCTGCCCGATCCTGTGTGTAATCCTGGCCCTTATTGAGCTATTCTGGTCCTCGCGAACGTGAATTCGAGATTCCCTTATCGCGGATAATTTTGTGTGGCACCTCTGAGTGCCTGGCGCCCGAAATCGTAAAGTACTGGTCGAGGATTTCGAATTCGCGTTGGTTATCGCGGGTGGACTGCGTCCATCACGGCTAGGCGTAGCCCGGTTGTCACCAATAAATACCCGTAGCCCTTATTTCTCCGCCTCTCGGTACCTGTGATCGGGACCCGGCAAAATAAGCAGCGTAATAACTAATAAAAAAGAATTTTCCCTCGCACGTCATTAAAATGACCTGGAGTATGGTCCACAATAAACAATTTCAAGTAACGGAAGGCAATAACACCTCATCCAAAAACTTTACAGTCCGGGACGGTTTACAACAAGGGGCCGTAAACTCCCCCATCCTGTTTAGCGTATATATAAGCGACCGACTGTCAATGTACGACCTAAACAGCGACCACCAAAAAGGTGCATTAGCTTACGCAGACGACTTACTCATATACTACAGCGATAACAAACCGTCAATTATAGAAACAAAACTACAAGACTTATTCGACAAAATACAAGATTACTTCCACACATGGAAACTAAAAATAAACATAAATCCGACGCAAACCAAGACGTACGTACAAACGCAAGACTATTTCACTTACAAGACAGCAAAGATAGAAACATTACAATTCCGCACAAAAAGGTGGTCCGCTATTTAGGCGTACATTTAGATTTTAAGCTGAATTACAACGAACACGTTGACATACAAATAATAAAAGCCCAGAAGGCGTTTGCAGCGGCAAAAAGGATATTCTATTCCAAAGAGCTAGACTCGGAGGTGAAACTCCTCTGCTACAAACTCTTAATCAGACCGATCCTAACATACGGTACACCGATATGGTTCAACGTAAGCGCAAGCACTATGGAAAAGATCCGCTTGCTCGAACGGAAATGCCTAAGAGCATGCCTAAGCGCTTACAGAACGCCCGAATCCAATTATACCAAATATATCGGTAACCATAACCTCCTCACGAAAGCGAAAATCACCAGAATCGACATATTCATATTAAAACTAATCAGAAACCACTGGGCAAACACACGACACATACACAACAATAGCCTTATCTTCAGCTCAACTTACCCCAACCCACTATATCTAGAAAAAACTCGACACACAGGTTACACTCCACCAGACGCGTTTATTGACCTGGGCAAAGCAGGACTAATACAAGACAGACAAGGACTCCCATTAATATACCACTTCAACAGAAAAAACTACGACAAATCATTAACTTACGACAGTACCCTAAACCATAACAACCCGGACATAAGATTCTACTACAACCTAACAAAATACGACATAGAAGACAGACACAGAAATGACACAAAAAGATTCTGGTGGTTAAACCCAGAAAACTAGATTTAAGTATTAGCTCCTAAGTATACGATTAAGCCTAATCATTCCGCAAGTTACCTCGCACCGCACTAGATCTAAGGATAACTATAAGATAAGCCACCGCAGTATTAAACCAAAGATAATGAGAGAAGCCTACTTATCTGACTCAGATTACCTCTCGCATACAAACTCAAAATCTTGTTAACAACTCCTAACCACCCCGCAATTGCTCAAACCAAACCAAACAGTCACAAGTTTCTTAAACGTGCCTTTCTGTACTAATAAAATTAAGCACGACTAAGAAAATTAGCATTAGGATAAACAAAAACCCAATAGAATTAAGTGCAATAAAAATTATAACCATCGAGAAACCGCGCGTGTCCGGCCTTCCGGGCCTTTAGTTTAGTTCTCTATTATTTTTCTTATGTTATACTTGTTGTGCGTTTTTAAAGTTTATTGTACCACCCGTGTAGTTCATTGTATTTTTATGGCACAATAAACGCTCGTTACAAAAAAAGTGGCTCGGTGGGTAGAGCGCGCGACTGCTAATCGGTGGTCCCGGGTTCGAGTCCCACAGCCGACTACACTGCCTCCCTAGGTGGTTCGGAGCCCACCTTATAAACTGTAGGTCTAGTCGCAAAGTAACATCAGCTAAGAGTTGAGTGCGACGTTAAATAGGGAAAGAAAAAAATTATTATTCCCGTTTTTCGGGCAAATACACACCACTGTGCGGCGCTTGACGGCTGGCGCAACGACAGGCAAATCTCATAATTCGAATCTCGAACAATCTCAAATCGTGATACCTCTGTGATAACTCATGCTACCGATGAATCATCAAAGTAGGAAACATAGAATGATATTATATTGGACTTAATAATATTAGCACCACCTTAATTGTATTACTGAAATTTTTTCCATGAAAATGATACCAAACATGACCATACGACTTAAACATGTTTAACCCTTTCGCTACGGCGGCCCAGTCCGCACGTTGCTGTGTGGATCACATCGTGCAAACTGGATATATCCAGCGTTAGGCTCTACGGGCTATCATATGGATACTGGATACAGTCAAGGACAAAAATAAGTGGACAGTTAGTGGAAATAGGTAAAAATGAAGTTTAGTCGAATTAACATGATCGTTATAAACTTAAGTTTTATTTATTATATATCCTTATAGTGTATAGATTATTTAACGAATAATTTAAGTTCATATTTAAATCTTTGTATAAACACGCCGTGCCATAACGAAAATGTCAGCTGTTTATTAGGGGACAAAAATAAGTGGACACTTGGTTGTAATGTTATTGTGAGGTAAGAAATGTATACAAACACTAGGCACAGGTCACGGTTACATGCAGCCATCTCCATCAATCTTATTAGTACCAATTCAGGCTTCGTACAAATAAGAACATTCATATAATAATTGCAGAATGCCAAAAACGAAAGAAATTTTATATCAAATTCGCCATTTAATTGTATCGGACTGTTGTAAGAAATTAAGTTACCGCGTAATAGCTCGGAAGTACAATGTATCTAAAAGTGCAGTAGAAAAATTTATAAAAAGTATGTAGTGCACAGGACCGTGAAAAATTTAAGAGGTCGTGGGCGTAAACGCTATACCGCCATACAAGAAGACCGTCGGATTTTTCGTACAAGTCGAAAAGATCCAACGATTGCAGCAAGAAGTATTGCAGAAATAGTGCAATTAAATGTTTCAACAAAAACAATAAAACTAAGACTGCACGAAGCTGGTTTAAAATGCTGCAAGGCTAGAATGTAAGCCACATATTAATAAAAGAAATATGAGAAAACGTTTAGCGTTTGCAAAAAAATATGTGAACAAGCCACTAGTATTCTGGAAAAATATCATTTGACCCTAAGCACACTGCTAAGAAAACTAAACAATTCTTTAAAGATTCCAATATTAAATTGCTTGAATGGCCGGCCCAGAGCCCTTTTTTTTTTAGCGTGAGGGAAATGCTTTTACGCATACCCCGTACCCCCTGGGAGAGATACGAGGTTATGTGGGGCTACGTGGCCAGAAGGGCTCACAATACCCACTAAAAACCTCACGACAACCTTCCCTAAGCTATTCGGGGGCGGCTGGGATCTCCAAAGAACACAACCAGCCATCCCCCTTCGCCCTTGGCCCTGTGTGGGGCCTCGTCCCGGGGGGGAGAGAAGCTCCCCCCAGCAATACCTACGCTATCAGGGTGTAAGCAGGTTGCCCACTTACACCCCCCTTCCCTGGGCCGTTCGGTGGGCTTCGCGAGTCTCCAGCTCGCTCCGCCCAACGACCCCCGGTGACTCCGTTCCTTGCTCGAGGAGCCCTTAAAAGGGCTCTCGGCCGAAGGACGAAGTCTCCGCGCGCGACAAGGAGGGACAAAGGCGGGCACACCGCCCGCGTTCGCCCCTCCCCCACTCCCACCCCCTCCCCCGACCCAACGATCTTTACGTCCCCCGGGGGGACAGAGGAAAGCGGGCGGGAATAGCCCCCCCAGCACAAAAGAACAACCCGTCTGGGATGCCTCTTCGGGGGAGGCGGGAAGGACTTAACGAGTCCCGCCTCCCCCGGTCCGTCGCCTGCCCCGTAGCGTGGGGCGGGCCGCTCGGCGAGGACGCCTCGCCAGAGCAATCCTTCTCTCGGAGAGGGGGTTGGCCTCCCTCTCCCTTTCTGCCACCTCCTTCCGCTGCATCACCTCCTCGCAGAAGGAGGTCACGGCCTTGTGCGACCTCTCACCGCCAATCATGTGGTCGACCACGGCCGACAACGAGAGGTCGCCTCCAATCTCGCTTCTTAGGACACGGCGCGGCGCCAACCACGCTGGACACTCTTCCAGCGTGTGCCGCTCCGTGTCCAAAGCCTCCGGACAGTGGTGGCACCGTTCGGTGGGTTCCCTCTTGATCCACGCCAGGTACATGGCCGGCTAACACCTGGGTGGATCTGTAGGTGAGCCTTACTCGCCTCTCGCACCATTCCTCCAGAATGGGCAGGAGGGCCCGCACTATTGGCCGGCCCGTATTGGCGGCCAGAGTTTCCGACCGCCACAGGGCCAGCGACTCCTGCCGGGCCTGGCGCTTCACTTCTACAATCCTGTCCTCCTCGTCCGGGTCCGCTTCTCCCCTGCGCAACGAGCGGACGGCCAAATACCAAGCCGTCCGCTCCCTTGCCTGATGGTGCAGGGGAATCAGACCCGCGAGGAGGCACGCCGCGTCGGTGGAGACGATGCGATAGCCCCGTATGGTCCGCAAGGCCAGCCGGCGCTGCACTCTGTTGCAGAGTGTTTTACTGCGCCGGCTGACCGACAATGCGTCGGACCACACGGGTGCCCCATATAGGAGCTTGCTATGCACCACCCCCGTATAGAGGCGGCGGATCCGTCCGTCGGGCCCCCCAATATTGGGCAGCAGTCTCCCTAAGGAGGCCGCCACCGCTTGAGCCTGGGGGGCCAACCGACCGAAGTGCTTCTCGAAGCGCCAGCGACTGTCGAGAGTCAGGCCCAGATACTTCATCTCCTGCCTGACCTCGACAACGGCATCACCTACCTGGATCCCGAGTTGGGGCGGCGGCCGCCGGTTCGGAGGCAATGCGTGTAGCCACATCGCCTCCGTCTTACCGGCGGCTATCTTGAGCCCCAACCCCTCGATCCTACCCACCACGGAGTCCACCACTACAGCCGCCAAGGCTATCGTTCCCCTCCATGTCTCCCCCTCCACGACCACCAGTGTATCGTCCGCATAGCAAATCACACTGGCGTCGCGGGGGAGAGTAGCCCGCAGCACCGAGTCGTATGTTATGTTCCACAGGAGCGGTCCTAGAACCGACCCCTGCGGAACTCCTCGGTGCATGTTCTCCCTCTGCATCACACCGTACCGGCCACGGTACTCAAACCGCCTGTCCCGGAGATAGTCCCGAATGACCTCACGGAGGTAGGGGGCACCCCGTGATACTCCAGCGCCCCCACTACCTCATCCCAGGGCAGGGTGTTAAACGCGTTGGTGATATCAAGCGATACCGCCAACAACACCCTGCCCGCAGCGACTGCACTGGTCCGGAGGGAGGCGAGTCGATCGATGGCATCGATCGTAGAACGCCCCCCGCGGAACCCAAACTGGCAATCGCTGAGATCGGGATCACTCGTGGACAGGTGCTCGACGAGGCGACCTGCGATAATCTTTTCATAGATTTTCGCCACCTCGTCGAGGAGACACAACGGCCGGTACGCAGAGGGAAGCTCTGCGGGCTTGCCTGCCTTTTGGAGGAGAACAAGCCTGGCGACTTTCCATTCCCTGGGGAAGGTTCCCCGGCTCAGACACGCGTTCAGTACGCCGATCAGAGCCGGGGCGAGGACGTCGAGCGCCGCGACCAATACTCGTCCGGGGATACCATCTGGTCCGGGGGCCTTAACACCCCCTTCCCTTATCCTCCGGACCGCCTGGGAGAGCTCAGCGCCGGATATCCGGAGACCCTCGTCCCACTCTTGGGACGGAATGGGCGGGTACTCCCTCTCCCCCTCAGTAGGGGGGAAGAGGGTGGACACGACCCGCCCTAGGAACTCCGGTTCCAGCTGCTCCGTCAACGGGGGCGCCCATGGGCGTAATTTGCCCAACACCATTTTGTAAGGGCGCCCCCATGGGTCACTCTGAATAGTGCCCAAGAGCTCTTCCCAGGCTTTGGCCTTGGCGGCAGCGATTAGTTGCTGCAGGGCCACTTGGGCCTCCCTGTAAGTAACATACAGGGAGGCCATCCTTGCCTCGGCTTCGTCGTCGTCCTCTTCAGGATCTCGACGACGTCGCCGTGCGCGGGCGTACTGGCGTCGGGCCCGGATGCTAATCGTTCTAGCATCCTCTATTTCGCCCGACCACCAGTACACTTTCCTCAACGAGTGGTGGTTCTTAATCCGGGGCATCGAAGCGTCGTATACGCTTTTCATGATGCCCCGGAACCACTCCACCCCCTCTTCCGCGCCGCGCTCTGTGGCCTCCGGCCACACGCAGGCAAGGGCAGCGGCCCTCCGGACGTCCCCGTCCAGTTTCTTCAGCGCCCATTTCACGGGCGCTGGGTGGGTTGCTGATTGGGGGGTGCCCGCGGGCTGGGCGGCCTCCACCTCCATCGTGATATGGAGATGGTCGGAGAGGGATTCCCTCTCCTCAGCCACCTGCCAGGCGGACACACGTGCGGCGGCGGTCGGGGAGGCCCATGTCAAGTCGACAATGGACCAACCGTTCCACCGCAGGCACGTGGGTACGGAGCCCCGGTTCACCAACCGGAGCCCCAAGCCCCCTGCCGGCCCAGAGCCCTGAATTGAATCCTATTGAGAACTTATGAAGTTTATTGGACGCAAAAGTTCCATTGGACCAGCGAAATAATACATTCGATTTTTTCAAAAAGTTACAAGCCAAATATGAAAAATTAGTAACGATTATATTGAAAAGTTAATACAAAGTATGCCTCGACGTCTATAAACAGTTATACATGCAAAAGGCGGCAATACTAAGTACTAATTTTGTTATGTGTTTCATTTATTACGCATTTCATCGATTGTCCACTCATTTTTGTCTCCTTATATATAGCTGACGTTTTCATTATGCCACGGCGTGTTTACACAAAGATTTAAACATGAACTTTAATTACTCGTTAAATAATCTATACACTATAAGGATATATAATAAATAAAACTTAAGTTTATAACGATCATGTTAATTCGACTAAACTTCATTTTTACCTATTTCCACTAACTGTCCACTTATTTTTGTCCCTGACTGTATATCCGGCGTTAGGCTCCACGGGCTATCATATGGATACCGGATATATCCGGCGTTAGTAGCGAAAGAGTTAAGTGAAGCACGGTATAGTAGGTAGCCTATGTCTTTTCTGGAATCAAGGGCGGTTACCTCCATTGGCGAGGGGGAAACCCGGGTATTTGCCACTCTCCCAGTTAACCATTTAATTGCTGCCATAAATCAAGTATTTTTCAAGCCACCGAATCGTCTTGAATGCTACATTCGGCGTCGACCGACGCGACGGTCGGAATCGCCTGAGACCGAGCCGCTCAGAGTTGAGCGCGTCGCTCTGAACTCTTAGCTAAGGTTATTTCGCGACGGGACCTACAGTCCATCAGGTGGGCTCCGAACCACCTAGAGCGGCAGTGCAGCCGGCAGCGGGACTCGAACCCGCGACCACCGATTAGCAGTCGCGCGCTCTACCCACCGAGCCACTGTCTGAACGGGAGCCGCGGCGTACGGAGATCTACGCTAGGCCCGGGCGCGGTTGACTTGGAAAACAGATGTTGATGCGGCGAAAGCTTAGCGTTAGCCTTAGCTGCTAAGGGAAGAGTCGGAGTGGCCGTGATGCGGACTGACTTGGCTACCAAGTTAAGAGGAGAGCAGCAATGTCTGCTTTCCGAGCCAACCGCGCCTGGGCCTGTTCTACACGGTCGTTGGAATACCTTCACGCGAGCAAACGCGCGGATCGCGACGCGTAACTCGAACGATGAGCGGACGACGTACCAACGGAATCGGATGGCGTGTTGCGTTAAATGCCGAGATTTTCAACCCTCGGTTTATATAGTAAGGTAGCACACAACCGCTGAACGATGCTCAGCCGCAACTTGAAAATAGGCTTGTGGAATTGCAGAAGCGTGCGGGCACGAATGGATTCCGTACGAGATTTCTGTAAGACGTGCGACATAACGATATTAACAGAAACCTGGCTAAAGCCGGCAGACGTATTCGAGATCGAGGGCTTCCATGTAATAAGGACAGATAGAAATCATGAGCGGAAGAGAAAAGGCGGCGGCATTGCGTTTGTCATACGAAACACGATTCCGTTTGAACGTTCACGGATTCAATGTTCAGACCGCAATACAGAGTCTCGCGCATTAAAAGTCCTTATAGAATCGCGTGAAATTCTGGTAGTCGCCTGCTACAGACCACCCGATAAATCCCTGCCTCAACTGGAATGGAACGAGTTCTTTGATGAACTGAATCGTCAGGGGAACTTAATACTGGCGGGTGATTTTAACGCTCGTCATACCGCCTGGAACTGTGCTGAGTCGGATATATCCGGAAGGAGGCTTAACCATATTGTCAATGATCACAATTTTATAGTGCACAATAAAAATGAAATGTCGCGTATACCAAATACGAACCAACGACCAAGCAATGTAGACCTAGTTATTTCCTCTTCCAACTTAGCTGACATTATAGAAACTGAGCAACTGGACAACAGTAACGGCTCGGATCATTTTCCTATAGTGTGTCACGTTCAAATATGAAAGGCCCGCTAGTATTTTTTTTGTTCTTTTAAGATGACACAATCGTGCCATTGACTGTGGCTGTAGATTCGTGGTAACCACCGTTGATTCCAGAAAAGACATAGGCTACCTACTATACCGTGTGTTCGGGATTCCGAATGAATTCCGGCGGGCGAAAGGATGACGGTCCCCATACTACAACGCGAGATGATTGAGCTACAATCTTTTCCTTATTTAACGTCGCTCTCAATTCTTAGGTAAGGTTATTCAGCGACGAGACCCACAGTTTATAAGGTGGGCTCCGAACCACCTAGGGAGGCAGTGAAGCCGGCAGCGGGACTCGAACCCGGGACCACCGATTAGCAGTCGCTCGCTCTACCCACCGAGCCCCCCTGCCCAGCTACACGGTTTGTTGGCACATGTCACGCTACCTATGAGTGACCAATATCGAAACCAAGCTAATTGTCGGGAATTAGCTGGTGTAATATGCTCGCGTGTGGTGTCGCGCAACGTCTTCCTTTCCCCACTCTCATAATTTCTCTCGCCGAGAAATACTCACTCTCTTGACGGCTCTTCGTGGGTAACCACGTAGCTACACACGCCATCTTAATTCACGTTGTAGCATGTATAGATAATTTTATAATTATGTCAGACCGAAAAAAGTTTCTAAAACCTTCTGGAACAATAGTTTGTGGACGACTGACGTGAAGTAGCGACGTAAGGGGAGCGCGGCGAAAAGTCGAATCGCGCTTAATAGTCCAGGATCCCTCGTACATTTTCACATTTTATGTCTTTACTTTGGCACATAGCAGGAAAAAGTGTCACGAAAATTTCGAATGCGGTTTGATCTATTTTTCGGGGGGATCGCCTGCGGCGCCAGTAGTAAATCCAATAAAGTAAGATTTACCGAAACGCGGCGAAATTTTAATATTTCTACTTAGTTCTAAGGCAAAAGGCCTTAGAATTAAGTCCGCGTCGGTTTCACCCCCTGAAAACCTACCTCGATTAGGGTTGCCACACGGGGAATCGAACCCCGCTCAGCCGCGTAGCAGGCAACAGGCCTATGAGCGCGGCTAATATGTATACGCTTGTACGTAAGGGAACTTGGAAACTTGTTTATACGATACGAAGAGACGCGAGTGCGAGAGAGACGGGCTATTTGATAGGTTACTTTTGTTTTAAATAAATCTTTCCACATGACGTAAGACGTATGACGTAAGACGTATGTTCTCAATTGACCTATACATTTGACCAAATCATATAGGACAGCAAAGGAAGAAAAGCGGGAGCGGGATGGGGTGGGGGGGAGCAAAGTAAAGACATAAAATGTCTCACTTCTTTGCGGACTCGTATGCAAAATTTCCTTTATCTTCGGGTCCGAAAAACCTGCATGTGCTTTCGTGAATCCGCTTGCTATGAAGTCTACGCCTCGATTGTGAAACCGAGCACAAACGGATGTGTCACTCGTTTTAATATCATAATACTCATGTGATGTAACCACTCTGGTTACACACCAATACAGTACAGTAGGGGCTCTCAATGAGACAGCCGTGATGTCACGCGTAATCCTCATCATAGACAAAGATCGCAGGTGTAACATATAGGTAATATAATGCGCACACATCGACCCCCCCCCTCTCTCGTCGATCACGATCGAAGGAGGTCGATGCGAGCAGAAAATTCGGCACTCTGCGTCTGGACTCGGTCCGATAAGAACGCACGAGTCATCGCGCTCTCGAGTAGTATTGCGTCTTTGAGATTTCAATCATCTTGTACGTTGCCAAGCAGGCAGTCATATTCAAACTTTAATAGAATCATATTAATTTATACGTTATAAATCGTGAACTGCAAAGAAGGCATAATATTTAGCATTTGAATAAAGTCAAATTAATAATTAAAGAACATTATAAAGTATGTTCTGTGTTGTGCAAATACGACGATTAAATTAGATCGACGTGTAAGCCCGCGTGAAGGGAAAATTGATTTATAGTGCGTAAGATCGTCAAGCTATCTGTTGCAGTAGTGCAGTGGTTATTGGGATTGTGTAAGAATAAACACGATATAGATCCGATTAACAAGACGTAGATTTATTAAACAGTTGAAGCGGCACGTGTGCGAGCAGAACAAAAGATGGAGAAACGCAGACGAGCAGTCTCGTTTTGCGGCGGCGCGCTCTGCAGGCATACGACCCAATCGCGACTCACGACTGCATCTTTACAACACTCCCACTTTGGGTTGTTATGCCTGCTGCCTCCTTTTCGTCGAGTACATTTATTTTCTTTCTGAGGTATTCAAAAATACATTTGGTGAGGGGCTTTGTAAAAATGTCTGCTTGTTGTTCCCTAATGTCCACATAGCATAAATCAAAAACTCTCTTTTCGCAGTACTCCCTTATAAAATGATACTGCACATCGATGTGTTTAGAACGTCGATTAAATTGCGGGTTTTTAATAAGCTTAATGGCACTTTGGTTGTCCATATAAAGAGAAGGACATTTTCCATGGCTTTTGACTAGTTCGCTGATCAGTCTTTTAATCCATATCAATTCTTTGGTTGCTAGATATGCTGCAATAAATTCCGATTCAGTCGTTGACAGAGAGACAGATCTCTGCTTTATCGCTCCCCAAGCGATCGGTCCATTCGCTATTTTGACCAGATATCCGCTCGTGGATCTTCTAGTGCTTTTGTCCCCGGCGAAATCGGCGTCGCTGTAAGCAGATATTGTTAATTCGCTTGCACGACCTGAAAACATAATACCGTGCTGTGGAGTACCCTTGAGATATTTAAAAATTCTTTTAATTGCGTTCCAGTGAACTTTTCTCGGTTTCTCAACATACTGACTCACTGCGTGTACCGAGTAGGCGATATCCGGCCTCGTGACCAGAGCCAAATACAGCAGACTTCCGACTGCTTCCTTAAAGGTCGATTTATACATGACCGGTCCGGCGTTCCGGCAAAATATAAATACATAGGTTTAGATGGGACCGTTCGCAACCGGTAACCGGACCGGCATTTCTCACAATATTTTTCCGTCTAGCCGGTTGGGCCATATCTCACTGGTGGGTTGACGGCTCCCTGCGGTGCGTGGCAGAAAAAAAGGTGTCTATGGGCACCCCCACGACTCCTCAGCTAAACTATCGGTAGCTCTCTTTACAAGATCATGTAAATGAGAAACGCTTCTGCCACTTGGTGAATACTTCTTATAAATAATGATTTCAAATAATTATTAGAAAAATATTAGACATGTCTTTGTTCCACAAATTTTTTCATCCTTTCAAGTGTCAAAAAATTTTTTAAAAATATGGTAGTATTCTACGATTCTTCCTTTTGGAAATTCTGTTTTTTTTTCACAATTTGTAACAACTTGTCGCCATCTTTCTGATGACCTGACAATTCCCGTATCCCACTGGCTAATTAGCATCATGTGTCTTCTATGTACAAACAAAATATTCTATATAAACTATACAGGTTAGGTTTGAATTGTTTCTTATTTCAGGTCCATGAAATTGCTGAATATTCTTTAAATATTCTCAAATAAGAGTCGACGGCGTTTATCCTAAAATTACACCTTTCACAAAGTGAAAAACATTTTCAATTTGTTTATGTCCAATACACTGCCCCATACAAGCGATAGGGAACAGCACAGTGGGTTGACACTTTTTGCACTTGGAGCTATTTTATTAACTCGAAAATCAAACGTTCCTTCTGATCTAGAATATTTCCCGTACTAGCACAAAATATTGTATACACATTCATATAATATTAAAAATAAATTTAATCTCTTTTTAATATTCAAATACTCATACAATATTTATTTTATATTAAGTAACAAATATTGTTGTTTAAATATGTAGGGAATATCTATTTCATGTTACGAGACAAATATTTTTTTCTAAATATTGATTGAACATTTATTTCAAATTGGAAATAGAAAATTTTTTCCTAATATACAGATAATTATTTCATAATATGAAAGAAATATTTTTTTTCTTATTATAAAATGAATCTTTATGTAATATTAGGAATAGAATTTTTTTTTAAATATGACTACTATATCACTTAATCGATATACATTTATATTATAAGAACATTAATTACGTAATGTCCTTATTATGTGCGACAACATTAATAGTTCTCAAGATATTTTCAAAACCTGTCTTTATTGAAAAGGATGCTCATTATATAGTTTTCGTACTCAATGAACGATACGTAAATTGGTACTGAATGACGAAATGCTGACTCCTGCACAAATCAGTTTTTGTTATAACAACAATGTCGAAACTGTGTTTACGTTTACTTGCTATTCGGTGTGGATTCTTCATAAATAATAATGTAAAATAACTATTAGAACATCTTTGTTCTGCAAATGGTTCCACCGGTTCGAGAAAAATATTAAATTCCTGTGTTATTACACTACTTATAAATCTCCTTGGTTTCCCTATTTTGGCGCACATGGTAGTAATGCAGGTAGAAGGCGTTGTACCGTTCGCCCGTTACCTTCTGCCTTGAGCCCATCAATTTTATGACAGGTGAGGACGGGTGCTGGGCTACTCTAAAAATGAGGCTGTTGTGAAAATAAGTTCTTTTGACGAGCATGAATTGCTTTATGACCATCGTCCGACGAAAACACGAAGGAAACGCGTTGGAAAGGACTTCCTCATACTAGATTATAATGTATCAACTCAGAATCCATAGCAACATATTCCAACGTTGCCCGAAAAGGCGTGGTGTGTTGTCCGCCGATTTGTTTACACGGCTGCCCCGTGCGAGCGATAGCGGAGCAGCAGTAGGCTAAGACCAAAGATGTTAAACCGTTGCCGCCCCTACTACGCGGTTGTGGGGGGTGGCAGGACGCCATCTCGTACGGGTTCGAGTTGGTGACAACGGTGACGTGTTTATGATCGAATGCGTGGCCGATTGGGTGAGAGCGGTGGAGGCAGGCCTCGTCTCGCATGCATTTTCGGCTGCTGTCGAAATATATTGGCTACAGCGGCCATGCACACAATGCAGCGTGCAACGTCGAAGTGAAAACCTTGAGACTAGCAGCGCGCGGCTGTTGGTGGGATGGACAGACCTCATGATAGGCGCGATTTGTTTAGGTGCCGTTCCCGGGGACTGCCCTGCATCGAGAGTTTTATGACAGGTCATTACTATTGAGCGGGAAATCGGCTCTCATCCTATCTTAATAAAATTTATTAAAAAAATATTAAATACGATACAATCTTTTCGGAGACAGCACAAAATTCAAAGTTTTCCAATTGACAGATGTTGCTGATCATGATTTGATTGGAGTATGGTGGAGTTGGATAATTAGTTGGTGGGAAGGGAAGATACATTAATATGTAAAAGCATGTAGAAGATTTTTCCGCTGCCTCCGAAAATATTGTATTGTATTTAATATTTTAATAAATTTAACAGTTGGTGTGTACTATTAAATTAATTGTCTCAATTTTAGATTCGTTTGGGGCACATTTTCCTGTTACCCGACCGAGCTGAATCTTTCCACAGTTTGTTTAATTATTAAGAAAATAAGGGATTAAGAAATTTCGACATAAAATTTTTGACAAGTGTGGAACGAGCAGAATTTGTAGAACACCGTAGGATGGTTTTTCTTTCTTATTGCTTAGGAAATATACAAATAAACAATATACTGGTCAAATTGAGTCGGTTAATAAAACAAAAACGACCATATAGCACATATAATTTTTATTATTATTTAACGAAATATAGAATATTTCTCAATTTTAACCTGCCCTCTACCGCCTCGCCGCCACCCTCTCCCACCCCTCCTGGGAAGATCAGTTTGTCTTTCTGTAATGTTATAAGACTGAGGGAAAGTTACATTGCCCAGAAAAAGGAAATTTACTCTTCTAAATGCGTTCTATTTGCAATAAAAACAGCAAAGTATGGAAAAATGCAAAATTTGTTTTCTCAAGGGGACAATCGGGAGACATACCTTACAAAAGAATGCAGAAGGTTTCGTCCTGATTGGCCCATTTATCTCGGGGTAATCGGTAAACATACATTGACAAAAAAACTAAAAAAGGCAAATAAATAAAAATTGCTCACAAAATAGTTTTTCTTGAAATATTAAGACACTGTAATTTGTTTAAAATTACTTTAACGTACTGAACAAACCAAAACGTGCAGAACCTCCATCGGAGTTGTTTGACAAATTGTTTTTTACCTTACACTTTGTCAGATGATATTCTTTTTTTTTTCGTTATCATGATACAATAAATTTTTATTGTTTTTCGTTATAACGTTTAAAAATTCCTTAACAGCGTATTTTCCACCAATTAGCACGATGAACTCTGATAATTTCTATTTAATAGCTTTTTAAATAAATGTTATATTCTGCCTTCGTGTCGTCCGGTTTCCGGACAGATATCTTCTAGATGTATCCTTCCGGGTTGCCGGAAACTCGGACCATAGGCTGCTCCTGAGGTGTAGAGGGGAGTAAACGGTTCTTAGAACCCCTGGGGTTAGGGTTGTAAATTACACAATCTTCGGCTCCGAGCCTTTGTCGAGCGTCTCGAAACCTTCTCAAGTTGCCTGAAAAACCTGACGGAAATGTATGAATGCCCAAAAACGCCGGCCGGCACCAACCGGCTATGTATAAATCGACCTTAAGGCCGACTCATGCGGGCGCAGGATCCAGGCGACGGCGCCGAGAATCGTAAATTTCGAGCGCTGGTTGACAGGTCGGAGCGGTCCGCCACGTCCCAGGGGGTCCCCCAGCGTCCATTAGGAAAACTTTAGGATAGCTCTCCTTTAAGACATCATGGACATAGGAAACGTTGGTGTGGGATTTTCGTAGAGTGGGTTCGAAATAACTTTGTCGAAAGTTGCAGTCTATCGGTATAGTAGAAGAAATACTGAAAATTGCATTTCACAACCTTTTTATGTGGGACTGTATTGAAAATTAAAAAAATACGTTTCGTAGGTCTGTGTCAATTAAACATGTTCTGAAAAATTACAAACGGTTTAAGGTGGTAAAAATTGCAGATTTTCACGATTTTCAGCCTTCAACTGCAGTAAATTAAAGGATTCTTAGACATCTTTCAATTGCTGTCGTTTTTTCCCGCAACACTCGATTTCGATGAAACTTTCACAGTGCGCATAACTGACACGGACCTACAAAACGTATTTTTTAAATTTTCAATACAGGCCCACATAAAAAAGTTATGAAATGCAATTTTTAGTATTTCCTCTGCTATTCCGATCGATTGCAACTTTCGGACAAAATTATTAACTTCCCGATTCATAGGGAAGTTACTGTAATTTTTCTAGTAATTGCTCTAGCTTCCCAGAAAAGTTCAAATCGTATCGTACAATAGTAGAAAAGTTTAAGCCTTTTTAAGAGCGTGCCAATACTCCTTTTTAATCCACTGTAAATAATAATGTAAAATAATTATTAGAACATCTTTGTTCTGCAAATTGTTCCACCGGTTCGAGAAAAAGATTAAATTCCTGTGTAATTACACTAATTATAAATCTCCCTGGTTTCCCTGTTTTGGGGCGCGTGGTAGTAATAAAGGTGAAAGGCGTTGTACCGTTCGCCCGTTAGCTCAAGCCTTGAGCCCATCAATTTTATGACAGGTGAGGACGGGTGCTGGGCTACTCTAAAAATGAGGCTA
The DNA here is from genome assembly GCA_963971365.1 of Lasioglossum villosulum. NCBI lineage: Eukaryota > Metazoa > Arthropoda > Insecta > Hymenoptera > Halictidae > Lasioglossum > Lasioglossum villosulum. The sequence goes on along the minus strand of OZ020495.1, from coordinate 25,878,794 downwards.
TTGTGGAAATAAGTTCCTTTGACGAGCATGAATTGCTTTATGAACAACCGTCCGACGAAAACACTGAGGAAACGCGTGATCAACGCGTGTTGGAAGGAACTTCCCCGTACTAGATTATAATGTATCAACTCAGAATCCATAGCAATATATTGCAACGTTGCCCGAAAAGGCGTGGTGTGTTGCCCGCCGATTTGTTTATGTAGGGCTGCCCCGTGCGAGCGATAGCGAAGCAGCAGTAGGTGAAAGACCTAAGATGTTAAACCGTTGCCGCCCACTACTACGCGGGTTGTGGGGGGTGGCAGGACGCCATCTCGCATGGTGGGTCCCAACTGATGACATTGTATTGATGCGAGCCTGAGAAGGAGGTTCCCAAACAGGACAACGATGACGCGTCCATGTAGGTACGAGTGCGCGGCCGATTGGATCAGAGAGGAGGAGGCGGCAGGCCTAGGCCCGCACGCATTTTCGGCTATGTCGAAATATTGGCTGCAGCGGCCACACACACACACACACACACACACACACACACACACACACACACACACACACACACACACACACACACTCTATGCAGCGTGCAACGTCGAAGTCAAAACATTGATACTGCGGGCGCGGCTATGGTGGGGAATAGGCAGATCTTATGGCAGGTCATTCCACTACTCGGCGAGAAATCGGTACTCTCGGACACAACACGTGTTTGCTGTAAAGTAATTTACGCGGACCCGTACTTCTTCGGCGAAATGAAAATGCTAGATCCGAACAATATTTACAACAGTCGTTCCCTGTTGTAAATGGTCACTGTTTGTACATGCCTGCAAAAGAGTGTCTGCATTTTTTCTCTGAATCGCAACATCTGCACATTTGCGGAGCTTCAAATTGTTTTAGTTGAAAGCGCACGTGTTTTTTCTAGGGTTTGTCGGTTTTTAAAAATCGGTTTTAAATTTATATATAACACTTATATTAATCCGCTGTAATGATTTTGATGCAATGAAAAAGTACACAGCTAGTGGTATAAGTATACCGGAGAAAAAGAAAATAAATAAATATCTGAAGGAACCTGAAGAAGTGACTTCCTCCAGTCCTCAACCATTAAAGAAGGAGTTCTTGGTTATTTAACGCTTTAAAGACGATTAAGCCAAGTTCAGCAGCAAGTGAGCGAGTTTTTTCTATTTCTGGTAATTTTGTGTCCAAACTAAGGACACGACTAAGCAATAAATCCATTGACGTTCTTTGCTTTTTCAAAATCATATTTTATTAAACAAAGAAAGAAGTAACATAATAATTTACATAAGTATATAACATTTGTTTATTTCTGTGATTTTTTTAGGGTATGTAAGTATGTATATGTACCTTACTTTTTCCTTTTTTGTATGTTTAAATTATTATCATTAAAAAAAATTAATAACTTCTGTTTTAAATAGTAAATATGTCTTGTTGTCTGTCTGTAACATTTCAAAACAGGTTTAAACCGGTTTCATGAAAAAGTAAAAACTGAAATCCGGTTTTTTAAAAAGTTGGTTTTCGTATAGAACCTACTTTTTTCGCCATAGTGCACGTTGCCATTGAAAGATTCAATGAAATTAGTCACAGACTGTGCTCGATAACAAGATAATGCACCAACTGGCTGTGGTTTCTGGCTATGTTTTTCAGAAAAATCTAGGATTTGGAAGTATTGTCTCAACTCAATACATAATGCTTTAAATGACTCGGATATCGACGGTTCGAAGGATTGACTGGTCCTCAAAAGTTAACCATTCAAAATTTGCGTAAGGGAAATTGTTCCATTGCTAAAATTGCGAAACTGTTGAATCGCAGTCGCAAAGCTATTTACAATTTCTTAAAAAATATGGGCGAGGGTAGGGTTCCATGGAAATATGGAAATCAAGTGTGCAAGTGCGGAAATTAATAGTGCAAAGTAACGTACAAACTTTATTTATTAGCAAGATAATGCAACTGTTCATACCGCGAAGATATTCAAAGGAATATCTTTTAAGGGAAAATTTTCAAATTTCGAAGTGATCAGCCTGGTCTCCAGATTGCGCCGCCACGGTTGGGACAGGTAAGTTGCAGACTTTGGTGTGCAAAGTATAAGCCACGTGCGTACCCTATCGTAAACCGCATCTCCCACCCTCGTGCAAGGGCTAAAAAGCAAGGTTACTTTTTAAACGAATGTTCGGCAGAGGCATCATTCTGACTTGGCTAGCCAGGAGTGGACATCCTGAACAATTGAATCGGTAAAGTGAAAGATGCAGGACGAGAAATTGATCGAAGCCGTGCGCAGCCGCGAGTGTTTATTTAATCTGCAGCATCCGCAATATTTGGATACTAAATATAAATCTATAATCTGGAGGGAAATTGCAGAAGAGATGGGAGAATCAGGTTAGTATTCGCTATGTTTCATTAATAATTGAGTTTATGTAGTGGGACCATTTTATTTATTTAAAAAGTATTCACAACATCATACAATATATTTATATTACGACGTTCGCGAGCCCGCTGGAGATTGAAAAAAATTTTTAAATGTGTCTCTCACTCTAAATGCTTCGGTTGCCTCCCTATTCCTGCCCCTCGGTGCTTCCTGCTCCTGACCAGCGAGAGCAACGACCGATTCATCGATCGGTGAATCGATGAGTGAATCGTTCGATGGATCGATCCATGAATCGTTCGATTCACCGATCGATTCATCGATCGATTCATCGATCGTTGCTCCCGATGATCCCTCGAAGTTCCGAATAAAATTATGCAGTATGCAGGTAGTTGCTACAATGTTATCTACATTTTCCGGCTTGGCATATAACCGTCTATTATATATTTGAAATTTTCGTGCTAATATGCCGAAGGCGTTTTCGACAACGCGTCGCGTGGAAGAGAGTCTATAATTATAATGTGTGAGTGCGTCGTTCCCTGAGGATTGGTCCCCTGGATAAGGTCTTAACAAGTATCTCTTCAGTGGGAACGCCGCGTCTCCCACGATGACGCAGGGCGCCGAAATGTCTGTGCCCGGGAAGTTACTGTCAGGTAACATACCCATCTCGCCGTTGGCTAATGCTTGTCCTAGTCGCGATGCTTTAAAAATACCCCCGTCGCTGTTTCGCCCATAGACACCCACTTCCACGGCGATGAAGTTGCAATTGGCGTCAGCCAGTGCCAGTAGCACAACGGAAAATATTTTTTTGTAACAATAGTATTGTGACCCTGACTTCGCCGGGGCTACTATATTGACATGCTTCCCGTCAATCGCCCCTAAACAATTGGGGAACCTACATTTCTCCCAAAATTCTTCTTTGATGCGTTCCCATCTTTCTTGGCTGGGCAACCCTATTGTCTCCTTCAGCATGGACGACGTGATGATTCGGCACGTTTCATTAACAATTTCGCAAACCGTAGAATGCTCCATCCGGAAATTGTAACTTATTGTTTTCCGCGAGTCTCCCGTTGTTAAGAATCTAGAACAATGGCAACTGCTTAATTAATGAATATTTCTATTTGTAGATGACGCCTGCAAGCAGAGGTGGAAGAATCTGCGAGGTTCGTATGCGAAATACCGGGCCCGCCAAAACGCAGTACGCAGTGGGCAGGCGGCGGATACCGGAAGAAGGCACAAATTTGCTGACCATTTGAGTTTTCTGAGCCCATATTTACAAGAGAGGCCAATGCTCTCCAGCGTTGCAGCCAATTTTGGAGAACAACAACCAGCAGCCTCGAGCCATGTATCACAGGAGGAACCTGCCGATCCCGATGATTCGCAGCCCCCCCCCCCCGAAAAGGAGGAGGCGGGAGACGGGGGGCGAGCTGTCCACAACCGTCGACCGATGCGCGCATTTAATCGAGAGGGTGGTCGGCCATCGGGATCGGCCGGATAGGGACAATGCGTTGTTCTTCCAGAGCATGGCGCTCAGCGTTGGGAAGCTCAGCCTGAAGCGCCAAAATATTGTGAAGATGGCACTCTTGGCGAAGGTTGCCGAATTACAATTAGAGGAGTCGGAGGAAACCGAACGATTGTTAAAGGGGGGTGAAGAAAAAAATTAAAAACTAGAATAAGATTAGATGTGTAAGCTTTTCTGTACATAATCTCTTCTAACTCTTTCTCTCTCTATATACAGGGTGAGTCACCTAACGTTTGGACCTCAAATGTCTTTGTTGTTTCTAAAGATACGTAAAATATGGTAAGGACAAAGTTGAATTTTTTTAACACCTGCAGTGATAGTCCCTTTCATTAGCCAATGGCCCCATTGTACCATTCAACTTTGTCCTTACCATACTTTACGTATCTTCTCTTGTCTAAACAACGAAGATATTTGAGGTGCAAACGCTAGGTGACTCACCCTGTATATACATATTCATGTATAGGTTAAGTTTAGATTTAAGGTAGTTCATAAGTTAACGTTGTGATAGATAGAATAAAGTTCATATATATGTTTGTATTTACATAATTATTTTCTGGTTTTTTATCTTACCTGTGAGTAATTTTTCAAGCAATTTTTGACGATGATGTAGCATTTAGCGGGGGGGGGGGTTCTAACGGTAAATATTTAATTGTTATATCTTCTAAACGGAGACTTTTTAAAAAACTTCTTACGCATGCAGTCTTTGGAATAGAAAAAAGAATTTTAAGAAAACACTAGTAATGTTTAGGAGTAAATTAAAATTGGAAATGTTTGGGAATGAAATTCGCTCTCTCCACTGCGTCCTTATGGGGGTAACCCAGTCCTCCAAATGCAGGGAGCTCCGTTTAAATAAGAACACCTAAATATCTCTTCAGGTCATTGTTAAACAAAAAATGTTTGTTACGTAATATGCATGGTGCCAATAGACCAACATCTGACAAGAATATTTTTTCCCAAAAGTCAATTTTTTCGAAGTTGTCAAGGTCATCGGTGTTTTTTGATGTATAACTACATTTCTTTTAAATTACATCGTGTAACTGATGGAAAAATACATTCATATACAGGGTGTCCCAAAATAAGTGTAACTCCCGGAAATGGGAGGTTCCTTGGGTCATTTGAAGCGACATTTTCCTTTACAAAAATGGTGTCCGCGGCTTTGTTTACGAGTTATTAACAAAAAACACGGACCAATCAGAGCCCGACTATAGCGAACGGAGTCCGACTCGGCGACAGGTCCCGCTTAACGTGGTGTCGCTATTGGCGGAACCTGAATCAATCCGCTGTAGCCGCCCTCTGATTGGTCCGTGTTTTTCGTTAATAACTCGTAAACAAAGCCGCGGACACCATTTTTGTAAAGGAAAATGTCGCTTCAAATGACCCAAGGAACCTCCCATTTCCGGGAGTTACACTTATTTTGGGACACCCTGTATACATGATCTTGAAATGACTTCAACATTCGGTTGCTCGGTGCAACAAGATGAGTCATTTCAAGGTCACATTACTATACATATCTGAATGTAGTTTTGTATAAAAAAACATCGAACCTTGATAGCTTCGAAAAAATGACCTTTAGAAAAAATCTTCTTGCCAGATAGGTCCATTGACACAATGCCCATTACGTAACAAACATTTTATGTGCAACAATGACCCGAAGAGATATCTGGGTGTTCTTATTTAAACGGAACTGCCTGTATAGTAAAAAATCACTCACCGTAGGCAAACTGCTAATCGTTCCTTCGGAGTAATAGGAACTTGGTTGTTTATGGGGAGTTTAACGAGGTCATCCTCGATTCGGCTCAGCAAAGCAGCGAAACAGCCCCTGCTCATGTGGAAGTATCCATAAAATTTCTTCTCGTGGTCCATTGACAACTGCTTGAATAGGACCAATTCACCTGCGGTACCTCTAGTTCTCCACAGGGGGTGGACGCTGTAGCGGCGTTTTGCTCTTTTCCTCTTCGCTGGTTTTGCTCCATTTTGCTCCTCGAGCGGGATTCGCATCGTGCTCTCCACCAGTAGCGCCACAAGGTTTGGCAACAGTACAGTGCCACCATCCAGATCCACATCCATATCAAGATCCAGATCCGAATCCACATCCGACACCAAATCCACATCCGACACCAAATCCACATCCGGAAACGAATCCACATCCGGAAACGAATCCACATCCGAAAACGAATCCACATCGGAAGCCAAATCCATATCAGAATTCATGTTCGTGTAAACTTAAAAATCGCGCGCGTAGTAGCTCTTCTATGAGGTAGGCCAAGAATGCTGCAGAAATCCGGTTTCGCAGTCCCTTAAATACATTCCCGATAGCAGAAAATAGAGTGAGTCAGGGCGAAGAGCAGTGATTCATCTTATCTGGTACCTTACTTACTCACCTCTCGCTTGCCGTCGAAAGCTGAACACTCAAATGTTTTGGTTGACGTGTCTACGGCTTAGTAATTGCCATCCGAAAGTGATTTTCATCGCGGATGAAGATGGCCCAGCCATTTTCTCCAATATTTAAATCTGGAGACCAGGCTGATCACTTCGAAATTTGAAAATTTTCCCTTAAAAGATATTCCTTTGAATATCTTCGCGGTATGAACAGTTGCATTATCTTGCTAATAAATAAAGTTTGTACGTTACTTTGCACTATTAATTTCCGCACTTGCACACTTGATTTCCATATTTCCATGGAACCCTACCCTCGCCCATATTTTTTAAGAAATTGTAAATAGCTTTGCGACTGCGATTCAACAGTTTCGCAATTTTAGCAATGGAACAATTTCCCTTACGCAAATTTTGAATGGTTAACTTTTGAGGACCAGTCAATCCTTCGAACCGTCGATATCCGAGTCATTTAAAGCATTATGTATTGAGTTGAGACAATACTTCCAAATCCTAGATTTTTCTGAAAAACATAGCCAGAAACCACAGCCAGTTGGTGCATTATCTTGTTATCGAGCACAGTCTGTGACTAATTTCATTGAATCTTTCAATGGCAACGTGCACTATGGCGAAAAAAGTAGGTTCTATACGAAAACCAACTTTTTAAAAAACCGGATTTCAGTTTTTACTTTTTCATGAAACCGGTTTAAACCTGTTTTGAAATGTTACAGACAGACAACAAGACATATTTACTATTTAAAACAGAAGTTATTAATTTTTTTTAATGATAATAATTTAAACATACAAAAAAGGAAAAAGTAAGGTACATATACATACTTACATACCCTAAAAAAATCACAGAAATAAACAAATGTTATATACTTATGTAAATTATTATGTTACTTCTTTCTTTGTTTAATAAAATATGATTTTGAAAAAGCAAAGAACGTCAATGGATTTATTGCTTAGTCGTGTCCTTAGTTTGGACACAAAATTACCAGAAATAGAAAAAACTCGCTCACTTGCTGCTGAACTTGGCTTAATCGTCTTTAAAGCGTTAAATAACCAAGAACTCCTTCTTTAATGGTTGAGGACTGGAGGAAGTCACTTCTTCAGGTTCCTTCAGATATTTATTTATTTTCTTTTTCTCCGGTATACTTATACCACTAGCTGTGTACTTTTTCATTGCATCAAAATCATTACAGCGGATTAATATAAGTGTTATATATAAATTTAAAACCGATTTTTAAAAACCGACAAACCCTAGAAAAAACACGTGCGCTTTCAACTAAAACAATTTGAAGCTCCGCAAATGTGCAGATGTTGCGATTCAGAGAAAAAATGCAGACACTCTTTTGCAGGCATGTACAAACAGTGACCATTTACAACAGGGAACGACTGTTGTAAATATTGTTCGGATCTAGCATTTTCATTTCGCCGAAGAAGTACGGGTCCGCGTAAATTACTTTACAGCAAACACGTGTTGTGTCCGAGAGTACCGATTTCTCGCCGAGTAGTGGAATGACCTGCCATAAGATCTGCCTATTCCCCACCATAGCCGCGCCCGCAGTATCAATGTTTTGACTTCGACGTTGCACGCTGCATAGAGTGTGTGTGTGTGTGTGTGTGTGTGTGTGTGTGTGTGTGTGTGTGTGTGTGTGTGTGTGTGTGTGTGTGGCCGCTGCAGCCAATATTTCGACATAGCCGAAAATGCGTGCGGGCCTAGGCCTGCCGCCTCCTCCTCTCTGATCCAATCGGCCGCGCACTCGTACCTACATGGACGCGTCATCGTTGTCCTGTTTGGGAACCTCCTTCTCAGGCTCGCATCAATACAATGTCATCAGTTGGGACCCACCATGCGAGATGGCGTCCTGCCACCCCCCACAACCCGCGTAGTAGTGGGCGGCAACGGTTTAACATCTTAGGTCTTTCACCTACTGCTGCTTCGCTATCGCTCGCACGGGGCAGCCCTACATAAACAAATCGGCGGGCAACACACCACGCCTTTTCGGGCAACGTTGCAATATATTGCTATGGATTCTGAGTTGATACATTATAATCTAGTACGGGGAAGTTCCTTCCAACACGCGTTGATCACGCGTTTCCTCAGTGTTTTCGTCGGACGGTTGTTCATAAAGCAATTCATGCTCGTCAAAGGAACTTATTTCCACAATAGCCTCATTTTTAGAGTAGCCCAGCACCCGTCCTCACCTGTCATAAAATTGATGGGCTCAAGGCTTGAGCTAACGGGCGAACGGTACAACGCCTTTCACCTTTATTACTACCACGCGCCCCAAAACAGGGAAACCAGGGAGATTTATAATTAGTGTAATTACACAGGAATTTAATCTTTTTCTCGAACCGGTGGAACAATTTGCAGAACAAAGATGTTCTAATAATTATTTTACATTATTATTTACAGTGGATTAAAAAGGAGTATTGGCACGCTCTTAAAAAGGCTTAAACTTTTCTACTATTGTACGATACGATTTGAACTTTTCTGGGAAGCTAGAGCAATTACTAGAAAAATTACAGTAACTTCCCTATGAATCGGGAAGTTAATAATTTTGTCCGAAAGTTGCAATCGATCGGAATAGCAGAGGAAATACTAAAAATTGCATTTCATAACTTTTTTATGTGGGCCTGTATTGAAAATTTAAAAAATACGTTTTGTAGGTCCGTGTCAGTTATGCGCACTGTGAAAGTTTCATCGAAATCGAGTGTTGCGGGAAAAAACGACAGCAATTGAAAGATGTCTAAGAATCCTTTAATTTACTGCAGTTGAAGGCTGAAAATCGTGAAAATCTGCAATTTTTACCACCTTAAACCGTTTGTAATTTTTCAGAACATGTTTAATTGACACAGACCTACGAAACGTATTTTTTTAATTTTCAATACAGTCCCACATAAAAAGGTTGTGAAATGCAATTTTCAGTATTTCTTCTACTATACCGATAGACTGCAACTTTCGACAAAGTTATTTCGAACCCACTCTACGAAAATCCCACACCAACGTTTCCTATGTCCATGATGTCTTAAAGGAGAGCTATCCTAAAGTTTTCCTAATGGACGCTGGGGGACCCCCTGGGACGTGGCGGACCGCTCCGACCTGTCAACCAGCGCTCGAAATTTACGATTCTCGGCGCCGTCGCCTGGATCCTGCGCCCGCATGAGTCGGCCTTTATAGGGCACGCTGACGACCTCGTCGTCATTTTCAGAGTCTAGCACACTCAGATCCGTGTGTTGATCGGCTGGAATGGTCACCGCGTTTGCTTGGCCCATGTTGAAACGATTAAGTATTCTTTGTGTGTATGATGCCTGATTTGCGAAGATCGACCCATCCGGATAGCGCTTTATCTCCATTCCAAGGAACAGTCCCAGAGGAGCAGCGGTGACTTCCACCGCGGCAGCGAGATGCAACATGAGATTTTTTATTTTTACCTCATTCGTTGAAGCTATGAGTCCGTCATCAATGTAGATTGCCAGTATCAACGTCTCCCCATCGTCATGAGACGTGAACACACACGGGTCTGCTGAAGTCGCTTTGAAGTTGAAATCCGCCAGGCAATGAACAAATTTTTTGTTCCAACATCTAGCGGCTTGCTTCAGCCCGTATAGAGCCTTCCTGAGCTTGCAAACCTTTTCCGTGCCATCATCAAATCCTCCGGGTTGCTGCATGAAGATATCCTCGGTGAGCTCCCCATACAAAAAGGCCGCCTTGACATCAAACTGGGCCAGTTTCATTTTTAAGACAGCTGCAGTAGCCAGGATTGAGCGAATCGACTCGAGTTTCACAACCGGACTGAAGGTCTCCTCATAATCGATTCCAGGTCTCTGTGAAAAACCCTTCACAACGAGCCTGGCTTTGTATCGTGCTGCACGACCACACGCTGCTGGTTTATATCTGTAAACCCATCGATTCGGAAGAATCCTCGCTTCCTTGGGGCGCTCAACCAGCTCCCACGTACCATTTTTGAGCAAGGAATCCATTTCTTGGGTCATTGCTTCTGTCCAACTGCTACTCTCCGGGCAGTCGATCGCTTCCTGGAAGCTGCTTGGCTCTGGATCTTCTGCAACAAGAACTCTTGCGATGCTTACCTCGTGGTCCTGGTAACGTACCGGTCTTCGAAGTGATTGTCGATCTCGAAGTTGTCGACCTGCTTGCACAGCCTGCCAGTCGACGTTTTGTGCCCTTACTGGACCGACACCATCGGCATCCTCAGGAAGTTCCTCTTCTTGGTCCAACGGATCTGCGTTCTGTTGCAGATTCTCCTCGGCTCCTTCGTTTGGATCGTTTTCCTCGTCGCTCACAATTTCCTGCAGTGGAATGTCCACTGATTTCTCCTCGCACTCGTCGTTGTTTTCGACCTGCGAGTCTTCCGATAAGAACTTGACATCGCGATAGATGTTGACTTGTCCCATGGACGGTAACCAGATCCTGTAGCCCTTAGTATGCTCATCATACCCGACAAACACAGCCTTTTGCGCCTTCGGACTCCATTTCGTCCTCTTTTGCTTCGGGACGTGGACGTACACCTCTGTGCCGAAAACCTTGTAATCCAGTGTCCTTGCCTCCTCGTCGAACCACAGCTCGTAAGGAGTTTTTCCTTTTTTGCTGCTCGTACCTGTTCGGTTGATGACGTAGACCGCTGTGTGAACGGCCTCCGCCCATAAGGACAGGTCTATACCTTTTGCACACAGCATACTGCGTGCTGCTTCAACAATTGTTCTGTTGTCTCTTTCAATCGCGCCATTTTGCTCTGGTGTGTAGGCTACACTCGTTTCGTGTTTTATTCCGTTTTTCCACACGATCTCCTTCATTTGTCCGTTTTTGAATTCCAGGCCATTGTCTGTTCTCAGCGTCTTGATTTTTCTGCCAAGCTGTGTCTCCGCGCTTCTCAAGAAACCCTCGAAGCACCTCGCGGTTTCAGATTTTTGGCTCAGGAAGTAAACGAATCTGTAATGTGAAAAGTCATCCTTAATAAGGAGAAAATACTTTGATCTGCCAATGGTTAGTTTTTCCATCGGCCCGCAGAGATCAGCGTGAACGAGATCACCAGGCTCCTTTGATTGCGATTGACTGGTTTTTAAATGGCTTTTTGCTCATTTTTCCTAGAGCACATCCTTCACAGCACCACTCCTTCATCGGTGTCGTTTGGATATTCCATTTTTTCAAAATCGTGCGCACGTGCGGGATATTTTGGTGTGCGAGTCGTTCGTGCCACGTTTTCAACGAGCTACAGTCGCTGATTTGTGCTTGCGCTTGCTGCGAGACAACACATTGCGACCTTTGATGATGTGGTTTGAATTTCATCTTGTAGAGATCTTCAAAACGGTCGCCCTCCGCAACCACAATTCCATCCTTGCGCAGCCTGCACTTCTTTTGATCTGATTCAAAAAACATACCCTTGTCGAGAGCTGAGGACATAGAAAAAAGATTATACTTCAGATCTGGTACATATAGAACGGGGGTCAGATGATGCCGCTCCCACTGAGACCCGTTGTATGAGGAAATGTCTATTTCACCGAAGCCAGGTGCTTCGACTATCTCTCCGTTGCCCACTTTTACTTGTGTCGGCACTGACAATTTTTGATAATTGACGAACCAATCACGTTTCGGTGACATGTGTTGGCTTGCTCCGGAATCCATGAACCAGTCCTCTAAGTGTTCTTTGGAGAGAAGTGTGTGCGCTGCATTAACGCTTCCCATGAAGGCACTTCCTCTCGCTGTGTCGCTCGCGCTTGGTTTGTTTTGTGTCGGAGCCTTTTCCTTCGCGCGACACTCATTCTTCCAATGTCCCACCTTCCCACAGTTGAAACACTTTCCAGGTTTCTTTTCTGGCCTGCCTCTCGAATTCCTGCTATACCTGGCGTTGGCGGAGAAAGCACTGTTGCCTTCGCCCTCCTCCGCCTTGACTCGAATCTCCTCCATCGAGAGCCTCGATATGAGATTATTCAGCGTACGTTGGTCTGGCCCCGTTGATTCCCATGCCGTTGCAAAATGCCTGAGAGAAGGCGCAAGGGTTAACAGAATTTTTGTCATTACCATGCTATCCGACACATCCTCTCCAAGTGCAGATAATCTGAACGCGAGATCCTTTATTTTTGCAACGTGAGTGGCGATGTCGTCACCTGCGTCTCTTCCGAGAGAGAACCATTTTTGTTGTAACATGTGCTTTGACGCTTCGCTTCTATTTTCATATACCTCGTGAAGCTTGAGCCACATGTCACGTGCCGAATCACTGTTCATAATATGTAACATGCACCTTGGACTCACCGTGGTTACGATCGATTTCTGAGCCAATCCGTCCAGTTTTTTCCATTCCTTTAATTTCTTTTCGTATGCTGCCGCTGCTTCGGCGTTCATATTCGGTGTCGGTTCTGGCTTGAGCGATATTCCTGCGAGAACTTCGAACGCACCCGTTGCCAGATTTAGTACGCGCACTTGAAATTTCCATGGTCCCCAGTTTTCTTCTCCAGTAAGCTTCTCTATTTTTACGATTTCGTGTTCCATTGCGGTCATATTGCACTATTGCACGTGGCTGGCTAACCTCAAAAACACGGCACGTGGTCACTTGAGAAAAACTCGTGCTGAGAGAAGAGAAAACTTTTTCTTTCTCAAAAATCTTGTCTTATTTAAATTCCTGGGCCCATAACCTGTTGCAGTAGTGCAGTGGTTATTGGGATTGTGTAAGAATAAACACGATATAGATCCGATTAACAAGACGTAGATTTATTAAACAGTTGAAGCGGCACGTGTGCGAGCAGAACAAAAGATGGAGAAACGCAGACGAGCAGTCTCGTTTTGCGGCGGCGCGCTCTGCAGGCATACGACCCAACCGCGACTCACGACTGCATCTTTACAACACTATCCATAGTGCATTGAATTCAGATAATCAAAAGGGATTTATTTCAGTTTGTTTAACGAGTAATGAACGTGAATCACGTCAGAATTGAGTTTAAAGTTGAATATCGTTGATTGGAAAAGAATAGTGCTACTTATTATGCGATTTGTACCTCATTGAGAGAAAGGCAGGTTGCCACAATTGTGTTCCATGGTTATTACGAGGAGAGATTAAACTGAAAATCAGTTGTGATAATTTAGTATTATCTAGTTGTGTAGAAATTTACATTGTCGTGAGGTTCGCGAATAGCAATGGACAAATAGTTCGTTCATCGGGAAGAAGCGTGAGTACGTATTGAGTTGTGCAAGTAACTGTGAATCGCGCTACCCACATCTTGTATATTCACATTGAGTTAATCGTGATGTCAAGTTGTTTGATATTTATGGACAAATAAATATCGAAACGGATATATATTTATAAATATACGAATATTCATTTAGTGAGCAGGAGCCGATTGCCCTTCCCGGAGTGGTTCGGTGAGACCAATCGCCTGTCTGCGTTCATTAATATGATATAAAATGCGCATTCCCGAAATATGTATGAAATCGGCGTGAACCATGCAGAAATCTCCCGTGAACGAATGAGAACCTCTAATCTCGGCACAAGCAATAGCGGTTTCTTACAAACATTCCGATTCATGGAATTGAGTGAATCTGTCGCGCGGTCGTCGCCTTTTGTCTAGGTGTTTACATCTAGATTACTCTTGTGTTATTGCCGCGTACGACACAAAGCGCGTGGTAGTTACGTCACCATTTATAGGTGAAAGAGTTCCAGTGGATCTCATTGTTGCATACCTTTAATTAAAAGAATATATTTTGTTCTACCCGATATCAATCTCCAACAATTATTTTATTTGTTATCGCCTATCCGCTATCCAGTGCCTGGAGGCACGAATCCATTACAATAGGGACATCGGGTTTTGTAACCGACCCGGTGTAGGATAAAATATTGCCCGAGTTCAAAGCATTTCGGATCAAGTCACTAGTGAACCCAGACTACTACAGAATTGCCATGACCACGTATTATGCTCTGCCGATTCTGAGTAAGTAGATCTGAGTGCAGCAGTGGGCATTGCACTGACATGCGGGATCGATCGCCACACCTGTGATCATACAGCCGTGCCGATCGAGACGCTGCATTGTCCGCTGTGTTTCTTTGAGCTGATAAATTGAACAGGAAGGGAATGATTGATCCAGCTAGTGGATGCGATTATCATTAAAAAAATAAGGTGGTAAAATAGTTAGGTTACAGTGATAAGAATGTATATTTACAAGTGATTACTATCAAGCTGATTTTCCGTGAGTAGCTTCATTTTGATGAGACGCCCAACTTTGTCTTACAAAAATTCTCAATTGTGGTAGCTAACAGAGGTAGCGGGGCTAAAATATGTCGATTTGACGAGTCTCAAAAATTTATTACCAACTGGGTTTTTTTTCGTTGAATCTCAAGATAATTATCTAAATTATTCGAAAAAATATTTGTCCTACAGAATGTATGGTTTGATCAACGAGTCCCCTCCTTCCAACATGTATTGTTGGGGATTTCGACATTTAATTACTGTGAATCTTTTCTCGCGTGCTTACGCAAATAATGAAACTCACTGCTTATTATAACAATAAGTATATATTTAACATGCAACATATGCAGTACACACAAACAAAGAAATAGTGATAATGCTACTTATGTCTAAACTGGATGACTCTCTAATACCGACTGTTTGAAAATAATCTCTTTCCCTGTTGCCGCTCTGCTGCAGCTGCGCGCGCATTCTAACCTTTTCCTGCTAATCTCCCTATGCAGCACGTAGTCACAGCCTACTTTAAGGGGGTACCGTACCCATGCATAATTACTAGCATATTACTAGAATATTACTAGAGAAACAAGTGAAAACCGTGTTTACGGGAAACCATTTTTTGTTTTTATACAAGCATGTTACGAGCTGTGTGAAGGCTCATTCTAAAGAGGAAAGTTGATCGCAGGTCGCTCAGCTCATGATTTTGTTAAATTATGTTTATATCTAATAATATGAGCGTTCAAATTAGGGGGAAAAAATGAAGAAAAATTCCGCAGATTCTAATGTATTTTTCTAATACAAAACGATTTTTTCGACTTGAATCATGAGCTGAGCGACTTACGATCGACCTTCCTCTGTCAAAAGAACCTTTATGCAGCTAAAAATATGTTCATATGAAGACAAAAAATGTTTTCCCGCAAACACTAATTTCATCAACAAAACAGTGTTTGCGGGAAAACATTTTTTGTCCTCATATGAGCATATTTTGAGCTGCATAAAGGTTCTTTTGACAGAGGAAGGTCGATCGCAGGTCGCTCAGCTCATGATTTAGTTAGACTATGTTTATATCTAATAATATGAGTGCCCAAAGTAGGGAAAACAAATGAAGAAAAATTCCGCAGATTCTAATGTATTTTTCTAATACAAAATGATTTTTTCTACTTGAATCATGAGCTGAGCGACCTGCGACGAACCTTCCTCTTTACAATGAGCCCTCACACAGCTCGTAATATGCTAATATGAGGACAAAAAATGTTTTCCCGTGATCGCATTCAATTGTTCCCCAGATTCCGTTCATGAAGGGCAATGAAGGGCAAGTAGAACTAATTTTAGTTCAGCTACTCAAACGAGATGGCGCTTGGACAGGAGAATTATCGGCGTATATTCGTAACAACAAAAATATAAAGAGCTTGAAGCCACTCGGATCCATTAATAACAATAAAGATATTGATAACAAGAAAAAAACCTGTATTGATAGCGAAATTGAAGCGTTAGATTGATAGAAATGTATGTTCGTCACTGTTGCCAAACTGTTTTTCAGCGTGGAGGTTGCTTACACTGATAAATACCCAGATCAGGGGTTACGGTACCCCCTTAATACTAGCCGTGCTGAAGGTAAAATGGCAACACTGTGAGAGTCCGGTTTTCCGATTGAGATATATCTATATATATTGATATATATAGATATATCTTAACAGGACTCTCGCAGTGTTGCCAAGTTGTTCAGCATGGCTAGTATTACAGTAGCCTGTGACGTAGTGCTAACACTTACATACTAAATTTACTACGCGATACAAATACCATCATGTATCGATAACGAGGTCATAAAAAATGATTACTAACCAGCTGATTTTTTTACTGTTGCTTAGTTAATATTTATATAATTTGACAGCCACATTGTCCTACAAATTGTGTGGTACGTTATCCCGGTCCTACGCTCAGAAATTGTTAATACCACAAGACGATTTTTTTCATTACTAACTGTAGGACAAAAATATTAAATAATAGTTTAGTGTGTTCTCTGTCCAAATGAAACAATGTCCTACAAGAAAACAGGTATGTATCACTAGTCCGACAAGAACTGTCATTTTCGTTTTTCTATTTGTAACATAACATAAAATGAAAACATCTTTTTCGAAATTTAAATAACTTTATGTTCTAGTGAATTAAGTACAAACATTTGTGTTTTTACATATAAAAAAAAATTAATCTGGATCAGATTCATCTGATAAATCGTCTTCTTCGCTACTAACATCATCATTATCATCTTCCCCAGATAGCACTCGGATGTCCGAAGGACGTCCAAAGTACGTCCGTATTGGACCTTCGTATGTCCCAGGGACGTCCGAATCATGTCCTTATGTCCGAGATACGTCCGAAATATGTCCGATATATGTCCCAGGAAGGTACGATTTACAAAGTGTGACGTACATAGGACGTCCCGCACGGACCAATCTGGGATGTATGTGGGACATATCTGGGGACATACGGACGTTATTTGTATGTTCCTGGTACGTACCAGGGACATAAGGACGTTATTTGGACGTTCGTGGTACCTATTAGCTAGGACATAACGACGTCATTGGGCGATCCTGGTACGTATGTGGGGATATAAGGACGTTATTTAGACGTCCCTGGGACATATGGCTGGACATATTCAGAAGTTTATAAAACATTAAAATTTCATTTTAATTTTTATTAAATAAACATTGCATATATATATTACAAAAATATTAGGTGAATAGTACAATACAATAGTAATATAACATATATAAGTACAATACAATAGTAATATAATATATAATAGTAATATAACAATACAATAGTATACGTATAATACAACATATATAATATAATATATATATATATATATATATATATATATATATATATATATATATAATACAATATACAACAATCTATTTATCTATATCTAAAAAATCATTACAAATTGTTTCGTTTCCTTTCATGGTCCTCCGCTACTATAAACTAATGTGATCCGTATGGAAAGACTTGTTTCTTTCTGATGAATTAATGTCTTGGATATCTTCGCTGCATCTAAAAATTAGAATTTCTTGGTGAGAAGCATTGTCAAATAAACGGGAAGATTTTTTAGCATAAATATATTAGGTTGGAGGGAAAGCTATGTTGTATTTTAAATAAGCAGGTAATTTTGCTTGTAAATCTAAAACACATGTTAGCTACCGAGTCATTAGAAAACAGGAATTAACAGGTTATCTGAAATATGGCAACATATTATTACAAATAATGGAAATTATATTGTTGATGAATATTAAACATGTATTTTTATAAAGTGACACAAATATTTTCTTTAACGCTAAACCTACCGAGCCTCTGAAGTAACTATGGTACATGTTCTCTTATACAAATGACAAGATTGATTTTATTTAGACTTTGTGTAGCTATGTACTATTGTAATATGTGCACTACTAATAAAAATGTCAATACAGTTGTTTCTCATGAAATCAGTTTTATTACATTTCTAATTGTAGAAGAAAAAACCTGCAACCACTCATTTTAACCGGTGTTGGTAGGTTTAGTGTTAATATATGATAGAATTTCCCCTTCAACGTAATAATATTTTTATATTTTCCTTTTGTCAGTAATGTTTCAATGATTGAAAATAAATATAAAATAAAAGCTTACCTGAAATCGCAGTGACATGTTTCACCAACACAATCCTAACAAGTGGCTTAAATTATCGAATCACTCACACACGCTTTTTATTAACTGGAATATTACAAACACGTGCACAAGGAACACGTGCTAAACTAACCTCACTTCACGTAAACGCACGGTGATGCGACGCGATGCCTCAGTGGCGTATTTGGCCCAAAAACCGGAATACAATATTGTATCGTTATTTATGAGCTCAGAGTTATAAAAAGGTAGGTCGTTGGATTAGCCTTGACACCAGCTATAACATTATTAGATCAAAAATGTATTCTAACATTTAAAAAATCAACATGGATTTTGCTTTCCGTAACACCATAATCCGTAAAAATTATACGTACTTGGAACATCCGAAATTTAAGTCCATCGGACGTCCTTAGGACGTAAATAACGGATGTCCCACGGACGTCCGAAATTGAAGTCCCACGGATGTCCTTAGAACCTAAAAAACGAATGTCCCTGGGACAACCGAAATTTAGGTCCAGTGGATGTCCGCAGGACGTAAATAACGGATGTCCCACGGACGTCCGAAATTGAAGTCCCACGGATGTCCTTAGAACCTAAAAAACGAATGTCCCTGGGACAACCGAAATTTAGGTCCAGTGGATGTCCGAAGGACGTAAATAACGGATGTCCCACGGACGTCCGAAATTGAAGTCCCACGGATGTCCTTAGAACCTAAAAAACGAATGTCCCTGGGACAACCGAAATTTAGGTCCAGTGGATGTCCGAAGGACGTAAATAACGGATGTCCCACGGACGTCCGAAATTGAAGTCCCACGGATGTCCTTAGAACCTAAAAAACGAATGTCCCTGGGACAACCGAAATTTAGGTCCAGTGGATGTCCGAGGGACGTAAATAATGGATGTCCCACGGACGTCCGAAATTGAAGTCCCACGGATGTCCTTAGGACCTAAAAACCGAATGTCCCTGGGACAACCGAAATTTAGGTCCAATGGATGTCCGAGGGACGTCCGTAACGGACGTCGGACGTATGGACGTAAAGTGGGCATGAAACGGACGTCCTTTGGACGTACGGTGCTATCTGGGTCGTCTCCTTCATTTTCCTCATTCGTGATATCTGACTCTGTACTAACATGAAAAAATTAAATAAATTGCCAATTAAACGATCAATAAATAACAATAGTATTAATAGGGTAACTTGTAAGTAAGAAGAAGATAATTCTTCAAAAGATGGACTTTGGGGACCATCAAACCAATAATATTGATATTTGCCATCAATTATTGTCCACCCATAATCTTTTGGCAACTTTTCCGTAGGGCACCGCATGTGTGCATTACACCATATATTAGAGATTAATACAGATCTTTTAATTTGTTGCAACAATTCTTGTTTTGTTGGTGGCAAACTAGACGGATCATATCCTACGATTTTTTTTTTAATTTCTTCATTTTCATTTTTTGATTTGTAACCTCTTTCGAATAACTCATACCGCTCTTTCTCGATATTTTGTTTTGTTTTTAGTGAGTACATTCTGCATACGTACTCTTCAATAATTTGAACTACCTGATTCGATGTTGTTAATAATGTATTTTCAGTTTTTAAGAGTTGAATAAACGCTTCTTGGAAATGTTTATTTTTCTTTAAAATATTAAAAGGTTTTTTTTTCCTTTACGGAAGAAAGCAGGATTGAAATCATTCCCTGTAAAAGTATGGCATATGGCGAGTGAACAAGATAATTGGTCTCCAAGCTTGGCATAAATTTCATTTATGTTTAAGTACATTTTTTTTGCTTGTGCTTAAATTAATTATTATTTCAATTTGATCTTTTAAAACTTAAAATTTGCCAACATTATTATATCAGAATCTGTACAATGTATCTGCACGGGATAATTATTATTAAATTGACAAATGTGGTACACAATTTTGGTGTCAGCTTCTTCATGGTAACACGAGAGGTTATAGTCAATGACTCTGTTACGTATGCGGCAGCGACCGTTGCTAACCTTTGGCCCTTCTGGAGCTGCACATCGAAATAAAGAGTCTATTCAGAACAGGGCAATCATTCAGATTAGGGCACTCATTAGGATTTTGGGGCACTTAGAGACGATACATCAATCTGCATCGTTTCTGGGAACCCTATTTTATCAATAGTCCCCACTCTTGTCTAGGCCGATATTGGGGACTATATAATGGCACTGAATTCCTTCATATTCGGGCTTTCATCTCAAGAGTTTTATACTGTACGCGTCGATTCACGTCGCGATTACTGTCGAGCAAGATCGGGTATTAGTTCTCTTTCGAGCAAAACTGTTACATCTCTTCCGGTACGAATCCCAAAACGGGATTCTGTAGTAGATAGCCCCCGCATCCCTCGGTGCGTAAACAGAGAGGTTAGTCCGCGACACCGCGACCATATGCACTCTAAACATTTGTATTCCTTTCGATTCAAGATTATATTATCGTGTGTTAAACTTAAACCTAGAGTTCAGTTTAATCATAACCTTTCCTATTTCGATCCCAGTCGTTAGCATCCTACGACGATACACCTTTGCCGCTCAAGGTGTATCTAACAATTTCAAATAAGTTACGAGTCGGCGGAACCACGACCCTATCCTTTCCGACAGTGACACATACGGACGACCCGGTGGTGAAAGACACATCGGTGGGTTCGGAGTGTACTACTCCTACCTATACCAAAAACTCTTAAAATCCCAAACAATCCTCGGTTTCCGCACGCTGCCAAACCTCGGCTCGTAACAACTCTTTTTATTTTATTTTCGCTAGTCACCTCATAAGTGTAACATTGATCATAATTAAGTTTAATAGTCTTTCCTGTGATCAATGTAATAAATTCGTCTCTTGTCCAATCTTCAATTAAAAATTCTACAAATTTTTCTTTAAAGTTGTTACTCCTCAATAATTTGCAGAAATCTGCGGGACGATTATTGTCTTTACGTATAACGTCATACTGTGTGTCCTCTTCACCTCTCAGATCATGTTCAAAATCTTTAATACTGGGTTTTTCAAAACGGTGCCGATCATCGTGACAACGTTGTTAGGGTACCATGCCGCAAAGAACGCAACGACATCGGCACCATGTCACAAAAAACGCGGCGACATCGGTAACACGCCGAAAAGAGCGCAATGGCTCCAGCAGTCGCACAGTGTGACGTTTCGAACATTTAGGAGCACTTAATTCCAAAATTGAACGTTTTTTAAAAATTGCGTATTTACTCTTACCTTGAAGGCAATACCTCAGTAATCCACAATCGACATTGTTTTTACTTTTTAAAATACATCAATCGGCAGTGATACTTTACCTAAATAAAAGTTTGTGTATTTGAACTTCAATTTTTATTATATTTATTTTAGTGGTTATTCAATCCTCTGTAGTGTGTTTTCAATATTTTTCATTTTTAAATATTATACATATAATTTATTATGGTTAATAATCATAGAAACTCAAAGATCTTTTCAGTATGTACCAATGTTCTACAGAGTAAAATTTTCTTATATCGGCGAATATGAACTTTAGACTATACAATGTGTATACATTGAAGTCTTCTCTAGTCGGCTATGAAAAAAAATTCTGCGTTGGTCTGCGTCTTTGGGAGTTTTCATTTGTTTTCCACAGCCATACGCGGTATAACCTCGTGCAGTCGCTAGTCGTCTAACACAGTTTATCCAAGCAAGAACGTGTTTATAAGCCTGCACACTATATTATTTTAGAAGTGTTAAACTGTGGATTTGCTATAAATGCCAACAAATTTGAACAATATGGCAATGATACTTCAAGTTTATATTTAAAAATGTATTCTTGGTATTACATGCCAAGTACCGTACACGACGTGCTATATCATGGAAAAATTGTAATTGCCTCTTGTATTATTCCGATTGGTCAACATTTGGAAGAAGCACAAGAGGCGAGAAATAAAGATAATAGAAGATTTCGTGAACTTTTCACGAGAAAATTTTCAAGGATTGCCACGAATACAGACCTTATGAATAGGCTGCTCATATCGTCAGACCCTCTGATTACCAGTTTAAGGAACATTCCCACAAGAAGAAAAGGAATTCTTACCCGAGGAATACTACAATTACTTGCAGTGCCTAAATTAAATAGTACAGAAGACGATAGTGATTGTTCGTCTGAATACGATGAAGTCGACTCCTGTTCTGACAGTTGAAAAGAATAGATACATACGTATCTGGTGTTGTAAATGGAAAGCTCTTGTTCAGAGTGTATTTCTCTACATCTATTTAGTTGATTAAAACTTTGAATATGTTTATGTAAGACTGTGTTTGCAACTTCCTTATATCGTTTAAATTAAATACCCATTCACGCAGTAATTTGCAAGAGTTAAAATACGTATTTTCGGCCAATACAACAAAAATCATGTTAAAGTTATTAGAAATAATCATATTTCGAATAATTTTAACAAAATACATGATAAAAAAAAGAAACAACACTATTAAGAATTAAATGCTCCTAAATGTTCGAAACGTCACACTGTGAGTCGTCGCGGCAATGTGACTTGATCAGCAAACTCATACGCACACCGCCAGCGGCAACCTCTTACAATAATTATTTTGCAGCACAAAAAATCTTTGCAAGCTTATGGTCGACATTAACGTGGGTAAGCCATACTCTGCGAATACGTACCAGTATGACTCAGCTATCATAGCAAAATGTAGAAAATAAATTGATTTTTAATTTCATGAATTTCAAATATGTATTCAATTGGAGGACCGGGATAACGTACCAGGCAATTTGTAGGACAATGTGGCTGTTAAATTATATAAACATTAACTAAGCAACAGTAAAAAAATCAGCTGGTTAGTAATCATTTTTGATGACCTCGTTATCGATACATGTTGGAAGGAGGGGACTCGTTGATCAAACCATACATTTTGTAGGACAAATATTTTTTCGAATAATTTAGATAATTATCTTGAGATTCAACGAAAAAAAACCCAGTTAGTAATAAATTTTTGAGAGTCGTCAAATCGACATATTTTAGCCCCGCTACCTCTGTTAGCTACCACAATTGAGAATTTTTGTAAGACAAAGTTGGGCTTCTCATCAAAATGAAGCTACTCACGGAAAATTAGCTTGATAGTAATCACTTGTAAAAATGTACGAGGGATCCTGGACTAAATCCTACACCCGCATCTCCCAGATTTTCTAGGCCTATACGATTACAGTTTTTACAGGAGAGTACAGAATATACTATGCAGGAGGTTGATCACGTTAAGAGGCAAGAGGATCAACTTATTCCTTTGCAATTAGTTATTGATGGAAAACAAACGAACATTTTTTACAAATTGGCATGCACAATGGTAGATGGCAAAGTGTGCAACGCAGCTACTTCAACTGCGTCTACGCAACGTTGCTATTTGTGCAATGCAACGTCCAAGGACTTCAATTCCATTGATAATATGCTACAAAATCAAATTAATAAGGACCATTTAAGTTTTGGGCTTTCGACATTACACGCGTGGATTCGATTTTTCGAATGTTGTCTACACGTTTCATATAGACTAGACGTTAAAAAGTGGCAAGCACGCTCTGCGGCAGAAAAAAAGTCAGTTTCCGAACGCAAAAAAATAATTCAGAAAGGTTTCCGCATCGAACTGGGCCTTATCGTGGATCGTCCCAAACAAACATTCGGCAGCTCTGACGATGGCAATACAGGACGACGTTTTTTGCAAACGCTGATATTTCTGCAAGAATAACAGGAGTGAATTTAAAATTAATAAAACGGTTTTATACAGTAATGCAAGTTATTTGCAGCGGATTCGAAATAGACGTCGAAAAATTCAAGGAGTATGCAGTAACAACAGCTAAATTATATATAACTCTTTATTTGATCCTCTCGGGGTTACAAATACAAAACCAAATCTCCCCTCTTCTCCTCAATTCGCCTCTAACCGCTCTTACACTCTAACCTGATATCTAACTTATATACTACTTACAACTAACCTTAGCCTACTATAGAGAGAGAGAGTGAAACATATTTACAAAAGCTTACTTCTAACTTGCCAACTATTTATATAAACATTTTATTTTTTATTTACAAATTTACATTTTTCCTTTCGAACCCCCCTTCCCATACCCCTTATCCTATCTCCATCCCTACCCTTCGGACTTCCTCTTTCGGTTACTCCTCTTCCATTCCAATCATCTTTTTTGATCCGTCTCTCCATTCATCCAACATCCTTAAACTTTCCTCCCCTCTTCCCTCTTCATCCAGCACTTCCATTATCCATTCATGCCAACCTTTTTCCCCTTTTTCCTCATTCATCCTCCAACACACCTCCCACACATGTTCCCACGTCTCATTTTCCCACCCACACACTCTGCATTTTCTCGATCCTTCATTCAACCAAAATCTCTCCCCCCTCATTTCGTTCCCTAATCTATAGCTAGCCATTCTTTGCCATCTTTTCTCCCCCAACCTTTCTTCATATATCCCGGTAACCCCTCCCCTTTTACCATCGCATACCAACTATTATATTTTGCTCTCTTTATCCTTTCCCATCTCTCGTTTTCCTGCATCTTCTTTTCCTTATTCACTATTTCTTCGCTCACACTATCCCTCTTCTCCTCTATCATAATATTCATTTCCTCATCTGGCCATCCCTTCTCCTCAAAGAACTCCCACCTTTCCTTCTCCCACCCATCCCTGGTTCCCCCCCTCTTATCCCTTTTTCTCACCTCCTCCCAACACAACCTTGCCAACTCTCCTCCTTTTCCATAGGCTAGCTTTTTTTCGTATCCCCACGCCCTTAAACCCGCCCTTCCCCTCAACAATTCCCTTTGCATTTCCTCTCGTATCATATACCACGGTGTGTGTCTCCCTACCCCCAGCACCCATTTTAAATATCTCTCCTGCATCCTTTCTATCCTTTCCCTCTCCTTCCACCCCCATATTTCCACTCCGTAGCTCATTACTGACCATACCAATTTGTCAAAGAGCCAAAGCCTCCTACCCCGTCCTTACCAAACTTCCTTTTCCCTATCCCCCATACCTTCCCCATCATCGCCGCCCCTTTCCTTATCCTTTCTTCCACTTGAGCCTTCTGACCCCCGTCTCTCGTTACCGAATACCCTAAATATTTGCATTCCCCCACTTCCTCTATCACCTTTCCTTTCCATCGCCATGTCATTTTCTTCCACCTTCCACCACCCCTCCTACACCTCATCATTTGACGAACAACAGCTAAATTATTTGTGCAATTATACCCATGGTATTACATGCCCACTACGATTCATAAAATATTAATTCGTGGATCAGAAGTAATATCGGCAGCACTATTGCCGATCGGCCACATGTCGGAAGAGGCTCCGGAAGCATCGAATAAATATATACGAAGATTCCGTCAAAACTTTGCACGAAAGAGTTTTCGGACAAAAAATTTAGAAGACGTTTTTTGCCGACTACAACTTGCATCTGATCCGTACATTATTAGCATGAGAGCATTGCCACGAAGAAAACCAAAAGAATTATCTGAAGATGCAATACAATTATTAATTGTTAACACAAATTTGGCGACAGAAAATGTAATAGATGACGATTCTGACTATTCAGATGTTGAATAAACCATTTGATACATTCATCATTACAATGCTTCCTAATTTGAAACCTTTCATTCCTCAAAACACATATTTGAAACAAGAATTTCTTCTTCTATAATTTAATAATTAGCCGGCTACTTGTGTTCTTTATATAATTTGATATTAGATTCATATTTAACGAGACAAAAGTTTCACTTGTATTTAATACTTTCTTACTACGTACATCCGCCATACTGGTTCCGCTATATTGTTTTTTGTTCTTTTAACTTCAGATTCATAATTAACGACTTCAGGAACCCCAAAATACCAAGTTTTGTCCCATTCTGACAGTTTTCATAGGTTCAATCTCTATTTTACAGCAGCCATTTTACTTTTTTTGCGATTCTGATTTTAGATTCGTAATCAGCGACCTCGAAAACCCCGAGATACCTAGTTTCGTATAAATCAACGAAAGATTTGATTTTTGGCCACGTTTTCGAGTAAATCGACCACTGTACGCTGGTTTAAAGTCTGAAATAAAACGTTTTGAAGACCACTTTTTCGAGAAGTATTACAGGTCCAAAACTGTTAATTAAGTATAATATATGTGATTGGTCGTGCGAAACTAAGAGGCTGGAAGGGTCTCAGTTCCTTTTCGTACTACAAATGACATTTATATAATAAAGTTTAATTATAGAAAATATGTAATGTATATACAGGGTGAGTCCGCAGAAACAGAACACCTGATTAACGTGGCTGCTATTGGTGTTAGGAAGAGATGCATCAGATGGAACTTGCATGGTTTCGAGGGGGCATTAATCTGATGTTAGTAGCTTTTTTGTAGGTGGACGCGTATAGGACATATGAAGGTCAACATCACTTTTTTAAATGGAACGAGGTGTTTTTTAATACATCAATCGATGCAGCTGGATATTCATTATAAATATGTACTAACCTATGTATGTGGAAAAGTTAGTAGTTCAGGAGATATTTCAATTTAAATAACTCAAAAATACCATTACTGTCATACTAAATCGTTAGCGGTTACTTACTAGTGTAACGTCTTAGTACGACAGTAATGATATTTCAGAGTTATTTAAATTGTAATATCTCCTGAACTACTAACTTTTCGACATACATAGGTTAGTACTTTTTTGTAACGAATGTCCAGCTGCATCGGTTGATGTATTCAAAAATACCTCATTCCATTTTAAAAAATTGAGGTGACCTTCAAAAGTCCGAAGTACCTCCACCTACAAAAAAACTATTGTAGCCACCAGATGGCCCC
The DNA here is from genome assembly GCA_963971365.1 of Lasioglossum villosulum. Taxonomy (NCBI): domain Eukaryota; kingdom Metazoa; phylum Arthropoda; class Insecta; order Hymenoptera; family Halictidae; genus Lasioglossum; species Lasioglossum villosulum. Next base: position 25,851,830 of record OZ020495.1, on the reverse strand, counting down.
CTTCGTACTGTTCAATTTTGTTTCAACAAATATTTCTGTGAAACTTATAATTTCCAAGATATCTGAGGTGCTCATAGTTACTGCCCCACCCTGTATACATATACACACAGGGTGAGTATATATATATATATATATATATATATATATATATATATACACACATATACACATATACAGGGTGTCCCAAAATTCCTCCGACACCCGAAAATGGGAAGTTCCTTGAGTCATTTTAAGCGACATTTTCCTTTACAAAAATGGCGTCCGCGGCTTTGTTTAGGAGTTATTAACGAAAAACACGGACCAATCAGAGCGCGACCTAGACGCGAGTTAGCACAGTCGGACCGACGCGCCAACTGTCAATTGGTCGAACGTGCCATCGCATGTCAAGATCGCGCTCTGATTGGTCCGTGTTTTTCGTTAATAACTCCTAAACAAAGCTGCGGACGTCATTTTTGTAAAGGAAAGTGTCGCTTCAAATGACCCAAGGAACCTCCCATTTTCGGGTGTCGGAGGAATTTTGGAACACCCTGTATATAGTATAAATATAGTTAGTATAAATATAGTATATATATACTATATTTATACTACATATTGTCACGTCGTCGAGCAAATCGTCCCCGCCGGAGGGGCGGAAACTTCGACGACACCGGGTATTTACAAGCTGTACAGCCGGGCCGCGTTCGGCCGCGCGAAACGCGGTCCACCCGGGACAAAAGTTGTCCGCAGGCTCGTCACTTTATGATGGAATTTCGCGAATCTTCGGGCGCCAGGCACGGAAGGTGCCACGTGAAATACTCGAGCGAATTGCTGCTCGAACTATGCGTCTACGAGCCTGCGACAACCGGCAAAATACGCGGATCTAACGCGAGCGGGCCCAGGATACTACGCGGAACGACCACGAGGCGTTCCCCGCGGCGGGAAGGTTTCTCACGAAATCACTACTCGATAGAATTTGGTTAACCAGAGTTTATTAGCGACAGTTGAAATTATCGCGCTGCCGGTCGACACCGGCAGCGAGGAAGAGGTTAACCGGCGCGTTACAAATTATCGGCGACGGATGTTTTTCGCACGCGCGCCTTGTCTCTCGAAATCGCGTCGAACCCGGCAACACGCGATGGAAGCGTTAGCGTACGCGATTCACACGTTTCACGCCCGGATTCAGATGGGAAAACGCGTTACAGTGGACCTCTCGTGACCGGCATTTTTATCGCGAATACGACGCGAGCACGTGGCGGCGTCCCACCGTGGGACGACCCGAGGTTGACGTGAACGTTACGGAGACGCGCGGATCCTCGCTAATTCGACATTTAGTGCCCGGCACTTCGCTAAATAATTTCCCCGCGCGCCTACCGCTCGACCGATGATTTTACTTGCGGACTGGCTGCAGCCGGCAGCCGCAGAGCAACGTCGAAGTTCCGCGACGCGATCGCGAAACCGTCACGCACACCGAGCCAACGCGAACCAAAATCACTCTATTTATTTACCGGGAAATCCGACAGAACTTACCACCGGCACCTTCTCGTTCGTTCGGACGGGTTCTCCTCTATTCCGTCTCCGGCAGCGTGCGTCGCAATAGACTTTAATTTACACAATTACAATTCCGGGTGGTCGCACTAATTGCCTACGAGAGAGTGATCTTTTCCGCGTTGACTCGGGAACGCGGAAGTGAGGCGTCCCCCCTTTCCGCGCGCTTCTCCCCGCGGGACGCTTAGTCCAATCGCAGCCCGAATTTCGACACGGGCCTCGCTCAGCGTGGCGGTCCCTGGCGTCCGGCGATTGGTGGCTTCTTCGGCGGTGCTGACGCTGATTCGCCGCGTCTCGCTCAGCCGATCGACTTTGGCCAATCCGGCGGCGGAACTCGTTGCTTCCCGGTTGAGGCGACGCCAAAGTAGCTGCGATATCGTCTTGGCCTTCCTGCTCTTTGGTGGCGCCTCCAGGTTGTTTGTCCTGGGCCTTGTCGATTCTCCGGCAGCTCTTTCCTTCGCCGGCGCCTTTCGCGTTCGATTTCCTCCGCGGGGAAAAGTGTTCCGGGTCCTTTCGGGACCCGGTGACGGTCCTGCAAACGTGCGTCGCGCAAATTGGCGCGACGCTCAAAAATATGATAAAGTCGCCCATGGGTCTCGTTCGTGCCCAGGGAGAGCGCTCGCCATAATTCGCCCGCTTTTCCGGCAGCGGAAAGTGACCCGGTCTTCCGTTATTCGGTCTCGGGGGACGTTGGCTAAAACGCCACGTCACAATATATATACTCACCCTGTGTGTGTGTGTGTGTGTGTGTGTGTGTGTGTGTGCGTGCGTGCGTGCGTGCGTGCGTGCGTGCGTGCATGCGTGTGTGTGTGTGTGTGTTTCAAGAATTTGAAACGAAAGGATTGCGTTAGTGGATTTCTAGAGGCTATTTTTGCCGGAAGGAATGTGAGCGAACGTAATATTGAAGGAATTTTTGGAGAACTTTATTAAAAATATTGAGAAACGTTGGAAAATAGGCAATAATTATAAAGATAGATTTCTGAACTTGAATCCGCAAGAATTGGAAAGCCATTAACAAATTTTAATGAATGTAGTATTAGATCGAAACAGAAGGGAATGCAAACTTTAACATCTACCACTACTTTGAAAGGGTTTTCTTTTGCTACGCAGTCTACTTTAACGCCTAGAAGCGTTCACAAAGTGCTGATACATGGAGCAGAAATTATAAAACATGCGATTTTACCTATTGGTCAGCTTGGAGAGGAAGAGTAATTGCAGGAAAAATGTGGTAATAGACTTGCAGATGCTAAAATCACCAAAAATTCGATCAAATACAAACTACGTCAGTGAATAATAATCTTTTAAATTATATATGTAACACTTAATCGTTATATTAATAAACAAGTAGTCAGTATTGTAAATTATGTTTTATTTACTTTACTCAACTATTTAAAAGTAATTTTTACACAAAATGTTAATCTTTTCCTCGCACAATAATTAATTCGCACTAGAACTGACTTTTAGACCACTGTGCTGGTGGTGTTTGCCGCCCACTAGGACGCCCCAGCACCAGCACCAGCATCAGCACTTTCTGTGTCCAAAAATATTCTATTACACCGTTATTTCAAGGTTCAATGTTATATAGTCATAGGTCGTTGAATTCGTCTCGATATCTATTCGAATATTGTGAAATAAAAGGTATACGTTAATGTTTAAAAAATTGAGGTGACCTCCAGTTTGTTAATAAAAAACAATGCACTTTTAATTTTTCATATCGAGATTTGTAGAAAATTGAATACTGATCAACTTTTGATGGACACATGTTTTTGTCAGATCATCGGATGTACTTGAAAAATCTTGTAAAATATTTTTAAAACAATAATTATAACAATATATCGGCAGTGTAAAACTGTAAATAAGAACCTCCATGTGAGATCTGCATTTTTTCACTTCTTTTGAGATTTTGATTTTTTACAAGCAGAATTTTCAATTTAAAAATCTGAAACCATTGTAGAGTATGTATTTAGACTGACCAATCAATACGTTTTTAAAACCTTCTGAAAAGTTTACATTGTTAAAAGTTTCCACTATTTGTGAAAAAAATATTAAAATCAACCTTTTTCAAATTTTTATGCGGGCCTATATTGAAAACTGAAGAAATACGTTTTGCAGATCTGCGTCAATGAACGTCGAAATCGGTGGACGTTGGAATGAGCTACAAACGTTTAAAGATGATGAAAATTACAGATTTTCACGATTTTCGGTACTGCAGTAAATCCAAGAATTCTAACATCTTTCAAAAAATTAAAAAATTATTTCCATGATCGATAACGATGCCTTGTGACCAAAAAAAGTGATGTCATTTATCATGGTTATTTACCAGTCAAAGATAATGTCTATCAGCCATAATGATTATTTCTGACTAGAACATATGCAAATTAATGTTTTAGAAAAACTAGATTTTCCAAATCGTCTCTGAGATATTGAACGATTACTGCCTTCTTTGCGATAAAATGTGAACTTCTTACACAAATGATTTTTTTTATTAAATTAAAAACAACTATTGTTTATGGTGTCTGGATAACAACTATCGCAAAGTTAGCAGTATGTTCGTGTTGCGTTAATAAAATTTGTATTATGCAAATATCTAAAACTTGAAAATTAATATAAATAAAGTCAGTAATTGACAACTATACGAAATCGATGAAACAATTCTATTGTTGATCCTATTGTTTGCAGTCTTCATTTATGCGTTTTCACGAATAGTTAAGATCGCATCTCTTATATAGCGTATGAAAAGCACATTCAGCAACCGGAAATGTCCCTTCTATCGAAGCGAACAGGGGCCTGCTGGCGCTACGGCGTTGAAGTTACAGTGGGCACACTGTCATTTAAATCCATAAGAGTGTCACGTCCGGTGGTCCTATCATAAATAATAATTAATAAACTTAATCATATATTTCTTTTCTTATTTGTTTTATTAATTTTGTGCGAGAATTGTAATCAATTATTATATCAAATATTATATTGAATACTGAATTATTGTATTTTATACCGTACTGCGAGCGATAGAATTAAGAAAAGTTTATAAGATATATTTTGCAGCGAACTATATAGGATTGTTAACAAATGAAATAATTCGAAACATAATATGCGAGCGATTAACTAAAAGAAACTTCCGTTGAGATTTATTCGTTATCGAAGAATATAAAAAATTGATAAAAGATTGATGAACAATAGACCGGTGCAAATGAATCGAATATCAAGCGTCCGGTCAAGCGATAGACGATGGATTAAGAAGAAAAATGATTACAAAGAAATTGATGAGCATGCATCCACCATAAGAAGATTAAGCGAAGAACAATGGATTAACAAATCTATAAAGGGAGCCTCCTCATCAGGAGCAGTCAGTCGACAATCAAAAGTACACATTTAATAATCGAGATCTCCGAAACGTTAAATCAAAATTAAGTCAAGTTTATAGTTCAAGTTGTTTCAATTCAGTGAATATTTGTGAAGTTTGAAATTTCGAAATTAAAAGCGTGTATACCCGCTGGATTTTTATATTCTTATAATCATCTTTAAACCATCATCATCATCATCATTATCATCTTCACCAATCCAGCGAGCGTAGGATTCACCACTTCAAAAGACAATTAAGCGAATAAGAGAGCAAATTTGAGAGAAAGCGAGACACATCAATCGGTAAATACTAACCTCTTGTAATATTTAATCACAATTCTATGTATTCTGAATTTGTTCATTTATAAAATATATTTTGTACAATTGTTACATTTAAAATCAATCTTTAAAATCATTAAAATACCCAACGTCGATTTCTTCGTTCCACATCCTTATGTAAAGCCATTTTCATATAAAAGTACCCTCAATTACCCGAACCGAAGCCGGTGAATGCAGGTAGGTTCAAAACTGCGTTATATCTCTCGTTAAAATCTTTAACTCTTTAATTTCTCTAAAAACGTCCCAACAAGGACGTAACAAGAGCATCTGCAAACGGCGTAGGCGGTGCGGGTCAGGCCAGGAAATGCGGCGTGATAATAGGCAACGGCCTTTACATACTGACCTACGAGATGTACTACTCGGCAGCTTAGAGGGAGCGGGAGGGGGAACTAGTTGATGATAACTAATTGGACAAACTGTTGCGTAGAAAAGGAATTAAGGTGTTTATAAAATAGTTACGATTGAGCAATATAAATAATTCACGGATAAATAAAGACGATTTATTATAAATAATTTAACCAGTTTAATGAAGAAATTAAATTGCGAAGCTATGGTTTACTTTTAGAGCACGAAGGAATTTGATAATGGCCCCACGGCAATGTTTCTGTCGAGTTCGGTTTGACATACCGTTTATCACCATAAGATGGGCTAAGAGCAATTTTTTCGTCCGATACGGTACACACTTCGTGCTTTTCGGATCGTATCCTCGTCTGTGTACGATTTATAACAGTTTCTTCTTTCAAACACCACATGTAATCATCGAACGTTATCGTTGTTTTTAGAACGCTAGTCTTTACACCTTTCGCTTTTTTAGTATCTGATTTTCCATCTACGCGGAACGAGTACATCTTTGATCTCAGACCCACAAAACGTGTCATTATCATCCCATTGTTCTCGTCTTTCATCAAGCCGGGAACCTTTTTATGTACAAGTGGAATATTATACTGATTCTCTACCGGATAATCGCTTGTGTCGAAACGGCTAATATCGCTTCTCATGGTTTCATAAATGTCCGTACACATAATATGATAAATTAAGCTATCGGTGTCTGTGTACATTACTTTACAATTTTTACCATATCGAGGAACCATGTAGTCATAATGAAATTCGTACAATTTCGTTTTGGATATATCTAATATGCACATGCCTCCGTATATTGGCTTGTTGAATTTCACCATGACTTTGCGCAACTCCACAGCAGCCAAGTTTTCGGAAAATATAGAGCTGCTGTGGAAATTTGGTTTCGCGATCATAGCCTCCGCGCCATATCGTCCATCCCAATGTGTCACGAGTTTCACGTCTACGTGTTTCCGAACGTTTTCCATAGTTTTACCGAATACCGCGTTGTTCATCAATTTGTACAAATTCTTTTCAAAATCGTTAGCAGCGTTTGTTCTAAACTGGGTATTTAATTCTATGTAATCGCGGAGCCATGGCGACTGTGCGAATTGGAGGATGCGATGAATTTTTCTGATACGAAGACCGTGACGCGTGCACTGCTGCAGATTAGAATAGTGTATTACGTAACGCTGCTTATCGCGTAACGTTGCAAGCAACTTGTCCTCACTTTTCTCTGATGGTTTGTCGCGTGCCGGACAGAATGGTAGGTCAGCGTGAACATCATGCAGACTCTGCGGATATTCTAGATCCACCTCGAGAATGTAGCCTATGGTTGGATCAGCATCAATCGAAGCCAAATCAAAATTTTTAACGTCTTGAACCCATTTAAATTCGCCGTATGGCAAAGGCTGACACATTGCCCATCCATATAAATTGTTTACATCGAAATACATCAAGTATGACGATGGTTTCAACGGATCATAGGACTGCATATACTTGTTATTGGCTTCCGCATGTCTGCCGGAACATTGGCTCAAACCGCCACGTATTCCACGTTCGATGAACATCACCATATCGATATCAGTTAATAATTCCAACCTAATTCTTGTATGTTTTAACATAGCGTCCCACGTAAAGCCTGGTAAAGTGTAATAATACGCTGGATCTAAACCGTAGCTCTCAATGCAAGTTTTACGAAAATTTTCAAAAACATCGGCCAATAACAAAACACCAGTTTTCAAATATAGATCGCTGTATTCACCCAAGGTTTTTATGTTGAAACTCTTCCACACTTTCTCGGCATGCGCATAATCACTTTCGGACACGCTTTCGCCTGTCAACGAGCTGTAAAATGACTCAAGCGGCGGTAAACATGGATCGTCTAATTTATCTTCGGAATCGAGGTATTCGTATGGAAAGACGCCCTTACGCGTCAACATCTCCAAGTTTTCCTTAGAAAGATGTTGAAATTCGGAACGTAAAATTGTGAATTTGTTTGCGTCGAGGAAGGATGCTAATTTATCTAGGCTTGTATTCAGAAATTTGTACGAATCGATGAATCGTAATTTAATATAATTACGCGAATCTGATTGGTCGTCTTTAACTTCTTTCGTAAATGAAATATACTTTTCTTTATTTATTGGTAATACGCGGACACTACCTTCAAACGCATTAGCTACTTTTTCGATAATGAAGTGTGAATCGTATTCGGATAAATTGTGGAAAATTATTGGTATACAAAACGAATTTTTGTAATTTGAATTGCAATTTCGATGCGCGGGACCTCTATAGCGTCCGGTCAGATGACAATGATAGCGCACCCGTGTTTCGTTTTTGTCAAATGGTTTTTCACAAATGTGGCAGTGCGCTGCGTTGTTAAATGCCTCGGACTGTTCTGTCGTTAACTCTTCCATAGGTATATTACTGGATAGGGCGGATTTAACTTCATTAGCCAATTTTTTTAATTCTTCGACGAACCATAAGACGCACTTCGCATCGCGACGACAGTGATAACGCGATAAAGACGCATCGTACGAACAATGTACGTAGTATGCGATGGTAAATACTCTGTGACGTTGGTATGCGTGTGGTGGAAGTTTCTCATTTACCTCCCAACGATCTTCCGTCTTCTCCAGTATGCACTCGAGATCGGCGTACACCACAAATGGAAGGGGTTCTTTCCGCGTGTAATTGTCGAAAGAGAGCCATTTATCGTCCTCGCTAGGTAACTCGATGGCACAACTATTCAGTTTTGCACAGTCGCTTTCGTGGTCCTGCAATCTGTCGTTGGAATAAAAGTAATGCAAACACCTGAAAGAAAACACAATTTTATTTACATATGCTGCGATACACCATAATACTTTTGTAAATGTTGTACACACGTACCGATCACAGATAAATTTCTTTTCATTGTCTTCGGGGGGAACATTGATCGTAGCTTTCTTCAATGCTATTTCTTCCGGTACTCTGATCTTGCCCCCGGCATGCAGCGGGTTGTACTTGTTAATACCGACTGTAAGATTGAGTATTCGCGACAACGCCCATCCGCTATCCCGTTCCTGAAATTCCTTCAACGATGTTAGGAGCGGTTCCAGGATGAACAGCTTGTACAACTCTTCGAGGTTAGTTGTACGAAAGATTTCGCAGTTCTTCGTGTGCTCGCTTTTGCGCGAACATTGTTCGCCTGCCTTAAATTCGCCGTTAAACACAGCGTTCACTTTTACAGACTTATGCTTTTCCAAAGCGTCTCGTACCTTTTCAAGCACAATTTCCTTCGCGGCTTGGAGGAAGTCTAAAGGTTCAATATAATCGGAATTAATGACGGCGCCTGTTAACATGCGACCCTTGAAAGCTGTGTCTATTTCACGCCATAAGAGTTCTGAGCTTGTATGTCCAGCACTTTCACCTACGAAACGATTTCGCAAGGATTATTTTAAACTCTCTAGATCTGCGATACTTGCGATCAATGATTGTTGTGTACCGGTCGATAATTGAGGACGTTTTGGCCGATTATATTCTTCAAGCAACTCGAGGCATTCGTTGCTATTGTCCCGCAACTCGCGTACAGAATTCTCAATTTTTTCCATGGCGGCACCGTTTTACTTTTGCTTCACGATCAGTGACTGAAGAAAACTGATTTCGAGGGTGCACACATATATCCTCCCCAAAACACCTGACTCTGCAAAAAAACCAAACGGTAACGAAAAACGCAGTCCACAAACCGCTGCTAATTTTCCAGCGTCTCATTCGATCGCGATATTGGAAACGACAGATCCGTGTCTCGAACTTTTATGCAGCATTTCATCTGCTCATTTATCATTGAAATCGAAAGCGATACAAATGAAACTAGTGATGTGTATTTCAGAAAAAATGTCCAGATCAACCAAATAACGCGTTAAGAGGAGATTCCTGTTGGCTCCTAAGGGGCGTAAAATATTTCAGAGAAAATATCAAAGTTAATCAAACAGCGTCTTAAACGAATTAGTTCTGACAAAAGCAGTAGTGTTTGCGAGATTCCTGATCGTTCCTTCAAATAACGTCTTATTCCAGTCTTTCTTACATCTATTCTCGCGTACTTCTTTTCATGGGGAACCGCACAAATTGACAAACTTTGTTATTATTGCACCGAACGATTTATTGCGCACCACGTTCCACAACTGCTTCCGCTTTACTATCGAATCGATGAATGTCTATATATATCTCTTGTGACTCACATGTCGCATGAATTATCTTTCCGATCGCCTTTCCGCCGCACGCCATCTAATCACTTAACCCTCTCATTTATCGCATACATATATGTGTACATACACACAATTTATAACTTATCAATTATCTTCGCGATTATCTCTCGGCTGCCACAATCTTGAAAAAACCGTTCTGACGTGGCAGTGTTTGCGCGCGCGTGTTCATCATGCACGTTAGGGTGGACCTTATTTTTCGGCTATCGAATTTTTTCGGTACACCACCTGGAATTGTGCCACTGGACGAAAAAATAATTTGGCAACATTTGAAATTGATCGTATGACGGGAAATGCTGCCGCATTGACTTTGAAAATTTGTTAATTTTGTAACTCGATTTTCTCCACTGCAGTATATTATTAGTGTACACGGTGTCCCAAAATAAGTGTAACTTCCGGAAATGGGAGGTTCCTTGGGTCATTTGAAGCGACATTTTCTGTTCCGTCGCGCAGGAACAAAATACATATATTGTAGCCATCGCAAGGAAATAAATCAGGAAAATGCTGGAAAATATGGATTTATTGTGGAATTAGGATTTTGGTACAGGAAATGTGTTGGGAAAATTTCGATTAACATATTCAATGTGCTATGCGTAATTCGAAATACAATTTTCTAGAAAGTTCACACGTGTACTCTAGCTAGGTTCCGTGGTTCAAACGACCAGGAGGTGCTCTGTCCTCTCTCGCTTGACAAGGCGTCCAGGTATTATCGCCGAACTCTCCTGTCGGGGTGCTAAAGCTAACCAAGAGCGGCCGTGGTCCTTACCTCGTCCTCTCTCTCGGAATGGCAAATAGGCCGAGTCGCTCCGCGAACCCTCTATTTATACGCATTCGTTACTATCCGCAAACGTGAAAATCAACAACCCAGTTGTTAAGCGCGATTCGACTTTTCGCGCGCTCCCCTTACGTCGCTACTTCACGTCAGTCGTCCACAAACTATTGTTCTGGAAGGTTTTAGAAGCTTTTCGGTCTGACATAATTATAAATTATCTATACATGCTACAATATTATATTTTCGCTCAACAGCCGATTGAAAGATTCTTTCAAAATCAGAAACAGAAACCGTTCGGTTCCTGGGCGTTATTTTCGATTCCAAACTGTCGTTTACCCCGCAGGTTGAAGAAATATGTAACAGATGTCTTAAAGCTACTAACATTATAAAATTCCTGTGTGGCACTTGGTGGGGCTCTGACCCGTACACCCTCCTATTACTTTATAAAAGCTACATCCGTTCTATAATCGACTACGGTTGCTTTGTGTTTCGGCCGCGCACTATCACCCTTAGGACCAAACTTGAAAGAATCAAAAACTTAGCAATCCGAACAGCTCTTGGCTACCGCAAGAGTACCCCGCTGAACGTGATGGTGGCTGAATCAAAGCTGATGCTACTATCGGACAGGGTAACTTATCTATGTGAACGTTACCTCGCTAAAGCCTTGTCAAACAACAGCTCACTCATGTTTCACACCATTACTAAATACTTCCACCTTCTTCAAAGGAGACCAGCTAGACGCAATCGAACAACTCTTAACCAGTGTATAGAATCCTTCTACGGTGATAGTTTCAAGATTGAGCCAAAACCTAACTTCTGCTTGTACCGTCACGAGTTTGAAACCTTAATTGCGCCTATACCAATTGACACTAGTTTTGGCCAGTCACTTCGCGAGGCCAAACACCCAAATACTCTAATTGACAAACTTTTAACAGACTACATTGCCTCTGCAATTTACACCGATGGCAGCAAAATGTCGGACTCAGCGTGTGCTGGATCAGCGTGTATATGCTATGATCTCAACCTGCGTATTAAAAAAAGCATTGATATCAGTGCCTCGGTTTTTACAGCCGAGTGCTTAGCCCTGAACATTGCTATGGACATCGCCACATGTCATAAAAACCGCAATTTTATTATCTTTTCCGATTCCTTAAGTGCCCTTCAATGCTTGAAATCGGGTAGCCTTCAAGTGAAAACCAACCCGTATATCTTCGACATCAAGAAAAAATTCTTACAATTCAATCAAAACAACTCCCGTTTTATTAAATTCTTGTGAATTCCCGCTCACATAGGGTTGCGAGGAAACGAGGATGCTGATAATCTCGCCAAATCTGCCACTGCTTCCGAATCTATTGACGTACAGTATGTTCCCTTTTCCGATACATCATACCTGTCCAAAATAGAGGCATACCACCGAACCAATACCACAATTACTGTTCAGGGTTCATCCAAGGGCAAAATATTCTTTCAACGCTTTTTTATTTCTAACCGAACCCCTTGGTTTGCCAATAAAAACTTTGAGAGTCTCAAGAGGGATTTTATTACCACCGTTAATCGCATCAGAGCCAATCACTACAACTTGGCTGCCTCACTGTGTCGGGTGGGCATTGTTAACTATACCAACTGTAAGCGTGGCTACGAAACGGAGGACCTAGACCACGTCATATGGCAATGTTGCCTATATGACGCACACGGAACTAGACTAACTGATGATCTACGCAGGATGGGGTTCCCTCTGCCCCTCAAAGCCGATACGTTCTTTATCAAACCCAACATCCGGGCGTGTTTGCGTATTTTTGCGCAGATATGATAAACAGTAACTGTTTATCATTAATTCCGTACTTACATTAATTCAGTTTATTAATTAATTCCGTACAATTAACTTTGCGGCCTTAATGCATAAGTGTTTACAGTATCCTATTCCGTTTTGTAATTTTTATATTCGGTATTGTATGTATTGTATTCTGTATTATAATCACGTTGAAATAAATCTCATATGAGATTTACTACAATAAGAAAAAAAAAATCAGAAACATCTTGCCGTGGTAAAAATATTTGAATTAATTTGTTAGCGTATTTGTTAGTGTATTAGTAACAACGTAGTTAGAAGAGAGTTTCGGAAGGAACGTCCGAACGAATGTTTAATTCGTTGACATATTTATGGCAGGGATTTATGGTGTGTGTGGCCATGAAGCTATTAGTAAACATTTCCAATGCCATAAACTGCAATAAACTGAGGGACGCAAAGGGTCCCTCAGGTATCGTTGTCGAACTATTGACTGTCTATCAAAAGCGAGACCTCTAGAAAGGCAAGCGACCCGACGTTGTATTGCTAAACAATAAAAACATATGTTTATGAAGGATCTGGCCACGTGGTGGGGAAGGCAATGCCTTTTGGTAAGAGGACTGTGAGGCACCGCACGGCACTTACCCCAGAACTTTTGGGAATAGAGGATCGCGTATCAACATTGTGTTTCTAACAAATTTGTCACATAATTCCTTTAATACATCTCGTATAATCGTACTTATATGTATATCCATATGATATTCTAAATGCAAATGCTAATGATCTGAATGACTCTCCTGTAGCAAGAAACCTGCAAAAATAAAACTGTTATTACTTTCTTTTAGTTGCTGACTGTAAAAGACGATGGCAAAATATACGAGATTCCTACGGAAAAATTAAACGTAATGAAAAATACGGAACCGAGTCGGCAGCCAAACCAAGGTCAAAGTGGCCGCTTCTGGACCAGTTAAGCTTTTTGAACCACGTTAGTTGTGAGAGAAAGTAAGTGTCTTTTATATTAAAACATCCGTGCTAAATAATAGAAAAATAATTACATAATAAACGATGAATAATAAAAACTTATTTCATAGCACGCAGAGTTCTTATACAACGGAAATATCGACGGAAACTGAATGTACATCCCCGGAAGCCTGCAATATGTGCGAGGAATCAATCGACGAGGTAGCAGAAATACCCCAGTAGCCCGCCCGACGAGTCGAAGGAGGGTTGCAAAGAATAAATTAGAAGTTTTCATGGAAAGAAGCGCGTTACAGCGAGACAAGCTGTTCAAAGCCATAAATTCAAATACAATTGACGCAGATCCGTTAACCACATTTTTTAAAAATATGGAAACGACGGTCAGAAGAATGTTCCAAGGTGATGAGATGCAGAAGGGGCGGGGGGAGGTGGAGGAAAGTGAGTTGGAGATGGGCGGGTAAGGTGGTGGAGGAGGTAAAAGAATTTAAATACCTGGGGTACGTGCTAACGAGAGACGGGGGGCAGAGGAGTCACGTAGAGGACAGGATTAGGAGGGGAGCGGTAGTGATGAGACAAGTGTGGGGGATAGGGAAGAGAATATTTGGTAATGACTGGGGAAGAAGGGTGTGGCTGTTTGATAAGTTGGTATGGACAGTTGTAGGGTATGGTGTAGAAATTTGGGGATGGGGGGAGAGGGAAGGGGTAGAGAGGATACAGGAGAGGTTTTTGAAATGGGTGTTAGGGGTGGAGAGACACACGCCGAGCTATATGGTAAGGGAGGAGCTTCAAAGGGGATTGATGAGGGAGAGAGCGGGCTTAAGGGCGTGGGGTTTTGAAAAGGAACTGAGGGAGGGTAAAGGGGGGTGCTGGCAAGAAGGTGCTGGGAGGAGATAAGGAGGAGGAGCAGAAGGGAGGGGGGTGAAGTGGATGGATGGGAGAAGGAGAGGATGGAGTTTTGGGTGAAGAGGGGTTGGTCAGCAGAGGAGGCGGAAGTGTGGATGGAGGAAAGGAGGGGTGAAGTAAGCGAAGAGATAATAAAACGGGAGAAGAAAATGCAGAGGGAGGAGAGATGGGAGAGGATTAGGAACTCTACATACAACAAGTGGTATGGGAGGGTAAAAGGAGAGGGCCTGCCGGGTTATCTAAAAAAAGGGTGGGGGAGAGTAGATGGCAGAGAGTAGCGAGATTTAGAGTGGGAAATGAGATGAGGGATGGGAAATATTGGATGGATGAGGATGCGAGAAAGTGTACAATGTGTGGATGGGAGAATGAGACGTGGGAGCATGTATGGGAGGTTTGTATGAGGTTAGATGAGGGGAGGGGATGGCAGGAGAGGATGGAGGAAGTGCTGGAAGATGGGGGGAGGGAAGGAATGGATGAAGAAAGTGGAGGAATGGAGAGAGGGTGGTTAGGAAATGAATTGGAAGGGTAGAGGAACGACCGGAAGAGGGGGTCCGAGGATAGGGACGGGAGGCAATGGAGTGTAAGGTTGGGGTGAATGAAAGAGGGGAGGAGGGGTAGGTTAAGTTAGAAAATAAGATCTGTTGTAAATACATGTTTCTCTTTCTCTGTCTCTAAAAGTTAGGCTAAGTCTAGTTGTAAGCTTTAGTTTAAGTTAAAGTTAGTATATAAGTTAGATATAAGTTAAATTGTAAGGATTAAGTGATCAAGAGCGGCGAGATGACAAGCGGGGTGTTTTTGTAGAAAGGATTTGTATCCCCTCGGGGAACCAAATAAAGATACTACTACTACGGTCAGAAGAATGACTGATGATATGATTTGCGAGGCGAAGACACGAATATTTGCCATCGTCAGCGAATTAGAGATAAGAGCTTTGGAGGAACAAAGAGTAATAACTGAAAATCCATAATTATAAAATTTGATTAAATAATGTTATAATATTAATAATTATTAATTAAGTTGCCTCGCAAATCATATTACCGGCCATTTCCTGACCGTCGTTTCCCTATTTTTGAAAAATAATTATTTAAAGCATATTTTATATATTAATATTAATAATTATATTTAAATTATATTGTAATCACATTTATTGTAATTATATTGTAATAAAGGTACCTACTTTTAGAACGTTGTTTAGTAAAATTTTCCAATCATGGATTTTCTTTGGATAAGTTATTATAATTGTACAATTCAAATGAATAAATGTTATTTCTAAAAAAATTAACTTACCTTAATGTAAGGAGCAATTTGTCCTTTGCTGTCATGGGATATTTTTCAACGCGAGATGGCGGCTTACTTAAATTGATAGAAACATGACACAAAACAAAATCCACTTGGGATTTACTTAGTCTAAAAAATTCTATAAATGTTTTATCGTGTTTGAGTAAATGATTTTCTATTAGTATGTTTGGATAACCCTCTTTATGCCGATTTTTGTATATGCTTTTCATTTCTCTTCGTCGTTTTCTTATTACGCTTCTTTGAATGATCATTTCATCTTCTATTTCTTCAAGCATTAGCAATAGTATTTGTAAAAACATTTTTTTTTGCTTTTTTGCGTTTCGGCTTTTTATACGTACAAATGTTTCTGATTCGGTAAATCAACGACGTACTAAAAATACGTTCGGGGAGACCACGATTGACAAAACATTATCGTGGAACATTCTAGAATGTTCCTATTATAGGAAATGTTTATAGAGATTATCACAATATGTCATACAATACGTCAATACGTCAATGTCAATCAATCTAACTGAACTACTCTGTTATTATTTTATATGACAACGACGCGACGTGTCGTCAATGCCGTCAGGTGTTCTCTCGCCATAAAGTTAGTACTCACACCATTATTCTGATGGGAATGGATTAAGAATATGCGCTTGTACAAAGTATTGTGTAATGTTTATTGTAGACACAGTAGAGAATATACGTTACAAAACGGATGTCGAAAGCGGAAGGAAGATATAGGGCAGTGCCGGTGCTATACAGGGTGTCCCAAAACTACCCTGGGAGCCGAAAGTGGGAGGTTCCTTGGGTCATTTGAAGCGATATTTTCCTTTACAAAAATGGCGTCCGCGGCTTTGTTTAGGAGTTATTAACGAAAAACACGAACCAATCAGAGCGCGATCTAGACATACGATGACACGTTCGGCCAATTGACAGTGGGCGCGTCGCACAGTGGGCCAGAATGGCTCGGTAGCTGTTCACGCCTATTTCACCATTATTTCAAAACTTAAAGGCCACAATAAATAGGTCGTTGGATTCGTCTTGACGTCAGCTATAATGTTATTAAATAAAAAATATATCGTGATAAATAAATAATCAACGCGACTTCCATTTTTTATTAAAAAAAAAAATTCTTTAAATTTTTTATATTGGAATTTGTAGAAAACTAACTACTGATTACTTTTTGTACGAAACATTTTTTTGTCACACCACCGGAAATGTCTGAAAAATCGTGTGAATAATAAATAATAATTGAAAACTGGCTGTTCACGCCTATTTCACCATTATTTCAAAACTTAAAGGCCACAATAAATAGGTCGTTGGATTCGTCTTGACGTCAGCTATAATGTTATTAAATAAAAAATATATCGTGATAAATAAATAATCAACGCGACCTTAATTTTTTATTTAAAAAAAAAAATTCTTTAAATTTTTTGTATTGAGATTTGTAGAGTACAGATTACTGATTATTTTTTGTAGGAAACATTTTATGTCACACCACCGTACTCCTTCCTATTTTGGCCACGATTTCGATCGAACTCATCACTGAGCGCGTGTCACGCGACGCTTCAAACCGTCATAATTTCCGGGGTGGGCCGAGGGGGGACGTGAATTTTACGGGATCTTTTAGAGGAAACTTTGCTGAAAATGCTCCACTTTGTTAGAGCACCAAATTCTTCCAAACTTTTAACTTATTCCTTGTCAAAGGTGAAAGACTATGACAATTTTCCTTAGCTGACTAAACATTTTTGTAAATAATAAATTATGAACATTAACGTTTAGTTCCTGGGGCGTTCTCAACATAGATATACATTATTCATAAAAAAAAATGTGGGCACTTAATCCTCAGTAGGTTTTCCAGGACATCGTCATGAAGAAACGGAATTTTTTCGGTGATAAATCGTATCTGAAAAAGTTTGATCTTTGAACGCTTATTATAACAAGAGTTTTTAATAACTTTAATTAATATTATCGTTTTCGAATGTAATGGACATTTAAGAATCACTGTGCATTGGTTAAAAATCGATATGAGGACTTTCATTTTTTAGCTCATGAACAGCTACCGAGCCGATCTGGCCCACTGTGCGTCGGGCCGACTGTGCTAACTCGTGCGTAGGTCGCGCTCTGATTGGTCCGTGTTTTTCGTTAATAACTCCTAAACAAAACAGCGGACGCCATTTTTGCAAAGGAAAATGCCGCTTCAAATGACCCAAGGAACCTACCATTTTCAGGTGTCGGAGGAATTTTGGGACACCCTGTATATGTCTTTGCTAGGCAGTGATGCCAATGCAATGTATTGTGGGGCGCCAAATTTGAAATTATCTTTTTATACCTAACACGCCCCCTTAAAAATAATTTCCATTTTTATTTTTTTTTTATTTTTACATTGTGACACGCGGCCCTTGTAAAAATGAAGAAATCTTTTTGCTTTTATTCGTGTAAACCTAAGGCCTCGTACAGACTAGAACATTTCGACGAACTGCGCCGCGAACCGCGCATTTCGACGAACATTTCGACGAACGCTGCCGCGCTCATTTCGGCGCGTACGAACGCGAACGGGTGGCACTTACAAATCTGTTTGCAGGATACATGGCATGTCCTAAATATTCATAATAAATCCCGAAAAAATTCACGGGAAACCCGAACACCACCGGTGATATTTTATAATATTTTCTTAAATATCAAGAGATATAGGGTTCTTATTAAAAAAGTTGGAAGCAACCCTGCTAAAAACCCGAGAATTCTCGAATCCCGATGCCGGGAACAGGATAGGCAGCCTCGTATCATGTCGGGATGGGATCACAAAAATCCTGAGTATTTCCCGAGAATATTCGGGATTCCCGGTGGTGTTCGGGTTTCCCGTGAATTTTTTCAGAATGTTCAGAATTCCCGTAAAATATGCGGGAAAAAATGCAATGCTTTCATAGCAAGGGCCTCTTTAATAATTTGAGACAAATTATGAAGTAGAAATGTAATTTTTCCAGATAATTTAAATCACCGATGTATTTGTTTCTAAATTTCTGTCCATTTCTTGACATTTATTATGAATATTTAGTATATGCTATCTATCCTGCAAACAGATTTGTAAGTGCCACCCGTTTGCGTTCGTGCGCGCCGAAATGCGCGCGGCGGCGCACAGTGGGTAAACTTGACAAAATACGATTCAAAAAGGAATAACTTTCGATAGAAATGAGATAGAGGACTGACATTTTTTTTACATACAGCTGAAACTTCACAGAATATGGGAAAAATAGGGAGATTATGGTACGAATGTTTTCTAACCTTGAAAAAATAAAAGTTTAACTGTTTAACAATAATACGACATTTTGGAAAATTCTGAGATCATAGAAAAATTTTGAGACTACATTTGAAATCAGCGTGAAAAAATCTACGCGAAATGATGTAGAGCATGATCCAAAAAAATTTTTGCCGCGCGTGGTATTTTAAAAACCACAATTTTCTCGAAATTGCGCAACTTTGACAAATTTTTTCGAGGTTAAAAAACATTCGTACCATAATCTCCCTATATTTCCCATATTCTGTGAAGTTTCAGCTGTATGTAAAAAAAATGTCAGCCCTCTATCTCATTTCTATCGAAAGTTATTCCTTTTTGAATCGTATTTTGTCAAGTTTACCCACTGTGCGGCGTCCGTGGCACTGTTCGTCGAAATGTTCGTCGAAATGCGCGCCGAAATGCGCGCCGAAATGTCATAGGTATCTCACAAATTCAAGTCATTTAATGTCGAATCTGATGCTTCGTACAGACTTGAACATTACAACTCAATAAACTGCCAACATTTTCTGTATTTATTTCTGTAGTATACGTCGCTGCAGCTCCCATAGTTGTTCTGCAAGGAAATCTGGAAGTAGCACAAATCCGTTCCGATCGCCGTTCGTCGAAATGTTCGTCGAAATGCGCGGTTCGCGGCGCAGTTCGTCGAAATGTTCTAGTCTGTACGAGGCCTAACGCTTTGACGAAAAGATTGTGTTTTTCGCTGGGCAACGCTTTAGTTAAGCCATCGGCTAACATCTTTTCGCTTTCTAAATACACGACTTTTATAATCTGCTTTTCAATTTTTTCTTTTACAAAGTGGTGGCGCACGTCTATATGTTTCGTTCTTTGGCTGCTTTCGTTATTTTTGGACGCACATATTGCTCCTTTATTATCGCAGTAAATTGTGATGCAATCACTTTGTAACTTGAAGTTAATTTCTTTAATCAATTCTCTCAAACAGATCGCTTCCTGGCAGGCGAAGGAAAGTGCTATATATTCCGCTTCGACGGTTGATAATGCTACCGTAGCTTGCTTTTTGCTGAACCACGAGATTGCTCCACCGGATGCCGTGTATACGCATCCGGTTATGGACTTCCTATTTTTGCAATTATTTGCCCAATCTGCGTCACCGAAACCGTTTACTTCGGGAGTTTTACTCCTTCTGTATGACAATTTTATGTTGATGGTGCCTTTTAAATATCTCATAATGCGTTTGACTACCATCCAATGGCATTTCTTTGGATTTTGTGAATAGGAGCTGGCAGCATTAACCGCGTGAGCGATGTCTGGTCTAGAGATTTGACTAATGTATAGTAAACTACCTATAGCTTGTTGGTACGGTATCTCGTTCATATCGCATTCGATATTATCGGTTGTGGCTAATTCCATATTGGTTTTTGCATCCACACTCATAGGAACTTTGACTGGGTTGCAGTCGTACATGTCGAATTTATCAAGCATTCTTTTGATATAGTTCGATTGACAAATACTAAGTTCGCCGATACATTCATTGTATTCTATTTGCATTCCTAAGAATTCTCGCACTTTCCCTAAATCGCGCATCTTAAAGACATTCATTAGTTTTTTCTTAATATCTAACGCTATTTCTTCATCATTATAGAGAACGAGTAAATCATCGACATAGACCGCAATAATTAGTACTTTATCGCTTTTACGTTTTATGTAAATACATTGATCTGATTTTAATCTATCCATTCCTAACTTTTGCAAGGTTTCATTTAATTTTTGGTACCACATTCTACCGCTTTGCTTTAGGCCGTATACCGTTTTTCTTAATTTTAATATTTTATCGCCGCAGGTGTCTATCAATAGTTTCGGGGTTTTTATGTAAATATCTTCATCTAAGTCTCCGTTTAAATATGCTGTTTCGACATCTAGATGCATTATTTTAAAATTTTTTTGAACAGCTAAAGATAAAAGATATCTAATTGTACTATATTTTGCCACCGCACAGTGTAAGGTTTCGATCATTTAGGGTCGTTTAATTCTTAACGATGTCGTTTCTCTTTTTTATCATGTATTTTGCTAACACTACACAAAATATGGTGATTTCTAATCACTTTAACATTACTTTTGTTGTATTGACCGAAAATACGTATTTTAACTCTTGCAAATTATTGTGTGAATGGGTATTTCATTAAAATGATATAAGAAAGTTCCAAACACAGTCTTACATAAATATATTCAAAGTTTTAATAAACTAAATACATGTAGCAAAATGCACCCTGAACAAGCTTTCCATTAACAATACTATGTACATATATATATATATATATATATATATATATATATATATATATATATATATATATATATATATATATATTATCTATTATTTTTCACTTAATCTGGTTGTATTGAGTCAGAACTCGAGTCGACTGCATCGTATTCCGACGAACATTCATTATCGTCTTCTGTATTATTTAATTTAGGCACTGCAAGTAATTGTAGTATTCCTCGGGTAAGAATCCCTTTTCTTCTTGTGGGAATGTTCCTTAAACTGGTAATCAGAGGGTCTGACGATATGAGCAGCCTATTCCTAAGGTCTGTATTCGTGGCAATCCTTGAAAATTTTCTCGTGAAAAGATCACGAAATCTTCTATTATCTTTATTTCTCGCCTCTTGTGCTTCTTCCAAATGTTGACCAATCGGAATAATACAAGAGGCAATTACAATTTTTCCATGATATAGCACTTCGTGTACGGTACTTGGCATGTAATACCAAGAATACATTTTTAAATATAAACTTGAAGTATCATTGCCATATTGTTCAAATTTGTTGGCATTTATAGCAAATCCACAGTTCCAACACTTCCAAAATAATATAGTGTGCAGGCTTATAAACACGTTCTTGCTCGGATAAACTGTGTTAGACGACTAGCGACTGCACGAGGTTATACTGCGTATGGCTGTGGAAAACAAATGAAAACTCCCAAAGACGCAGACCAACGCAGAATTTTTTTTCATAGCCGACTAGAAAAGACTTCAATGTATAACCATTGTATAGTCTAAAGTTCATATTCGCCCATATAAGAAAGTTTTACTCTGTAGAACATTGGTACATACTGAAAAGTTCTTCGAGTTCGTATGATTATTAATCATAATAGACTATATGTATAATATTTAAAAACGAAAAATATTGTAAACACACCACAAAGGATTGAGTAATCACTAAAATAAATATTATAAAAATTGAAGTTCAAATACACACACTTTTATTTAGGTAAAGTATCGCTGCGGATTGATGTATTTTCACCATTTGTATAGGCAGTCGAGTTCATTCGAGGCTTATTTTTCCTATCTGAATGCGATAAAAAGTTAAAAACAATATCGATTCTGGGTTACGGAGGTATTGCTTTCAAGGTAAGAGTAGATACATAATTTTTAAAAAATGTTCAATTTCGGAATTAAACGACCCTAAATGATCGAAACGTTACACTGTGCACCGGGGCGAAGGTTTCGTTATAATCCACCCCGAAAGTTTGAGCAAACCCTTGTATCACCAATCGCGCTTTGTAGGTTATACGGTTTTTATCCGAATATTTTCTTTTGAAAACCCATCTGGTCCCGAGAGTTTTTATTTTATCTTTCGGATCCTTTACACTTACCCAAGTGTTGTTTTCTCGCAGTGAGTTCAGTTCCCTTTTTATAGCTTCAGCCCATTTTTTCTTTTCGGGCCCATTCAAAGCGTCTTCTTCGGAATCAGGAACAGGGATTTCAACGTCTACTACTAGGTATGATACGAACCCCTCTTTGATCACTGGCTTCCATTTTCTATTGGATCTTCTGATGGTTGGTTGGTTTTCATTTTCTGGTTGAACATTTTCGTGCCACTCAGGCGTTTCTTCTTGGACATCGTTTTCTTCCCAAAAGGTAATTTTTGGAACTTCTTTATTCTCATCAGGTCTCGTCTCTCTGAAAGATTCATTTTCTAGAAAAACAACATCTCTAGCAAAAATTACCTTTTTTGTACGTGGGTTAATGAATTTGTATCCTTTGATGTCTTCGTCATACCCCACGAAAATCATCTTTTCTGTTTTTGCATCCCATTTGTCTCGTTTCTCTTTTGGAATGTATACTAGAGCCGTGCAGCCAAATACTGTTAAGTGTTTTATGTCGGGCTTTGTCCCGCTCCATTCTTCTTCTTGTAGGATGGGAATTAACCAGGTTAAATGAGCGTAAGGCACTTGTAGGATAGAAAAACGGTTAAATATATTTAATAGAGGGTTATACGTGTTCTCGAGCGCAGCGATGTTGCCTCGAGCTAAATTTGCAGCGGACTGCCTCGCCGGCGCCCCACTCTTACATATTGCCGACCGTCGCGCACTTAGTCATCTCGGCACGTAACCGAACTACGCGGATCACAGTGCTACATTCGGCCATACCTGACTATCTGACGCCCTTGGCAGAAATACATTTTGTTTTATCTTAAGACTAGTGAGATCGTATACATTAATATGATTTACTTATTCTTGAATACAATAATCAACTTAACCAATTAAAAATATAATCATGTACATAGATATAACTTACTTATTAACGCTATACTCTAATATTCGCTCGGAATTCTCGCCATTCATATTCGGAATTCACACTTGACGCCACGGTCTAATATTCGCAGCTTGCCATACGCCGCTATAAGGCCGTTGCGTGTTCTGAAACCCGTCGACATCGGTAATCGCGTATCGGTCGTTACCGAGTTTCTTAGTAACTTTGTACGGTCCTTTGAACACCGGTGTTAGTTTCTGTGATGTCCCGGCCGTACTGTCGAAATTTTTTATGGATACTAAATCCCCTACGGAATATTCGTGCGCTTCCTTGCGCTTTTTATCCGCATATTGCTTGTTATACGTTTGCGATCTTAAGATCCTATCTGATGCGCGTTCGCGAGTCTCGTCTAGATTAAAATTCGTTTGTACATTATTCTCTTCCAAGTATACGCGTAATTTGTCTACGGGCTATTCGCGTTGTCTCACGCCGAACAACAGACGACTCGGTGTCTCGCCCGTGGTTTTGCTTATCGAGTTATTTAGCGCATACTCGACATCGGGAATAATCTTGTACCAATATTTTCCGGCGGAATCGTCCGATATTTTAGCTAACATTGGAGTCAGGGTTCTATTGACCCTTTCTACCTGCCCATTGGCCTGCGGTGAGGCCGTAGCAATTTTAATATGTTGTATTCCATTGTCATTCATAAAATCTCCTAACTCGTTACTCGTAAAACAACTACCTCTATCCGTAATTATCACCTTTGGTCGCGAATAATGGTCGAAATATTGCTGCAGGCTGCTAATTACCTCCTTACTAGAGGTCGTCTTCGTCGGGTAGAGTTTTACGAACTTTGTAAATGAATCTATTACGACCAATATGTGCTGCTTTATTAATCGTTTTTTATCGATCGGACCCAGATGGTCTACATGAATAATGCCGAAAGGGACATTACCTTTGGGAATCGGATGAAGCAGACCTTCGACTTTCCCACTAACCGGCGAAAACGTGATACATTTTAGACAGTTTTTAAGGGTGTAGATCCGCTCTCTAGTGTGCATGACTCACACAGCGAAGACCCATATACGTACACGAGGATTGCAAGGGTCCGGCAAATTACAAACTATGCCCTTTTACTGCATATTTGCGACCCGTACGACGTCACAATCGTTAGATGAAAGATGTGTCTAGCGCGCTATGAAGCCACAATTTTGAAATTATGCGCTATAGAGGCGTAATCGACTTTATTAGACAGCAAACAGCTGAGCATCGAGTTGAGAGGTAGGCAATATGGCGGCGGTACGACTGGCTGCCGCCGTACAGTGATACATTTTCTTAAATTTCGAGCGATTTAGGGTTCTTATAGAGAAAAAGGGCACATAGCGCGCTAGCGAGGACTCATACAATGTAAATGCAACAATTATTATGTTAAACCTTACGTAAATAAAGACACAGTTTGTAATTTTCGCCCGAAAGTGAAAGGTTTTGGGAAATTACAGTACCGGCAGTTCTCGCTACGAGCGCTTATGTCTGTTTCTGCTAAGTCAGTCCCCAACGAGACGAGTTGTCGGGGATGTATCGGTAAAACAGAGGGAGGCTCTGCGAACAGAGGCCCGACTGGCCGTCCCACGATGCGCTCGCACGGGGCGAATGAGAGGTTCGGTATTTGAGATAACACAACTTTGCTATGCACATTTCGGTGCTCTGCGTAGTCGCGATCGCTAGATGAAGGATCAATCTAGCGCGCTATGTCCCTACAATTTCGATATTATGCTTTACAGAACGGCAATCGACGATATTCGACAGCATTTTCGGGATTTGCGCGTCTGTGTGCCTCAAGACGGTCAGTCGAGCCTGCTTGCGGAGCCTCCCGAAAATGCTGTCGAATATCGTCGATTGCCGTTCTGTAAAGCATAATATCGAAATTGTAGGGACATAGCGCGCTAGATTGATCCTTCATCTAGCGATCGCGACTACGCAGAGCACCGAAATGTGCATAGCAAAGTTGTGTTATCTCAAATACCGAACCTCTCATTCGCCCCGTGCGAGCGCATCGTGGGACGGCCAGTCGGGCCTCTGTTCGCAGAGCCTCCCTCTGTTTTACCGATACATCCCCGACAACTCGTCTCGTTGGGGACTGACTTAGCAGAAACAGACATAAGCGCTCGTAGCGAGAACTGCCGGTACTGTAATTTCCCAAAACCTTTCACTTTCGGGCGAAAATTACAAACTGTGTCTTTATTTACGTAAGGTTTAACATAATAATTGTTGCATTTACATTGTATGAGTCCTCGCTAGCGCGCTATGTGCCCTTTTTCTCTATAAGAACCCTAAATCGCTCGAAATTTAAGAAAATGTATCACTGTACGGCGGCAGCCAGTCGTACCGCCGCCATATTGCCTACCTCTCAACTCGATGCTCAGCTGTTTGCTGTCTAATAAAGTCGATTACGCCTCTATAGCGCATAATTTCAAAATTGTGGCTTCATAGCGCGCTAGACACATCTTTCATCTAACGATTGTGACGTCGTACGGGTCGCAAATATGCAGTAAAAGGGCATAGTTTGTAATTTGCCGGACCCTTGCAATCCTCGTGTACGTATATGGGTCTTCGCTGTGTGAGTCATGCACACTAGAGAGCGGATCTACACCCTTAATGTGACCATCTACCTTCTCGCGTAGCTTCGGAAACCAATAGTTTTCGAGGATTGCTCTAGTTGACTTCTCGGTTCCTAAGTGACCTAACTCATCGTGATATTTATACAGTACATTTCTCTCCATCTGTTCCGGCACGTAAAACAATAATTTATCCCCGTACTTGCGATATACAAGACCGTTTCTCATTTCATAAAACTTGTCTTCGGATTTCTCGAGTTTGGCCCGAATCTCGACAATTTTCGGATCTTGTCCTTGACAAATCGTAACATCCCATTCGAACGGGTTTTCTTCTATCACCCCGACGGTTCGGCTGAGTGCGTCCACGTGACGCATACGCGTACCGGGTCGATATTTTAATTCATAATCGTAGTTGAGCAACGCAATCGCCCATCTCTCGACTCTGCGATTAACATCTTTTTTCTTGAGAGTCATCGTGACCGCACTACAGTCAGTCACGATTTGAAAATTCAGTCCCTGAAGATAAATTCGAAAACGTTCCAGAGCGTAAATTATCGCGAGGGTCTCGAGTTCAAAACTATGCAATTTCGATTCGCCTTCTGTTGTCCGTCTAGAATAGTAAAATACCGGATGCATCTTACCATCCGACTTCTTTTGCACGAGCACTGCTCCGTAACCCGCAGAACTTGCGTCGCAATGCAGTTCTGTTTGATCATTTGGGTTATAAACCGCTAAGATCGGAGCTTCCGTAAGTTTGCTTTTAAGTGTTTTAAATGCTTCGTACTCCGTTTCCCCGAAGCGAAACGGAGTATTCGTTTTTGTTAAATCGTACAGGGGTTTAGCAATAGACGCGAAATGTTCGATAAATATTCTAAAATATGAACAGAGCCCAAGGAAGCTACGCACGTCGCGTGTGCTTCTGGGGATCGGAAATCTCTCAACTGCTTCGATACCACTTCTTGTCGGCCTTATACCTTTCTCGGAGACCATATATCCCAGGTACTCCACTTCCGTCTGAAGGAAGTAACACTTTTCGATTCGCAACTCCAAAAGATTTTCCGAAAGAGTTTTAAATACTCGTTTAAGTATTTCTAAATGATGATCTATTGTCTGAGTAGCTATCAATATATCGTCCATGTAGATTGCCATATCACCCGCTCTCGTAAATTCGGTCAGAATTAAATTTATATAGCGCTGAAAAGTCGCTGGTGCTGTACGTAACCCGAAAGGCATTCTTAACCACTCGTACTGACCTAATGGAGTCACGAACGATGTGTATTTTACCGATTCTTTCGCGACCTGAACATGATGAAATCCGTCTTTCAAATCTAATAGCGTATACTTAATATTTTTTGTTTCCCACAATTGCCAATTGGTCTTCGATAAGAGGCATAGGGTAGTTATCCCTCGCCGTCGCTTTGTTAAGGACACTGTTTGGGATTGGCTGAGCGTGTCGGCAGCGTGAACGCGCCGATTTACTGCGCCGCCGCGCTATTGGCGGATTCACGCGTAACAGCGAGATCGAGAGTCGATAAGCAGCTCGCAGTAGCTTATGCCAGCACCGTCAGACATCGATTATGATCGATTATCGACCCCGAAAATGGGATTACTATTGGCGGATCGTTCTATCGATCCGCCAATCAATAGTTCGACGGTGACGGCAAACTGCCAGCTGCTCGACTCCGATCCCAACGTACGTTAATCGTGCTATCTCGTTGCTACGGAAAACGTCGCGCGTCTCTTGACCGGTTTTCGCGAGTTAGTCGATTCGCCATCTGGGATCACGGGCACTACCCGTGATTGTATCTAAGCAAAGTTAAACTCATCTTGTTACAATAACACTTTATTCAACATATCTAGCCAGAACGAGCTTATGTTTTGGCCAGATAAACATCTTGTGTACATAGTTTCTGTAATACATTGAACGATCCCAACATAAGGGAAATAAAGTTACGTTTAAGTGAAGTGGCCTAATTTAACCCCTTCCAATCCGTAACATTTGGTCCTTCGAGCCGGATCCAGTGCTGCAGTTCACTGGAAAGTAAAGTAAAGTTAGTGCATCGCAACCGTCTCGCTTTTGAAAAAGTGAACAGTTACTTTTCGAACCGTTTAGTGCTTCGACCTCATACTGGCAACAATGGCTGACCTCATCGCAAAACAACGGCTTCTCGCGCAACGCATCTCTCGGGTCGCGGACAACCTGAAGACTCGATACCAGGGCAAAATCTCTCTCGAAATTCTTCGTAGCTCTCACTCTTTCATCAAACAACTCTGGGATGCATACTACAAGGGCGATTCGGCCATTAGAGCCGCCGCTAGAAAGGACGCAAAGTTGAAGGAGAGTTACAACGTCGATGACGAAGAATTTGATGAGACGCAGATGAGCTACTGTGAGCAGGCCGGTTCATTACGCGACATGATCGCCGAACACGAAGCCGACGCGACCGTTACAGAACCGTCGACTTCAAATGCAACGGCCGTCGAGAATCACTCTCAGAGGTCACGCGCTTTGTTGCCAACATTGTCTCTGCCCACGTTCGAGGGCAATGACAAAGACTGGCCGTCCTTTCGGGACTTGTTTACGGATCTAGTCGTCAACGACCCATCTTTGTCACCTTCGGAACGCCTTCGTTACTTGAAGGATTGTTTGAAAGGCGAGGCCGTCAACCTCTTCAAGCACGTGGAGACAAACACGATCGACTTCCAAGTTGCTTGGAAGGAACTGGACAACCTCTGCGTCAATCTTCGGTTTCCTTCAGAGCAAGCCGAAACCGAAACACTGGCCGACAGGATGCATCAGCCGATACTCGGCCATCCTGATGGTCAAGACAGGCAGCAAGTCGGATGGAGATCTGCGAAGGAAATCGAATACGGTGAAAACGAACTGAGCACCGTCACTTGTGGTCTAGTTTGTGCACCCTACCTGGTACCCAGATGTCACCTCGCCAAGGTGGAGGAGCCCCTCCGCCCAGTGGACTTCCGCATCAGGAGAGTCAGCTACTTGCCTGACCATCATCCCGGAGTGGACACACCTCCTGAGGCGGGACCTAGGTCGCAGGAACTTCGAGAGCTCCTCAAGGCGGGCGGCTTTCCACGTCGCACGGGGAAATCCAACTTCAGGAATCTGCTGGACGACCTCTACACTTCCGAGCTGAAAGGAGTTAGAGGAGGGGACACTCCCCTACTTCAAGGTTTCTTCGGCACCAACTGGGTCTCTCTCTCTGACTGCTGTCAGGTCGACGCTTCTCTCTCTCTCCAGATCTTTGGGTTCCCCGAGCTCTCTGTGCTCGGTGGAACATCTCTACTCAGTCGTCCATGGGGGTACTGGATCTTCATGGCGAGCGGCTTTCCACGTTGCACGTGGACATCCATCTCCAATCCACTTGATTGGAACTTCGGGTTCCCCGAGCTCTCAGTGCTCGGCGGAACGTATCTACTCGGACATCCATGGGGGTACTGGATCCTCATGGCGGGCGGCTTTCCACGTTGCACGTTGAAATCCGACTCCAATCCACTTGATTGGAACTTCGGGTTCCCCGAGCTCTCAGTGCTCGGCGGAACGTATCTACTCGGACATCCATGGGGGTACTGGATCCTCATGGCGGGCGGCTTTCCACGTTGCACGTTGAAATCCGATTCCAATCCACTTGATTGGAATTCTGGGTTCCCCGAGCTGTCAGTGCTCGGCGGAACATATCTACGCGGGCTTCCATCGGAGAACTGGATCCACCAGACAAGCGAGTTTCCACGGTGCACGTGGACATCCTGCTCCAGGAATCTTCTGGATGGTCACTCCACCTCCGAGCTGAAGGAAGTTGGCGGATGGGATACTCTCGTCCTTCACTGCATCTTCAGCATCAACGGGTACGCGCTGTCTTACTGTTGTCAGGTCACCGCTTCTCTTTCTCTCTGGACCTCTGGGTTCCCCGGGCTCTCAGTGCTCGGCGGAACATATCTTCTCGGGCTACCATGGGGATGCTGCATCCTCAAGGCGGGCGACCTTCCACGTGACACGGGGACTTTCGACACCCGGAATCTTCGCTGCGTCTACGACAACGAGGTTTCTCTCTCTGACCGCTGTCAGACCACATCGGCATACTCTCTACGGATCTCTGGGTTCCCCGAGCGCTCAATGCTCGGCGGAACATATCTACTCTGGCTACCCTCGGAGCGCTGGATTTTCAAGACGGGCGGCTTTCCACGTTGCAAGTGGAAATCCGACTCCAATCTACTTGATTGGAACTCTGGGTTCCCCGAGCCCTCAGTGCTCGGCGGAACATCTCTACTTGGACTTCCATTGGGGTGCCGGATCCTCATGGCGGGCGGCTTTTCACGTGGCACGTGGACAGCCGAATTCAGGGATCAACTGGATTTTCAATCCACCTCGGAGCAGAGAAGAGTCGACGAATGGGACCTGCCCATGCTTTGCTGCGTCGTCGACAACCACGGGCTCTCTTCATCTGACTGCTGTCAGAGCATCGCTTCTACCAATCGCTGGAACACTGGGTTCCCCGAGCTCATTGTGCTCGGTGGAACATATCTACTGTTTGTATACCCTCGGGCTAAGTTGTGGGTCGAAGCTGCCCACAACCGATGCCTGCACGGGGGGACACAACTTCTCTTGGCAGCTCTACGCCATGAGCGCTGGATCCTCAGCGGTCTTCAGTCGGTTAAATCTTGTACCGACCGGGGCACCGTCTATCTAATCTGGGAAGGGCAAACTGCCCAACCTAAAATGGAAAAAACTTCAGTTAATTCTAGTAACGTCTTGTCTTACAGATCTGGCGACTATTATCAGGCACCTACGCACCTTCGATCCAGGCGGGATCGTGGTCAGCGGAAGTCCAAGGAAGGCTACTCCTGGAAATCTAATCTGCCTTCCTCCACACACTTAAGGGAAATCTGGGAAGTTGCTGTCAACTCTTCTAAGCAGCATTTACGCAGGATCTTCAGAGAGCAGCGACGGTCCTTCGAGGAGCTGACCACGCTCCTGACTGGTATCGAAGCTTGCCTTCTCTCGAAAATCATATTTACGTTGACAGACGACCCTGAGGATCCTGCAGCCCTGACACTGGGGCACTTCTCAATCGGAGAATATCTCACCTCCTTTTCAGAATCCAACCTCGAGGAGCCACCAGTATCCAGGGTACCTCGATGGCATCGAGTCCTCGTCGCAACCGTGCGCATCTTGTCGTCGCCATTTCGTCAGTGGCCAAGTCTATCGCTCGGTTGTCGCCTGAAGACGAGGAGAAGGATACTGGTGGAACTCCTGAGGCTGGATTCACACGCGGTTCTTCGATTCATACCTAAAAGCGTAATTTAGGTTAAGCTATTTTCTCAGTGGATCACTTACACGGTTCACTTTTCTCGGAAATCATCAAACGAAGTGTTCATTTACTCACCTCGGCATCACTTCGTTCATCTAAATTGTAATATCGCGGATCATCTCTTCACTTCACCATCACTGCGTTCATTCTGTACCACTATCACTTATAGTTCTTTCAGGTACTACGCAGCACGTTGTCGACTCATTCAGCAGTTCCTCACATCACGTACGTTATCGCCCACCTGATTGGCTAATCATTTCGTACAATTTTGTCAATGACTGACGAGGCGAGCGGAATGTTTGGGATTGGCTGAGCGTGTCGGCAGCGTGAACGCGCCGATTTACTGCGCCGCCGCGCTATTGGCGGATTCACGCGTAACAGCGAGATCGAGAGTCGATAAGCAGCTTGCAGTAGCTTATGCCAGCACCGTCAGACATCGATTATGATCGATTATCGACCCCAAAAATGGGATTACTATTGGCGGATCGTTCTATCGATCCGCCAATCAATAGTTCGACGGTGACGGCAAACTGCCAGCTGCTCGACTCCGATCCCAACGTACGTTAATCGTGCTATCTCGTTGCTACGGAAAACGTCGCGCGTCTCTTGACCGGTTTTCGCGAGTTAGTCGATTCGCCATCTGGGATCACGGGCACTACCCGTGATTGTATCTAAGCAAAGTTAAACTCATCTTGTTACAATAACACTTTATTCAACATATCTAGCCAGAACGAGCTTATGTTACGTTTAAGTGAAGTGGCCTAATTTAACCCCTTCCAATCCGTAACAGACACGGAAGTCCACGCACATTCGTAATTTTCCATTTTTCTTTTTCGTTAAAACTATAGGTGATGCAAATTCGGATTTACTAATCTGTATGTAACCTTTTTCCAATAATTCGTCTAAAATCACCTGAAGCTTTGTCTTTTCATCATAACCCAGATAGCACCGTACGTCCGAAGGACGTCCGTTTCATGCCCACTTTACGTCCATACGTCCGACGTCCGTTACGGACGTCCCTCGGACATCCATTGGACCTAAATTTCGGTTGTCCCAGGGACATTCGGGTTTTAAGTCCTAAGGACATCCGTGGGACTTCAATTTCGGACGTCCGTGGGACATCCGTTATTTACGTCCTAAGGACGTCCGATGGACTTAAATTTCGGATGTTCCAAGTACGTATAATTTTTACGGATTATGGTGTTACGGAAAGCAAAATCCATTTTGATTTTTTAAATGTTAGAATACATTTTTTATCTAATAATGTTATAGCTGATGTCAAGGCTAATCCAACGACCTACCTTTTTATAACTCTGAGCTCATAAATAACGATACAATATTGTATTCCGGTTTTTGGGCCAAATACGCCACTGCGGCATCGCGTCGTATCACCGTGCGTTTACGTGAAGTGAGGTTAGTTTAGCACGTGTTCCTTGTGCACGTGTTTGTAATATTCCAGTTAATAAAAAGCGTGTGTGAGTGATTCGATAATTTAAGCCACTTGTCAGGATTGTGTTGGTGAAACAAGTCACTGCGATTTCAGGTAAGCTTTTATTTTATATTTATTTTCAGTCATTGAAACATTACTGACAAAAGGAAAATATAAAAATATTATTACGTTGAAGGGGAAATTCTATCATATATTAACACTAAACCTACCAACACCGGTTAAAATGAGTGGTTGCAGGTTTTTTATTCTACAATTAGAAATGTAATAAAACTGATTTCATGAGAAACAACTGTATTGACATTTTTAGTAGTGCACATATTACAATAGTACATAGCTACACAAAGTCTAAATAAAATCAATCTTGTCATTTGTATAAGAGAACAATTTACCATAGTTACTTCAGAGGCTCGGTAGGTTTAGCGTTAAAGAAAATATTTGTGTCACTTTATAAAAATACATGTTTAATATTAATCAACAATATAATTTCCATTATTTGTAATAATATGTTGCCATATTTCAGATAACTTGTTAATTCCTGTTTTCTAATGACTCGGTAGCTAACATGTGTTTTAGATTTACAAGCAAAATTACCTGCTTATTTAAAATACAACATAGCTTTCCCTCCAACCTAATATATTTATGCTAAAAAATCTTCCCGTTTATTTGACAATGCTTCTCACCAAGAAATTCTAATTTTTAGATGCAGCGAAGATATCGAAGACATTAATTCATCAGAAAGAAACAAGTCTTTCCATACGGATCACATTAGTTTATATTAGCGGAGGACCATGAAAGGGAACGAAACAATTTGTAATCATTTTTTAGATATAGATAAATAGATTGTTGTATATTGTATTATGTTGTATGTTGTTGTATATTGAATATATATATATATATATATATATATATATATATATATATATATATATATATATGTTGTATTATATGTATTGCAACGTTGCCCCGCGCGAACGACTTTTTATGGCCGTCGAACAGGGTCAACCCCGGGGATTTACGGGCTCTGAGGCCGGGCCGTGCGCGGCCGCGCGGGCACGGTCCCCTCGGACAAAGTGCTTCTCCGGGGAGGCTCAATCGAGACGCAAAAATTCGAGTTCGGGCGCCAGGTACTCTGGAGTACCGCACGAAAGGCAATAGAGCACCGGGATTCGGGGAAACCGAATCCGAAGAGAGTCTCCGCGGAGCGCGAACGAAAGAATGACGCGAACGGCCAGGAATTCGGACACAGGGAATAACGGGGACTACCCTCGCGACAGGGTGGATCACGCATTTATTGAACTTTGTTCAACGTCCGGATTTACAGGTGGGCGGCCACGTGGCCGCGAACCGGGAGCCCGCGCTCCTTATACACTTTTGCGACGGAGGTTTGTTCGCGGAGCGCGTTCGTCGTTCTGTACCGTCCGCGAAATTGCAAGTGGTCGGGATTTTACGCGCCTCCGCTGAGGCGGAATTTCGCGAAGCGCAGGTGGACGGCGCGACGGATTTTCGGGACTGTCGCGGGAATTTCGCGTCCGATCGCCGACGGGAATCGACTCGCCACGCGCGCTGAATAATCCGCGGTCGTACGAGTCGAAAGGACTCGTAGACTCCGCGCGTTCGCGTGCGAATTTCGACGCCCGGCCGCGGTCCGCGATTCGGTAATTATTTCGCGACGCTATTCAATTTCCGACGCGACTCCTGAGGAAGACTTCTTATTCGCGGAGGGAAACGATACTCTTGCTCAAAGCGTCCTCAAGACGGACGCGAGCCGAAATTCGAGGACGAGGCGAATCCGCGTCGCCCTCACACCAAAATGGACGAGCCAACGCTAACGCGAGATCGGGGAATCACAGATCGACTTACCGTGGGTGACTGGCTACGGTCCTTCCCTCTCGTCTAGGAACTTTGGCCGGATTGTAAGTTGGCGGCTCGAAACCCACTCGCGACTATTATGCGGAACTCGTAAAACGGGATTACAAATTGTCAACTAAATTATTCTCATTTTCAATTACGTTAATGTTCAGCATTTCTCGCCAAGTGTAATCGTCCGTCGGTAGCGTCAAACGAATGCCGAACTTGCGCAGTATATCGCGTCCTAGCAGAGCTGGCGTCACCGACGTGTCTTCCGGTACCACGTAAATTCTAAGATTCTCTCTCGAAATGTCGTCAATAGAGATCGTTGCATAAACCTTTCCTAAGAAATCTAATTGTACCTTTTTACACCCGCAATAATCTCGATCCGTCGAGTCTAACGGTAAAAGCCCGTGCTTCTCGATAAAACGCTCCTTCACGAAACTGATCGGACTACCGGTATCTAAAAGTGTATCTAAACATAACACTCGGTGTAAATCAGAGTCTTTTATTTGATACGTTACGGTCTTTCGATGCTCAACGCTATCTTCGTCTGCCGGATCTTCGTACACGTTGGATACTTGGGACTTCTCCTTTGTCTCCTTCGTTTCCTTCGTTTCCCTATTCGGGCAATTCTTCACCGCGTGACCCCATCTCGCCACAGTGGTAGCATGATCCACGTTCTCGTGCAGGTTTCGAACAGTCTTTCGAAATATGTCCCACTTTGTTACAATTGTAACATTTAATCTGCTTTACTCATGCCTTTCGTTTCCGATTTTATCTTCTCCGTCGCCTTCTCAGCTGTTTGTCTCTCACCTTGCACGGCATCCTTCTTACCGCGATTTACAAGAGATATGTTCCGAAAACCGTTGAGCAAATCTTTTACACCATTGAAATTCTGCATTCTTGCCTGATTCTGTAATTTTTGGTCGGGTATTCCGTCCACTAAATAATCTAATAAATCGGCTTCTTCGATTGGCACTAAATAACTCAGGATAAGTTTTTCATGGTAGTAATCGTTAAACGACTCGGTGGCATGCCACGTCCTTGCTTCGAACTTCCTAAGTCGATCTCTTTTGCTTGGTCGTTGATCAAAACCATCCTTCATTGCTTCGAGTAATTCGTCCAAGGTCATTTCCGTATACTCCGATTTTGAGCGAAACCATCTCTCCGCTTTACCTTTAAGCTTCGAGCTAATAATTATTTTCATAATTGCGTCGTCCACATTGAAGTGTCTCTTGACCAGTCGAACCTGTCTCTCGCAGTCCTCATAATAGCGATTCGATCCGTCGAATTCCCCCAATAACTGTTGCAGCGTATTTCCTCCTAAACCGTTCGCTGGATTTTCTGAGTTTGCCAGCGCCAGTTCCCGTCGAGCCAATTCTGCTTCCCGTTGCGCTACGTCTCTTTCTCGACGCGTCAGCTCTAATTCTTGGTCTAATAGCTCGTTTCTCTCTCGTTCCCGTGGAAGCTGATTCTCATTATGTTCCTCTTCTTCTTCCGGATCATCTGCCGTCATCCATCTTCCTTCAGGATCTGCTTTCATTAATCGAATTATTAATTCCGATTTCAATCCTGTTTGTGGTAAATTTCTACGTCTTAATTTTTCCTTCAATTGTGCTGTTGTTAACCGACACGTCACTTCCGCCATTATTTTTTTTTCTTAGCAACAATCGTTTAGAATATTTTGGTATACACGGAGTATCGCACTGTTCAAAATCCGTTCCACTTGCTTCTCACACCGTCGACACTAAACACAACGCGCACCGGTGATCATAAGCGTCAACGTCAATCGCAATAATATTTACACCTATCACTTGCGTTGATTTTCTTTTCGTGAATCTCGTTCGTCCGTAATATCGTACGCCTTGACTTTCCTAAAATCGATGGCGTTATCGATCACATAAGCGTTGAATCAACGTAAACACAGTTTCAAAAACTGTCTTCAAAAAAAGAAAAAAAGATGGCTACACTTCTTGCCACGCCGTGAGGTTATTCTGCTTGCGCGCGCACACAGTAACGAACACCCACCGAACGTTCTCGACTTCAGCAACAACCAATGGCGTCGCGTTTTCCCGCGTAATTTTCTTCTGTCCACAGGATTCACAAATCCTGATTAATTTTGATGAGTTTATCTTACATAAATCCAATGCTGCACGCGATACATAAAATGCACATCGGTAAAACGTAACTTAACACGCGCTGCCGAAATTTCCGTAAACACATAAATTGTTCTTCTCGCGTAAAAGAAAAAGAAAAAATTCACGTTTTTCGCGGATCCCACTTCTGAAATTGTAGGATGGGAATTAACCAGGTTAAATGAGCGTAAGGCACTTGTAGGATAGAAAAACGGTGAAATATATTTAATAGTGGGTTATACGTGTTCTCGAGCGCAGCGATGTTGCCTCGGGCTAAGTTTGCAGCGGACTGCCTCGCCGGCCGGCCGCCCCCAGTCTTATATATTGCCGACCGTCGCGCACTTAGTCATCTCGGCACGTAACCGAACTACGCGGATCACAGTGCTACAGACGCTAGGTTGAATTCCAGCACGATTTATTCTATATCCTAAATAAGTGATCCCTTCGTATAAAAATGAGCACTTGTCTAACCGAAACTCTAATCGATTCCGTTTTGCCAATTTGAATACCTCTCGAAGAATTTCGATATGTTCGTCAATCGTCTCCGTAGCAACTAATATATCATCTAAATATATAAGTACTTTGTTTTGCCTTATCAATTCCGAAAATATACTATTTATGTACAGCTGGAACACGCGCGGGTCGTTCGTAAGACCAAATGGCATCTTGATGTATTCGTACTGCCCAAACGGCGTAACAAAAGACGTATATTTTACAGACGACTACTGAAATAATTTCTATCTCGCAACCTATCAAGATGATCATCTATCAATGGTGTAGGAAAATTGTCTTTAATAGTTATTTTATTCAATGGTACAAATGGGTGAAAGGAGAGGGGCTACCAGGATATTTAAGGAAAGGGTGGGAAGAGAAGAGATGGCAGAGGTTGGCAAGATATAGATTAGGAAATGGGATGAGAGGAGGGAAATATTGGTTAGAGGAGGAGGAGAGAAAATGCAGAGTGTGTGGATGGGAGAGCGAAACATGGGAGCATGTATGGGAAGTATGTATGACAGGGGAGGATGAAAAGGGGTGGCAGGAGATGATGAGGTTGGTGCTGGGAGAGGAGGGGGAAGGGGAGGAATGGCTGAGGAGGGTGGAAGAATGGAGCGAGAGAAGTTGTGAGTGGGAATGGAGTTAGGGCAGATGTGTGTGTGTGTGGAGGGGCAGGGGAGAGGGGTTATACGGCCGGAAGAGGTGGTCCCACAGGGGGAGGAAGGGAAAGGGAAAAGGTCAAGTGGAGAGGATGGAGGAATGATGCTATTGTAATTTATAATGTAATTTATAATGTAATGCGCAATGTAAATCAAGCGGAAACATGCGGCAATTAGGAGGAAGTACAGAAAATATATGCGGTATTAGCTCTCTCTCTCTCTCTCGATAAATGTATAGGGTTTAGGTTAAGTTTAGAGTTTAAGTTAGTATATAAGTCTAGTGGTAAGAGTAAATGTAGAAACGCGACGAATTTTGCCAGGAATAAGCCAGTAAAATCTCATTAAAAAATAATGAGTATTGATTAGGAAATTCACTGTAGGCACTACGGCAACTTTCGCGTACAGCTCTTGCGACAACTATCGCGACATTACTGTAACTTGTAGTTTCTCTTTATCGCTAAAAGCAAGTCTTCGCGGTCGAAACGAAATGGGTTGTTCATGTTTTTCAAAGCAATCTTCATTTCAGCGTTACAATTAACAGGTGGTTCTAATTCGTTAGCGGAACTATATTCTGTTTCATATAAATATACGAATTTCTTTGAAATTTCGTATCCTATTTCTGGGTTAATGTTTAACTTATATACGCTATTGGAGTCCGTAGTAATACAATTAATTTGCATTATTTCATGGAAAATTTCAACTGATTCATCTTTCTCTGATTCCATATCGATTTGTGTGACAATGTTTTCGTTGTCGAAAGAAACTCTAACATTCGGAAGTGATATGAAGTCTCTTCCGAGGAGTGCATCGCACTGCATCGCGCTATTCGAAACAACGCCCAGAGACAAATTTACCGGAATTTCATTTACCGTGCAATTATTTTTTAATATTCCTAGAACATCCAATTTCGACCCGTTAATACCCTGAAAGATTTGACCATTATTAACGATAGAATTTCTTACATTGTTCTGTACAAAGCTTTCTCTGATCAGGCTAACAGGTGATCCAGAATCTATTATCGCGTCAATACAATAATTACGTTCTTTACCTTGTTCGTCCGCGATAAAATATTTCAATTTTACCAAATACGGTGGATTCGAAATTAGTTGTACGAAATGCGTATTATGCGTATTCTGCGTATTCCTTTCAGTAGTCCTCGGTGCCGTTCTATCCGATATTGGTCGATATCCGGGACAATTTTCGACGCGATGTGCCGTGCTCCCACACTTGAAACACGTACCCCCCTCTGGCGCCTCGGTTGTGTGCAATTCAAAGACAGATGACCTCGTTCACTGCAATTATAACAGCGGGGTAGCTGTTGTTGTACGGTATCCATCCGTCTCGTCCTAGTATACTCTTGCTTCTCCGATTGCAAATCTTTTCTTTCCGGTCTCCAGTTAGTGCGAAGTGACAATTTCTTGAAACCTTCACGTAATTCTCCCATCGTCTCAAATCGGTGCATACGCGCCTGGTTACGTAGATGTTCGTCCGGAACACCATCGATTACTGCTTCAATAATTTCTTCTTCGTCAATTGTAATTTTGTTCGCCAATATTACTTTGTTATGAAAATAATCGTCCAAGGTTTCATTTGTGCGCCAAGTTCTTCCCTCGAATTCCCTCCTTCGCGTCAATTTAGAAATTTTCTCATCGAACGTTTCCTCCATGGCGTGATACAATGCTTCTACGCTAAGTTGGATGTGTTCGGCTTTGGAGTGGAACCAGGATAGCGCTTTACCCTTTAGTCGCATAGTCAACAATCATTTTGTTGAGTTCTCATCGAGACTGTAGGTGTGACGAAGAAGTTCAGCCTGAGCCTTCCATTTTTTAAAGCCATCTCTCTCTCCATGGAATTCACTCATCATATCACCAATCGTGCGAATGCTGATCGTCGATCTGCTTTGGGTCAAAGAGTTTGGAGGCACACTTCTTTCCCGTTGTAACAATTCTACCGCTCTTTGTAATAAATCGCGTTCTCGTCTAATCAATTCAAATTCACGACGCGATAGCGTTTCGATACGAGGGTTCGCACTGTTATACGCATTATCGTTTGCATCAACAACTTCGGGGACAAAATTTGTTGACATTGTATCACCTTCTTGTAGTCTAATACCATTTTCGTCAATGTTTCCTTGCTGGTGCTGCTGAACAAGATCTGCTGGTACTGCAGACCACGCTTCCGATCCCACAAGACGTGTACGACTAATCAGTTCTGCTTTCGAACCAGTAGTGGGAAGTTGCAAGTGCTTTAATATTTCCTGTTGGAATTCAACGATGCCGTAGCGCCTAGATGTAAGGGATGGTGCAGGGGTCAGGTATAAGGGACTGTGGGACCCAGCCGAGGGCGTAAAGTCAAGCGGTAGTCAGTCCGGTTACAGAAGTTAGCCCGAGCGGATCGCGATAAAGTAAAGTCCCACAGTAAAGTAGTAGCTCACCGTATAGAATAACAGTTGTTACGTCGTACCAACGTTTTGCTTCAGCATTTGCGCGAACAAGCAAATTCTCGGGATCTATAATTCGCGCGAACGAATCGTGGCCGTTACGCCGATTTTAATTCTATTTTCGTCCCGGGTCAATCAAAGTGTACATTTATGTATCAAAATGTATATATATATATATATATATATATATATATATATATATATATATATATATATATATATATATATTCATATCAAACCACAACCATGAGACGCCGGTGCGAGCGAACCCTGGCATAGCAACAGCTATTACAGGTGTTTACCGAACATTCGCGAATAATGGTGACACGAAGAACAATAGTATAAATCGTATGATCGAGAACAATTAATGTCACGCTCCACCGAATTCTTATGGTCCGCGCTCCCATTATAAATATGACAAGATTCGCGCTCTGCGACAGTTCTTCGCAACAGTTTCTCGAATTCGCTTCACTCTTCTAGTTCTAGTTCTCTGACCTGATCGTATCGCATCTTGCTATATTCGTTTTCTTGATTTCAATTTTCTTCTATTTCATTTCATTTATAATTCTAGTTCGTAGTTTAGTTTAGTGCGCGTTCTTCTATTATAATTAAATAATTTTAGTTTCGGTTATCGACTTTTGAATTGCGTTAGTTTCTAAGTTTAGTTATAGTTATTTCCATAGGTTTAGTTATTTCTTTTATATCGCGTTCGTCACCTCGCCGTCGCGCAGTGCTACAGTTAATTTTCGTTTTCGTTGCCATCGCGTAATTTTGTATTCAGCTAGTTTCTTTTAGTTATTACACGTTGATTTAATTTACTTATTTTCTTTTCTTTTATTTTCGGTTTTCCTTTTGTGTCGTGCGATTACGTCAGTGTGGTTGTGCCCTTATAGTGTTTCGAATGCCGCGTCGCGCAGGTCGCAAGTATCAACTCAAGAGATTGTTCGGAGGACTCTTCCGGGAGGGAAAAGGGACCACCTACGACCGGAATCTCGGGATCCCGAAACCCCCGCGCATCCTCCGAGAAATCGAATTTACCGGAACAGTTCGAATCGTGAGTTCGAAGAGGATCGTCCGGGATAAACGACCTAAGGCCCGTCAACCCGCGAGTTCTCCGCCGTGGAAACTTGTCCCCATCACATTCACGCCGAGCTACCCTCCACCCGAAGGGATCGACGCTAAAGATCCGCGATACGAGCGGTACGCCCAAATCGCGAAAACCGTAACGCCCGAGGTTCGTCCCGCCGCGAATCCGCCCCCGTGGAAACTCGTGCCGTGCGTCTACGTCTCGAAATTCCCTTCACTCGAAGACATTTGTGTCGATGACCCGCGCTACGAGCGCTACGCCCTCCGCCGATCTCTCATCCTGAGGTGGTATTACTAAAACCCCCATTTTCTACCACCTATCCGCTCCCTCCCCCTGTCGTCCGACGACAGGGCAGCGAAACCCAAGTAAACCATCTCGACACGGACGAGAGGAACACAAGAGCAAGTGAGTGCGCGCGATACGACGCCGGTGCCGATCCAACTACGGATAATTGTGGTCAAGAAAAATCCGGTGTTCCGCCTCGTACGTCTGAGCCCACCAGGGCCCGGTACAATCGAAGGAACACGGATTATCGCGTCATAATCCGTCCTCCCAAGAGTTCAATTCGCACACCGTGCCACGATCACTGTGACGTCAGGGACCGCCCGGAATCTTCCCGATTGTATAAGAGTACCGTTACGTGTCGTAAATCGCGGTTCCCATTCTAGCAGCA
This sequence comes from Lasioglossum villosulum, assembly GCA_963971365.1. Classification (NCBI taxonomy): domain Eukaryota; kingdom Metazoa; phylum Arthropoda; class Insecta; order Hymenoptera; family Halictidae; genus Lasioglossum; species Lasioglossum villosulum. The sequence goes on along the minus strand of OZ020495.1, from coordinate 25,809,807 downwards.
ACGCGACTTCGCTAATTCCCAGTTCCCGTTTATTCCCAGATAGCACTCGGATGTCCGAAGGACGTCCAAAGTACGTCCGTATTGGACCTTCGTATGTCCCAGGGACGTCCGAATCATGTCCGTATGTCCGAGATACGTCCGAAATATGTCCGATATATGTCCCAGGAAGGTACGATTTACAAAGTGTGACGTACATAGGACGTCCCGCACGGACCAATCTGGGATGTATGTGGGACGTATCTGGGGACATACGGACGTTATTTGTATGTTCCTGGTACGTACCAGGGACATAAGGACGTTATTTGGACGTTCCTGGTACCTACTTAGCTAGGACATAAGGACGTCATTGGGCGATCCTGGTACGTATGTGGGGATATAAGGACGTTATTTAGACGTCCCTGGGACATATGGCTGGACATATTCAGAAGTTTATAAAACATTAAAATTTCATTTTAATTTTTATTAAATAAACAGTTCATATACAGGGTGTCCCAAAATAAGTGTAACTCCCGGAAATGGGAGGTTCCTTGTGTCATTTGACGCGACATTTTCCTTTACAAAAATGGCGTCCGCAACTTTGTTTAAAAGTTATTATCGAAAAACACGGACCAATCAGAGCCCGGCTATAGCGAGCGGGGTCCGACTCGGCGACAGGCTGGTGTCGCTATTGGCCGACCCAGAATCAATCCGTTGTAGCCGCGCTGTGATTGGTCCGTGTTTTTCGTTAATAACTCCTAAACAAAGCTGCGGCCGCCATTTTTGTAAAGGAAAATGTCGCTTCAAATGACCCAAGGAACCTCCCATTTCTGGGAGTTACACTTATTTTGGGACACCCTGTATATATTACAAAAATATTAGGTGAATAGTACAATACAATAGTAATCTATATAATAAAAATGGAATGCTGTTCGTTGGTCACGACATCACGGGAGAACGGCTGGACCGATTTGGCTAATTTTTTTTTTAAATGTTCGTTGTAGTTCGAATCAGGTTCTTAGCGCAAGAAAAATTGGAAAAGTTGCCCGGAAACATGAAAATTCGGAGAAAAATGAGACTACCCACATCGCGACCGCCGCAAGAGGGCCACGACGGCGTTACCTATCGCGGTCACCGCCAGATGAACAACGCGACGATGCGCGTTTCTCGCAAGTACAAGTGTTGCGCGGGCGGTATTAATATGCGTAGCTAACGCGGATATTTACCAATATTGGCTCATATTGACCTTATGGTATGATTTTTTAAACCCACTCATCCTGTTCCCTCTTTTGCCCTTTGTTGCCCTTTGTTGTACTCTGTCGGTTTCCGACAAAATTTTGATATTATTGTTATTTTCATTTTTATTATATTTTATTATTTTTATTATTATATTTTATTTTTATTGACGCAATTATTTTATTTTTGTGTCGCAATTATTAACTTCCCGATTCATAGGGAAGTTACTGTAATTACCCCGACAATCGAAAATCGATTTTTTAGCAGATCTTCACGTTTCATGGTCATTGGAATCATTTTAGACTATTGTTATGAAATTGTTAGTATGTGTGTGCGTGTGTCTGTGCGTATGGCCGTTTTTATGTTATCAAATTTTTCGTTAACGTTTTCTGAAAAAGTAACAACGCGATCAGAATGATGAATGATGCAATCGATGTGCCCCGTCGTAACTTACAGCTGATTAGATTTTGGTCCATATTGGTCAAGTAGTTTTTTAGATTTTTTAGTTTTTTTAGTTTTTTTCGCAAGAAGTTCATTCAACAATGCAATTTATACGAGAGGATGGACATTTTCCATCGAATAAACAAACGTAATTATATATATTTCATTTTTATTTTTTTTAATTTAAAAAAATTGAAACGTACACTAAATAAAGATAATAATATATTGCAACTAACGAATCGGGAAGTTCTTTGTGTGGCTCGTGGAGAGTCACACACAAAATTTAAAAAAACCATTAATAGCTGTATGCCCCACTAGCAATGCGTACCACTAACCCTCTCGCAAGAGCAGTCCTACCCGCGAGCTTGCGAAGCGAGCGAGCAACAATAACCAGCTAGTATAACATATATAAGTACAATACAATAGTAATATAACATATATAAGTACAATACAATAGTAATATAATATATAATAGTAATATAACAATACAATAGTATACATAGAATACAACATATATAATATAATATATATATAATACAATATACAACAATCTATTTATCTATATCTAAAAAATCATTACAAATTGTTTCGTTTCCTTTCATGGTCCTCCGCTACTATAAACTAATGTGATCCGTATGGAAAGACTTATTTCTTTCTGATGAATTAATGTCTTGGATATCTTCGCTGCATCTAAAAATTAGAATTTCTTGGTGAGAAGCATTGTCAAATAAACGGGAAGATTTTTTAGCATAAATATATTAGGTTGGAGGGAAAGCTATGTTGTATTTTAAATAAGCAGGTAATTTTGCTTGTAAATCTAAAACACATGTTAGCTACCGAGTCATTAGAAAACAGGAATTAACAAGTTATCTGAAATATGGCAACATATTATTACAAATAATGGAAATTATATTGTTGATTAATATTAAACATGTATTTTTATAAAGTGACACAAATATTTTCTTTAACGCTAAACCTACCGAGCCTCTGAAGTAACTATGGTAAATTGTTCTCTTATACAAATGACAAGATTGATTTTATTTAGACTTTGTGTAGCTATGTACTATTGTAATATGTGCACTACTAAAAATGTCAATACAGTTGTTTCTCATGAAATCAGTTTTATTACATTTCTAATTGTAGAATAAAAAACCTGCAACCACTCATTTTAACCGGTGTTGGTAGGTTTAGTGTTAATATATGATAGAATTTCCCCTTCAACGTAATAATATTTTTATATTTTCCTTTTGTCAGTAATGTTTCAATGACTGAAAATAAATATAAAATAAAAGCTTACCTGAAATCGCAGTGACTTGTTTCACCAACACAATCCTGACAAGTGGCTTAAATTATCGAATCACTCACACACGCTTTTTATTAACTGGAATATTACAAACACGTGCACAAGGAACACGTGCTAAACTAACCTCACTTCACGTAAACGCACGGTGATACGACGCGATGCCGCAGTGGCGTATTTGGCCCAAAAACCGGAATACAATATTGTATCGTTATTTATGAGCTCAGAGTTATAAAAAGGTAGGTCGTTGGATTAGCCTTGACATCAGCTATAACATTATTAGATAAAAAATGTATTCTAACATTTAAAAAATCAAAATGGATTTTGCTTTCCGTAACACCATAATCCGTAAAAATTATACGTACTTGGAACATCCGAAATTTAAGTCCATCGGACGTCCTTAGGACGTAAATAACGGATGTCCCACGGACGTCCGAAATTGAAGTCCCACGGATGTCCTTAGGACTTAAAACCCGAATGTCCCTGGGACAACCGAAATTTAGGTCCAATGGATGTCCGAGGGACGTCCGTAACGGACGTCGGACGTATGGACGTAAAGTGGGCATGAAACGGACGTCCTTCGGACGTACGGTGCTATCTGGGTTATCTCTCTCGGACAACCGAAAAATCGGGCCTGGTCAGACGTGGACGTGCGTGCCACGTGGACCGAAGATCGTGAAAGTCCATAAACACGTTACGACCCCCATCCGGGACGTAACACAGTACGTTTACTGTTCACGCGTTACATTGTGAACCACGCGGATACACTGTGGCATGAGTAAAGTGGCACCTTTGCATATAATTAAAGTATATTCAAAAAAGCTGTGTTTTCTTTATTTCATACACTATAAAGGTTATATCTAAGTGGTCATCGTCCCTGGATCAAGTTTATTCTCCAACATTTCCTTTAATTGCACCATTGTAAAACGGTAAAAATCTCCGTCAACAGGAATGTGCGTTGAGACATTTTGTGCGAAAGACATTGCGACTCTAATGGATATTACACAATTCGATTCAATTCACAAATCGATTCAATAAAATATCGCAAGTTTATCCCACTTCTGCAGTTTATAGGAAATGTTTATAGAGATTATCACAATATGTCATACAATACATCAATACGTCAATGTCAATCAATCTAACTGAACTACTCTGTTATTATTTTATATGACAACGACGTGTCGTCAATGCCGTCAGGTGTTCTCTCGCCATAAAGTTAGTACTCACACCATTATTCTGATGGGAATGGATTAAGAATATGCGCTTGTACAAAGTATTGTGTAATGTTTATTGTAGACACAGTAGAGAATATACATTACAAAACGGAGGTCGAAAGCGGAAGGAAGATATAGGGCAGTGCCGGTGCTATATACATATGTCTTTGGTAGGCAGTGATGCCAATGCAATGTATTGTGGGGCGCCAAATTTGAAATTATCTTTTTATACCTAACACGCCCCCTTAAAAATAATTTCCATTTTTATTTTTTTTATTTTTACATCGTGACACGCGCCCCTTGTAAAAATGAAGAATCTTTTTGCTTTTATTCGTGTAAACCTAACGCTTTGACGAAAAGATTGTGTTTTTCGCTGGGCAACGCTTTAGTTAAGCCATCGGCTAACATCTTTTCGCTTTCTAAATACACGACTTTTATAATCTGCTTTTCAATTTTTTCTTTTACAAAGTGGTGGCGCACGTCTATGTGTTTCGTTCTTTGGCTGCTTTCGTTATTTTTGGACGCACATATTGCTCCTTTATTATCGCAGTGAATTGTGATGCAATCACTTTGTAACTTGAAGTTAATTTCTTTAATCAATTCTCTCAACCAGATCGCTTCCTGGCAGGCGAAGGAAAGTGCTATACATATATTCCGCTTCGACGGTTGATGATGCTACCGTAGCTTGCTTTTTGCTAAACCACGCGATTGCTCCACCGGATGCCGTGTATACGCATCCGGTTATGGACTTCCTATTTTTGCAATTATTTGCCCAATCTGCGTCACTGAAACCGTTTACTTCGGGAGTTTTACTCCTTCTGTATGACAATTTTATGTTGACGGTGCCTTTTAAATATCTCATAATGCGTTTGACTACCATCCAATGGCATTTGGATGTCTGGTCTAGAGATTTGACTAATGTATAGTAAACTACCTATAGCTTCTTGGTACGGTATCTCGTTCATATCGCATTCGATATTATCGGTTTTGGCTAATTCCATATTGGTTTTTGCATCCACACTCATAGGAACTTTGACTGGGTTGCATTCGTACATGTCAAATTTATCAAGCATTCTTTTGATATAGTTCGATTGACAAATACTAAGTTCGCCGATACATTCATTGTATTCTATTTGCATTCCTAAGAATTCTCGCACTTTTCCTAAATCGCGCATCTTAAAGACATTCATTAGTTTTTTCTTAATATCTAACGCTATTTCTTCATCATTATAGAGAACGAGTAAATCATCTACATAGTCCGCAATAATTAGTACTTTATCGCTTTTACGTTTTATGTGAATACATTGATCTGATTTTAATCTATCCATTCCTAACTTTTGCAAGGTTTCATTTAATTTTTGGTACCACATTCTACCGCTTTGCTTTAGGCCGTATACCGTTTTTCTTAATTTTAATATTTTATCGCCGCAGGTGTCTATCAATAGTTTCGGGGTTTTTATGTAAATATCTTCATCTAAGTCTCCGTTTAAATATGCTGTTTCGACATCTAGATGCATTATTTAAAAATTTGTTTGAACAGCTAAAGATAAAAGATATCTAATTGTACTATACTTTGCCACCGCACAGTGTAACGTTTCGATCATTTAGGGTCGTTTAATTCTTAACGATGTCGTTTCTCTTTTTTATCATGTATTTTGCTAACACTACACAAAATATGATGATTTCTAATCACTTTAACATTACTTTTGTTGTATTGACCGAAAATACGTATTTTAACTCTTGCAAATTATTGTGTGAATGGGTATTTCATTTAAATGATATAAGAAAGTTCCAAACACAGTCTTACATAAATATATTCAAAGTTTTAATAAACTAAATACATGTAGCAAAATGCACCCTGAACAAGCTTTCCATTAACAATACTATGTACATATACAGGGTGTTCCAAAACTACCCTAGGAGCCGAAAATGGAAGGATCCTTGGGTCATTTGAAGCGACATTTTCCTTTACAAAAATTGTGTGCATGGCTTTGTTTAGGAGTTATTAACGAAAAACAGGGACCAATCAGAGCGAAGCTATAGCGAACGGAGTCCGACTCTGCGACAGGTCCCGCGAGGCGTGGTGTCGCCATTGGTCGACTCAGAATCAATCCGCTGTAGCCACGCTCTGATTGGTCCCTGTTTTTCGTTAATAACTCCTAAACGAAGCCACGCACACAATTTTTGTAAAGGAAAATGTCGCTTCAAATGACCCAAGGAACCTCCCATTTTCGGCTCCTGGGGTAGTTTTGGGACACCCTGTGTATATATATATATATACAGGGTGTCCCAAAATTCCTCCGACACCCGAAAATGTGAGGTTCCTTGGGTCATTTGAAGTCACATTTTCCTTTACAAAAATGGCGTCCGCGGCTTTGTTTAGGAGTTATTAACGAAAAACACAGACCAATCAGAGCGCGATCTAGACATGCGATGACACATTCGGCCAATTGACAGTTGGCGCGTCGGGCCGACTGTGCTAACTCGGCCCGACGCGCCGAATTAATTCGATGGAAAATTTCCATCCTCTCGTATAAATTACATTCTTGAATGAACTTCTTTCGAAAAAAACTAAAAAATCTAAAAAACTACTTGACCAATATGGACCAAAATCTAATCAGCTCTAAGTTACGTCGGGACACATCGATTGCATCATTCATCATTCTGATCGCATTGTTACTTTTTCAGAAAACGTTAACGAAAAATTTGATAACATAAAAACGGCCATACCGTTGTGTGTGTGTGTGTGTGTGTGTGTGTGTGTGTGTGTGTGTGTGTGTGTGTGTGTGTGTGTCCACGACAAGTATGTGTCGACTCCTTGTACACATCCCCATAGATCTTCGCACTCGAGTAATGCACGCATGGCGAATTTCCATGACGTGAAATTTTCTCTGCCGATCAACTTTTCTATTTGGAGATTTCCAAGACTATCCACTGAACGACTGCTCATTTTTCTATTTTAATCGCACAGATTATTTTGTACTTTCGCCACACAGGCAGAGCTCTATTCGTCTACCGTACAGAAAGAACTTGTATAGCTCGTCACACAAACTGATAGCACAACTGTTCACATCGCGTGTCTTCAATTTTTAGGTTATTCGCGGGAAGCATTTTAGTTCTTATTCCCGGCGATTCTTTAATAAAAATATGAACCGTACAGCACAAAAACTTAAGTACAATCCTGGGCCCATAACCTGATGGGAATGGATTAAGAATATGCGCTTGTACAAAGTATTGTGTAATGTTTATTGTAGACACAGTAGAGAATATACGTTGCAAAACGGAGGTCGAAAGCAGAAGGAAGATATAGGGCAGTGCCGGATCGTAAAAGTTGGTGTCTTTTAGCTCAAAAGTCAACTTTCTCATATCGATTTCTAACAAATTTGTATTGCTTCCTAAATGTTCGTCAACCTCGAAAATGAAAAAATTAATGCAGTTTACCAAGAATTGTAATTAAGCCGAGTACTTAAAGGTAGACTGTTTAGAGATAGTACTTTTCATCAAGAAAATTGCTTCTCTTCTTCGAGGTGCCCTGATGACACCACTTAATATTTCTTTTTTTTTACGATGAAGTGCACTCTTTTGTGTTATAAAATCAGCATCGATACTAAAGTTATTGTTCACAATATGTTAAAAATTAATAATCAATGAAGTAAAAAAATTGGCCAACTTTTTTACATTTGACAACGAATATCTAGGAAGTCCCAACGAGTCCCGTTTTGTAACAAATTGGAATATTTTCAGCATACTTTCCCGAATATAATTATGTAAGAGAAATGTCCCCCCTCGTCCCTCTTTGCAAATTATCATTGTTCAAAGCTGTCAACGTTACTTCGTGACGAGTTTCGCTTGCGTAAAACGGCTCGTATGGCTGATCAAATGTTTTCCAAATATGAACATTATAAGAAATAAATAAAGATATATGTAAATTAATTTCGATAGTCACTTTTATTTTAAAAAAAATATGTGTGTGATACTTTCTTGGCGTTTTCGCTGCATTTATTTCCATCGTTAAAACCTTGTGCAGCGCTCGAAAACCCTTCTTATTCAAATAGAACCACAAAAATAACGGGATTATCAAGGAATACGAAATTTGAATATACAGGGTGAGTCCGCAGAAACAGAACACCTGAATAACGCGGCTGCTATTGGTGTTAGGAAGAGATGCATCAGATGGAACTTGCATGATTTCGAGGGGGCATTAATCTGATGGTAGTAGCTTTTTTGTAGGTGGACTCGTAAAGGACATATGAAGGTCAACTTCATTTTTCTTAAATGGAATGAGGTATTTTTAACTTCCCGATTCATAGGGAAGTTACTGTAATTAGCCCGAAAATCGAAAATCGATTTTTTAGCAGATCTTCACGTTTCATGGTTATTGAAGTCATTTTAGACTATTTTTATCAAATTGTTAGTGTGTGTGTGTGTGTGTGTGTGTGTGTGTGTGTGTGCGTATGGCCGTTTTTATGTTATCAAATTTTTCGTTAACGTTTTCTGAAAAAGTAACAATGCGATCAGAATGATGAATGATGCAATCGATGTGCCCCGTCGTAACTTAGAGCTGATTAGATTTTGGTCCATATTGGTCAAGTAGTTTTTTAGATTTTTTAGTTTTTTTAGTTTCTTTCGAAAGAAGTTCATTCAAGAATGCAATTTATACGAGAGGATGGAAATTTTCCACCGAATAAACAAACGTAATTATATATATTTCATTTTTACTTAAAAAAAAAATTTTGTTAATTTAAAAAAAAAATTTGTTTTATCTAAAAAAATTTTTTTTTTTAATTATGCAACTAATGCTAATGTTACCGCTTACAACTAACGAATCGGGAAGTTCTTTATGTGGCTCGTGGAGAGTCACACACAAAATAAATAAAAAAACCATTAAGAGCTGTATGCCCCACTAGCAATGCGTACCACTAACCCTTTCGCAAGAGCAGTCCTACCCGCGAGCTCGCGAAGCGAGCGAGCAACAATAACCAGCTAGTTTTATCTTTCGGTTCCTTTACACTTACCCAAGTGTTGTTTTCCCGCAGTGAGTTCAGTTCCCTTTTTATAGCTTCAGCCCATTTTTCCTTTTCGGGCCCATTCAAAGCGTCTTCTTCGGAATCAGGAACAGGGATTTCATCGTCTACTGTTAGGTATGATACGAACCCCTCTTTGATCACTGGCTTCCATTTTCTATTGGATCTTCTGATGGTTGGTTGGTTTTCATTTTCTGGTTGAACATTTTCGTGCCACTCAGGCGTTTCTTCTTGGACATCGTTTTCTTCCCAAAAGGTAATTTTTGGAACTTCTTTATTCTCATCAGGTCTCGTCTCTCTGAAAGATTCATTTTCTAGAAAAACAACATCTCTAGCAAATATTACCTTTTTTGTACGTGGGTTAATGAATTTGTAGCCTTTGATGTCTTCGTCATACCCCACGAAAATCATCTTTTCTGTTTTTGCATCCCATTTGTCTCGTTTCTCTTTTGGAATGTATACTAGAGCCGTGCAGCCAAATACTGTTAAGTGTTTTATGTCGGGCTTTGTCCCGCTCCATTCTTCTTCTGGAAGTTTTCCACCTAAAACTTTTGAAGGTGATTTATTTATGAGATATACAGCTGTGTTTGAAGCTTCGGCCTGTTACGTCCTTGTTGGGACGTTTTTAGAGAAATTAAAGAGTTAAAGATTTTAATGGGAGATATAACGCAGTTTTGAACCTACCTGCATTCACCGGCTTCGGTTCGGGTAATTGAGGGTACTTTTATATGAAAATGGCTTTACATAAGGATGTGGAACGAAGAAATCGACGTTGGGTATTTTAATGATTTTAAAGATTGATTTTAAATGTAACAATTGTACAAAATATATTTTATAAATGAACAAATTCAGAATACATAGAATTGTGATTAAATATTACAAATGTTAGTATTTACCGATTGATGTGTCTCGCTTTCTCTCAAATTTGCTCTCTTATTCGCTTAATTGTCTTTTGAAGTGGTGAATCCTACGCTCGCTGGATTGGTGAAGATGATAATGATGATGATGATGATGGTTTAAAGATGATTATAAGAATATAAAAATCCAGCGGGTATACACGCTTTTAATTTCGAAATTTCAAACTTCACAAATATTCACTGAATTGAAACAACTTGAACTATAAACTTGACTTAATTTTGATTTAACGTTTCGGAGATCTCGATTATTAAATGTGTACTTTTGATTGTCGACTGACTGCTCCTGATGAGGAGGCTCCCTTTATAGATTTGTTAATCCATTGTTCTTCGCTTAATCTTCTTATGGTGGATGCATGCTCATCAATTTCTTTGTAATCATTTTTCTTCTTAATCCATCGTCTATCTCTTGACCGGACGCTTGATATTCGATTCATTTGCACCGGTCTATTGTTCATCAATCTTTTATCAATTTTTTATATTCTTCGATAACGAATAAATCTCAACGGAAGTTTCTTTTAGTTAATCGCTCGCATATTATGTTTCGAATTATTTCATTTGTTAACAATCCTATGTAGTTTGCTGCAAAATATATCTTATTAATTTTTCTTAATTCGATCGCTCGCAGTACGGTATAAAATACAATAGTTCAATATTCAATATAATATTTGATATAATAATTGGTTGCAATTCTCGCACAAAATTAATAAAACAAATAAGAAAAGAAATATATGATTAAGTTTATTAATTATTATTTATGATAGGACCACCGGACGTGACAGGCCCAATATTCTTTCCCTAGTTTGGCGTCCATCAACATAGTCCTGGCTCTTTCCACAATCGTTCTATTTGCTCGTTCCGCAATTCCGTTTTGTTGCGGATTGTACGGTATCGTAGTTTGATGTCTGATTCCATTTGACCTAAGAAATTCTTTAAAATCATTATTTACATATTCACCGCCATTATCGGATCTAAGAATTTTTATCTGTTTTCCAGTTTGCTTTTCAACTAGGTTTTTAAATTCTTTGAATTTATTAAGGGTTTCGTTTTTGTGTTTCAAGAAATAAATAAAGAATTTTCTGGAAAAATCATCTACGAATATTAGAAAATACCTAGAACCACCGATAGAGTTGATAGACATGGGTCCGCAAACATCTGAGTGAATTAATTCTAATATATCGCTCGCACGCTTGTTACATCGTTCAATAAAAGGTAATTTTGATTTTTTCCCGGCAACACATGCCTGGCAGGTTTCATTGCTTACCTCTATATTCTTTATTTTAGAGCAATACTTGTTTTTGAGTATCTTCATACTGGCTCGATTCAGATGACCCAACCTTCGATGCCACAGGTTGGAGTCGTTGAGCATAGCACTCAGCACGCTGTCCTTCTGAGCCGGCAGCACGTAGACTCCATTCTTTTTTTTTTTTTTTTTATTGTAGTGTTACGAGCCAGGGCCGCGAGCAGCACGAGTGGCCGGCGAAGGGTTATTACCCTGGGAGTATGGTTAAAAACTGTTAGTTAAAGCGGACGCACCTTGATACGATTGTCAGGGAGCCGCTAGTATGAGTGAAGTTTCAGGGATGAACCTACGTGTGATGGAGGAGAAACTCTGACTTGAAAGATTATTAAGGAGGTTATAGAGTTTAGCGGACGCACCTTGATGCGATTGTCAGGGAGCCGCTAGTAGGTTGGATTCAAGGGAAAAACGGACGATCCTTGATACGATTGTCAGGTTGCCGTTTAATTTGTGTGTGGACGTATAGGTAATGTGGATGATTCCAATATGAAATCAAGTAGGTACTAGGTTGGAAAATATCCCGATTAGGCGATTGGAATGTCGTCTATGAGTTTGATATTTGATAGGGTTGTTAATAAGCCTCGTAACAAGTATAATTTAAATTGATACAATCCGAGCGGTAAGATTGTATCATGTGGGAACGTTCAACTACTAAATTAGGATTGGTATAACAATAATTAAGGGTTTAAAGAATTTAGAAATGATTAGGTAAAATTCAGATATATTCAAATCGTTATAGTTTACATTGAAATATATGTGTATGTGTCGCGAGATAGTGTGTGCGAGAATAAAAGAATATTACCTATGTTGCTCGATGTTGACGCACTGGCAAGATGCGGGGGTCTCGAAGTGATTTTGCGAAATGCCTTAATAGATTTGTTACCGGACTACGGAATCTATACGGTTCAAAGGTCGATCCGAAGGGGAACTTTAGCCCGATCTTACTGGAAATCGACTTACGAGAATACAGCACGACGCAACACGATTCGTGACTACAGAAGTACTACCCCCTGAGAGTAAAAATGTACGGGTTTATATACCCCAAAATTGAAGGGGGTGGACTGTTCATAACCTAATCGCCGCTTAGGACCAGACTCTAGTTTTTTGTCGATTTCCATTAAGTCGAGCCAGAAGTCGGTCTTCGTTAAAAGGGATCAACTAAGATATGAAAAGGTTATCTAGGACGTTTCCTGCCAGAGACGATTTTGAAGGGATTCCTGTGGGAAAGTCAACGGAATCTGTTCGCTAACCGTCACAGTAGAAAATCTCATATGAGATTTATTTCAACGTGATTATAATACAGAATACAATACATACAATACCGAATATAAAAATTACAAAACGGAATAGGATACTGTAAACACTTATGCATTAAGGCCGCAAAGTTAATTGTACGGAATTAATTAATAAACTGAATTAATGTAAGTACGGAATTAATGATAAACAGTTACTGTTTATCATATCTGCGCAAAAATACGCAAACACGCCCGGATGTTGGGTTTGATAAAGAACGTATCGGCTTTGAGGGGCAGAGGGAACCCCATCCTGCGTAGATCATCAGTTAGTCTAGTTCCGTGTGCGTCATATAGGCAACATTGCCAGATGACGTGGTCTAGGTCCTCCGTTTCGTAGCCACACTTGCAGTTGGAATAGTTAACAATGCCCACCCGACACAGTGAGGCAGCCAAGTTGTAGTGATTGGCTCTGATGCGATTAACGGTGGTAACAAAATCCCTCTTGAGACTCTCAAAGTTTTTATTGGCAAACCAAGGGGTTCGGTTAGGAATAAAAAAGCGTTCAAAGAATATTTTGCCCTTGGATGAACCCTGAACAGTAATTGTGGTATTGGTTCTGTTGATATTAAACATAAAACACTGTATATGCACTATATAATAATAATATATATTTAATATAATTGAACAAAAATATCTTTCTCTGAACACGTGCGTTCTCGCCAACGTATCTGCAGGATCTAACATTCAAAATCGATCTCTCTCACAGATGTCGCTCATCCATTCGCTCTAGTGATCGACACTCGGACTCTAGCATAATATATGCATACTTCATTTCCAACACGCTTCCTTAGGCTTATATTATGCGCTTCCTTAAGTTTATAATGTATATTCTAGAATGCCTAACATATTCCTAAATTTAACAAATTTAATTCTACCTAGCGACTTTGTAAGTAGGTCCGCTGCATTTTCCTCAGAATCTATCTTTATAATATCTATGACTTTGTTTATATAGTTTTCGTTTACAAAATGAAAGTGGACTTCTATGTGTTTCGATTTTTTTGTCAAATTTCCGTTTTTCGCAATTATTATCGCACTGGAATTGTCTTCATATATTTTAATGGGAGTCACTAAATCTATCTTGAATGTTTTTAAGATTCCTTTTATAGTTTTCACTTCTGTTACTGCCTCAGATAATGCAATGTATTCTGCAAAAGTTGAAGATTTTGCGACAGAATTCTGTTTATGAGATCTCCAAAATATCACATTCCCATAAACACGTATAATCAATCCAGATGTAGATTTCCGATCTACATTATCTCCTGCCCAATCTGCATCAACGTAACAATCGACAACTTCAACATCACAATCTTGTTTATACACTAACTTTAACCCTTTTGTTTTGTACAAATACTTCAGTACTCTCAACGCATATTTAAAGTGTGTGTGATCAAAACAATTTTGAAATCTGCTTAGATAACTAACACTAAACGCTATATCCGGTCTCGTGCCGGAGCCAATATATAACAGAGCACCTATAAGATTTCGATACATAATAGTAGGATTTGTTTCTTTAGCTGGCTCTAACTTTAGATTCGTTTCCATCGGCGTGTTATATAATTTAGCATTTTCAATTCCGTACCTCTTTGCTAGTGCGTTTATATAATTTTCTTGACTTAGAGTCATTACATTTTTATTTAAGTAATTATAATCAATATCTATTCCGATGTAGTTCTTAACCTTGCCTAGATCCTTGATTCTAAATTTACTTGCTAATTTAGTTTTAATATTGCAAATCGTTTTTCTATCTTTGGCACAAATGAGTAAATCATCAACATACAATAAGACATAGACCTGTTCATTATTATCCGCTTTGGTATATATACAATAGTCGTATTCATTTCTCTTGAAACCTAAGCCTCTAATATACTCATCAAAACACTCATACCAGGCTCGCGGACTACCTTTTAGGCCATACAAAGCTTTATATAACTTATATACCTTCTCACTTTTATTTTGAAAACCTAATGGCTGTTTCACGTACACCTCCGAAGTTATCTTTCCATTTAAAAATGCGGCCTCGACATCCATCTGTTCCACTAATAAACCGTTGTAGCAGCAGTAGGACAGTAGTAGTCTTAATGTCTGCATCCTCGTTACAGGGGAATAAATGTTTTCCAGTTCTCCCTCCTGTTGGAAACCTTTGACCACCAATCTCGCCTTGTAAAGTCCTCCTGATTTCCTTGCATAGACCCATTTAACGTCTAGTGCTTTTTTGTCGGGTGCATATACCAATTCCCATGTTCCATTCTTTTTTATGTTTTGCATTTCCACTTCCATTGCTCTTTTCCAATCCTCTGCTTCACTGCAATTTATCGCTTCCTGAAACATACTTGGTACACTTAAGTCTGTATAATTTGCATAAATATATGGATCCCCAAATCTCTGAGGGGGTTTGCGGCTCCTCTGTGACTTCCGCGGTCCTATCTCTTCATTATTAAATTTCGGTCTTTCTGTTTCTCGTGTATCATCATCCTCTTCCTTTACACTTGCTCCATCTGAATCTCCTTCCGACTCTTCAATACATTCTATATCTTCCTTTGTTTCTTCTTTTAGACCTATACATGGTACATCTTCTTCTACGACATCTACGTGTCTGGCCACAATTACTTTATCTTCAATTAGGACTCTGTAACCGACTTCGGTGTATCCCAGTAAAATTCCTAGTTTGGCTTTTGTATCGGCAACGCCAACCGACTTAGATCCCCGGCGTACCCTTTAGCTCTCCTCTCCGCTGCGTAACCAAAACACAAGGCGCTCACCGCGGAGCGCCTACGTCATCGCTGATGCGCGCGACCGTTACCGACGTTAGCGATCACAGCAATCAGCTGTTTTCAAACCCTAGTATTGCGACAACCGTCGCAAAGCGTTTGCGTCTCACCTTGCGTCAAACGCTTGATACCGCGTTGCTCACTCTCTCGTATCATGCGTTTCTACATCTGCGTATAACAAGGATACCGCGTTACTATTTCATTCTTGTATCCTGCGTTTCTACTTTGTGTTATCGCAGTAATTGCGTGCGTGCGTTAACTATTGCTGTTGCAAGTTAATCAATTAAACGTTTCGTGCACTGTGACCCTTTTTCTTTGCTCAACCCTAAGCCTTCTTCCGAATTCTCGATTCCTTGCGTGAACAGCTTTCTTATCCCATTTTGAAGTTCTTTTTACCTCTGGGACACGTACAAAGATTTTACTACCATAAAGGCGTAGGTTTTTTGCTGATGGTTTTGTCTTAAAGACTATTTCGTAAGGAGTCTTCTTTATCGTCGTGTTGGCCAGTGTTCGGTTTTTCAAATATGCAGCAGTTTTTATACATTCAGGCCAAAATTTTCTGCTTACCTTCGCTTCACTTAATAGGCACCTCGCCGTGTCCATGATCGAGCGGTTGAATCTTTCCGCAGTTCCGTTTAACTCGTGCACATATGGTGGACATGGATTAATAGAAATTCCCTTTTCTCTGACAAAGCGAATAATCCTTGAGTTGATATACTCCTTGCCATTGTCGCATCTTATATGCTTTATCTTTTTCCCAGTCAGATTTTCCATCTGATTTACATATTCCACTACACAATCATACACTTGATCTTTGGACTTTATGCAATATACTTTTCCTAACTTGCTGAAATCATCTATAAAAGACAGAAAATATTTTTCCCCACAATTTCCAGTTGTAGTGTGAGGACCATTTAGATCAGTATGTATTATATCCAAAATATCTTTGGCTTTGCTCCTATTATTCTGGAATGGTAAATTACACATTTTATTTTCTATGCATACAGCACATTTTAGATACTCTGATCCCAATTCAGTAGGCAATCCGCTCAATAATTCGTTTTTGCTTAGAATATTTAGATAATTGAAGTTTATATGTCCAAGAATCCTATGCCACTTCTCCTTCTGTGGGAGCATTACCTTTTTATTACCACCCATTATGTTTGTGTAGGCTGCGCTACTATGAGTGACTGTTTTACATCTCATTTTATACAGATTTCCCTCCTTAAAAGCTATCGCTATTAATTTATTTCTTTGGTTATATATTCTAGAGATATTTTCTTTTGAAATAATTCTGTTCTTTTCTGTGATCTTTGCATAACTCAACAAATTTACGTGCATATCTTTTACATAAAATACATTTGGAATCGTTACCTGCGATACTTCATCCTTTACTCTGAACAAAGCTGTTATACGCCCAACCTTGGTTGCCTGCAGCATTCGCCCATCTCCTATTTTTACACTAACTGGAGATTTTAGTGTGATACACTCATCATAGTATTCGTCCTCGTTTACGATATGATCCGTGCATCCACTATCCAATAGCCAAATCATTTCCTTCGCTTCTGTTACCTCTTCTTTCCTGATTTCAGATGAATTGACTTGTACAATAAAGCTGCTACCTTCATGTATCGACCCTTCATTTTGTGATCCATTTCTGAAACTGTTATAAGCTCCACGATAAGTTCCTCTTGATCTGTAGGACCGTCCACGGTTTTGCTGTGTTCGTCCTCTGCCTCGCTCATACTGTCCAGACTTCCAGAATGTCTGTTCATTGCCAGTATTTGTTTGACGACAATATTTTTGTATGTGGCCTACTTTACCACACCCAAAGCACTTTGTATATTGTTTGTTTACTCTTACACCTGACTGTATTGCAGAGAATGCATTTGTCTTATCTAATTGTACACTTTCCTCTGCTTTATTTACCCCTTCTTTGAATTTCATTTTTAACTTCCCTTTTAAATACTCTACATTCCTCTCGTTTTCAGGTAGCACATCTATTAGATCCCCAATATAGCTATATGACTGTGGTAGTGCTTTAATCATATAATTTAATTTTTCCTGTTCTGTTATATTCGCACCAGCTGACTTCAATTCATTGACAGCTTTTTCAAACTCGTCAAAAAATGTTGTTATATCTTGATAATCCTTTAATTTTATATTTTCCACATTGTTTCGACACACAATCTGTAGAGCAGTGGACTCTTTCAGATACATTTCGTCAAATTTTCTTATTATTTCAAATGAAGTATCTACGTTACTTATATATTCTAATTGTTTGTTTGTTATTGCACTGTATATGTAATTTACTGCTTTAATATCCATATCATTCCACGTGTTCACTTCCTCTGTCGCATTCATTTTCCTTTCTACTACCTGATTGCACTTTTTGTATTTTAGAAAGGTCATTATTCGTTTTTTCCAATTTTTATAATCCGCACCATCGAAGATCGGTATAATAATGTCATCGCACTTCATGTGAGCCATTTTTAACTTTTCTAGAATCTTTCTAACTGTTTCGAACAAACCGTTATACCCGCTTATATCTTCTCAAAGTTTCTAGAATTTCCCACCGTTCTAACCTCAAATAGCGTCACTTTATTCTTTGTAACTTTTCTTTCCTTTCCCTGGACTTGTGTGCAAATTATAAACCACGCTCTGCTACCATGTTGATATTAAACATAAAACACTGTATATGCACTATATAATAATAATATATATTTAATATAATTGAACAAAAATATCTTTCTCTGAACACGTGCGTTCTCGCCAACGTATCTGCAGGATCTAACATTCAAAATCGATCTCTCTCACAGATGTCGCTCATCCATTCGCTCTAGTGATCGACACTCGCACTCTAGCATAATATATGCATACTTCATTTCCAACAGGTTCGGTGGTATGCCTCTATTTTGGACAGGTATGATGTATCGGAAAAGGGAACATACTGTACGTCAATAGATTCGGAAGCAGTGGCAGATTTGGCGAGATTATCAGCATCCTCGTTTCCTCGCAACCAAATGCGAGCGGGAATCCACAAGAATTTAATAAATCGGGAGTTGTTTTAATTGAATTGTAAGAATTTTTTCTTGATGTCGAAGATATACGGGTTGGTTTTCACTTGAAGGCTACCCGATTTCAAGCATTGAAGGGCACTTAAGAAATCGGAAAAGATAATAAAATTGCGGTTTTTATGACATGTGGCGATGTCCATAGCAATGTTCAGGGCTAAGCACTCGGCTGTAAAAACCGAGGCACTGATATCAATGCTTTTTTTAATACGCAGGTTGAGATCATAGCATATACACGCTGATCCAGCACACGCTGAGTCCGACATTTTGCTGCCATCGGTGTAAATTGCAGAGGCAATGTAGTCTGTTAAAAGTTTGTCAATTAGAGTATTTGGGTGTTTGGCCTCGCGAAGTGACTGGCCAAAACTAGTGTCAATTGGTATAGGCGCAATTAAGGTTTCAAACTCGTGACGGTACAAGCAGAAGTTAGGTTTTGGCTCAATCTTGAAACTATCACCGTAGAAGGATTCTATACACTGGTTAAGAGTTGTTCGATTGCGTCTAGCTGGTCTCCTTTGAAGAAGGTGGAAGTATTTAGTAATGGTGTGAAACATAAGTGAGCTGTTGTTTGACAAGGCTTTAGCGAGGTAACGTTCACATAGATAAGTTACCCTGTCCGATAGTAGCATCAGCTTTGATTCAGCCACCATCACGTTCAGCGGGGTACTCTTGCGGTAGCCAAGAGCTGTTCGGATTGCTAAGTTTTTGATTCTTTCAAGTTTGGTCCTAAGGGTGATAGTGCGCGGCCAAAACACAAAGCAACCGTAGTCGATTATAGAACGGATGTAGCTTTTATAAAGTAATAGGAGGGTGTACGCGTCAGAGCCCCACCAAGTGCCACACAGGAATTTTATAATGTTAGTAGTTTTAAGACATCTGTTACATATTTCTTCAACCTGCGGGGTAAGCGACAGTTTGGAATCGAAAATAACGCCCAGGAACCGAACGGTTTCTCTAGGCTTAATGATGAAATTGTCGAAGGTGATTTCCAATTGTCCTGGTGGAATTTTTTTCCTTTTATTACTAAAAAGAAGGAGAGAACTCTTATCAGGAGTAAGGTTGAGTCCGATATCGAAAAGGTTTTTGCTAAGGACAGAAATTGCTCTATGAAGAATATTTTTAGCTCTTTTTAAAGACGAGGATTTTAAGAAGAAGGCGATATCGTCTGCAAACTGTGATGTGTTGATTGATTTGGGTAAGTTGTCTGTTATATGCGAAACATATAAGTTGAATAGGAGGGGGCTAAGGACCGCTCCTTGTGGGACACTTTTGGTGTCAACATTATCGAAGGCGCTATGAACATCGAGGAAGGCGGCCAGAACTTCTTTTCGTTCGGCGAAGGCCTCTTCGACCAGACTCCATTCTTCTTCTGTCCTCTTGTTATCTCAGCTTGGGTTTTTCCATCCTTAATGATGAAGCCATCCTTGTGAAGTTCAACTATATTTCCTTTTTCTGTTATCTTGCTAACCGACATCAGATTTCCAGCAGCTTCAGGAATGTAGGTAACATTTTCTACTTTAATGTCGCTGACTCTGTTTCTTCCGGGCACTTGTATGTTAACTGTGCCTTTGAAGTTTCCGTTTAAACTTTGTTTGTTTACAGTCATTATTTGACTATTGCACTTTTTTAAGTCTTCAATCCAGCTCTCTTTGTTTGTGATGTGTGTCGAAGCACACGAATCCATAAACCAGTCCTCTTGGTTTGTGTCTTCGACAGCAGCGAGGGCTAGAAAGGTTTTTGACGATGGATCACCTCTATCTGTGGGGTTTTCCACAGGTTTCTTTTTGGTTTTTGACCAACATTTGTTTGCTAGGTGTCCATTTTTTCCACAGGCGTAGCATTTTCGCCATTTTTCGTCCCCCTTTTTTGAGTATCTACCTTCAGAATAGAATGTAGTCTCTTCTGTTCGATGCTTCTCTGGATTTCCCTCCTGAAGCAATTTGATTTTAATCAGATCTCCGGTAATTTCCGTTCCAGAGTTCTCCAATGCCATTATCATTGGCTTATAACTTTCAGGCAGGCCGGACAACATGAGTGCCCCTATCATTTCGTCTTTAATGATAAAGTCACACTCCTTTAATTTATGAGCTGTATTCGTTATTAGATTAACGTATTCTTCAACGTTTTTACACTCAGACAATCTTATGGAGGTGAGTAGTTTTAATAGTCCTACCTTTCGGGTCAATCCATTGTCCTCGAAGGTTTCAACAAGTTTATCCCACGTTTCCTTTGGCGTGGTTGTATATTGTATGTGACTAAAGTTCTGTTTTTCTATGGACAGAATAATTTTCGCTTTCGCTTTCGCTTTCAACATCTTCTTTGGATCTGCGACATATGTGTCGACTCCTTGTACACATCCCCATAGATCTTCGCACTCGAGTAATGCACGCATGGCGAATTTCCATGACGTGAAATTTTCTCTGCCGATCAACTTTTCTATTTGGAGATTTCCAAGACTATCCACTGAACGACTGCTCATTTTTCTATTTTAATCGCACAGATTATTTTGTACTTTCGCCACACAGGCAGAGCTCTATTCGTCTACCGTACAGAAAGAACTTGTATAGCTCGTCACACAAACTGATAGCACAACTGTTCACATCGCGTGTCTTCAATTTTTAGGTTATTCGCGGGAAGCATTTTAGTTCTTATTCCCGGCGATTCTTTAATAAAAATATGAACCGTACAGCACAAAAACTTAAGTACAATCCTGGGCCCATAACCTGATGGGAATGGATTAAGAATATGCGCTTGTACAAAGTATTGTGTAATGTTTATTGTAGACACAGTAGAGAATATACGTTGCAAAACGGAGGTCGAAAGCAGAAGGAAGATATAGGGCAGTGCCGGATCGTAAAAGTTGGTGTCTTTTAGCTCAAAAGTCAACTTTCTCATATCGATTTCTAACAAATTTGTATTGCTTCCTAAATGTTCGTCAACCTCGAAAATGAAAAAATTAATGCAGTTTACCAAGAATTGTAATTAAGCCGAGTACTTAAAGGTAGACTGTTTAGAGATAGTACTTTTCATCAAGAAAATTGCTTCTCTTCTTCGAGGTGCCCTGATGACACCACTTAATATTTCTTTTTTTTTACGATGAAGTGCACTCTTTTGTGTTATAAAATCAGCATCGATACTAAAGTTATTGTTCACAATATGTTAAAAATTAATAATCAATGAAGTAAAAAAATTGGCCAACTTTTTTACATTTGACAACGAATATCTAGGAAGTCCCAACGAGTCCCGTTTTGTAACAAATTGGAATATTTTCAGCATACTTTCCCGAATATAATTATGTAAGAGAAATGTCCCCCCTCGTCCCTCTTTGCAAATTATCATTGTTCAAAGCTGTCAACGTTACTTCGTGACGAGTTTCGCTTGCGTAAAACGGCTCGTATGGCTGATCAAATGTTTTCCAAATATGAACATTATAAGAAATAAATAAAGATATATGTAAATTAATTTCGATAGTCACTTTTATTTTAAAAAAAATATGTGTGTGATACTTTCTTGGCGTTTTCGCTGCATTTATTTCCATCGTTAAAACCTTGTGCAGCGCTCGAAAACCCTTCTTATTCAAATAGAACCACAAAAATAACGGGATTATCAAGGAATACGAAATTTGAATATACAGGGTGAGTCCGCAGAAACAGAACACCTGAATAACGCGGCTGCTATTGGTGTTAGGAAGAGATGCATCAGATGGAACTTGCATGATTTCGAGGGGGCATTAATCTGATGGTAGTAGCTTTTTTGTAGGTGGACTCGTAAAGGACATATGAAGGTCAACTTCATTTTTCTTAAATGGAATGAGGTATTTTTAACTTCCCGATTCATAGGGAAGTTACTGTAATTAGCCCGAAAATCGAAAATCGATTTTTTAGCAGATCTTCACGTTTCATGGTTATTGAAGTCATTTTAGACTATTTTTATCAAATTGTTAGTGTGTGTGTGTGTGTGTGTGTGTGTGTGTGTGCGTATGGCCGTTTTTATGTTATCAAATTTTTCGTTAACGTTTTCTGAAAAAGTAACAATGCGATCAGAATGATGAATGATGCAATCGATGTGTCCCGACGTAACTTAGAGCTGATTAGATTTTGGTCCATATTGGTCAAGTACTTTTTTAGATTTTTTAGTTTTTTTAGTTTTTTTCGAAAGAAGTTCATTCAAGAATGCAATTTATACGAGAGGATGGAAATTTTCCACCGAATAAACAAACATAATTATATATGTTTCATTTTTATTTATGAAAAATTTTTTTTTATAAAAAAAAAATTTTTTTTAATTTAAATAAAAATTTTTTTTTAAATTATGCAACTAATGCTAATGTTACCGCTTACAACTAACGAATCGGGAAGTTCTTTGTGAGGCTCGTGGAGAGTCACACACAAAATAAATAAAAAAACCATTATGAGCTGTATGCCCCACTTGTAAGCCGTTGTCGCAATTGGCGATAAGTTTCACGCGTGCGACAGCTAGATGGGACAACCATCGCGAGCGCGCTTTAAGGTCCATTTAAGGTCCATTTAAGGTCCATTTATACTGCACGGTCGGATCAGCCACGGACAGAAAGACAATGCTTAAGGATAGGGACTCTGTCCACCAGATTCTGTCGGATCCTCGTCGGATTCCCGTCGGATTCCCGTCGGCTTCCGAGCCGCGGACGTCCCTTTCCGGACCCCTGCTGTGCGTGGCACAGAAAAAGGTCTCTATGGGCCTCGCGACTCCTTAGACGAACTATCGCTATATATATATATATAAGCTCTCCTTTACAATATCATGGAATTAGAAAACTCTCCTGCCGCTTTTTGTTAATTCTTCTCATATAATTAATTGAAATAATTGCTAGAATATAATTAGAGACACATCTTTGTTCTGCAAAGTTTCCTACCGAATCTAGTGGGAAAAAATGTTTAAATATATGGTCGTATTTTACGATTTCGTTTAATTGTTTGTAATAACTTGTTGCCATCATTCAGGTAACCTGTCAATTTCCGTATCCCAATGACTAATTAGCAACATGCATTTTCAATGTACTAGCAAAATTACTTGTTTATTCGAAATGCGACAGAAGTTTCCTTCCGGAACGTAATAAATGATATGGAAATTATTTCGTTACATTTCACACATGAGACATGAGTGATGTAATTTACACATTAGAAAATTACACCTTTTACGTAGTGAACAAACGTTTTCAATTTGTTTATGTCCAACAAGTCGTCCAATACTCTGCCCCGTACGAGCGATAGGGGCACAGCCGTGGGTTAAGATATTATAAACCGTTACCGCCCACTACTACACGATTGTAGGGGATGGCAAGACTGGCGTCTCGTATGGGTCGAAATTAGTAAACATTGTATTGACGTGAACCTGAGAAGAAGGTTCTCAGGCAGGACTACGATGGCGTGTCTAAACGAATGCACGGCCAATTGGATCAAAGTGAAGGAGGCAGTTCTGGTTTCACACGCACTTTCGACTGTCGGCGAAATATTATTGGTTACAGCAGCCACATATACTACGTAGCGTGCAATGTCGAAGCCAAAACAATATGGCTACAGGAGCGGCTGTGGTAGGGATAGACAGACCTAGCGATAGGCTCGATTTGTTTATATGTGCCATCCACAGAACGTGGCTGTTCTTCATGGAGAGGTCTACGATAGTTCATTATTGCTGACAATGAGCTGCAAGTCGGCATTAGGGAAATATTCCCCGCTTATTATGGGCGCGGTGAACTCTGGTGAATTTTAATTGATAGCTTTTTACACAAATACAGCATGTTACATTCTGCCTTCGTGCCATCATGCCAGTGACCGGGAATGGGGAGGATCAGAATATAGAGTGACTAGGATTAATATTCGGACACTCTCTTTGAAAAAGACGATAACTTGATAAATATTCTACTATGCGATTTGAACTTTTTTTGAGAAGCTAGAGCAATGAGGTTACTACAGAATTTGAAAAAATTTCGAGAAGTGCGATTGATCGTAAATTCAGAAAAAATACTGAAAGTTGCATTCCACAACATTTTTATTTGGGCCTATATTGAAAATTTAAAAAATACGTTTTGTAGATTTGTGTCAATTATTTATATGCACTGTAACAGTTTAATCGAAATGTGTAAGCGTTTATAGCTCATTGCAATGTTGACCGATTGTCCCGAAATTTTTAGAATACATTTATGTATCTGACACAGATCTACAAAACGTATTTTTAAAATTTTCGATTTAGGCCTGCATAAAGGCTTGCAAAATGCAACTTTTAGTATTTCTCCCGAATGATTCCAAACATCTGCACGTGGACGGTGTTGTTCCGTCCGTCCGTAAGTCCATCAATTTTATGACAGGTAAAGACACATCTGGCATTACTGGCCGAAACATTGGGACTACAGGTACGGCTGTGGTGGAGATAGGGCGACTTTATGATAGGGTCGATTAGTTTATGTGCTGTTCCCGGTGCTGTTTTCTATGGAGACATTTACGAAAAATCTTTACTATTCAACTGGAAGTCGGCATTTTCTCGGACAGCACGTATTTGCTGTAGAGTAATTTTGGAGGGTCCCAATTGCTCTCGGCAAATGCTCCTGTAAAAATGCTATATGCATACGAGAAATTTTTAAAAGTAGCACGCTCAAGTCGTCCCTGTCGTAAATGTCCACTGTTTCTGCAGACCTTCAAAGATTTGTTAACCTTTTTTCATTGTGCTATAGAAACTGCACTAAAAAACCAATAAAGATAAAATTTGCGGAGCTCGAAGATGTTTCAGTTGAGAACAGATGTTTCTTTTCGCCACTCATTTGCCGAATATTTTAAACAAACGAAGTTCTTCTTAGCTGGTTAAGTACCTAAAATTTTGAAAAAGGAATAAGGTCTACAGTGGCTACTCTTGTCAAAATCTTTATGTTTAAATTTCTTTAATGCAAAGCAAAAACAGTGCAAAGATCGAATTTGATCGGATATAACGGGAAAATATGCCCTAGATGGATTAAATATCTTCTAAGCTATCCGTCGTGTCGAAAAACAAGTTAAACAAATCCTGCATATCCTGCAATACCCCTTTTTTGTATTATGTTGCAATACAACATATTCGGAGTTGAACAAAGTCCAAAATGCCAGGGGAGACAGGATTTAGTCGGATAATTCATTCTAATTTGAATACTATTAAATGTCTGATGACGCTTTCCGCGATATTGAAACAGAAGAACGACTAGCTCACCATGTGATGTGTTTTCGTTACCGAGACTTGCGCGTAAAACCATCAAAACTAAAAAATATAAAAAAACGGTAAGTACACGTTTTAGTTTTCACTGTTTATAAATTTTTTTCGTTAAGTTCCGTTTCATACTTTCTCATGATTCGTTTATGAGAGTATAATAATACATTAACTGCGATTTGAGGTATTTCATTTTATTATACTTGCATCCAACGAATAATTTGTTTGTAATTTTAATGGAAAATTATTTCTTACAATATAAATCAAGTTACATCGGATGTTCGAACTGCGATCCATCTTCTACGATACAGAGCTCCGCTCTTTCTATTAGACTTTTCGTTGTCGCCATAATTAAGGCGTCTCGGTTTATGTTAGTAAATACATGTAGTTGTTATGCGATTTCGAAGTTCTTGAACATTATTGATTGCTGTATCGTATACAACAGATTGCAGATATCCTCGAAGATAAAAATCCAACGGAGGCAGATCCGGAGAACGCGGTGGCCAACGAATTGGACCATACGTCCTTATCCAACGATTTCTAAACTTATTATTAAGATATCCCCTAATTGTAATAGCATTGTGGGCAGGACACCCGTCTTGGTGAAAGTACATATCGTTCCTAATGTTCAATGAAATGTCTTTCAATAAATGTGGAAGTTTTTCTTCCAAAAAGTTAAGATATCAAGCAGCTGTCAAATTTTCTTCGAAGAAATGTGGTCCGATTAAATGACCATTCAAAATGCCACACCAAACATTGACACTAATACTAGTTTGAAAATTGCGATCTCGTGTCCAGTGTGTGGTTTCTCTGTGGACCAATAACTCTGTGGATCAAAAACTGTGCGTGTAGGAGAAAAATTAAGGACAGACTCGGAATCAACGCAAAAAACTCTATAAGGTTCACCCATCTGTTATATGAAAACATTTTTGGTGTTGGACAGTGTAATCTATCATGCAGTGGAGAAAAACGAGTTACAAAATTAAAAAATTATCAAAGTCGATGCGACACGATTTCCCGTTATTCTTGTATGCTTGCTTATATACATTTATTTATATTGGCTTATATACATTATTATACATTTGTCAAACATTTCATCGGAGCGCTCCGGTTCGGATGGGTCACTCGTAGGACCCATCGTTAACCAGGTCCCCCACCCTAGCAGCATTTCGGACCAGGTATCTTTACCACCCCTGCGAAGTGCTCATTGTGAGGTTACTTTTTTAACGACAGTTCCCGGAGGAATCTGTCTATTTTCGACTACCCTACAGTTCAGGCAAACTATGGAAGACGAGTTGCTGATCGAAGCCGTGCGTAGGCGCGAGTTTTTATACGATTTGCAACACCATAGATACATGGATTCTAAATATAAAAATACCGCGTGGGAACAAATCTCCGTCGAAATAAATCAGCCAGGTAAGTTTCAACTTCATTTTAATAAATAATTAGCGGTACGATTTTCGTCGAAAAATTTTTGACATTTTGATACATCGCATTTGATGATTTTGATGAAATTTTTTATTTGTGGGCATCCATTACCAATACTGCATTGAACTTCTCCCTGGATTTTCGTATGCGTGGTCGTACCGGCACGAGAGCCGGCCCTCTCAACCCCCCAAACCTATTCACAACTCGTTCTATTCGCATGATATTTCCATTATTAGGGTAACTGCACCAGTGAATGAACGGGCACCAGTAAATGAACGCTTTTGTATATTTCAACAAATTTTAACCCGGACGGCATACTAGCGATAAAATTGTGATTAAAGAGTTAAATAAATAGGAGAATATTGTTTAGTAATTTTGTTCATTGATTGGACTAGCATTATTCAATCACTAGAATGTAGTGTTCATTCACTGGTATTTTTCATATTTTTGAATTTAACGTTTAATAAAGAAGAATAATAATAATTTCATTGTATTTGTGTTCATTTATTTTTGACAAATGAAGTATAGGGAGCTATTTGGCATATATGAGATTCCTTTAATTCACATAGTTTTTTTTAAAATAAAATATTTTCCTGAACAATTTCTTAAATGTTCATTCACTGGTGCAGTTACCCTACTTCTAATTCGGGACGACAGTCACGATGCAAAGATTGTGCAAATAAAATGGGTTGCAATTAGGTCGGGGGTGGACAGTGCTGCCGTAAAGCCGGTCCGATCACGCATACGATAAATCCGAGGGAAAATCCAATGCAGTATTAACAATAGATTCTTGTTAATTTCTAGAATTTCAAAAGCGACCCTCCTTCCATTGTAAAACGCGAAATAGCTAGTCAAAATGTGTTGACGCATAACATAAAATAATTTCATCAATATCGGAGTACATTACCTTCAACAATGATTAGCGAATTTGGAAAAAGAGATCTCAATTCATGGGAAGATACGAAGAATTTCAAATATGCATTAAACATTGCAAAAAAAGATTAATAATTGTTACAATTAATAACTGAAGTTAAATGTTTTCGGCGCAACGGTTCGATCCTTCAATAGTGATTAAAAACAAAAAGCAATTTTGCAAATAGTCAAATCATCATCGATTTCTCGATTGAGCGAGAAAAGCTTTGAAAATTTCTCGTACGCGGAACGACGCCCTCGTCGCGTTGCCCGGAGTACGATGAAGAGACTGCCACGCGGCAGCCTGATCATCTTCTTCGTGGCCCGTTTCAACCCCCGAAGGCATCTCAAATTTTCTTATAAAATTGTGGAGGATACAAGCCGCCATTACAATGCGGTCAGCATTTATCGGCTTCGCTTGTATCCGCCTTGTAAAAATTCGAAATTTTTGGGCTAATATGCCAAAGGCGTTTTCAACAACGCGCCGCGTGGATGATAGTCGCGTGTTAAAATTTGTCAAGTCTACGTCACCTTGGGCTTGAGCCCCAGGGTAGGGCCTCAAGAGATGCCTTCGGAGCGGGAAGGCCTCGTCGCCTAGAATCACGCAGGGCGCGGAAATCGAGGTGCCCGGCAAATTCCTGTCGGGCAATATGTCCAGACTTCCGCCGTCGATGGTGGGCCTTATGTCGGATAGGGCATAGATACCTCCATCGCTATTCTTCCCGTATGCCCCAATATCGACGGCGATGAAATTCAATTCGGCGTCC
Source organism: Lasioglossum villosulum (assembly GCA_963971365.1). Taxonomy (NCBI): domain Eukaryota; kingdom Metazoa; phylum Arthropoda; class Insecta; order Hymenoptera; family Halictidae; genus Lasioglossum; species Lasioglossum villosulum. Next base: position 25,780,949 of record OZ020495.1, on the reverse strand, counting down.
GCCAAAGCCAACAGGACGATGGAAAAAGTTTTTTTGTAGTTATAATACTGCGTCCCTGAATTCGGTGGCGCCTGGATATTGATGTGCTTCCCATCTATTGCGCCCAAGCAATTTGGGAAACCACATCTCTCCCAGAATTTGTTCCGAATATCCTCCCACTTTTGGATGCTGGGCGGCGGCATCGTTTCTTCCAGGAGGGTGTTTATTATAACCTCACAGGTCTCCTGGACAATTCGATAAACTGTCGTATGTCCCATGCGAAAGCTGAAGCTTAGTGTTTTCATCGAATCGCCCGTTGCTAGGTACCTGCAACGATGGTAGACGATTAATTTTTTTTTTTTTTTTTTTTTTTTTATTTAACTCCCTCAAACTCTACAATTTGTCCTCATAAGACATTCGGTAGATTATTTTAGCAAGATAAGTAAATTTAGCCCGTAGATATTTTCCCAGTGGAAAATATCTTTTTAAAGAACACAACATTAATCCTTGTGTAGAAGATCAATTGGGTGCTTCCTGCGTAGTCTTCTAGGCAAGTTTTCTGAGTAGAGCTTCTTTGCTGCTTCGTTTGGATGATTTCCCAGTCTGGATTGGTATTTGTTGCATAGACGGTTTATTTCCTCTTCCACGGAGTTGATCTTGAGGTCCTTGCGTATTTGTTCATTTCTTACGTACCACGGTGCAGTTACAATGGTTCTAAGAATAATGGATTGTAGTGCTTCAAGCTTGGATATGTGGCTTTTAGCAGCAGTCCCCCAGATTTCTATGCCATAAGTCCATATTGGTTTGATTATAGACTTATATATTAATAGTTTATTGTTCATGTTTAATTTTGAGTTTTTACATGTAAGCCAGTACATAGTACGTCTTTTTAGGCGGATTTGCTCTATTTTGGTTTTTATATGATGCTTCCAGGTCATTTTTGCATCTAAATGCATGCCCAGGTATTTCACTGTTTCCGTTTGAGGAATAATGGTTCCATTTAGGGTGATAGGTGGGACACTGCCTTTTCTTAAAGTGAACGTGATGTGTTTGCACTTTTCAGAATTAACTTTTATTTTCCATCTATTTAACCATTGCTCGATTTTTAGACAGTGTTGCTGGAGTATAGAATAAGCTTCTGTAGGATCAGAGTGTGAGGCTAAAATAGCAGTGTCGTCCGCGAAGGTAAATATCATTGATTTTGACGTAGTAGGGATATCTGCAGTGAATAGCGTGTACAAAACAGGACCTAGAACACTGCCCTGCGGTACTCCTGCTTCAATGCTGTGGACTTCCGAGTATGACTCCTGTATTTTCACGAAAAACGCTCTATCTTCGAGATAGGATTTGAGGAGTTGGTAGTAGGACAAAGGAAATACTTCTTGTATTTTGGCCAGAAGACCTTTGTGCCAGACTTTATCAAAGGCTTTTTCGACATCAAGGAACAGAGCAGTACAGTATTCCTTTCTCTCGAGTGCTGCTGTAATTGAGTTGGTCATTCTGTGTATTTGCTCTGTAGTAGCATATTTGTTTCTGAAGCCAAATTGGTGGGAAGGTATAAGATTTTTTTCGTTGATTATTTCTTTCATCCGAATTAAGATTATCTTTTCTAGCAGTTTAGACATTAAGGGGAGGAGTGAAATCGGCCTGTATGATGACGGCAGGTGAAGGTCTTTGTTTGGTTTAAGAAGCATAATAACCTGAGCTATTTTCCAGGAGGTGGGAAAGAATTTGATTCTTAGTACAGCATTGAAGATAATAGTGAGGAGTCTAATTGCCTTTGGAGGTAGCTCTTTGAGAACTTTGCCCCCTATTAGATCAAATCCAGGTGACTTATTATTGCGTGTCTCAAGGATAAGCTTAGTTACCTCTTTAACAGACGTTGGAGGTATAATTTTGATGGGATCAGTTTCATTTACTATACAGAGACTGTGGTCCGTGGGAGCATAAGAGGAGTCGGTAATATTTGGTTTAAATATATTTTGTAGATATTTAGCGAAAACGGTAGCTTTTTCAGTTGGAGATTTAGCCCAGGTTGAATCGTCCTTTTTGATAGCAGGAGCAGGAATTGTTGGCCTTTTTAATCTCTTGGTGGCTTTCCATAGTGAATAGTTTACGTCTTCGTTGGGTGATAGGTTGGTAATATATGTATGAAATTCTTCGTTGCAGTGAGTTTGAATTAGATGTTTAACTTCTTTAGTGATAGCATTGAGTCTCTTTTTGTTGATTGGAGTTTTTTGCCTTTGCCAGATACTTTTAATCTTACGTTTTTCTCTAATTCTTTGCAGTATGTGCTCAGGACACGAGAGGAATTTTCTATTATCCACTTCCTGTTTAGTAGCTAACCAACATGCTTGCTGAATTGTATCAGTGAGGTTTATTACCGCCAACTCTATTTGTTCAGGTGATTTTAAGGGTATATTGCAGTTAATATGTTCTTCTAGGTATTCTCTAAATTGAGCCCAGTTAGTGGTATTGTTAGAAAGGTGTGATGAAGAGCTTGAGTGCGATGGTTTAAATAAGAGATTAAGTAGAACAGGGGAGTGGTCGGACGTAAGATCTAGGCTGGATTGGATTTTAAAGTTATTTTTTGACAGTCCTTTGATAATGGCAAAATCGAGTAAATCTGGGGTTTTTTCCTGGGCAGTAGGCCAGTACGTAGGTTCGCCGGTTGAAATCGCATTTAGCGATAATTTGCGTATTACTTGTTCCAGGATTCTACCTCGTGGTGTAACTGTTTTGGAGCCCCAAAAATTGTGCTTCGCGTTGTAATCTCCGCCGGCAATAAATTTATTCCCTAATGATTGGAAAAAATTTTCGTATTGTTGAGCAGATATTTTATGTTTCGGAGGAGAATATACAGCCGCTAATGTTATGTTGCCATGCGACGTGTTAATTGTCACGGCAGTAGCTTGTGTATGTGTATCAGCGGTAGAGCTATGGAAAAAATGTTTAATATCATGTCTTATTATTATTGCTGCTCCTCCATGAGCTTTGCCAGATGGGTGCTTGGTATCGTAAATATTGTAATAAGGGATTTTAATGTGGTTCTTCGTGGTAAGGTGTGTTTCTGAGATAAGTATCGCGTCAATTTTGTTAGTGTGTAAAAAGATTTTTAACTCGTGTAATCTTTGTTGTAGCCCATTTGCGTTCCAAATAACAATATTTAAGTTGTCCATTTTAATTATTGTTATTGTTTAGCATGAGTGATAGAAGTTCTAACATTTTATTTATTTGCTGTGATTGTTGAGTTAAAAGTTGAGTTTGTTGGAAAATCATGCTGGTTATTAATTCAGAATTTTTAATTGATGTTGTTAGTAGATCTTTTAATTCTGTTAACGTTGAAGTGGAGTTCATATTTTCAGACAATGCGGATGGGTCTTTCCTGACTTGAGATCGAGCTATTTCAGCAAAGGTTTTATTAATTTTTCCTATGCCGTTATGTACACCCTCTGAAGCAATATTGTTATGATTAGCATGCGTTACGTTAGGCAGATTTGAATTTGGACTGACTGTTTTACGTCTGAGTTTAGGAAAAAGTCTTTGCTGTAGCTGTTTTCTCACTAGACACCCTTTGTAACTTGCCGGATGGTTTCCCTGGCAGTTTGTACATTTAACATTATTAATTTTACCTTCATATGGACAACTCGAGGACCAATGTTTACCTGCGCATTTCACGCATGCTGGAATTCGGTTACAGTAATTCTTAGTGTGGCCATATAACTGACAGCGTAGACATTGAGGAATGTCCCTTTTTGTTTTGGGAGGTTCAAATGATACTACCATGTTATATAGCCTGTCAACTTTGTATATCTCTTTGTTGTTTGCATTGGGTTCAAGTTCTATGAAGAATAGTGGCAACGGCTCCTTTGTAACGCTTTTAGTGATATTGTTTATTTGTCTTACCTGGTGGTTGAGTTTTTTCAATTCATCGATTATTATACCTGTATCCATACTATGATGCATCCCTCTTAGTACTACCTTGTAACTTCTATCTTTCTTCAGCTGGTAGGTGTAATAATTAGCATTCTTTTCCTTTAAGGCTGAGGTGAGCTGTCTGTAGTTATCGGAGGTATTAACTTGGATTTTAACTTCACAGTTTTTTAGTTGTTTAATTGTGAAGTTGTCGTTAGCAATATCTTTCAACAGTTCCACAAGTGGTCCTATGACACTGGCTTCAATGTATATTGGTGGAGGTTTAGGTGGGAGATTGATGTTTGTCGTTACATTGTCTTCATCATCATTTAGATTTTGTAGATGGTCGAATGGGTTGTTTACGGGCACATTGCTTAACCATTTAACTTGTTGATCTTCGGAGTCCGTTTGAGTGTTGGTTGGTGAGATTTTACGCTTCTTCGATGATTCGTTAGTTTTCGATGGGTCAATATCCATTGCCACTGTCGTTATTTGCGAATTATGGTTAGGTTGTATATTTTTAATGGTGAAATTTCCACCGTTTTTTATAAGGTTTAGCTTTGGGATTCCGTTTGGAATCATAACGGATCGAACTTGCCGAAACGGCTAGTTCTCTTTTCGTTAACTACACTAGTAAACAGAGATATTTCTGGAACGTCGGGTGAGATTATTACTTAACGTAAACACACTGTCGCACCAACACGTCCTATCGCCTCGAGAGCTCGAAGGCAACTTAACGATTAATTAGATTATATTTTTATTTGCAGCTACGCTTTGTAAGAGCAGGTGGCAAAACATAAGGGACGCCTACCGCAAACATCGGGCAAGGGAGGCTGCGGCACGCAGTGGCCAGGCAGCCAAAGCGGTCCGGGCTTTTAAATATGGCCGAAGCCTGGATTTTTTAAACAAATTTTTTAAAGAAAGGCCAACATTATCGAGCCTGAGGCAGTGCCCACAAGAGGTACACCACACAACCGCCGGACCGTCGTCCAATATTTACGGTGATGTGCCTCCCCTCGGTGGGGTGGACGCCACTAATAATGGCATCGATGCAAGAATCACCGAAAGTACGGACGGGGAGTACGATGCCGACGCCGACGCCGACGCCGACACTCGAGAACCTCCTCGAAAGAAAAGGAGAAGAGGAGCTGCGGCAAAGGACGAAGCAATGTTAAAGAACTTCGATGAATCGAATAAGATTTTGCGGCAGTTAGTGGACCGCAGGGAAATCCGTAGCGAGGCTCCGAAGGAATCGTCTCTTTCTCTTTTGGGCAGGAGCATAATTATGGACGCCGAAAGTCTAAGCCCTCAGCGACAGTTATTAGTAAAGAGGAAGCTTTACGAAACACAATTATTCATTCACGAGCTCCTTGAGGAGCAGTTAAACGAAAATTTATGAAACTAAATGAACTTTTAATAAAGAATGTTGTGCAATAATTCATATGATAAAATTCCTTCATTTACCTCAAAATTTTCTTCCTTCTTTGGATAAGATCTTCTTAACTACAGTGACTCCCAAAAATATTCGACCACTAGGTATAACTAAATTTACGACTTGTGATAATTAGTTTGTTGATGAAGCAATCGCCCTAGGAATTGTTTCTAGTAATAAAAATCTACATAAGTTTAATAATAAAAATTTTGAAACAAATTAATAGACTATTTGTGGCTCACGAGAATATTCGGACAATATTAATTTTTCTATTTAGGTAATGCAATGTAGCATTACAAAATTTCTGTAATACTTCGTGGCATAACGATTTTGTTTAAGGACATATCTTAACATGTTAGGCTTATACAATTATGTAATTTTGTTTAAATATTCAACAGTTTTATTCGACCACTCAGTTGTAAGTCTTTGTTTTAATTCGGCTATCGATGTAAGTGGGGTTTTTCAAATTTTTCTATCCAATTCATCCCATAAATTCTCGATAGGATTGCGTTCCGGCGAATGGGGGCGGCGGATGAAGGATTTTGGGGCAGTGGTATAATAAAAATTCTTGCAAATACGCGACTTGTGCTTGGGGTCGTTGTCTTGGTAAAACTTAAGATTATTATTAAATCACATATTTTCAGCACTTTGAACTAAATTATTTTGGAGTACGTTTAAATAATGATTTTTGTCCATTATACCGTCGATAAATACTAGGTTGCAGACTCCATACGACGAAATGCAACTCCAGACCGTTACGCTGCCTCCGCCGTGTTTGACACTACCTCTTGTATTTTCACAATTAAATTCCTTATTTGCTTTCCGCCACACCATAGTTCTTCCGTCGGAATTGTGAAGATCGAATTTGCTTTCATCAGCAAATATGACATCCTTCCACCATGCTTAATCTTTAGAAATTAGCTCTCTTGCAAAGGTTTTTTTTTATTTCTATTCTTTTCTTTAGAATTTAATTGTGAAAATACAAGAGGTAGTGTCAAACACGGCGGAGGCAGCGTAACGGTCTGGAGTTGCATTTCGTCGTATGGAGTCTGCAACCTAGTATTTATCGACGGTATAATGGACAAAAATCATTATTTAAACGTACTCCAAAATAATTTAGTTCAAAGTGCTGAAAATATGTGATTTAATAATAATCTTAAGTTTTACCAAGACAACGACCCCAAGCACAAGTCGCGTATTTGCAAGAATTTTTATTATACCACTGCCCCAAAATCCTTCATCCGCCGCCCCCATTCGCCGGAACGCAATCCTATCGAGAATTTATGGGATGAATTGGATAGAAAAATTTGAAAAACCCCACTTACATCGATAGCCGAATTAAAACAAAGACTTACAACTGAGTGGTCGAATAAAACTGTTGAATATTTAAACAAAATTACATAATTGTATAAGCCTAACATGTTAAGATATGTCCTTAAATAAAATCGTTATGCCACGAAGTATTACAGAAATTTTGTAATGCTACATTGCATTACCTAAATAGAAAAATTAATATTGTCCGAATATTCTCGTGAGCCACAAATAGTCTATTAATTTGTTTCAAAATTTTTATTATTAAACTTATGTAGATTTTTATTACTAGAAACAATTCCTAGGGCGATTGCTTCATCAACAAACTAATTATCACAAGTCGTAAATTTAGTTATACCTAGTGGTCGAATATTTTTGGGAGTCACTGTGTGGTTACCGTGTAGCAGTATGCCGTATGAGCAAGTGAGAGTGAGTGACTGAGAGTGAGTGAGTGAGAAAGAGCAGAATGGGAATCGCGGCAGGTGTCGCATAATGACTATTGGCGTCACCTAACGAATTGTGTACACCTTACATTGACAATTGTGCGAGTACAGATTAGATTGAGAAGAACGCTTGAAGTGTACGGACGGTTCCGAAATAAATTTGTTAAGAGCACCACGACTGTATTAGGTTTAGTACATTTGAAGGTCAACACTTTTACACTCCAAATACGATACTCCATCGATATATCCAAAAAAATCACTTACCGTAAGCAAACTGCTAAACGGTCCTCCGGCTGAATCGGCTCCTTGAAGTTGGTATCGTGCTTCGTAATTCTTTCGGAGATCTTGCTCAGTGTTAGGGTTGAGCACTCACATTAATTATTAAATGAATATATTTTAACGAAATAATACAGTAAAGTAAAGAAGAAACAAAATCATACAATGTTCACACTCGCATGCTTCTATCGCGTATCTATTTTTACCGCCTCGCGCGCAGAGGTGTCGCTATCGCCGCATATATATCGATTCTCTGTTAGATCGTAATCGATCCATACTATCGATCGGTGTTAGTCACCTTGCAACAATCCCCCCTTTGACTAATACCGATATACTTTGTTTGCAGACCTAATCTTTCTACACATTTCTGGTGTTTTTCAAATGTTACACCTTTTGTTAAAATATCTGCTTCCATATCCTCTGTGCTTACGTGTTGTAAATTAATGTTGCCCTTTTTTACTTCATCCCTTATAAAGTAATATTTTCTACCTATGTGTTTTGTCCTATTAGTAACATTATTCTTATTTATCCAATCTATCGCCGATTGGCTATCAGTCTTCAACGTAATAGGAACTTTACATGCTTCATACAATCCTAAACTATTTAATACTGCAAATATCCACTTCATCTCTTTTACCCCCTCACTGATCGCGACTATTTCAGACTCACAAGTCGACAACGTTACTAGTTTCTGTTTCTGACTCCTCCAAGCTATGAGACAATCCCCTATTTTTACAGTATAACCGCTATATGACTTCGCCGTTTTCGTTGTTCCCCAACTAGCGTCTGTACTTATTTTCAATTCAACTCTATTTTTACCATATACTAACTTATAGTCTTTGGTACCTCCTAAGTATCTATATATTCGCTTAAGTGCTATTAAATGTGTTTTCCTTGGGTTTTGACTAAATTGGGATAATCTCGATACCGCAAACGCTATGTCCGGTCTAGTACCGACCGTTAAGTACATTAGTGATCCGAGCATTTCTTGATACTCTTTAGAATCTACTGGCGATGAGTCTTGGCAGTTGTCGAGATCTTGTTGCATATCTAACGGCGTTTTAACTGTGTTGCAGTTTTCTAGTCCAAATCTTTCTAGTATTTTATTTGTGTAGTCCTTCTGGGATAACCTTATGGTCTGGTCGTCCTGTTCCAATTTTATATTCAAAAACTTTAGTTCACCTGTTGTTCGAGTCATTCTAAATTTGTTTTCCAATTTTCTCATAAACTCATCAATAATTTTATCATCTGTACCTGCAACAAAACAATCGTCAACATAAACGCCTATTAATAAGATCTTACCATCCCTGACTAGTTTGTAAATGCACGGGTCCTCTGGTATCGGCTCTGGTCCAAGGTCTCTTATCGTCTTGTCAAACATCTCGTTCCAATGCCTACCTGACTGAGGCAGTCCATATAAACTTTTGGATAGTTTGCATACATAACCTCTATATTTATCGTCTATAAATCCTTTTGGCTGTTCCATATAAACTGGTTTATCTAATATGCCGTGTAAGTATGCTGTTTTCACATCGTATTGTCTTATCTGTAGTTGTTTTATGGCTGCCATGGCTACCAAGGCCCGAAATGATTCTAATCTTATAACGGGCGAAAATGATTCATCGTAATCGATGCCTCCCCTTTGGGAACACCCTACCGCAACCAGCCTTGCCTTGAACTTTTCTTTGCTGCCGTCTAATGCTTCTTTTATATTGTATACCCATTTGCTTTTTACTATCTTCATGCCTTCCTTTTTGGGTACCAGCTCCCATACATTGTGTTGCCTTAACGAATCCATTTCGTCGTTCATAGCCTCTAACCATTTCTCACCCTGCTCAGATTCCACCGCTTCTCTAAAATCTCTTGGAATTGTACTCGCGTCCTGTCTTCTTACATTGACTTGCATGCATTTATCCTGTATTCTCTTTGATCTTCTAGCTCCTTCGCTCCTAAGCCTCTCTTCGTTCTCTCTTAATGCGATACGATGTAGAGCCTGAATTTCCTCATTACTTTTCCCAGGTTTTCTACCAACGGTTCGTCTCTGCGTGGGAACTTCTGGTTCTTGCCTTTCTGTTTGTGTATCAGCTGCTTCTTGCACTGCCTCTTCCTCACCTGATGTCATTCCAGCATTATCACCATCCTTGTTGTGTGTTATTAATGTCTCTATTTCGTAATCAGAGTCTGCGTTGTACTCCAGGTTTTTTATTTCTGCAGTATCGTTATTTTGTACGTTCAGCAATGCTGATCCCAATTCATTTTCTTGAAATTTGGCTGACCTTGTTGTATACACCTTGCCGTCTTCTGGGTTGTAAACTCTATAGGATCTGCTTTCTTGTGAATAACCTATAAATATCCCTTTCTTCGCTTTCATCTCTAGTTTGCTTCTTAAATTCTTCGGTATAAAGGAATACGTCAAGCAACCGAATACCTTTGTATATATTACTGTGGGCTTGTTACCAGTCCACTTCTCGAAAGGCGTTTGCCCTTTTTCTCCTTTAGTCAACGTCAAGTTCTTTAAGTAAGCTGCAGTTCCTACTGCTTCAGCCCAAAATTCGAGTGGTAATTTGGCGTCATATAGCATGGTTCTAGCTCTTTCCAGTAGTGTGCGATTAGTCCTCTCAGCAACCCCGTTGCTTTGCGGGTTGTATGGTACCGTCCTTTGGTGCTGTATTCCTTTTTCCTTAAATAAGTTTTCCATTATACTGTTCACAAATTCTCTGCCATTGTCACTTCTAATCTTTTTAACCTTTCTGTCTAATTCATTCTCCCATCTGTTAATGTATTCATACAAACTTTCATGCACTTCACTCTTATTTTTGATAAAGTAAACCACAGTATACCTGCTGTAGTCATCGACAATCACAAGTATGTATCTATTGCCACCAATGGATTCTATTGGTAACGGGCCACACACATCCACGTGTAGTAACTCTAGTACACTGTTCGAGGTATTCCCGTGGGTAGGTTTGTGTGGGCGTTGTGAGAGCTTCCCCATAGTGCACGCCTCGCAATTCTCCATCTTTCTCTGTGTGTAATTGAGATCCCGTACTGAGTCTTGTCTCTTCATGTTGTCCAGGTAATCCTCACACACATGACCTAACCTTTTATGCCAGAGTATTTTGTCCTGCAGCGAATAGCACCTTTCCACCTGTACGCTCTCTGGCTGCTTGTCTGTCGTTGCAACCTTTTCACTTGACTGAGTAACATTGTAACTTTCTACAATGGCCGCTACCTCCAGTACGTATATGCCGTTCTTTTCCTTAGCTGTTCCCAGTAGTGTTCCATTATTGCTGCAAATCTGTACTCCGTCAGGATCAAAAATTACTCGATTTCCATTCTCTACCAACTGACTAACAGATATTAGATTTGTTCTCAAATTTGGTACGTATAGCACATTCTTGATTCTTATATTTCTTGTGCCCTCTTCCGTCCAAGTCGTTATTTTTACATCTCCTCTCAGGCTTGAGCATATTGACCTAGCCTCTTCTGCAAGGTTCACTTCCACTTGATATGGTTCTGCATCTACTAGCCAATCTTTGTACGGGGTCATATGACTTGTTGATCCTGAATCTATTGTCCAGGAACGATTGGGTTTGTCACCTTCCTTATCTGGGAATGTTTTACCGAATACATTGAATGAAAACTCGGTTTTTCTTGCAGTGACAATACTCGCCTGCTCCTTCCTTGGATTGTATTGCTTAGAACGCTGGCCTTCTCTATGGTTATAATTCTTCTTTGGTTCATAATTATTATATCTGTCACTATTACTTCTATTACTATTACCTCTATCAGTACCATTGCCATTTCTGTCTTTACGGTAATAGCAATACTTAGCCTTATGGTTCCTTTTCCCACATATATAGCATCCAGTGTTAGAATTGCCCTCGCTACGGTGCTCTTCGGTTACTCTATAGGCTCTCTCTCCCTTCCATGCTCGGTTGTCATGTGGAGTTGAACCACGAACCTGCGTTAATCTATTTTCTTCTTCTAACAGGGTTTGCTCCACATCTTCTATTTCTAGGTTTCTCTGCGTTCTCAGTACCGCAGCTACTTTTTCCATTTTAGGATGAAGGCCTCTTATCAAATGATAAGTAATTTCTCTATTAGCTATGACTTGGCCTATAGTCGCACTCCTGGAAGCTATATTTTTCACTCTTGTTACATACTCTTGGATCGTTTCTTGATTACCCATTTTAACATTTTTTAATTCTAATCCTATGTCTATTCTTCGATCTTCTATATTTCCAGAATATCTTTTCTTTAATTCGTCCCACACCTTTTTCGCATTCGTTTCGCCAAGAAACTGACCGGCTTGGTCCGCCGTCAGTGTCAGTATTATTATACCGAATGCTTCATCATTCTTCGCCTCCCATATCGCTCTTGCCTTCCCTGCTTCCGATCTTGGATCTAGATCTACAGCCGGTTCGATGGCTTCTATAACCTCTCGGAAAAGCTTTCTATTTCGAAGTACAGCGGAAATTTTCAATGCCCAAACATAATAATTTTTATCATTAAGGGATTCTATTTTATTTATTGGGAGCGAAATATTGTCTGCCATGTTTAATTACTTTGGACGTACCTTTTAGGGATTTCTATTTTCGTCGGCCTTCGTACCGAACACGTGGTGTGGGGACATAACCTCTTTCGCAACTCGAATCGCGCTCAATCTCCTATTTCACGTGTTCATCTTCTTCTTATTGAACCACGCTCTGCTACCATTTGTTAGGGTTGAGCACTCACATTAATTATTAAATGAATATATTTTAACGAAATAATACAGTAAAGTAAAGAAGAAACAAAATCATACAATGTTCACACTCGCATGCTTCTATCGCGTATCTATTTTTACCGCCTCGCGCGCAGAGGTGTCGCTATCGCCGCATATATATCGATTCTCTGTTAGATCGTAATCGATCCATACTATCGATCGGTGTTAAGGTCGATTTATACATGACCGGTCCGGCGTTCCGGCAAAATATAAATACATAGGTTTAGATGGGACCGTTCGCAACCGGTAACCGGACCGGCATTTCTCACAATATTTTTCCGTCTAGCCGGTTGGGCCATATCTCACTGGTGGGTTGACGGCTCCCTGCGGTGCGTGGCAGAAAAAAAGGTGTCTATGGGCACCCCCACGACTCCTCAGCTAAACTATCGGTAGCTCTCTTTACAAGATCATGTAAATGAGAAACGCTTCTGCCACTTGGTGAATACTTCTTATAAATAATGATTTCAAATAATTATTAGAAAAATATTAGACATGTCTTTGTTCCACAAATTTTTTCATCCTTTCAAGTGTCAAAAAATTTTTTAAAAATATGGTAGTATTCTACGATTCTTCCTTTTGGAAATTCTGTTTTTTTTTCACAATTTGTAACAACTTGTCGCCATCTTTCTGATGACCTGACAATTCCCGTATCCCACTGGCTAATTAGCATCATGTGTCTTCTATGTACAAACAAAATATTCTATATAAACTATACAGGTTAGGTTTGAATTGTTTCTTATTTCAGGTCCATGAAATTGCTGAATATTCTTTAAATATTCTCAAATAAGAGTCGACGGCGTTTATCCTAAAATTACACCTTTCACAAAGTGAAAAACATTTTCAATTTGTTTATGTCCAATACACTGCCCCATACAAGCGATAGGGAACAGCACAGTGGGTTGACACTTTTTGCACTTGGAGCTATTTTATTAACTCGAAAATCAAACGTTCCTTCTGATCTAGAATATTTCCCGTACTAGCACAAAATATTGTATACACATTCATATAATATTAAAAATAAATTTAATCTCTTTTTAATATTCAAATACTCATACAATATTTATTTTATATTAAGTAACAAATATTGTTGTTTAAATATGTAGGGAATATCTATTTCATGTTACGAGACAAATATTTTTTTCTAAATATTGATTGAACATTTATTTCAAATTGGAAATAGAAAATTTTTTCCTAATATACAGATAATTATTTCATAATATGAAAGAAATATTTTTTTTCTTATTATAAAATGAATCTTTATGTAATATTAGGAATAGAATTTTTTTTTAAATATGACTACTATATCACTTAATCGATATACATTTATATTATAAGAACATTAATTACGTAATGTCCTTATTATGTGCGACAACATTAATAGTTCTCAAGATATTTTCAAAACCTGTCTTTATTGAAAAGGATGCTCATTATATAGTTTTCGTACTCAATGAACGATACGTAAATTGGTACTGAATGACGAAATGCTGACTCCTGCACAAATCAGTTTTTGTTATAACAACAATGTCGAAACTGTGTTTACGTTTACTTGCTATTCGGTGTGGATTCTTCATAAATAATAATGTAAAATAACTATTAGAACATCTTTGTTCTGCAAATGGTTCCACCGGTTCGAGAAAAATATTAAATTCCTGTGTTATTACACTACTTATAAATCTCCTTGGTTTCCCTATTTTGGCGCACATGGTAGTAATGCAGGTAGAAGGCGTTGTACCGTTCGCCCGTTACCTTCTGCCTTGAGCCCATCAATTTTATGACAGGTGAGGACGGGTGCTGGGCTACTCTAAAAATGAGGCTGTTGTGAAAATAAGTTCTTTTGACGAGCATGAATTGCTTTATGACCATCGTCCGACGAAAACACGAAGGAAACGCGTTGGAAAGGACTTCCTCATACTAGATTATAATGTATCAACTCAGAATCCATAGCAACATATTCCAACGTTGCCCGAAAAGGCGTGGTGTGTTGTCCGCCGATTTGTTTACACGGCTGCCCCGTGCGAGCGATAGCGGAGCAGCAGTAGGCTAAGACCAAAGATGTTAAACCGTTGCCGCCCCTACTACGCGGTTGTGGGGGGTGGCAGGACGCCATCTCGTACGGGTTCGAGTTGGTGACAACGGTGACGTGTTTATGATCGAATGCGTGGCCGATTGGGTGAGAGCGGTGGAGGCAGGCCTCGTCTCGCATGCATTTTCGGCTGCTGTCGAAATATATTGGCTACAGCGGCCATGCATTCACTGTAGCGTGCAACGTCGAAGTCGAAACCTTGAGACTATGGGCGCGCAGGTGTTGGTGGGATGTACAGACCTCACGATGGACGCGATTTGTTTAGGTGCCGTTCCCGGGGGCTGCTCTTTAATTGAGAGCTTTATGACAGGTCATTACTATTGAGCGGGAAATCGGCTCTCATCCTATCTTAATAAAATTTATTTAAAAAATATTAAATACGATACAATCTTTTCGGAGACAGCACAAAATTCAAAGTTTTCCAATTGACAGATGTTGCTGATCATGATTTGATTGGAGTATGGTGGAGTTGGATAATTAGTTGGTGGGAAGGGAAGATACATTAATATGTAAAAGCATGTAGAAGATTTTTCCGCTGCCTCCGAAAATATTGTATTGTATTTAATATTTTAATAAATTTAACAGTTGGTGTGTACTATTAAATTAATTGTCTCAATTTTAGATTCGTTTGGGCCACATTTTCCTGTTACCCGACCGAGCTGAATCTTTCCACAGTTTATTTAATTATTAAGAAAATATGGGATTAAGAAATTTCGACATAAAATTTTTGACAAGTGTGGAACGAGCAGAATTTGTAGAACACCGTAGGATGGTTTTTCTTTCTTATTGCTTAGGAAATATACAAATAAACAATATACTGGTCAAATTGAGTCGGTTAATAAAACAAAAACGACCATATAGCACATATAATTTTTATTATTATTTAACGAAATATAGAATATTTCTTAATTTTAACCTGCCCTCTACCGCCTCGCCGCCACCCTCTCCCACCCCTCCTGGGAAGATCAGTTTGTCTTTCTGTAATGTTATAAGACTGAGGGAAAGTTACATTGCCCAGAAAAAGGAAATTTACTCTTCTAAATGCGTTCTATTTGCAATAAAAACAGCAAAGTATGGAAAAATGCAAAATTTGTTTTCTCAAGGGGACAATCGGGAGACATACCTTACAAAAGAATGCAGAAGGTTTCGTCCTGATTGGCCCATTTATCTCGGGGTAATCGGTAAACATACATTGAAAAAAAACTAAAAAAGGCAAATAAATAAAAATTGCTCACAAAATAGTTTTTCTTGAAATATTAAGACACTGTAATTTGTTTAAAATTACTTTAACGTACTGAACAAACCAAAACGTGCAGAACCTCCATCGGAGTTGTTTGACAAATTGTTTTTTACCGTACACTTTGTCAGATGATATTCTTTTTTTTTCGTTATCATGATACAATAAATTTTTATTGTTTTTCGTTACAACGTTTAAAAATTCCTTAACAGCGTATTTTCCACCAATTAGTACGATGAATTCTGATAATTTCTATTTAATAGCTTTTTAAATAAATGTTATATTCTGCCTTCGTGTCGTCCGGTTTCCGGACAGATATCTTCTAGATGAATCCTTCCGGGTTGCCGGAAACTCGGACCATAGGCTGCTCCTGAGGTGTAGAGGGGAGTAAACGGTTCTTAGAACCCCTGGGGTTAGGGTTGTAAATTACACAATCTTCGGCTCCGAGCCTTTGTCGAGCGTCTCGAAACCTTCTCAAGTTGCCTGAAAAACCTGACGGAAATGTATGAATGCCCAAAAACGCCGGCCGGCACCAACCGGCTATGTATAAATCGACCTTTAGTCACCTTGCAACACTCAGTAGTAGAGCAAAACAGTTCCGGCTCATCCGGAAATATTCGTAAAATTTTACTTCGTAGTCGACAGACATCTGACGAATCAAAGTAAATTCGCTTTCCGTTGCTCGGGTTTCCCAAAGGGGATGAACGCTATAGCGTCGTTCCCTCCTTGTACTGCGGTCCCGCAAATACCGTTGTTTATTCTTAACATGCAATGCCAAAATTGCTACCAACTGCGTGTCAAGACTCATTGTGTTAGGAAAAACGCGTGCGAAGTCACTATACTGCGGGATAGGCCAAAAATGGTGCCGAAAACCAGCCTTGCAGTTCCTTAAGTAGACAACCGACGACTACCTGCAATTATGTCGGGGGAGAAGATGGGATTTCCCGATCGAGAAGAGTCGTACACGTTCCTGTTGAGCGGCACTGTCTCGCAATACCAAATATGTGCAGCGTCTCCAAAAAATACACATATGCAGATCACGTAGCTGTTCACTAAATAACTATATCATTACTTATTATTGCTATTAAATAATATCACATTTATATTTTTTTACATGTCCACCATTAACGTTTTTTAGGACGGCAAGAAACCGAACGGACCAGAACGTTCAGAATTTGTCAAATAATATTCTTTTCTCAATTATTATATTAATAAATAAATTATTATTTTTGTATAAGTTTAAATTTCTTAAGAGCATATTCATAACCTATTGGTACAACGAACTCTGAAGAGTTCTAGTTGAAATAGCTTTTTAAATATACAGAGTGCGGCGGGAAATAGTCCCCACGATTTTTCAACCCCTTCGGATGGTCGAACAGAAAAATGTTTCGTACCGAAGTTAATCAGTATGTGACCAACAACAAATTGCAATTTTTTAAATAAAAAAAACGATCGACTTTCAACAAAAAATCAAGGTCACCGTCATATCTTTAAATGAAACTGAGTATTTTTAACTTCATAATATTCTAGGCGGTGCCGAAACGAATTCAACGATCTACAAATCGTGGGGACTATTTTCGCGCCGCATACTGTATACAGCATTTTGTATTCTGCCTATGCCAATTTCTGTGACCGATCGGTGGCTAGATTCGGGTCTCGCCCGAAAATGTGAACTCGCCGACGGAACCTTCCAAAATTTGTCCGGCACGGGACACCGACCCTACCATAGGCGTCCGCGGGGGTGTAGAGGAGTGTAAACAGTTTAGGAAAGCCGGGAGTCAATCCGCCACCTCCTGGGGTTTGGGTCGAGGCCTTTGTGCGAGCCTCTCGAATTTCAGTCTGTCCGTGGCCGATCGGTGGCTGATCCGACCGTGCAGTATAAATGGACCTTTACGCGATCGCGGAACGCCGGTAGCACGGCAGTCGCGATTAGCAAAACGTGCGAATAAGACGCGACCGAAAAACAGTCTGTGTGACGATAACGATAACTGTAATATTCAAACATCATTCAAACACAATTATATTTCATTTGTATTCGTTTACACACACGTGTTACAAATAAACATTTGTTCACTTGAAGATTAATTACCACAATTGGTAGCAGAGCATGGTTAGTCTTTCATACAAGTGAGTGTCACGTGTGTAGTCTTCGAAATTCAAGATGGAGAAAGAACCATTACCGACAGTTCCCATGTTAACTGGCTCAAATTACCTCGTATGGGCGATGAAAATGGAGGCTCTTCTAAGCCTGAAGGGCCTGGAACGTGCTTTACGCGAGGCGAATCCAGGAGAAACAGAAACGGAAAAATCAAGGGCGGAATGGGAAGCAAGGAACAAGAACGCAGTGGCGTATATACGTCTGCACTTGTCCGACGAACAGGCCTTACAATTCGCAACCGAAGTCAATGCACAAAGATTGTGGTGCACGATAAAAAGAGCTTATGCGGGAGCCGCAGAAGATCAGAGAATCGACACGAGCAACGATCTGAAGTTCCTACGCATGGAGGATAAAGAATCCGTGGCGGATTACATCGCCAGAGCTCGTGGTCTCAGGACTAAGTGTATTTCGCTGGGGGTCGAAATATCAGCGCGAGAGCTTGCATATTACACGGTGCGAGGGATCAACGACAACTATAAAGATTTGCGCGAAATATTGAAGACGCAAAGAGACAAATCGATAGACGAAATTCAAGAAATTCTAAAAGAAAAGGAAAAGGAGAGGCAACGACGGGACGAACAACGACGTAAAACGGAAGGCGGCGCCTTTGCCATACATAGAAAAAATGTAAGAAGATGTTACGAGTGCGGGAAGGTCGGCCACATTGCAAAGGACTGCTGGCATAGAAGAGAAGATAAACAAACCTATCGAGCGGGAAACAAAGGGAGCAGACGAGAGAACGAGTCAACCTCGAAGGACGTTGGTAAGAGAAGGTCGGCAAGCAATATTACAAAAACAGGCAACAGCAACGAGAAGGTATACGCATTCAATATAGGTAACTCAACCAACACAGGTAATATCCAAAATTCTAAATATACATGGCTATTAGACAGCGGAGCTTCGAATCACATGGCCAATGATGTAATATGGTTCGATAATATAAATTTACAGGGCGGCGAACTCTGTCAAGCGGGGCAGAAATCTAACCTGCGTTACGAAGGCGTAGGGACTGTTAAAATCAATCTAACCAACGAGGCGGGCGGAAACATTCAAATAACAATGGAGGATGTCCTATATGTACCTGGATTGCGGCAAAATCTCCTGTCTACGACAACGCTAATGTTGAAGGGTTACACGATTCTGCAGAAAGGCCATGCGACCATCGTCTATGACAGCGAAGGTAACGAAGTGCTAACCGGAAAACTTTACGATAGGCAAATAAAAACTGTAGCGAGTCCTTGTAACGCGAAAAACCGCGAACATTTATCGTGTAGCGTAACGAAAGTAACGAATGTGTACGAAATTTGGCATAAGCGGTTAGGTCACATAAATGACGAATATTTAAAGAAAATGTGCGATCGTGAATTGTTAAACATCGCGAATGTAGAGTGTATTAATAACGGTTACAAGTGCGATAGCTGCGAACTGGGAAAGATAACCAGAAAAACACATAGGCGAATAATGATAGATCAAAGTAGTTCTCCCTTAGAATTGATTCACGCGGATGTGTGTGGTCCTATGCCAGTTGCCTCACTTAGCGGTTCAAGATATATGTTATTTTATTATGAAACATAAAAGCGAAGTACTCGGGAATATAATAACGTTCAAAGAAAAATATGAAAATTTGCTCGGTAATAAAATTAATCGCATAAGAACAGATAACGGGGGCGAATTTGTAAACGTTGAGGCAGGTGAATTCTTCGAGAGATACGGAATCACTCACGAGAAAACAGTCGCGTACAACCCCGAAAGTAATGGTAAGGCAGAAAGGGCGAATAGGACGATACTAGAGCGGACGAAAATATTACTGTACAGTAGTGGATTACCAGTATCGTTTTGGGCGGAAGCAGCGGCGTGCAGTAGCCATCTGAGTAACCTCACACCTCGTAAATGCAAAGACAGGACACCGTACGAACTGTTACTAGGTAGAAAACCAAGCATTAGTTACCTGAGGGTTTTCGGTTCTGTAGCATACTACCATGTCCCTAAAGAAAAGCGCGATAAATTGCAATTGCCCGGAAGAATAGGAGTAATGGTTGGGTATTCGCGTGCGAGACAGGCATATAGAATATACGATCCGGATAAAAAACGAATAATAGAGGAAAGGGCCGTTAAATTCGACGAAGGGAAATCGGGTGGTAAACTCATTGAAAAGATAGATGATCAAAGGAAGGTTCACCAGGTCGACGATAATTTGAAAGAATTTCGATACGATTACGACTCCTTCTTACCATACTCTAACGAGGAACCGGACGCAGATACGGTAGATATAGGTACGAACGACGTAAACATAGATAATGAAGAACCCGAAGAAAACATTCAAACGCCGCGACGCCGAGGTAGACCCGTGGGCACGACTAGCGAAAATGTAGAATTGAGAAGGGACTTGCGCAGAATTCATGATCAAGAAAGGGATGCACTAGCGGGCGTACGTAGATCGGAAAGAATCAAAGGAATGGGACAAATTAACTTAATAAGTAGTCAGGAAATTCCGTCAAATTATCACGAAGCAAAAGATAGCAGAGATTGGCCAGAGTGGGAAAAAGCAATGAAAGAAGAATTGTACTCGTTAGAAAAACACTCGGTTTGGGAGATAGTTAGTAGAGAAAATGTCAAAATGAAAATCATTAAAAGTAAATGGGTGCTGACGATAAAGAGCAGTAAGACGAGTAACGACGTAAAGTTCAAGGCGCGCTTGGTAGCAGCAGGCTACAATCAAATAAAAAATAGGGATTACGATGAATCATACGCACCCGTGATCGCGATCGAAGCATGGCGCCTACTTATGGCCGTAGCGGTAAAACTAGGATGGGATTTTAAATTTTTTGATGTCAAAACCGCATACTTACATGGAGAATTGCAGGAATCGGTATACCTCGAGTTACCACCAGGGTTCGAATACCAATACGGCGAGGGAAAAGTATTTAGACTAAAGAAAAGCATTTATGGGCTCCCTCAATCGGGACGAAATTGGTATATAAAACTCAGAAACACACTAATAAAAATAGGGCTGACACCACTCAAATCGGATAATTGCTTATTCATCGCGCAGCAGGAGCAAAATTTCATAGTAATTGTCACGACCCGATAAGACAAGACGCCGAACCCCGCGATATCACCAGGCCCAAGTCCACGACTGACTCAACGATTGATACTCTGAACCATCAAATAGTCCCAAAACCTTTGTACCCCAAAAGAAGATTGTCCATTAGGATATAAGGCCCCAAAAATCCGATATCAGTCAGTCGACTGTTACCTCTGCTACGGCACGTCTCGCCGATTCAACTCTTAAATAAAGTCATTTGTGTTCCTGAAAACGTCTAAATAGTCATTCGCGAAAGTGAAATACGTCGATCTTCACGAAGTCTCCTATTTCACCGTAACATAATCGCAGTCTATGTTGACGATTTCACCGTGACATACAATGACGCGAAATTATATAACAAAGTAATGGGAAGCCTTAAAGACACGTTCGAAATAATCGAGACAAACACCAACGTATTTCTAGGTATAAAAATAGAGCGTCACGATACAGGAATAGGTCTATCGCAAAGGGATTATATAGAAGCGTTGTTAAACAAACACAAAATGAATGAATGTAATGCGGTAGGGACACCGATATCACCAGGACAAGACAAAGCGTACGAAAAGACAGATGAAAAAATTGACCTGGAGACATATCAGGGAATAATTGGCGAATTATTGTACATTGCTAATAGGACAAGACCAGATATCTCGTTCGTCATGTCCTATCTATCACAATATAATCACTGTCCAGAAAAGAGGCATCTGGCAATGGCGAAAAGAGTGTTAAGATACCTACAGGGTACTAAAGATTTAATACTATCATACACTAAAAACGGAGGTGTGATAACGGCATTCTCAGATGCGAGCTGGGGAAATGCCGAGCAAGGGAAATCATTCTCAGGGGGAGCGATAATGTTAGCAGATTCGATGGTCGCATGGCGTAGCAATAAACAAAGGTGCATTGGGCTCTCAACATGCGTTGTCGAATTGTTCGCATGTTCGGAGATCATAAAAGATATTAATTGGATCACGAACATATTGTTAGAAATGAATTTGAATGTTTTCGTACGTTATCCGAATATATTATACTGCGATAACAAAGCGGCGATAGATTGGTCAAGGAACGCTAAATCGTCAAGCAAGACCAGACATGTAAACCTCAGACTTCACTTCGTTAGAGAGGAGATAGAAAAGAAAAGGTTAGATATCAAGCATATTGATACTCGTCATATGCTTGCCGACTTCTTAACAAAAGCAGTTACGAAGGAAAAGTTAGAATGGTCTCTAGCTAAATCAGGATTACGTGAAATCAAAAATCCATCTAGTTGTATCACGCGTGAGGGGGAGAATGTAAGGCGTTGTCGCAATTGGCGATAAGTTTCACGCGTGCGACAGCTAGATGGGACAACCATCGCGAGCGCGCTTTACGCGATCGCGGAACGCCGGTAGCACGGCAGTCGCAATTAGCAAAACGTACGAATAAGACGCGACCGAAAAACAGTCTGTGTGACGATAACGATAACTGTAATATTCAAACATAATTATATTTCACTTGTATTCGTTTACACACACGTGTTACAAATAAACATTTGTTCACCAGAAGATTAATTACCACATGTAGGACAAATATTTTTTCGAATAATTTAGATAATTATCTTGAGATTCAACGAAAAAGAACCCAGTTAGTAATAAATTTTTGAGACTCGTCAAATCGACATATTTTAGCCCCGCTACCTCTGTTAGCTACCACAATTGAGAATTTTTGTAAGACAAAGTTGGGCTTCTCATCAAAATGAAGCTACTCACGGAAAATTAGCTTGATAGTAATCACTTGTAAAAATGTACGAGGGATCCTGGACTAAATCCTACACCCGCATCTCCCAGATTTTGTAGGCCTATACGATTACAGTTTTTACAGGAGAGTACAGAATGTACTATGCAGGAGGTTGATCACGTTAATAGGCAAGACGATCAACTTATTCCTTTGCAATTAGTTATTGATGGGAAACAAACGAACATTTTTTACAAATTGGCATGCACAATGGTAGATGGCAAAGTGTGCAACGCAGCTACTTCAACTGCGTCTACGCAACGTTGCTATTTGTGCAATGCAACGTCCAAGGACTTCAATTCCATTGATAATATGCTACAAAATCAAATTAATAAGGACCATTTAAGTTTTGGGCTTTCGACATTACACGCGTGGATTCGATTTTTCGAATGTTGTCTACACGTTTCATATAGACTAGACGTTAAAAAGTGGCAAGCACGCTCTGCGGCAGAAAAAAAGTCAGTTTCCGAACGCAAAAAAATAATTCAGAAAGGTTTCCGCATCGAACTGGGCCTTATCGTGGATCGTCCCAAACAAACATTCGGCAGCTCTGACGATGGCAATACAGGACGACGTTTTTTGCAAACGCTGATATTTCTGCAAGAATAACAGGAGTGAATTTAAAATTAATAAAACGGTTTTATACAGTAATGCAAGCTATTTGCAGCGGATTTGAAATAGACGTCGAAAAATTCAAGGAGTATGCAGTAACAACAGTTAAATTATATATAACTCTTTATTTGATCCTCTCGGGGTTACAAATACAAAACCAAATCTCCCTTCTTCTCCTCAATTCGCCTCTAACCGCTTTTACACTCTAACCTTATATCTAACTTATATACTACTTACAACTAACCTTCGCCTACTATAGAGAGAGAGAGTGAAACATATTTACAAAAGCTTACTTCTAACTTACCAACTATATATATAAACATTTTATTTTTTATTTGCAAATTTACATGTTTCCTTTCGAACCCCCCTTCCCATACCCCTTATCCTATCTCCATCCCTACCCTTCGGACTTCCTCTTTCGGTTACTCCTCTTCCATTCCAATCATCTTTTTTGATCCCTCTCTCCATTCATCCAACATCCTTAAACTTTCCTCCCCTCTTCCCTCTTCATCCAGCACTTCCATCATCCATTCATGCCAACCTTTTTCCCCTTTTTCCTCATTCATCCTCCAAGACACCTCCCACACATGTTCCCACGTCTCATTTTCCCACCCACACACTCTGCATTTTCTCGATCCTTCATTCAACCAAAATCTCTCCCCCCTCATTTCGTTCCCTAATCTATAGCTAGCCATTCTTTGCCATCTATTTTCCCCCCCACCTTTCTTCATATATCCCGGTAACCCCTCCCCTTTTACCATCGCATACCAACTATTATATTTTGCTCTCTTTATCCTTTCCCATCTCTCGTTTTCCTGCATCTTCTTTTCCTTATTCACTATTTCTTCGCTCACACTATCCCTCTTCTCCTCTATCATAATATTCATTTCCTCATCTGACCATCCCTTCTCCTCAAAGAACTCCCACCTTTCCTTCTCCCACCCATCCCTGGTTCCCCCCCTCTTATCCCTTTTTCTCACCTCCTCCCAACACAACCTTGCCAACTCTCCTCCTTTTCCATCTGCTAGCTTTTTTTCGTATCCCCACGCCCTTAAACCCGCCCTTCCCCTCAACAATTCCCTTTGCATTTCCTCTCGTATCATATACCTCGGTGTGTGTCTCCCTACCCCCAGCACCCATTTTAAATATCTCTCCTGCATCCTTTCCATCCCTTCCCTCTCCTTCCACCCCCATATTTCCACTCCGTAGCTCATTACTGACCATACCAATTTGTCAAAGAGCCAAAGCCTCCTACCCCAGTCCTTACCAAACTTGCTTTTCCCTATCCCCCATACCTTCCCCATCATCGCCGCCCCTTTCCTTATCCTTTCTTCCACTTGAGCCTTCTGCCCCCCGTCTCTTGTTACCGAATACCCTAAATATTTGTATTCCCCCACTTCCTCTATCACCTTTTCTTTCCATCGCCATATCAGTTTCTTCCACCTTCCACCACCCCTCCTACACCTCATCATCTGACGAACAACAGCTAAATTATTTGTGCAATTATACCCATGGTATTACATGCCCACTACGATTCATAAAATATTAATTCGTGGATCAGAAGTAATATCGGCAGCACTATTGCCGATCGGCCACATGTCGGAAGAGGCTCAGGAAGCATCGAATAAATATATACGAAGATTCCGTCAAAATTTTGCACGAAAGAGTTTTCGGACAAAAAATTTAGAAGACGTTTTTTGCCGACTACAACTTGCATCTGATCCGTACATTATTAGCATGAGAGCATTGCCACGAAGAAAACCAAAAGAATTATCTGAAGATGCAATACAATTATTAATTGTTAACACAAATTTGGCGACAGAAAATGTAATAGATGACGATTCTGACTATTCAGATGTTGAATAAACCATTTGATACATTCATCATTACAATGCTTCCTAATTTGAAACCTTTCATTCCTCCAAAAACATATTTAAAACAAGAATTTCTTCTTCTATAATTTAATAATTAGCCGGCTACTTGTGTTCTTTATATAATTTGATATTAGATTCATATTTAACGAGACAAAAGTTTCACTTGTATTTAATACTTTCTTACTACGAAATCCGCCATACTGGTTCCGCCATTTTGTTTTTTGTTCTTTTAACTTCAGATTCATAATTAACGACTTCAGGAACCCCAAAATACCAAGTTTTGTCCCATTCTGACAGTTTTCATAGGTTCAATCTCTATTTTACAGCCGCCATTTTACTTTTTTTGCGATTCTGATTTTAGATTCGTAATCAGCGACCTCGAAAACCCCGAGATACCTAGTTTCGTATAAATCAAAGAAAGATTTGATTTTTGGCCACGTTTTGGAGTAAATCGACCACTGTGCGCTGGTTTAAAGTCTGAAATAAAACGTTTTGAAGACCACTTTTTCGAGAAGTATTACAGGTCCAAAAATGTTAATTAAGTATAATATCAGTTCCTTTTCGTACGACAAATGACATTTATATAATAAAGTTTAATTATAGAAAATATGTAATGTATATACAGGGTGAGTCCGCAGAAACAGAACACCTGATTAACGCGGCTGCTATTGGTGTTAGGAAGAGATGCATCAGATGAAACTTGCATGGTTTCGAGGGGGCATTGATCTGATGTTAGTAGCTTTTTTGTAGGTGGACGCGTATAGGACATATGAAGGTCAACATCACTTTTTTAAATGGAATGAGGTGTTTTTTAACTTCCCGATTCATAGAGAAGTTATGGTAATTACCCCGAAAATCGAAAATCGAATTTTTAATAGATCTTCACGTTTCATGGTCATTGGATTCATTTTAGACTATTTTTATCAAAATGTCGGTATGTGCATGTGTGTGTGTGTGTGTGTGTGTGTGTGTGTGTGTGTGTGTGTGTGTGTGTGTGTGTGTGTGTGTGTGTGCGTGCGTATGTCCGTTTGTATGGTATCAAATTTTTCGTTAACGTTTTCTGAAAAAGCAACAATGCGATCAGAATGATGAATGATGCAATGGATGTGCCTCGTCGTAACTTAGAGCTGATTAGATTTTGGTCCATATTGGTCAAGCAGTTTTTTAGATTTTTTAGTTTTTTTCGAAAGAAGTTCATTCAACAATGCAATTTATACGAGAGGATGGAAATTTTCCACCAAATAAACAAACGTAATTATATATGTTTCATTTTTTTTTAAATTATGCAGTTAATGGTAATGTTACCGCTTACAACTAACGAATCGGGAAGTTCTTTGTGTGGCTCGTGGAGAATCACACACAAAATTTAAAAAAACCATTAACAGCTGTATGCCTCACTAGCAATGCGTACCACTAACCCTCTCGCAAGAGCAGTCATACCGCGAGCTCGCGAAGCGAGCGAGCAACAATAACCAGCTAGTTACTACATCAATCGATGCAGCTGGATTTTCGTTATAAATATGTACTAACCTATGTATGTGGAAAAGTTAGTAGTTCAGGAGATATTTCAATTTAAATAACTCAAAAATACCATTACTGTCATACTAAATCGTTAGCGTTTACTTCCTAGTGTAACGTCTTAGTACGACAGTAATGATATTTCAGAGTTATTTAAATTGTAATATCTCCTGAACTACTAACTTTTCGACATACATAGGTTAGTACTTTTTTGTAACGAATGTCCAGCTGCATCGGTTGATGTATTCAAAAATACCTCATTCCATTTAAAAAAATTGAGGTGACCTTCAAAAGTCCGAAGTACCTCCACCTACAAAGAAACTATTGTAGCCACCGGATGGCCCCCTTCGTACTGTACAATGTTATTTCAGCAAATATTTCTGTGAAACTTATAATTTCGAAGATATCTGAGGTGCTCATAGTTACTGCCCCACCCTGTATACAGGGTGTCCCAAAACTAGTGTAGGATCCGAAAATGGGAGGTTCCTTGGGTCATTTGAAGCGACATTTTCCTTTACAAAAATGGCGTCGGCGGCTTTGTTT
The DNA here is from genome assembly GCA_963971365.1 of Lasioglossum villosulum. NCBI lineage: Eukaryota > Metazoa > Arthropoda > Insecta > Hymenoptera > Halictidae > Lasioglossum > Lasioglossum villosulum. The sequence continues at coordinate 25,753,942 of OZ020495.1, read as the reverse complement.
AGGAGTTATTAACGAAAAACACGGACCAATCAGAGCGCGACGTAGACGCGAGTTAGCACAGTCGGCTCGACGCGCCAACTGTCAATTGGCCGAACGTGCCACCGCATGTCTAGATCGCGCTCTTATTGGTCCGTGTTTTTCATTAATAACTCCTAAACAAAGCCGCGAACGCCATTTTTCTAAAGGAAAATGTTGCTTCAAATGACCCAAGGAACCTCCCGTTTTCGGCTCCTAGGGTAGTTTTGGGACACCCTGTAGACATGCGGTGGCACGTCCGGCCAATTGACAGTTGGCGCGTCGGGCCCACTGTGCTACCTTGTGTCTAGGTCGCTCTCTGATTGGTCCGTGTTTTTCGTTAATAACTCCTAAACAAAGCCGCGGACGCCATTTTTGTAAAGGAAAATGTCGCTTCAAATGACCCAAGGAACCTCCCATTTTCGGGTGTCGGAAGAATTTTGGGACACCCTGTATATATGAGAAACTCGTACGATATACGTGGTTCATTAAAATCGAAAAAGCTTTATTAAAAGGAGAATAATCCACAAAATAAGTAGATGAGAGAAATAATGAATATCTTAACGCACGCTTTTCATTTATTTATTATTTATTATAACAATTCTTATTGTTATTTATTCATAACTTTATTTTGATTTGTATCATCAGAAGTTGAAAAATTCGTCGATGAAATGTAAGTTAAAAAGACTCACTACTTCCTAACTTTCTGTGTAAATAAAAAATATACAAAGCACGTTGGAATAAACATAGGGTAAGCGTTTGCCGGAATCGGTTGCCTAGTGGTCGCCCATTGTTGTACATTGCAGCGCGGCCGAGACTATTGCTCTTCTGTTTTTGATGTGAGCGTTCCTCATTCGCGATGCGATGCGTTGGCTAGCGATCAAGGAATATGCCGACTTTGCGGCATGTTCAAAGGCACCTTGTCATGAAATGCGCGAAACGCGAGAACTCATTCGAGTGCTACGTTGCAAGGATTATTCGAAGACCAGGAATCGTGATATTCAGTTAGTTAGTTGTTTTACACAATATTGAAGTGCAAACAATAAAAATCGTTTAGTTATAAATGCATATAAAAAAAGAAAAAACGAGAAAATAAAATTGAGTTGAGGAGGATACGCACTCGAGCCCTCCGGAGCATCGAGCAGAACCTCTAACACCGTGACCATACAACAAACTTGCGCGAAGCTTCTCCTTTCTTTTACTTGACAGTAACAAACTAGCTTTCGCGTATTTTTCTTCTTCAATGTAGGCTATTTCCTAAAATATTTGGATCTTGAATAAGTTCTCGCTGTTTCTTCAAACATGGCAGTAGCAGCCCCGTTCGTGGAATTTCGAATGGTAACACATATACAAGGCAGTAGTGTATCTAACTTTAAATTTCAGTGTATAGTAGTTCACTTTGGTGTAGATAAAGTAATTTTTTCTTAGTTCTGAAAATGTCTACTTTTGTGCCAAATAAAGTGTATTTACGGGGAATTTTATCGTGTAACAACTTGGTTACCCGGCTGTCTCCTTGCGGGAGTTAGTTCGTCGCGCCTGGGTTCGCGACGGTCGGGAAGGATGAGGTACGGGGAGAAATAAAGTACTCAGTGTTGTAGTAATAAATTTCGCCGCGGAGTTGTTCCCTACGAGACGCGATACGCGGTTTGAGCGGAGGCGTGGCTGACGTGGACGGTCGGTAGCGTTAACGGGGGTCGATTACTGGGGCGGAGCGTCGGTCGCTGGCACGGCGATCGGCTGTCGGAGGGCGGGCGATTGTCGGCACAACAATCGACCAGGGAAGAATCGGTGACCGAATGAGAGTAAACGGGACAGAGAGAGCAAGACAGATCATTGGCTCGAGGATCGTCTGGGTAGCAGGGATACGCTCGTTGGCTAAACGATCGTACTCGGGATGGTGGAATTCTTATACTTACTCTTGGTCTGGTATTCGGAATGATCAGGCGTGTGAACGATCGACGGCTCGACGGTGGATCACGGTGTCTGTTTGTCGCGTCGGTCGATTCCTATATCCTCGCGACGGTATCATTTTATCAACGAGAATCGGTAGTCGCGGCATCGGCCATCTAGCGGCCGATTCTCGAAGGTGTGCTGTGTGCACTTTTCCTTGCGGGAATCGTAGCCATCTAGCGGTCGGATCGTGAACATAACGTGGCGCGTTAGTAACAGGCTTTCGTTAACAGGTCTGTCACAATTGCACTACTTTATTCAAAAAAAATCTGCAGCTGAAGCACATAGAATTCTTGTTGAGACTTATGGCCGTTGCCCATTATCACGCCGCATCCCCTGGCCTGACCTGCACCGCCTACGCCGAGACGACGCGACGCACTGTGGTCTAAAAGTCAGTTCCAGCGTGAATAAATTAAAAATACCAACTAACGTAAATCTGTTAAAATTTATACTTCTACGATGGTTTGATATGTACACTACAATAACAAAAGCAAAATTAGTAAATCACGTCACCCTATTCTTGTTGGCAAAACTGTCAACGTTCCAGTAACCACATTTTGTTTTTTTGCGTTAGTCAATTGTTACAAATTATAACTTCAAAATATTGAGTTCTTTCTTGAAGTGTGCATAAATTGTATTAGTATTTTGTTATATATGATATTATCAGTATGGCTGTAACTGGAAATGCTAGGTTTAAGTCACTTTCGCACACTTTATTATATATTTTTTTTGTACTGATACTGTTTAAGAAAAACTATTAGAATGTTGTTAGTTTTACAAAATTTGCACGCGTTGCGAAGTATTTAATTTGAAAGCTTAATTCATCTCCATAACGCGTTCCCCCGCAATCCCATTATCATTTTATTTTAATATTTTAGTAAACGTATCTACGATCACCCGCTTAGAGTTGTTCGAAGAATGGTTCATATTGAAGAATTTGAAACGAAAGGATTGCGTTAGTGGATTTCTAGAGGCTATTTTTGCCGGAAGGAATGTGAGCGAACGTAATATTGAAGGAATTTTTGGAGAACTTTATTAAAAATATTGAGAAACGTTGGAAAATAGGCAATAATTATAAAGATAGATTTCTGAACTTGAATCCGCAAGAATTGGAAAGCCATTAACAAATTTTAATGAATGTAGTATTAGATCGAAACAGAAGGGAATGCAAACTTTAACATCTACCACTACTTTGAAAGGGTTTTCTTTTGCTACGCAGTCTACTTTAACTGCTGATACATGGAGCAGAAATTATAAAACATGCGATTTTACCTATTGGTCAGCTTGGAGAGGAAGAGTAATTGCAGGAAAAATGTGGTAATAGACTTGCAGATGCTAAAATCACCAAAAATTCGATCAAATACAAACTACGTCAGTGAATAATAATCTTTTAAATTATATATGTAACACTTAATCGTTATATTAACAAACAAGTAGTCAGTATTGTAAATTATGTTTTATTTACTTTACTCAACTATTTAAATGTAATTTTTACACAAAATGTTAATCTTTTCCTCGCACAATAATTAATTCGCACTAGAACTGACTTTTAGACCACTGTGCTGGTGGTGTTTGCCGCCCACTAGGACGCCCCAGCACCAGCACCAGCATCAGCACTTTCTGTGTCCAAAAATATTCTATTACACCGTTATTTCAAGGTTCAATGTTATATAGTCATAGGTCGTTGAATTCGTCTCGATATCTATTCGAATATTGTGAAATAAAAGGTATACGTTAATGTTTAAAAAATTGAGGTGACCGCCAGTTTGTTAATAAAAAACAATGCACTTTTAATTTTTCATATCGAGATTTGTAGAAAATTGAATACTGATCAACTTTTGATGGACACATGTTTTTGTCAGATCATCGGATGTACTTGAAAAATCTTGTAAAATATTTTTAAAACAATAATTATAACAATATATCGGCAGTGTAAAACTGTAAATAAGAACCTCCATGTGAGATGTGCATTTTTTCACTTCTTTCGAGATTTTGATTTTTTACAAGCAGAATTTTCAATTTAAAAATCTGAAACCATTGTAGAGTATGTATTTAGACTGACCAATCAATACGTTTTTAAAACCTTCTGAAAAGTTTACATTGTTAAAAGTTTCCACTATTTGTGAAAAAAATATTAAAATCAACCTTTTTCAACTTTTTTATGCGGGCCTATATTGAAAACTGAAGAAATACGTTTTGCAGATCTGCGTCAATGAACGTCGAAATCGGTCGACGTTGGAATGAGCTACAAACGTTTAAAGATGATGAAAATTACAGATTTTCACGATTTTCGGTACTGCAGTAAATCCAAGAATTCTAACATCTTTCAAAAAATTAAAAAATTATTTCCATGATCGATAACGATGCCTTGTGACCATAAAAAGTGATGTCATTTATAATGGTTATTTACCAGTCAAAGATAATGTCTATCAGCCATAATGATTATTTCTGACTAGAACATATGCAACTTAATATTTTAGAAAAACTAGATTTTCCAAATCGTCTCTGAGATATTGAACGATTACTGCCTTCTTTGCGATAAAATGTGAACTTCTTACACAAATGATTTTTTTTAGTAAATTTAAAACAACTATTGTTTATGGTGTCTGGATAACAACTATCGCAAAGTTAGCAGTATGTTCGCGTTAATAAAATTTGTATTATGCAAATATCTAAAACTTGAAAATTAATATAAATAAAGTCAGTAATTGACAACTATACGAAATCGATGAAACAATTCTATTGTTGATCCTATTGTTTGCAGTCTTCATTTTAGTCGTTTTCACGAATAGTTAAGATCGCATCTCTTATATAGCGTATGAAAAGCACATTCAGCAACCGGAAATGTCCCTTCTATCGAAGCGAACAGGGGCCTGCTGGCGCTACGGCGTTGAAGTTACAGTGGGCACACTGTCATTTAAACCCATAAGAGCATCTGCAAACGGCGTAGGCGGTGCGGGTCAGGCCAGGAAATGCGGCGTGATAATGGGCAACGGCCTTTACTGTCCTACGAGATGTAGTACGCGGCAGCTTAGAGGGAGCGGGAGGGGGAACTAGTTGATGATAACTAATTGGACAAACTGTTGCGTAGAAAAGGAATTAAGGTGTTTATAAAATAGTTACGATTGAGCAATATAAATAATTCACGGATAAATAAAGACGATTTATTATAAATAATTTAACCAGTTTAATGAAGAAATTAGTCGATACATAATCTTCTGTAAGCGTAGAATTTAGACAATTGCGAAGCTATGGTTTACTTTTAGAGCACGAAGGAATTTGATAATGGCCCCACGGCAATGTTTCTGTCGAGTTCGGTTTGACATACCGTTTATCACCATAAGATGGGCTAAGAGCAATTTTTTCGTCCGATACGGTACACACTTCGTGCTTTTCGGATCGTATCCTCGTCTGTGTACGATTTATAACAGTTTCTTCTTTCAAACACCGCATGTAATCATCGAACGTTATCGTTGTTTTTAGAACGCTAGCCTTTACACCTTTCGCTTTTTTAGTATCCGATTTTCCATCTACGCAGAACGAGTACATCTTTGATCTCAGACCCACAAAACGTGTCATTATCATCCCATTGTTCTCGTCTTTCATCAAGCCGGGAACCTTTTTATGTACAAGTGGAATATTATACTGATTCTCTACCGGATAATCGCTTGTGTCGAAACGGCTAATATCGCTTCTCATGGTTTCATAAATGTCCGTACACATAATATGATAAATTAAGCTATCGGTGTCTGTGTACATTACTTTACAATTTTTACCATATCGAGGAACCATGTAGTCATAATGAAATTCGTACAATTTCGTTTTGGATATATCTAATATGCACATGCCTCCGTATATTGGCTTGTTGAATTTCACTATGACTTTGCGCAACTCCACAGCAGCCAAGTTTTCGGAAAATATAGAGCTGCTGTGGAAATTTGGTTTCGCGATCATAGCCTCCGCGCCATATCGTCCATCCCAATGTGTCACGAGTTTCACGTCTACGTGTTTCCAAACGTTTTCCATAGTTTTACCGAATACCGCGTTGTTCATCAATTTGTACAAATTCTTTTCAAAATCGTTAGCAGCGTTTGTTCTAAACTGGGTATTTAATTCTATATATTCTCGGAGCCATGGCGACTGTGCGAATTGGAGGATGCGATGAATTTTTCTGATACGAAGACCGTGACGCGTGCACTGCTGCAGATTAGAATAGTGTATTACGTAACGCTGCTTATCGCGTAACGTTGCAAGCAACTTGTCCTCACTTTTCTCTGATGGTTTGTCGCGTGTCGGACAGAATGGTAGGTCAGCGTGAACATCATGCAGACTCTGCGGATATTCTAGATCCACCTCGAGAATGTAGCCTATGGGTGAATCAGCAGCAATCAATGATATGTCAAATCTTTCAATGTCTTGAACCCATTTAAATTCGCCGTATGGCAAAGGCTGACACATTGCCCATCCATATAAATTGTTTACATCGAAATACATCAAGTATGACGATGGTTTCGACGGATCATAGGACTGCATGTACTTGTTATTGGCTTCCGCATGTCTGCCGGAACATTGGCTCAAACCGCCACGTATTCCACGTTCGATGAACATCACCATATCGATATCGGTTAATAATTCCAACCTAATTCTTGTATGTTTTAACATAGCGTCCCACGTGAAGCCTGGTAAAGTGTAATAATACGCTGGATCTAAACCGTAGCTCTCAATGCAAGTTTTACGAAAATTTTCAAAAACATCGGCCAATAACAAAACACCAGTTTTCAAATATAGATCGCTGTATTCACCCAAGGTTTTTATGTTGAAACTCTTCCACACTTTCTCGGCATGCGCATAATCACTTTCGGACACGCTTTCGCCTGTCAACGAGCTGTAAAATGACTCAAGCGGCGGTAAACATGGATCGTCTAATTTATCTTCGGAATCGAGGTATTCGTATGGAAAGACGCCCTTACGCGTTAACATCTCCAAGTTTTCCTTAGAAAGATGTTGAAATTCGGAACGTAAAATTGTGAATTTGTTTGCGTCGAGGAAGGATGCTAATTTATCTAGGCTTGTATTCAGAAATTTGTACGAATCGATGAATCGTAATTTAATATAATTACGCGAATCTGATTGGTCGTCTTTAACTACTTTCGTAAATGAAATATACTTTTCTTTATTTATTGGTAATACGCGGACACTACCTTCAAACGCATTAGCTACTTTTTCGATAATGAAGTGTGAATCGTATTCGGATAAATTGTGGAAAATTATTGGTATACAAAACGAATTTTTGTAATTTGAATTGCAATTTCGATGCGCGGGACCTCTATAGCGTCCGGTCAGATGACAATGATAGCGCACCCGTGTTTCGTTTTTGTCAAATGGTTTTTCACAAATGTGGCAGTGCGCTGCGTTGTTAAATGCCTCGGACTGTTCTGTCGTTAACTCTTCCATAGGTATATTACTGGATAGGGCGGATTTAACTTCATTAGCCAATTTTTTTAATTCTTCGACGAACCATAAGACGCACTTCGCATCGCGACGACAGTGATAACGCGATAAAGACGCATCGTACGAACAATGTACGTAGTATGCGATGGTAAATACTCTGTGACGTTGGTATGCGTGTGGTGGAAGTTTCTCATTTACCTCCCAACGATCTTCCGTCTTCTCCAGTATGCACTCGAGATCGGCGTACACCACAAATGGAAGGGGTTCTTTCCGCGTGTAATTGTCGAAAGAGAGCCATTTATCGTCCTCGCTAGGTAACTCGATGGCACAACTATTCAGTTTTGCACAGTCGCTTTCGTGGTCCTGCAATCTGTCGTTGGAATAAAAGTAATGCAAACACCTGAAAGAAAACACAATTTTATTTACATATGCTGCGATACACCATAATACTTTTGTAAATGTTGTACACACGTACCGATCACAGATAAATTTCTTTTCATTGTCTTCGGGGGGAACATTGATCGTAGCTTTCTTCAATGCTATTTCTTCCGGTACTCTGATCTTGCCCCCGGCATGCAGCGGGTTGTACTTGTTAATACCGACTGTAAGATTGAGTATTCGCGACAACGCCCATCCGCTATCCCGTTCCTGAAATTCCTTCAACGATGTTAGGAGCGGTTCCAGGATGAACAGCTTGTACAACTCTTCGAGGTTAGTTGTACGAAAGATTTCGCAGTTCTTCGTGTGCTCGCTTTTGCGCGAACATTGTTCGCCTGCCTTAAATTCGCCGTTAAACACAGCGTTCACTTTTACAGACTTATGCTTTTCCAAAGCGTCTCGTACCTTTTCAAGCACAATTTCCTTCGCGGCTTGGAGGAAGTCTAAAGGTTCAATATAATCGGAATTAATGACGGCGCCTGTTAACATGCGACCCTTGAAAGCTGTGTCTATTTCACGCCATATGAGTTCTGAGCTTGTATGTCCAGCACTTTCACCTACGAAACGATTTCGCAAGGATTATTTTAAACTCTCTAGATCTGCGATACTTGCGATCAATGATTGTTGTGTACCGGTCGATAATTGAGGACGTTTTGGCCGATTATATTCTTCAAGCAACTCGAGGCATTCGTTGCACTTGTCCCGCAACTCGCGTACAGAATTCTCAATTTTTTCCATGGCGGCACCGTTTTACTTTTGCTTCACGATCCGTGACTGAAGAAAACTGATTTCGAGGGTGCACACATATATCCTCCCCAAAACACCTGACTCTGCAAAAAAACCAAACGGTAACGAAAAACGCTGTCCACAAACCGCTGCTAATTTTCCAGCGTCTCATTCGATCGCGATATTGAAAACGACAGATCCGTGTCTCGAACTTTTATGCAGCATTTCATCTGCTCATTTATCATTGAAATCGAAAGCGATACAAATGAAACTAGTGATGTGTATTTCAGAAAAAATGTCCAGATCAACCAAATAACGCGTTAAGAGGAGATTCCTGTTGGCTCCTAAGGGGCGTAAAATATTTCAGAGAAAATATCAAAGTTAATCAAACAGCGTCTTAAACGAATTAGTTCTGACAAAAGCAGTAGTGTTTGCGAGATTCCTGATCGTTCCTTCAAATAACGTCTTATTCCAGTCTTTCTTACATCTATTCTCGCGTACTTCTTTTCATGGGGAACCGCACAAATTGACAAACTTTGTTATTATTGCACCGAACGATTTATTGCGCACCACGTTCCACAACTGCTTCCGCTTTACTATCGAATCGATGAATGTCTATGTATATCTCTTGTGACTCACATGTCGCATGAATTATCTTTCCGATCGCCTTTCCGCCGCACGCCATCTAATCACTTAACCCTCTCATTTATCGCATACATATATGTGTACATACACACAATTTATAACTTATCAATTATCTTCGCGATTATCTCTCGGCTGCCACAATCTTGAAAAAACCGTTCTGACGTGGCAGTGTTTGCGCGCGCGTGTTCATCATGCACGTTAGGGTGGTCCTTATTTTTCGGCTATCGAATTTTTTCGGTACACCACCTGGAATTGTGCCACTGGACGAAAAAATAATTTGGCAACATTTGAAATTGATCGTATGACGGGAAATGCTGCCGCATTGACTTTGAAAATTTGTTAATTTTGTAACTCGATTTTCTCCACTGCAGTATATTATTAGTGTACATGGTGTCCCAAAATAAGTGTAACTTCCGGAAATGGGAGGTTCCTTGGGTCATTTGAAGCGACATTTTCTGTTCCGTCGCGCAGGAACAAAATACATGTATTGTAGCCATCGCAAGGAAATAAATCAGGAAAATGCTGGAAAATATGGAGTTATTGTGGAATTAGGATTTTGGTACAGGAAATGTGTTGGGAAAATTTCGCTTAACATATTCAATGTGCTATGCGTAATTCGAAATACAATTTTCTAGAAAGTTCACACGTGTACTCTAGCTAGGTTCCGTGGTTCAAACGACCAGGAGGTGCTCTGTCCTCTCTCGCTTGACAAGGCGTCCAGGTATTATCGCCGAACTCTCCTGTCGGGGTGCTAAAGCTAACCAAGAGCGGCCGTGGTCCTTACCTCGTCCTCTCTCTCGGAATGGCAAATAGGCCGAGTCGCTCCGCGAACCCTCTATTTATACGCATTCGTTACTATCCGCAAACGTGAAAATCAACAACCCAGTTGTTAAGCGCGATTCGACTTTTCGCGCGCTCCCCTTACGTCGCTACTTCACGTCAGTCGTCCACAAACTATTGTTCTGGAAGGTTTTAGAAGCTTTTCGGTCTGACATAATTATAAACTAGCTGGTTATTGTTGCTCGCTCGCTTCGCGAGCTTCGCGGGTGGGGGTGTTGTAGCTCACTTTGTGAGTTCGCGAGAGGGTTAGTAGTACGGATGTTATTTGGTGTGTGACTCTCCACGAGCCACACAAAGAACTTCCCGATTCATTAGTTGCAGTATATTATTATCATTATTTAGTGTACGTTTTAAGAAGATTATACATTCTCAGTGAAGTTCAATAGTTTTCTACTTATCAAAATGTTTGCTGTATGGCATCGCATTAAAAGAACATCGTATTGAACTGCTTGTTTTTTATATTAATTATCAATTTATTCTCAATTAATAATTCGTTTTGACTGATTGTTTTTTAAAAGATTGTAATATACATTTTTTTTGGTACTTCCGATATTCTTTGAAAATGTATTCTCGACAGAAGAGACGATTAACTCACTCTTGCATTGGGATAATTTTCGATTATTGTAAGCGGTAACATTTGCGTTAGTTGCATAATTTAAAAAAAAAAAATTAAAAAAAAAATTTTTTTTTTAAATTATAAAAAAATTTTTTTTTAAATAAAAAAAATTATATATAATTGTTACGTTTGTTTCTGCGGTGGAAAATTTCCGTCCTCTTGTATAATTTGCATTGCTGAATTAACTTCTTTCGAAAAAAACTAAAAAAACTAAGAAACTACTTGACCAATATGGACCAAAATCTAATCAGCTCTAAGTTCCAGCGGGGCGCATCGATTGCATCATTCATTATTCTGATCGCATTGTTATTTTTTCAGAAAACGTTAACGAAAAATTTGATACCATACAAACGGACATACGCACACACACACACACACACACACACACACACAAAAACATTTTGATAAAAATAGTCTAAAATGACTCCAATGATCATGAAACGTGAAGATCTGCTAAAAAATCGATTTTCGATTTTCGGGGTAATTACAATAACTTCCCTATGAATCGGGAAGTTAATTATCTATACATGCTACAATATTATATTTTCGCTCAACAGCCGATTGAAAGATTCTTTCAAAATCAGAAACAGAAACCGTTCGGTATCTGGGCGTTATTTTCGATTCCAAACTGTCGTTTACCCCGCAGGTTGAAGAAATATGTAACAGATGTCTTAAAGCTACTAACATTATAAAATTCCTGTGTGGCACTTGGTGGGGCTCTGACCCGTACACCCTCCTATTACTTTATAAAAGCTACATCCGTTCTATAATCGACTACGGTTGCTTTGTGTTTCGGCCGCGCACTATCACCCTTAGGACCAAACTTGAAAGAATCCAAAACTTAGCAATCCGAACAGCTCTTGGCTACCGCAAGAGTACCCCGCTGAACGTGATGGTGGCTGAATCAAAGCTGATGCTACTATCGGACAGGGTAACTTATCTATGTGAACGTTACCTCGCTAAAGCCTTGTCAAACAACAGCTCACTCATGTTTCACACCATTACTAAATACTTCCACCTTCTTCAAAGGAGACCAGCTAGACGCAATCGAACAACTCTTAACCAGTGTATAGAATCCTTCTACGGTGATAGTTTCAAGATTGAGCCAAAACCTAACTTCTGCTTGTACCGTCACGAGTTTGAAACCTTAATTGCGCCTATACCAATTGACACTAGTTTTGGCCAGTCACTTCGCGAGGCCAAACACCCAAATACTCTAATTGACAAACTTTTAACAGACTACATTGCCTCTCAAATTTACACCGATGGCAGCAAAATGTCGGACTCAGCGTGTGCTGGATCAGCGTGTATATGCTATGATCTCAACCTGCGTATTAAAAAAAGCATTGATATCAGTGCCTTGGTTTTTACAGCCGAGTGCTTAGCCCTGAACATTGCTATGGACATCGCCACATGTCATAAAAACCGCAATTTTATTATCTTTTCCGATTTCTTAAGTGCCCTTCAATGCTTGAAATCGGGTAGCCTTCAAGTGAAAACCAACCCGTATATCTTCGACATCAAGAAAAAATTCTTACAATTCAATCAAAACAACTCCCGTTTTATTAAATTCTTGTGGATTCCCGCTCACATAGGGTTGCGAGGAAACGAGGATGCTGATAATCTCGCCAAATCTGCCACTGCTTCCGAATCTATTGACGTACAGTATGTTCCCTTTTCCGATACATCATACCTGTCCAAAATAGAGGCATACCACCGAACCAATACCACAATTACTGTTCAGGGTTCATCCTAGGGCAAAATATTCTTTGAACGCTTTTTTATTCCTAACCGAACCCCTTGGTTTGCCAATAAAAACTTTGAGAATCTCAAGAGGGATTTTGTTACCACCGTTAATCGCATCAGAGCCAATCACTACAATTTGGCTGCTTCACTGTGTCGGGTGGGCATTGTTAACTATACCAACTGTAAGCGTGGCTACGAAATGGAGGACCTAGACCACGTCATATGGCAATGTTGCCTATATGACGCACACGGAACTAGACTAACTGATGATCTACGCAGGATGGGGTTCCCTCTGCCCCTCAAAGCCGATACGTTCTTTATCAAACCCAACATCCGGGCGTGTTTGCGTATTTTTACGTTCCTAGAAGAATGTAACCTGCGCATATAACCAGATATGATAAACAGTAACTGTTTATCATTAATTCCGTACTTACATTAATTCAGTTTATTAATTAATTCCGTACAATTAACTTTGCGGCCTTAATGCATAAGTGTTTACAGTATCCTATTCCGTTTTGTAATTTTAATATTCGGTATTGTATGTATTGTATTCTGTATTATAATCACGTTGAAATAAATCTCATATGAGATTTTCTACAATAAAAAAAAAAAAAAAATCAGAAACATTTGGCCGTGGTAAAAATATTTGAATTAATTTGTCACATAATTCCTTTAATACATCTCGTATAATCGTACTTATATATCCATATGATATTCTAAATGCAAATGCTAATGATCTGAATGACTCTCCTGTAGCAAGAAACCTGCAAAAATAAAACTGTTATTACTTTCTTTTAGTTGCTGACTGTAAATGACGATGGCGAAATATACGAGATTCCTACGGAAAAATTAAACGTAATGAAAAATACGGAACCGGGTCGGCAGCCAAACCAAGGTCAAAGTGGCCGCTTCTGGACCAGTTAAGCTTTTTGAACCACGTTAGTTGTGAGAGAAAGTAAGTGTCTTTTATATTAAAACATCCGTGCTAAATAATAGAAAAATAATTACATAATAAACGATGAATAATAAAAATTTATTTCATAGCACGCAGAGTTCCTATACAACGGAAATATCGACGGAAACTGAATGTACATCCCCGGAAGCCTGCAATATATGCGAGGAATCAATCGACGAGGTAGCAGAAATACCAGTAGCCCGCCCGACGAATCGAAGGAGGGTTGCAAAGAATAAATTAGAAGTTTTCATGGAAAGAAGCGCGTTACAGCGAGACAAGCTGTTCAAAGCCATAAATTCAAATACAATTGACGCAGATCCGTTAACCACATTTTTTAAAAATATGGAAACGACGGTCAGAAGAATGTTCCAAGGTGATGAGATGCAGAAGGGGCGGGGGGAGGTGGAGGAAAGTGAGTTGGAGATGGGCGGGTAAGGTGGTGGAGGAGGTAAAAGAATTTAAATACCTGGGGTACGTGCTAACGAGAGACGGGGGGCAGAGGAGACACGTAGAGGACAGGATTAGGAGGGGAGCGGTAGTGATGAGACAAGTGTGGTGGATAGGGAAGAGAATATTTGGTAATGACTGGGGAAGAAGGGTGTGGCTGTTTGATAAGTTGGTATGGACAGTTGTAGGGTATGGTGTAGAAATTTGGGGATGGGGGGAGAGGGAAGGGGTAGAGAGGATACAGGAGAGGTTTTTGAAATGGGTGTTAGGGGTGGAGAAACACACGCCGAGCTATATGGTAAGGGAGGAGCTTCAAAGGGGATTGATGAGGGAGAGAGCGGGCTTAAGGGCGTGGGGTTTTGAAAAGAAACTGAGGGAGGGTAAAGGGGGGTGCTGGCAAGAAGGTGGTGGGAGGAGATAAGGAGGAGGAGCAGAAGGGAGGGGGGTGAAGTGGATGGATGGGAGAAGGAGAGGATGGAGTTTTGGGTGAAGAGGGGTTAGTCAGCAGAGGAGGCGGAAGTGTCGATGGAGGAAAGGAGGGGTGAAGTAAGCGAAGAGATAATAAAAAGGGAGAAGAAAATGCAGAGGGAGGAGAGATGGGAGAGGTTTAGGAACTCTACATACAACAAGTGGTATGGGAGGGTAAAAGGAGAGGGCCTACCGGGTTATCTAAAAAAAGGGTGGGGGGAGAGTAGATGGCAGAGAGTAGCGAGATTTAGACTGGGAAATGAGATGAGGGATGGGAAATATTGGATGGATGAGGATGCGAGAAAGTGTAGAATGTGTGGATGGGAGAATGAGACGTGGGAGCATGTATGGGAGGTTTGTATGAGGTTAGATGAGGGGAGGGGATGGCAGGAGAGGATGGAGGAAGTGCTGGAAGATGGGGGGAGGGGAGGAATGGATGAAGAAAGTGGAGGAATGGAGAGAGAGTGGTTAGGAAATGAATTGGAAGGGTAGAGGAACGACCGGAAGAGGGAGTCCGAGGATAGGGACTGGAGGCAATGGAGTGTAAGGTTGGGGTGAATGAAAGAGGGGAGGAGGGGTAGGTTAAGTTAGAAAATAAGATCTGTTGTAAATACATGTTTCTCTTTCTCTGTCTCTAAAAGTTAGGCTAAGTCTAGCTGTAAGCTTTAGTTTAAGTTAAAGTTAGTATATAAGTTAGATATAAGTTAAATTGTAAGGATTAAGTGATCAAGAGCGGCGAGATGACAAGCGGGGTGTTTTTGTAGAAAGGATTTGTATCCCCTCGGGGAACCAAATAATGATACTACTACTACGGTCAGAAGAATGACTGATGATATGATTTGCGAGGCGAAGACACGAATATTTGTCATCGTCAGCGAATTAGAGATAAGAGCTTTGGAGGAACGAAGAGTAATAACTGAAAATCCATAATTATAAAATTTGATTAAATAATGTTATAATATTAATAATTATTAATTAAGTTGCCTCGCAAATCATATTACCGGACATTTCCTGACCGTCGTTTCCCTATTTTTGAAAAATAATTATTTAAAGCATATTTTATATATTAATATTGATAATTATATTTAAATTATATTGTAATCACATTTATTGTAATTATATTGTAATAAAGGTACCTACTTTTAGAACGTTGTTTAGTAAAATTTTCCAATCATGGATTTTCTTTGGATAAGTTATTATAATTGTACAATTCAAATGAATAAATGTTACTTTTTAAAAAATTAACTTACCTTAATGTAAGGAGCAATTTGTCCTTTGCTGTAATGGGATATTTTTCAACGCGAGATGGCGGCTTACTTAAATTAATAGAAACATGACACAAAACAAAATCCACTTGGGATTTACTTAGTCTAAAAAATTCTATAAATGTTTTATCGTCTTTGAGTAAATGATTTTCTATTAGTATGTTTGCATAACCCTCTTTATGCCGATTTTTGTATATGCTTTTCATTTCTCTTCGTCGTTTTCTTATTACGTTTCTTTGAATAATCATTTCATCTTCTATTTCTTCAAGCATTAGCAATAGTATTTGTAAAAACATTTTTTTTTGCTTTTTTGCGTTTCGGCTTTTTATACGTACAAATGTTTCTGATTCGGTAAATCAACGACGTACTAAAAATGCGTTCGGGGAGACCACGATTGACAAAACATTATCGTGGAACATTCTAGAATGTTCCTATTGATGGGAATGGATTAAGAATATGCGCTTGTACAAAGTATTGTGTAATGTTTATTGTAGACACAGTAGAGAATATACATTACAAAACGGAGGTCGAAAGCGGAAGGAAGATATAGGGCAGTGCCGGTGCTATATACATATGTCTTTGGTAGGCAGTGATGCCAATGCAATGTATTGTGGGGCGCCAAATTTGAAATTATCTTTTTATACCTAACACGCCCCCTTAAAAATAATTTCCATTTTTATTTTTTTTATTTTTACATCGTGACACGCGCCCCTTGTAAAAATGAAGAGATCTTTTTGCTTTTATTCGTGTAAACCTAACGCTTTGACGAAAAGATTGTGTTTTTCGCTGGGCAACGCTTTAGTTAAGCCATCGGCTAACATCTTTTCGCTTTCTAAATACACGACTTTTATAATCTGCTTTTCAATTTTTTCTGTTACAAAGTGGTGGCGCACGTCTATGTGTTTCGTTCTTTGGCTGCTTTCGTTATTTTTGGACGCACATATTGCTCCTTTATTATCGCAGTAAATTGTGATGCAATCACTTTGTAACTTGAAGTTAATTGCTTTAATCAATTCTCTCAACCAGATCGCTTCCTGGCAGGCGAAGGAAAGTGCTATACATATATTCCCCTTCGACGGTTGATAATGCTACCGTAGCTTGCTTTTTGCTAAACCACGAGATTGCTCCACCGGATGCCGTGTATACGCATCCGGTTATGGACTTCCTATTTTTGCAATTATTTGCCCAATCTGCGTCACAGAAACCTTTTACTTCGGGAGTTTTACTCCTTCTGTATGACAATTTTATGTTGATGGTGCCTTTTAAATATCTCATAATGCGTTTGACTACCATCCAATGGCATTTCTTTGGATTTTGTGAATAGGAGCTGGCAGCATTAACCGCGTGAGCGATGTCTGGTCTAGAGATTTGACTAATGTATAGTAAACTACCTATAGCTTCTTGGTACGGTATCTCGTTCATATCGCATTCGATATTATCGGTTGTGGCTAATTCCATATTGGTTTTTGCATCCACACTCATAGGAACTTTGACTGGGTTGCAGTCGTACATGTCGAATTTATCAAGCATTCTTTTGATATAGTTCGATTGACAAATACTAAGTTCGCCGATACATTCATTGTATTCTATTTGCATTCCTAAGAATTCTCGCACTTTTCCTAAATCGCGCATCTTAAAGACATTCATTAGTTTTTTCTTAATATCTAACGCTATTTCTTCATCATTATAGAGAACGAGTAAATCATCTACATAGACCGCAATAATTAGTACTTTATCGCTTTTACGTTTTATGTAAATACATTGATCTGATTTTAATCTATCCATTCCTAACTTTTGCAAGGTTTCATTTAATTTTTGGTACCACATTCTACCGCTTTGCTTTAGGCCGTATACCGTTTTTCTTAATTTTAATATTTTATCGCCGCAGGTGTCTATCAATAGTTTCGGGGTTTTTATGTAAATATCTTCATCTAAGTCTCCGTTTAAATATGCTGTTTCGACATCTAGATGCATTATTTTAAAATTTTTTTGAACAGCTAAAGATAAAAGATGTCTAATTGTACTATATTTTGCCACCGCACAGTGTAACGTTTCGATCATTTAGGGTCGTTTAATTCTTAACGATGTCGTTTCTCTTTTTTATCATGTATTTTGCTAACACTACACAAAATATGGTGATTTCTAATCACTTTAACATTACTTTTGTTGTATTGGCCGAAAATACGTATTTTAACTCTTGCAAATTATTGTGTGAATGGGTATTTCATTAAAATGATATAAGAAAGTGCCAAACACAGTCTTACATAAATATATTCAAAGTTTTAATAAACTAAATACATGTAGCAAAATGCACACTGAACAAGCTTTCCATTAACAATACTATGTACATATATACATATATGTAGGAAATGAATGATTTGTATGATATTATTTGTTGTTTGAATGTGAGAATCGAGAATCGTGTATGTATGCGTGAGTGCCGTGATATTGCGATTGCGACACATCTTGTTTAATCAATATTTGTTCTAGAAAATTTATAAACGTTAGAAAAAAGTAGGATATAAAAGGACGTGTTCACGTAGCGATTCGACTTTTTCGCGAGATACGAAACACGGCATCACGTCTGATTTAAATACGATACGTTTACGTTAATTTCCGTTAATTTCATATTTCAGTTGTGTATTTTCTTTTCGAATTAAAACAGTTATTCAGTTACTTAATATATTTTCGCTTACATATATATATTATCTATTATTTTTCACTTAATCTGGTTGTATTGAGTCAGAACTCGAGTCGACTTCATCGTATTCCGACGAACAATCACTATCGTCTTCTGTACTATTTAATTTAGGCACTGCAAGTAATTGTAGTATTCCTCGGGTAAGAATCCCTTTTCTTCTTGTGGGAATGTTCCTTAAACTGGTAATCAGAGGGTCTGACGATATGAGCAGCCTATTCCTAAGGTCTGTATTCGTGGCAATCCTTGAAAATTTTCTCGTGAAAAGTCCACGAAATCTTCTATTATCTTTATTTCTCGCCTCTTGTGCTTCTTCCAAATGTTGACCAATCGGAATAATACAAGAGGCAATTACAATTTTTTCATGATATTGCACTTCGTGTACGGTACTTGGCATGTAATACCAAGAATACATTTTTAAATATAAACTTGAAGTATCATTGCCATATTGTTCAAATTTGTTGGCATTTATAGCAAATCCACAGTTGCAACACTTCCAAAATAATATAGTGTGCAGGCTTATAAACACGTTCTTGCTCGGATAAACTGTGTTAGACGACTAGCGACTGCACGAAGTTATACTGCGTATGGCTGTGGAAAACAAATGAAAACTCCCAAAGACGCAGACCAACGCAGAATTTTTTTTCATAGCCGACTAGACAAGACTTCAATGTATAACCATTGTATAGTCTAAAGTTCATATTCGCCCATATAAGAAAGTTTTACTCTGTAGAACATTGGTACATACTGAAAAGTTCTTCGAGTTCGTATGATTATTAATCATAATAGACTATATGTATAATATTTAAAAACGAAAAATATTGTAAACACACCACAAAGGATTGAGTAATCACTAAAATAAATATTATAAAAATTGAAGTTCAAATACACAATCTTTTATTTAGGTAAAGTATCGCTGCGGATTGATGTATTTTCACCATTTGTATAGGCAGTCGAGTTCACTCGAGGCTTATTTTTCCTATCTGAATGCGATAAAAAGTTAAAAACAATATCGATTCTGGGTTACGGAGGTATTGCTTTCAAGGTAAGAGTAAATACGTAATTTTTAAAAAATGTTCAATTTCGGAATTAAACGACCCTAAATGATCGAAACGTAACACTGTGCACCGGGGCGAAGGTTTCGTTATAATCCAGCACGAAAGTTTGAGCAAACCCTTGTATCACCAATCGCGCTTTGTAGGTTATACGGTTTTTATCCGAATATTTTCTTTTGAAAACTCATCTGGTCCCGAGAGTTTTTATTTTATCTTTCGGTTCCTTTACACTTACCCAAGTGTTGTTTTCTCGCAGTGAGTTCAGTTCCCTTTTTATAGCTTCAGCCCATTTTTCCTTTTCGGGCCCATTCAAAGCGTCTTCTTCGGAATCAGGAACAGGGATTTCATCGTCTACTGTTAGGTATGATACGAACCCCTCTTTGATCACTGGCTTCCATTTTCTATTGGATCTTCTGATGGTTAGTTGGTTTTCATTTTCTGGTTGAACATTTTCGTGCCACTCAGGCGTTTCATCTTGGACATCGTTTTCTTCCCAAAAAGTAATTTTTGGAACTTCTTTATTCTCATCAGGTCTCGTCTCTCTGAAAGATTCATTTTCTAGAAAAACAACATCTCTAGCAAATATTACCTTTTTTGTACGTGGGTTAATGAATTTGTAGCCTTTGATGTCTTCGTCATACCCCACGAAAATCATCTTTTCTGTTTTTGCATCCCATTTGTCTCGTTTCTCTTTTGGAATGTATACTAGAGCCGTGCAGCCAAATACTGTTAAGTGTTTTATGTCGGGCTTTGTCCCGCTCCATTCTTCTTCTTGTAGGATGGGAATTAACCAGGTTAAATGAGCGTAAGGCACTTGTAGGATAGAAAAACGGTTAAATATATTTAATAGAGGGTTATACGTGTTCTCGAGCGCAGCGATGTTGCCTCGAGCTAAGTTTGCAGCGGACTGCCTCGCCGGCCGCCCCCACTCTTACATATTGTCCTAAGGACGTACGATGGACTTAAATTTCGGTTGTTCCAAGTACGTATAATTTTTACGGATTGTGGTGTTACGGAAAGCAAAATCCATTTTGATTTTTTAAATGTTGGAATACATTTTTGATCTAATGGTGTTATAGCTGGTGTCAAGGCTAATCCAACGACCTACCTTTTTATAACTCTGAGCTCATAAATAACGATACAATATTGTATTCCGGTTTTTGGGCCAAATACGCCACTGCGGCATCGCGTCGCATCACCGTGCGTTTACGTGAAGTGAGGTTAGTTTAGCACGTGTTCCTTGTGCACGTGTTTGTAATATTCCAGTTAATAAAAAGCGTGTGTGAGTGATTCGATAATTTAAGCCACTTGTCAGGATTGTGTTGGTGAAACAAGTCACTGCGATTTCAGGTAAGCTTTTATTTTATATTTATTTTCAGTCATTGAAACATTACTGACAAAAGGAAAATATAAAAATATTATTACGTTGAAGGGGAAATTCTATCATGTATTAACACTAAACCTACCAACACCGGTTCAAATGAGTGGTTGCAGGTTTTTTCTTCTACAATTAGAAATGTAATAAAACTGATTTCATGAGAAACAACTGTATTGACATTTTTAGTAGTGCACATATTGCAATAGTACATAGTTACACAAAGTCTAAATAAAATCAATCTTGTCATTTGTATAAGAGAACATGTACCATAGTTACTTCAGAGGCTCGGTAGGTTTAGCGTTAAAGAAAATATTTGTGTCACTTTATAAAAATACATGTTTAATATTAATCAACAATATAATTTCCATTATTTGTAATAATATGTTGCCATATTTCAGATAACTTGTTAATTCCTGTTTTCTAATGACTCGGTAGCTAACATGTGTTTTAGATTTACAAGCAAAATTACCTGCTTATTTAAAATACAACATAGCTTTCCCTCCAACCTAATATATTTATGCTAAAAAATCTTCCCGTTTATTTGACAATGCTTCTCACCAAGAAATTCTAATTTTTAGATGCAGCGAAGATATCGAAGACATTAATTCATCAGAAAGAAACAAGTCTTTCCATACGGATCACATTAGTTTATATTAGCGGAGGACCATGAAAGGGAACGAAACAATTTGTAATGATTTTTTAGATATAGATAAATAGATTGTTGCATATTGTATTATATATACAGGGTGTCCCAAAATACCTCCGACACCCGAAAATGGGAAGTTCCTTGGGTCATTTGAAGCGACATTTTCCTTTACAAAAATGGCGTCTGCGGCTTTGTTTAGGAGTTATTAACGAAAAACACGGACCAATCAGAGCGCGACCTAGACGCTAGTTAGCACAGTCGGCCCGACGCGCCAACTGTCAATTGGCCGAACGTGTCATCGCATGTCTAGATCGCGCTCTGATTGGTCCGTGTTTTTCGTTAATAACTCCTAAACAAAGCCGCGGATGCCTTTTTGGTAAAGGAAAATGTCGCTTCAAATGACCCAAGGAACCTCCCATTTTCGGGTGTCGGAGGAATTTTGGGACACCCTGTATATATATATATATATTGTCACGTCGCTCACGAGCGGAGGCTAGAAAACCTCCGACCGAGCGACTTCGGTCTTTTAAAGGCCCTTACACCGGGCCGCGGGCCGCCGTATGCCCGGGGTCCGCCCGAGACAAAGGACGTCCGAAGGTTCGAAATTTCCGCGAGATTGTTCGGGCGCCAGACACCGTGAAAAGTGTCACGCGGAACACGATACGAATTTCGGACTCGGAAATCGAACCCTCGAAGCACGCGGATCGTACAAGGACGCGATCGGGTCCGGTGGTTCGAACACGGAAGGGCGAGGACAGCCCTTACGGCAGGACGGATCTCACGGGGAATGAACGACAACGTAATTGGTCTCGAGTGGGTGTTTTATTCGACAGTCAGTTTGTACAAGCGGGCGGTCACGTGACCGCAACCCGAGAGCCCGCGCTCTTCATACAGAATCTCGGACGGTTGGTCGGTCGCAGCGTGGTTGTCGTTGGGTAAGATCGCGCGAAAGGGTACGGATGACCGGTACCGACGATACGGTTTCCCGACGGACGGGATCGCGCGAAGCGCGGGTGGACGGCGCGATACGAGACTGTCGCGATAGCGCGCGTACGCAAAGCACACGACGGACGATACGAACGGCGACGGAGTTGAAACGCGTTCGCTACGCAATACGACACAGGATTCGAGACTTTTACGAGGCGTCGGACAAAATATTCGCGAGACGCGATTCCTCCGAGGAAACTTCCGAGCGCGAGATTCTAAGGGGGAACGCTCTATGCGAAACACTGCTCAAAGGACCGTCGGGACGGCCCGAGCCGACGGCACGAGACGCTCGGCGTCTCGGCCTACGCGAAAGATCGAGGACGAAACGACGAACGTTCGTCCTCGCGCGAAAAATGTCGAGCCGTCACGCTAACCGAATATTCGAGAGGATCACTGTGCGACTCACCGTTCTTTTCACCGCCGCTAGTCCCTTCCTGTGGGCCTCTTTCCGCCACACGATAATTCGGGCTTCGCTCTCGCTATTCTTCGGGGGCGAACGAGAAGTCCGCCGGGGCACCACTTCGGACGCGAGACGGCCGCGAGACCGGCGTGCGCTATTAGGATGCTGAGGCGCAACAACATCGCGTTCGCAATGTCGCAACAAATTCGTATCGTCTCGCGAGAGGCTAACGCAACAGTGATCATCGATTTCCGGGCGCGTGCCGCATCGATTCTCGTTCCCCCCACACGACCTCCTTGCCGAATTTCCTAGGGCGCCATTTCACGCGCGACGTTCGCGTAACAGGGGCGTCTCGACGGGGTCCATGGCTCCTTGACCCTGACGCGAAAACGTCTCACTTTTTGTGAGACGTGGGGGAGGCTCGTGCCTCGACTCGGCTTCTCGGTGCCACCATCCTCGCTGGAACCCTATTTATGGCGGGATGAGGCGACGTCGGGACCGCGAAATGATAAGGTGGTCGGTATGGGTTCCTGTCCCTTCGGCGCCTCCAAGTCGGTTGACCGGGTGCCCTCGATAACCATAGTGGCCCGTAGTCGGGCTTCGAAATGCCATTGGGTTTTCGTCTGACGTCCTTCTGTACCGGAATCGTCTCCTAGGAAAATGTCGAAGGTCGGGGCTCCTTTGCCTGGTTCGTTATTCGGCCCTGAAACTTGCCGTTCTCGGCGCGCACGCTAGGTGTCAATGCGCGCTCTAAATTATGGAAATTCCTCGCGGAACGCTCTCGAATCCTGTGTTTTCCGGTCTCGCGTCTCGTTATTGCACGGTCCGGTCCTTCGCACTATTAAAAATGTGCTCGCAATTAACGGCGAAGTGACGTCGCTGATTTGCAACGTCACAATATATATATATATATATACAGGGTGTCCCAAAACTACTCTAGGAGCCGAGAATGGGAGGTTCCTTGGGTCATTTGAAGCGACGTTTTCCTTTACAAAAATGACGTCCGTGACTTAGTTTAGGAGTAATTAACGAAAAACACGGACCAATCCGAGCGCAGCTATACCGAATGGAGTCCGACTCTGCGACAGGCCCCGCGAGCCTGGTGTCGCCATTAGTCGACTCAGAATCAATCCGCTGTAGCCGCGCTCTGATTGGTCCGTGTTTTTCGTTAATAACACCTAAACAAAGTCACGAACACCATTTTTGTAAAGGATAATGTTGCTTCAAATGACCCAAGGAAACTCCCATTTTCGGCTCCTAGGGTAGTTTTGGGACACCCTGTATATATATATATATATATATATATATATATATATATATATATATATATATTATATATTATATTATTATATATTATTATATTATATTATTATATTATATATGTTGTATTATATGTATACTATTGTATTGTTATATTACTATTACATATTATATTACTATTGTATTGTACTTATATATGTCATATTACTATTGTATTGTACTTATATATGTTATATTACTATTGTATTGTACTATGCACCTAATATTTTTGTAATATATATATGAAATGTTTATTTAATAAAAATTAAAATGAAATTTTGATGTTTTATAAACGTTCTGAATATGTCCAGCCATATGTCCCAGGGACGTCCAAATAACGTCCTTATGTCCCTGGTATGTACCAGGAACGTACAAATAACGTCTGTATGTTCCCAGATACGTCCCACATACATCCCAGGTTGGTCCGTACGGGACGTCCTATGTACGTCACACTTTGTAAATCGTACCTTCCTGGGACATATATCGGACATATTTCGGACGTATCTCGGACATTCGGACATGATTCGGACGTCCCTGGGACATACAAAGGTCCAATACGGATGTACTTTGGACGTCCTTCGGACATCTGAGTGCTATCTGGGAAGCGAGTTTGCGCGGGGTACAGTAAAACGATTGCGGATTGTCTAATCGTAAATTCAATTCGGCCTTCGTTGTCGGTTCCCGCGGTCTCGGGTAATCCACGTAAAATTCTTTAAAAATTTGTTTCAGTTCGGTTTTCGCTTCGTAAGGTATTACTGAATTTATCTGCAAATTGTCAACTAAATTATTCTCATTTTCAATTACGTTAATGTTCAGCATTTCTCGCCAAGTGTAATCGTCCGTCGGTAGCGTCAAACGAATGCCGAACTTGCGCAGTATATCGCGTCCTAGCAGAGCTGGCGTCACCGACGTGTCTTCCGGTACCACGTAAATTCTAAGATTCTCTCTCGAAATGTCGTCAATAGAGATCGTTGCAGAAACCTTTCCTAAGAAATCTAATTGTACCTTTTTACACCCGCAATAATCTCGATCCGTCGAGTCTAACGGTAAAAGCCCGTGCTTCTCGATAAAACGCTCCTTCACGAAACTGATCGGACTACCGGTATCTAAAAGTGTATCTAAACATAACACTCGGTGTAAATCAGAGTCTTTTATTTACTTGGGACTTCTCCTTTGTCTCCTTCGTTTCCTTCGTTTCCCTATTCGGGCAATTCTTCACCGCGTGACCCCATCTCGCCACAGTGGTAGCATGATCCACGTTCTCGTGTAGGTTTCGGACAGTCTTTCGAAATATGTCCCACTTTGTTACAATTGTAACATTTAATCTGCTTTACTCATGCCTTTCGTTTCCGATTTTATCTTCTCCGTCGCCTTCTCAGCTGTTTGTCTCTCACCTTGCACGGCATCTTTCTTACCGCGATTTACAAGAGATATTTTCCGAAAACCGTTGAGCAAGTCTTTTACACCATTGAAATTCTGCATTCTTGTCTGATTCCGTAATGTTTGGTCGGGTATTCCGTCCACTAAATAATTTAATAAATCGGCTTCTTCGATTGGCACTAAATAACTCAGGATAAGTTTTTCATGGTAGTAATCGTTAAACGACTCGGTGGCATGCCACGTCCTTGCTTCGAACTTCCTAAGTCGATCTCTTTTGCTTGGTCGTTGATCAAAACCATCCTTCATTGCTTCGAGTAATTCGTCCAAGGTCATTTCCGTATACTCCGATTTTGAGCGAAACCATCTCTCCGCTTTACCTTTAAGCTTCCAGATAATAATTATTTTTATAATTGCGTCGTCCACATTGAAGAGTCTCTTGACCAGTCGAACCTGTCTCTCCCAGTCCTCATAATAGCGATTCGATCCGTCGAATTCCCCCAATAACTCTCCGATGCCTTTGACATCCGCACGCAACTGTTTTTGCACGTTACCGGCCTGTTGCAGCGTATTTCCTCCTAAACCGTTCGCTGGATTTTCTGAGTTTGCCAGCGCCAGTTCCCGTCGAGCCAATTCTGCTTCCCGTTGCGCTACGTCTCTTTCTCGACGCGTCAGCTCTAATTCTTGGTCTAATAGCTCGTTTCTCTCTCGTTCCCGTGGAAGCTGATTCTCATTATGTTCCTCTTCTTCTTCCGGATCATCTGCCGTCATCCATCTTCCTTCAGGATCTGCTTTCATTAATCGAATTATTAATTCCGATTTCAATCCTGTTTGTGGTAAATTTCTACGTCTTAATTTTTCCTTCAATTGTGCTGTTGTTAACCGACACGTCACTTCCGCCATTATTTTTTTTTCTTAGCAACAATCGTTTAGAATATTTTGGTATACACGGAGTATCGCACTGTTCAAAATCCGTTCCACTTGCTTCTCACACCGTCGACACTAAACACAACGCGCACCGGTGATCATAAGCGTCAACGTCAATCGCAATAATATTTACACCTATCACTTGCGTTGATTTTCTTTTCGTGAATCTCGTTCGTCCGTAATATCGTACGCCTTGACTTTCCTAAAATCGATGGCGTTATCGATCACATAAGCGTTGAATCAACGTAAACACAGTTTCAAAAACTGTCTTCAAAAAAAGAAAAAAAGATGGCTACACTTCTTGCCACGCCGTGAGGTTATTCTGCTTGCGCGCGCACACAGTAACGAACACCCACCGAACGTTCTCGACTTCAGCAACAACCAATGGCGTCGCGTTTTCCCGCGTAATTTTCTTCTGTCCACAGGATTCACAAATCCTGATTAATTTTGATGAGTTTATCTTACATAAATCCAATGCTGCACGCGATACATAAAATGCACATCGGTAAAACGTAACTTAACACGCGCTGCCGAAATTTCCGTAAACACATAAATTGTTCTTCTCGCGTAAAAGAAAAAGAAAAAATTCACGTTTTTCGCGGATCCCACTTCTGAAATTGTAGGATGGGAATTAACCAGGTTAAATGAGCGTAAGGCACTTGTAGGATAGAAAAACGGTGAAATATATTTAATAGTGGGTTATACGTGTTCTCGAGCGCAGCGATGTTGCCTCGGGCTAAGTTTGCAGCGGACTGCCTCGCCGGCCGGCCGCCCCCAGTCTTATATATTGCCGACCGTCGCGCACTTAGTCATCTCGGCACGTAACCGAACTACGCGGATCACAGTGCTACAGACGCTAGGTTGAATTCCAGCACGATTTATTCTATATCCTAAATAAGTGATCCCTTCGTATAAAAATGAGCACTTGTCTAACCGAAACTCTAATCGATTCCGTTTTGCCAATTTGAATACCTCTCGAAGAATTTCGATATGTTCGTCAATCGTCTCCGTAGCAACTAATATATCATCTAAATATATAAGTACTTTGTTTTGCCTTATCAATTCCGAAAATATACTATTTATGTACAGCTGGAACACGCGCGGGTCGTTCGTAAGACCAAATGGCATCTTGATGTATTCGTACTGCCCAAACGGCGTAACAAAAGACGTATATTTTACAGACGACTACTGAAATAATTTCTATCTCGCAACCTATCAAGATGATCATCTATCAATGGTGTAGGAAAATTGTCTTTAATAGTTATTTTATTCAATGGTACAAATGGGTGAAAGGAGAGGGGCTACCAGGATATTTAAGGAAAGGGTGGGAAGAGAAGAGATGGCAGAGGTTGGCAAGATATAGATTAGGAAATGGGATGAGAGGAGGGAAATATTGGTTAGAGGAGGAGGAGAGAAAATGCAGAGTGTGTGGATGGGAGAGCGAAACATGGGAGCATGTATGGGAAGTATGTATGACAGGGGAGGATGAAAAGGGGTGGCAGGAGATGATGAGGTTGGTGCTGGGAGAGGAGGGGGAAGGGGAGGAATGGCTGAGGAGGGTGGAAGAATGGAGCGAGAGAAGTTGTGAGTGGGAATGGAGTTAGGGCAGATGTGTGTGTGTGTGGAGGGGCAGGGGAGAGGGGTTATACGGCCGGAAGAGGTGGTCCCACAGGGGGAGGAAGGGAAAGGGAAAAGGTCAAGTGGAGAGGATGGAGGAATGATGCTATTGTAATTTATAATGTAATTTATAATGTAATGCGCAATGTAAATCAAGCGGAAACATGCGGCAATTAGGAGGAAGTACAGAAAATATATGCGGTATTAGCTCTCTCTCTCTCTCTCGATAAATGTATAGGGTTTAGGTTAAGTTTAGAGTTTAAGTTAGTATATAAGTCTAGTGGTAAGAGTAAATGTAGAAACGCGACGAATTTTGCCAGGAATAAGCCAGTAAAATCTCATTAAAAAATAATGAGTATTGATTAGGAAATTCACTGTAGGCACTACGGCAACTTTCGCGTACAGCTCTTGCGACAACTATCGCGACATTACTGTAACTTGTAGTTTCTCTTTATCGCTAAAAGCAAGTCTTCGCGGTCGAAACGAAATGGGTTGTTCATGTTTTTCAAAGCAATCTTCATTTCAGCGTTACAATTAACAGGTGGTTCTAATTCGTTAGCGGAACTATATTCTGTTTCATATAAATATACGAATTTCTTTGAAATTTCGTATCCTATTTCTGGGTTAATGTTTAACTTATCTACGCTATTGGAGTCCGTAGTAATACAATTAATTTGCATTATTTCATGGAAAATTTCAACTGATTCATCTTTCTCTGATTCCATATCGATTTGTGTGACAATGTTTTCGTTGTCGAAAGAAACTCTAACATTCGGAAGTGATATGAAGTCTCTTCCGAGGAGTGCATCGCACTGCATCGCGCTATTCGAAACAACGCCCAGAGACAAATTTACCGGAATTTCATTTACCGTGCAATTATTTTTTAATATTCCTAGAACATCCAATTTCGACCCGTTAATACCCTGAAAGATTTGACCATTATTAACGATAGAATTTCTTACATTGTTCTGTACAAAGCTTTCTCTGATCAGGCTAACAGGTGATCCAGAATCTATTATCGCGTCAATACAATAATTACGTTCTTTACCTTGTTCGTCCGCGATAAAATATTTCAATTTTACCAAATACGGTGGATTCGAAATTAGTTGTACGAAATGCGTATTATGCGTATTCTGCGTATTCCTTTCAGTAGTCCTCGGTGCCGTTCTATCCGATATTGGTCGATATCCGGGACAATTTTCGACGCGATGTGCCGTGCTCCCACACTTGAAACACGTACCCCCCTCTGGCGCCTCGGTTGTGTGCAATTCAAAGACAGATGACCTCGTTCACTGCAATTATAACAGCGGGGTAGCTGTTGTTGTACGGTATCCATCCGTCTCGTCCTAGTATACTCTTGCTTCTCCGATTGCAAATCTTTTCTTTCCGGTCTCCAGTTAGTGCGAAGTGACAATTTCTTGAAACCTTCACGTAATTCTCCCATCGTCTCAAATCGGTGCATACGCGCCTGGTTACGTAGATGTTCGTCCGGAACACCATCGATTACTGCTTCAATAATTTCTTCTTCGTCAATTGTAATTTTGTTCGCCAATATTACTTTGTTATGAAAATAATCGTCCAAGGTTTCATTTGTGCGCCAAGTTCTTCCCTCGAATTCCCTCCTTCGCGTCAATTTAGAAATTTTCTCATCGAACATTTCCTCCATGGCGTGATACAATGCTTCTACGCTAAGTTGGATGTGTTCGGCTTTGGAGTGGAACCAGGATAGCGCTTTACCCTTTAGTCGCATAGTCAACAATCATTTTGTTGAGTTCTCATCGAGACTGTAGGTGTGACGAAGAAGTTCAGCCTGAGCCTTCCATTTTTTAAAGCCATCTCTCTCTCCATGGAATTCACTCATCATATCACCAATCGTGCGAATGCTGATCGTCGATCTGCTTTGGGTCAAAGAGTTTGGAGGCACACTTCTTTCCCGTTGTAACAATTCTACCGCTCTTTGTAATAAATCGCGTTCTCGTCTAATCAATTCAAATTCACGACGCGATAGCGTTTCGATACGAGGGTTCGCACTGTTATACGCATTATCGTTTGCATCAACAACTTCGGGGACAAAATTTGTTGACATTGTATCACCTTCTTGTAGTCTAATACCATTTTCGTCAATGTTTCCTTGCTGGTGCTGCTGAACAAGATCTGCTGGTACTGCAGACCACGCTTCCGATCCCACAAGACGTGTACGACTAATCAGTTCTGCTTTCGAACCAGTAGTGGGAAGTTGCAAGTGCTTTAATATTTCCTGTTGGAATTCAACGATGCCGTAGCGCCTAGATGTAAGGGATGGTGCAGGGGTCAGGTATAAGGGACTGTGGGACCCAGCCGAGGGCGTAAAGTCAAGCGGTAGTCAGTCCGGTTACAGAAGTTAGCCCGAGCGGATCGCGATAAAGTAAAGTCCCACAGTAAAGTAGTAGCTCACCGTATAGAATAACAGTTGTTACGTCGTACCAACGTTTTGCTTCAGCATTTGCGCGAACAAGCAAATTCTCGGGATCTATAATTCGCGCGAACGAATCGTGGCCGTTACGCCGATTTTAATTCTATTTTCGTCCCGGGTCAATCAAAGTGTACATTTATGTATCAAAATGTATATATATATATATATATATATATATATATATATATATATATATTCATATCAAACCACAACCATGAGACGCCGGTGCGAGCGAACCCTGGCATAGCAACAGCTATTACAGGTGTTTACCGAACATTCGCGAATAATGGTGACACGAAGAACAATAGTATAAATCGTATGATCGAGAACAATTAATGTCACGCTCCACCGAATTCTTATGGTCCGCGCTCCCATTATAAATATGACAAGATTCGCGCTCTGCGACAGTTCTTCGCAACAGTTTCTCGAATTCGCTTCACTCTTCTAGTTCTAGTTCTCTGACCTGATCGTATCGCATCTTGCTATATTCGTTTTCTTGATTTCAATTTTCTTCTATTTCATTTCATTTATAATTCTAGTTCGTAGTTTAGTTTAGTGCGCGTTCTTCTATTATAATTAAATAATTTTAGTTTCGGTTATCGACTTTTGAATTGCGTTAGTTTCTAAGTTTAGTTATAGTTATTTCCATAGGTTTAGTTATTTCTTTTATATCGCGTTCGTCACCTCGCCGTCGCGCAGTGCTACAGTTAATTTTCGTTTTCGTTGCCATCGCGTAATTTTGTATTCAGCTAGTTTCTTTTAGTTATTACACGTTGATTTAATTTACTTATTTTCTTTTCTTTTATTTTCGGTTTTCCTTTTGTGTCGTGCGATTACGTCAGTGTGGTTGTGCCCTTATAGTGTTTCGAATGCCGCGTCGCGCAGGTCGCAAGTATCAACTCAAGAGATTGTTCGGAGGACTCTTCCGGGAGGGAAAAGGGACCACCTACGACCGGAATCTCGGGATCCCGAAACCCCCGCGCATCCTCCGAGAAATCGAATTTACCGGAACAGTTCGAATCGTGAGTTCGAAGAGGATCGTCCGGGATAAACGACCTAAGGCCCGTCAACCCGCGAGTTCTCCGCCGTGGAAACTTGTCCCCATCACATTCACGCCGAGCTACCCTCCACCCGAAGGGATCGACGCTAAAGATCCGCGATACGAGCGGTACGCCCAAATCGCGAAAACCGTAACGCCCGAGGTTCGTCCCGCCGCGAATCCGCCCCCGTGGAAACTCGTGCCGTGCGTCTACGTCTCGAAATTCCCTTCACTCGAAGACATTTGTGTCGATGACCCGCGCTACGAGCGCTACGCCCTCCGCCGATCTCTCATCCTGAGGTGGTATTACTAAAACCCCCATTTTCTACCACCTATCCGCTCCCTCCCCCTGTCGTCCGACGACAGGGCAGCGAAACCCAAGTAAACCATCTCGACACGGACGAGAGGAACACAAGAGCAAGTGAGTGCGCGCGATACGACGCCGGTGCCGATCCAACTACGGATAATTGTGGTCAAGAAAAATCCGGTGTTCCGCCTCGTACGTCTGAGCCCACCAGGGCCCGGTACAATCGAAGGAACACGGATTATCGCGTCATAATCCGTCCTCCCAAGAGTTCAATTCGCACACCGTGCCACGATCACTGTGACGTCAGGGACCGCCCGGAATCTTCCCGATTGTATAAGAGTACCGTTACGTGTCGTAAATCGCGGTTCCCATTCTAGCAGCAACGCGACTTCGCTAATTCCCAGTTCCCGTTTATTCCCAGATAGCACTCGGATGTCCGAAGGACGTCCAAAGTACGTCCGTATTGGACCTTCGTATGTCCCAGGGACGTCCGAATCATGTCCGTATGTCCGAGATACGTCCGAAATATGTCCGATATATGTCCCAGGAAGGTACGATTTACAAAGTGTGACGTACATAGGACGTCCCGCACGGACCAATCTGGGATGTATGTGGGACGTATCTGGGGACATACGGACGTTATTTGTATGTTCCTGGTACGTACCAGGGACATAAGGACGTTATTTGGACGTTCCTGGTACCTACTTAGCTAGGACATAAGGACGTCATTGGGCGATCCTGGTACGTATGTGGGGATATAAGGACGTTATTTAGACGTCCCTGGGACATATGGCTGGACATATTCAGAAGTTTATAAAACATTAAAATTTCATTTTAATTTTTATTAAATAAACAGTTCATATATATATTACAAAAATATTAGGTGAATAGTATAGTCCGCACGGCGAGAGTTGGCACGAGAACTTGTAGGTACCACGTGGTACTCCCTGTGCGTTAAGAGTGGGACTCGCCGTTCCCCCTGCACCCCACTGACGCGATTCTGTGCCAACTCTCGCCGTGCGGACAATACAATACAATAGTAATCTATATAATAAAAATGGAATGCTGTTCGTTGGTCACGACATCACGGGAGAACGGCTGGACCGATTTGGCTAATTTTTTTTTTAAATGTTCGTTGTAGTTCGAATCAGGTTCTTAGCGCAAGAAAAATTGGAAAAGTTGCCCGGAAACATGAAAATTCGGAGAAAAATGAGACTACCCACATCGCGACCGCCGCAAGAGGGCCACGACGGCGTTACCTATCGCGGTCACCGCCAGATGAACAACGCGACGATGCGCGTTTCTCGCAAGTACAAGTGTTGCGCGGGCGGTATTAATATGCGTAGCTAACGCGGATATTTACCAATATTGGCTCATATTGACCTTATGGTATGATTTTTTAAACCCACTCATCCTGTTCCCTCTTTTGCCCTTTGTTGCCCTTTGTTGTACTCTGTCGGTTTCCGACAAAATTTTGATATTATTGTTATTTTCATTTTTATTATATTTTATTATTTTTATTATTATATTTTATTTTTATTGACGCAATTATTTTATTTTTGTGTCGCAATTATTAACTTCCCGATTCATAGGGAAGTTACTGTAATTACCCCGACAATCGAAAATCGATTTTTTAGCAGATCTTCACGTTTCATGGTCATTGGAATCATTTTAGACTATTGTTATCAAATTGTTAGTATGTGTGTGCGTGTGTCTGTGCGTATGGCCGTTTTTATGTTATCAAATTTTTCGTTAACGTTTTCTGAAAAAGTAACAACGCGATCAGAATGATGAATGATGCAATCGATGTGCCCCGTCGTAACTTACAGCTGATTAGATTTTGGTCCATATTGGTCAAGTAGTTTTTTAGATTTTTTAGTTTTTTTAGTTTTTTTCGCAAGAAGTTCATTCAACAATGCAATTTATACGAGAGGATGGACATTTTCCATCGAATAAACAAACGTAATTATATATATTTCATTTTTATTTTTTTTAATTTAAAAAAATTGAAACGTACACTAAATAAAGATAATAATATATTGCAACTAACGAATCGGGAAGTTCTTTGTGTGGCTCGTGGAGAGTCACACACAAAATTTAAAAAAACCATTAATAGCTGTATGCCCCACTAGCAATGCGTACCACTAACCCTCTCGCAAGAGCAGTCCTACCCGCGAGCTTGCGAAGCGAGCGAGCAACAATAACCAGCTAGTATAACATATATAAGTACAATACAATAGTAATATAACATATATAAGTACAATACAATAGTAATATAATATATAATAGTAATATAACAATACAATAGTATACATAGAATACAACATATATAATATAATATATATATAATACAATATACAACAATCTATTTATCTATATCTAAAAAATCATTACAAATTGTTTCGTTTCCTTTCATGGTCCTCCGCTACTATAAACTAATGTGATCCGTATGGAAAGACTTGTTTCTTTCTGATGAATTAATGTCTTGGATATCTTCGCTGCATCTAAAAATTAGAATTTCTTGGTGAGAAGCATTGTCAAATAAACGGGAAGATTTTTTAGCATAAATATATTAGGTTGGAGGGAAAGCTATGTTGTATTTTAAATAAGCAGGTAATTTTGCTTGTAAATCTAAAACACATGTTAGCTACCGAGTCATTAGAAAACAGGAATTAACAAGTTATCTGAAATATGGCAACATATTATTACAAATAATGGAAATTATATTGTTGATTAATATTAAACATGTATTTTTATAAAGTGACACAAATATTTTCTTTAACGCTAAACCTACCGAGCCTCTGAAGTAACTATGGTAAATTGTTCTCTTATACAAATGACAAGATTGATTTTATTTAGACTTTGTGTAGCTATGTACTATTGTAATATGTGCACTACTAAAAATGTCAATACAGTTGTTTCTCATGAAATCAGTTTTATTACATTTCTAATTGTAGAATAAAAAACCTGCAACCACTCATTTTAACCGGTGTTGGTAGGTTTAGTGTTAATATATGATAGAATTTCCCCTTCAACGTAATAATATTTTTATATTTTCCTTTTGTCAGTAATGTTTCAATGACTGAAAATAAATATAAAATAAAAGCTTACCTGAAATCGCAGTGACTTGTTTCACCAACAC
This sequence comes from Lasioglossum villosulum, assembly GCA_963971365.1. Lineage (NCBI taxonomy): Eukaryota > Metazoa > Arthropoda > Insecta > Hymenoptera > Halictidae > Lasioglossum > Lasioglossum villosulum. Next base: position 25,719,056 of record OZ020495.1, on the reverse strand, counting down.
AATCCTGACAAGTGGCTTAAATTATCGAATCACTCACACACGCTTTTTATTAACTGGAATATTACAAACACGTGCACAAGGAACACGTGCTAAACTAACCTCACTTCACGTAAACGCACGGTGATACGACGCGATGCCGCAGTGGCGTATTTGGCCCAAAAACCGGAATACAATATTGTATCGTTATTTATGAGCTCAGAGTTATAAAAAGGTAGGTCGTTGGATTAGCCTTGACATCAGCTATAACATTATTAGATAAAAAATGTATTCTAACATTTAAAAAATCAAAATGGATTTTGCTTTCCGTAACACCATAATCCGTAAAAATTATACGTACTTGGAACATCCGAAATTTAAGTCCATCGGACGTCCTTAGGACGTAAATAACGGATGTCCCACGGACGTCCGAAATTGAAGTCCCACGGATGTCCTTAGGACTTAAAACCCGAATGTCCCTGGGACAACCGAAATTTAGGTCCAATGGATGTCCGAGGGACGTCCGTAACGGACGTCGGACGTATGGACGTAAAGTGGGCATGAAACGGACGTCCTTCGGACGTACGGTGCTATCTGGGTTATCTCTCTCGGACAACCGAAAAATCGGGCCTGGTCAGACGTGGACGTGCGTGCCACGTGGACCGAAGATCGTGAAAGTCCATAAACACGTTACGACCCCCATCCGGGACGTAACACAGTACGTTTACTGTTCACGCGTTACATTGTGAACCACGCGGATACACTGTGGCATGAGTAAAGTGGCACCTTTGCATATAATTAAAGTATATTCAAAAAAGCTGTGTTTTCTTTATTTCATACACTATAAAGGTTATATCTAAGTGGTCATCGTCCCTGGATCAAGTTTATTCTCCAACATTTCCTTTAATTGCACCATTGTAAAACGGTAAAAATCTCCGTCAACAGGAATGTGCGTTGAGACATTTTGTGCGAAAGACATTGCGACTCTAATGGATATTACACAATTCGATTCAATTCACAAATCGATTCAATAAAATATCGCAAGTTTATCCCACTTCTGCAGTTTATAGGAAATGTTTATAGAGATTATCACAATATGTCATACAATACATCAATACGTCAATGTCAATCAATCTAACTGAACTACTCTGTTATTATTTTATATGACAACGACGTGTCGTCAATGCCGTCAGGTGTTCTCTCGCCATAAAGTTAGTACTCACACCATTATTCTGATGGGAATGGATTAAGAATATGCGCTTGTACAAAGTATTGTGTAATGTTTATTGTAGACACAGTAGAGAATATACATTACAAAACGGAGGTCGAAAGCGGAAGGAAGATATAGGGCAGTGCCGGTGCTATATACATATGTCTTTGGTAGGCAGTGATGCCAATGCAATGTATTGTGGGGCGCCAAATTTGAAATTATCTTTTTATACCTAACACGCCCCCTTAAAAATAATTTCCATTTTTATTTTTTTTATTTTTACATCGTGACACGCGCCCCTTGTAAAAATGAAGAGATCTTTTTGCTTTTATTCGTGTAAACCTAACGCTTTGACGAAAAGATTGTGTTTTTCGCTGGGCAACGCTTTAGTTAAGCCATCGGCTAACATCTTTTCGCTTTCTAAATACACGACTTTTATAATCTGCTTTTCAATTTTTTCTTTTACAAAGTGGTGGCGCACGTCTATGTGTTTCGTTCTTTGGCTGCTTTCGTTATTTTTGGACGCACATATTGCTCCTTTATTATCGCAGTGAATTGTGATGCAATCACTTTGTAACTTGAAGTTAATTTCTTTAATCAATTCTCTCAACCAGATCGCTTCCTGGCAGGCGAAGGAAAGTGCTATACATATATTCCGCTTCGACGGTTGATGATGCTACCGTAGCTTGCTTTTTGCTAAACCACGCGATTGCTCCACCGGATGCCGTGTATACGCATCCGGTTATGGACTTCCTATTTTTGCAATTATTTGCCCAATCTGCGTCACTGAAACCGTTTACTTCGGGAGTTTTACTCCTTCTGTATGACAATTTTATGTTGACGGTGCCTTTTAAATATCTCATAATGCGTTTGACTACCATCCAATGGCATTTCTTTGGATTTTGTGAATAGGAGCTGGCAGCATTTACCGCGTGAGCGATGTCTGGTCTAGAGATTTGACTAATGTATAGTAAACTACCTATAGCTTCTTGGTACGGTATCTCGTTCATATCGCATTCGATATTATCGGTTTTGGCTAATTCCATATTGGTTTTTGCATCCACACTCATAGGAACTTTGACTGGGTTGCATTCGTACATGTCAAATTTATCAAGCATTCTTTTGATATAGTTCGATTGACAAATACTAAGTTCGCCGATACATTCATTGTATTCTATTTGCATTCCTAAGAATTCTCGCACTTTTCCTAAATCGCGCATCTTAAAGACATTCATTAGTTTTTTCTTAATATCTAACGCTATTTCTTCATCATTATAGAGAACGAGTAAATCATCTACATAGTCCGCAATAATTAGTACTTTATCGCTTTTACGTTTTATGTGAATACATTGATCTGATTTTAATCTATCCATTCCTAACTTTTGCAAGGTTTCATTTAATTTTTGGTACCACATTCTACCGCTTTGCTTTAGGCCGTATACCGTTTTTCTTAATTTTAATATTTTATCGCCGCAGGTGTCTATCAATAGTTTCGGGGTTTTTATGTAAATATCTTCATCTAAGTCTCCGTTTAAATATGCTGTTTCGACATCTAGATGCATTATTTAAAAATTTGTTTGAACAGCTAAAGATAAAAGATATCTAATTGTACTATACTTTGCCACCGCACAGTGTAACGTTTCGATCATTTAGGGTCGTTTAATTCTTAACGATGTCGTTTCTCTTTTTTATCATGTATTTTGCTAACACTACACAAAATATGATGATTTCTAATCACTTTAACATTACTTTTGTTGTATTGACCGAAAATACGTATTTTAACTCTTGCAAATTATTGTGTGAATGGGTATTTCATTTAAATGATATAAGAAAGTTCCAAACACAGTCTTACATAAATATATTCAAAGTTTTAATAAACTAAATACATGTAGCAAAATGCACCCTGAACAAGCTTTCCATTAACAATACTATGTACATATACAGGGTGTTCCAAAACTACCCTAGGAGCCGAAAATGGAAGGATCCTTGGGTCATTTGAAGCGACATTTTCCTTTACAAAAATTGTGTGCATGGCTTTGTTTAGGAGTTATTAACGAAAAACAGGGACCAATCAGAGCGAAGCTATAGCGAACGGAGTCCGACTCTGCGACAGGTCCCGCGAGGCGTGGTGTCGCCATTGGTCGACTCAGAATCAATCCGCTGTAGCCACGCTCTGATTGGTCCCTGTTTTTCGTTAATAACTCCTAAACGAAGCCACGCACACAATTTTTGTAAAGGAAAATGTCGCTTCAAATGACCCAAGGAACCTCCCATTTTCGGCTCCTGGGGTAGTTTTGGGACACCCTGTGTGTATATATATATATATATATATATATATATATATATATATATATATATATATATATATATATATATATATATATATATATATATACAGGGTGTCCCAAAATTCCTCCGACACCCGAAAATGTGAGGTTCCTTGGGTCATTTGAAGTCACATTTTCCTTTACAAAAATGGCGTCCGCGGCTTTGTTTAGGAGTTATTAACGAAAAACACAGACCAATCAGAGCGCGATCTAGACATGCGATGACACATTCGGCCAATTGACAGTTGGCGCGTCGGGCCGACTGTGCTAACTCGGCCCGACGCACAGTGGGCCAGAATCGCTCGCTAGCTGTTCATGAGCTAAAAAATGAAAGTCGTCATATCGATTTTTAACCAATGCACAGTGATTCTTAAATGTCCATTACATTCGAAAACGATAATATTAATTAAAGTTATTAAAAACTCTTGTTATAATAAGCGTTCAAAGATCAAACTTTTTCAGATACGATTTATCACCGAAAAAATTCCGTTTCTTCATGACGATGTCCTGGAAAACCTACTGAGGATTAAGTGCCCACATTTTTTTTTTATGAATAATGTATATCTATGTTGAGAACGCCCCAGGAACTAAACGTTAATGTTCATAATTTATTATTTAAAAAAATGTTTAGTCAGCTAAGGAAAATTGTCATAGTCTTTCACCTTTGACAAGGAATAAGTTAAAAGTTTGGAAGAATTTGGTGCTCTAACAAAGTGGAGCATTTTCAGCAAAGTTTCCTCTAAAAGATCCCGTAAAATTCACGTCCCCCCTCGGCCCACCCCGGAAATTATGACGGTTTGAAGCGTCGCGTGACACGCGCTCAGTGATGAGTTCGATCGAAATCGTGGCCAAAATAGGAAGGAGTACGGTGGTGTGACAAAAAAATGTTTCCTACAAAAAATAATCAGTAATCTGTACTCTAGAAATCTCAGTACAAAAAATTTAAAGAATTTTTTTTTTTAAATAAAAAATTGAGGTCGCGTTGATTATTTATTTATCACGATATATTTTTTATTTAATAACATTATAGCTGACGTCAAGACGAATCCAACGACCTATTTATTGTGGCCTTTAAGTTTTGAAATAATGGTGAAATAGGCCTGAACAGCCAGTTTTCAATTATTATTTATTATTCACACGATTTTTCAGACATTTCCGGTGGTGTGACAAAAAAATGTTTCGTACAAAAAGTAATCAGTAGTTAGTTTTCTACAAATTCCAATATAAAAAATTTAAAGAATTTTTTTTTTTAAATAAAAAATTGAGGTCGCGTTGATTATTTATTTATCACGATATATTTTTTATTTAATAACATTATAGCTGACGTCAAGACGAATCCAACGACCTATTTATTGTGGCCTTTAAGTTTTGAAATAATGGTGAAATAGGCCTGAACAGCCAGTTTTCAATTATTATTTATTATTCACACGATTTTTCAGACATTTCCGGTGGTGTGACAAAAAAATGTTTCGTACAAAAAGTAATCAGTAGTTAGTTTTCTACAAATTCCAATATAAAAAATTTAAAGAATTTTTTTTTTTAAATAAAAAATTGAGGTCGCGTTGATTATTTATTTATCACGATATATTTTTTATTTAATAACATTATAGCTGACGTCAAAACGAATCCAACGACCTATTTATTGTGGCCTTTAAGTTTTGAAATAATGGTGAAATAGGCGTGAACAGCTACCGAGCCATTCTGGCCCACTGTGCGACGCGCCGAATTAATTCGATGGAAAATTTCCATCCTCTCGTATAAATTACATTCTTGAATGAACTTCTTTCGAAAAAACTAAAAAATCTAAAAAACTACTTGACCAATATGGACCAAAATCTAATCAGCTCTAAGTTACGTCGGGACACATCGATTGCATCATTCATCATTCTGATCGCATTGTTACTTTTTCAGAAAACGTTAACGAAAAATTTGATAACATAAAAACGGCCATACGCGCGCGCGCACACACGCACACACACACACACACACTAACAATTTGATAAAAATAGTCTAAAATGACTTCAATAACCATGAAACGTGAAGATCTGCTAAAAAATCGATTTTCGATTTTCGGGGTAATTACAGTAACTTCCCTATGAATCGGGAAGTTAAAAATTAAAGTTCAAATACACAATCTTTTATTTAGGTAAAGTATCACTGCCGATTGATGTATTTTCACCATTTGTATAGGCAGTAGAGTTCACTCGAGGCTTATTTTTCATATCTGAGGGCGATGAAAAAGTAAAAACAATGTCGATTGTGGATTACTGAGGTATTGTCTTCAAGGTAAGAGTAAATACGCAATTTTTAAAAAATGTTCAATTTCGGAATTAAACGACCCTAAATGATCGAAACGTTACACTGTGCACCGGGGCGAAGGTTTCGTTATAATCCACCCCGAAAGTTTGAGCAAACCCTTGTATGTATCACCAATCGCGCTTTGTAGGTTATACGGTTTTTATCCGAATATTTTCTTTTGAAAACCCATCTGGTCCCGAGAGTTTTTATTAACTTCCCGATTCATAGGGAAGTTACTGTAATTACCCCGAAAATCGAAAATCGATTTTTTAGCAGATCTTCACGTTTCATGGTTATTGAAGTCATTTTAGACTATTTTTATCAAATTGTTAGTATGTGTGTGTGTGTGTGTGTGTGTGTGTGTGTGTGTGTGTGTGCGCGCGCGCGCGCGCGTATGGCCGTTTTTATGTTATCAAATTTTTCGTTAACGTTTTCTGAAAAAGTAACAATGCGATCAGAATGATGAATGATGCAATCGATGTGCCCCGTCGTAACTTAGAGCTGATTAGATTTTGGTCCATATTGGTCAAGTAGTTTTTTAGATTTTTTAGTTTTTTTAGTTTCTTTCGAAAGAAGTTCATTCAAGAATGCAATTTATACGAGAGGATGGAAATTTTCCACCGAATAAACAAACGTAATTATATATATTTCATTTTTACTTAAAAAAAAAATTTTGTTAATTTAAAAAAAAAATTTGTTTTATCTAAAAAAATTTTTTTTTTTAATTATGCAACTAATGCTAATGTTACCGCTTACAACTAACGAATCGGGAAGTTCTTTATGTGGCTCGTGGAGAGTCACACACAAAATAAATAAAAAAACCATTAAGAGCTGTATGCCCCACTAGCAATGCGTACCACTAACCCTTTCGCAAGAGCAGTCCTACCCGCGAGCTCGCGAAGCGAGCGAGCAACAATAACCAGCTAGTTTTATCTTTCGGTTCCTTTACACTTACCCAAGTGTTGTTTTCCCGCAGTGAGTTCAGTTCCCTTTTTATAGCTTCAGCCCATTTTTCCTTTTCGGGCCCATTCAAAGCGTCTTCTTCGGAATCAGGAACAGGGATTTCATCGTCTACTGTTAGGTATGATACGAACCCCTCTTTGATCACTGGCTTCCATTTTCTATTGGATCTTCTGATGGTTGGTTGGTTTTCATTTTCTGGTTGAACATTTTCGTGCCACTCAGGCGTTTCTTCTTGGACATCGTTTTCTTCCCAAAAGGTAATTTTTGGAACTTCTTTATTCTCATCAGGTCTCGTCTCTCTGAAAGATTCATTTTCTAGAAAAACAACATCTCTAGCAAATATTACCTTTTTTGTACGTGGGTTAATGAATTTGTAGCCTTTGATGTCTTCGTCATACCCCACGAAAATCATCTTTTCTGTTTTTGCATCCCATTTGTCTCGTTTCTCTTTTGGAATGTATACTAGAGCCGTGCAGCCAAATACTGTTAAGTGTTTTATGTCGGGCTTTGTCCCGCTCCATTCTTCTTCTGGAAGTTTTCCACCTAAAACTTTTGAAGGTGATTTATTTATGAGATATACAGCTGTGTTTGAAGCTTCGGCCTGTTACGTCCTTGTTGGGACGTTTTTAGAGAAATTAAAGAGTTAAAGATTTTAATGGGAGATATAACGCAGTTTTGAACCTACCTGCATTCACCGGCTTCGGTTCGGGTAATTGAGGGTACTTTTATATGAAAATGGCTTTACATAAGGATGTGGAACGAAGAAATCGACGTTGGGTATTTTAATGATTTTAAAGATTGATTTTAAATGTAACAATTGTACAAAATATATTTTATAAATGAACAAATTCAGAATACATAGAATTGTGATTAAATATTACAAATGTTAGTATTTACCGATTGATGTGTCTCGCTTTCTCTCAAATTTGCTCTCTTATTCGCTTAATTGTCTTTTGAAGTGGTGAATCCTACGCTCGCTGGATTGGTGAAGATGATAATGATGATGATGATGATGGTTTAAAGATGATTATAAGAATATAAAAATCCAGCGGGTATACACGCTTTTAATTTCGAAATTTCAAACTTCACAAATATTCACTGAATTGAAACAACTTGAACTATAAACTTGACTTAATTTTGATTTAACGTTTCGGAGATCTCGATTATTAAATGTGTACTTTTGATTGTCGACTGACTGCTCCTGATGAGGAGGCTCCCTTTATAGATTTGTTAATCCATTGTTCTTCGCTTAATCTTCTTATGGTGGATGCATGCTCATCAATTTCTTTGTAATCATTTTTCTTCTTAATCCATCGTCTATCTCTTGACCGGACGCTTGATATTCGATTCATTTGCACCGGTCTATTGTTCATCAATCTTTTATCAATTTTTTATATTCTTCGATAACGAATAAATCTCAACGGAAGTTTCTTTTAGTTAATCGCTCGCATATTATGTTTCGAATTATTTCATTTGTTAACAATCCTATGTAGTTTGCTGCAAAATATATCTTATTAATTTTTCTTAATTCGATCGCTCGCAGTACGGTATAAAATACAATAGTTCAATATTCAATATAATATTTGATATAATAATTGGTTGCAATTCTCGCACAAAATTAATAAAACAAATAAGAAAAGAAATATATGATTAAGTTTATTAATTATTATTTATGATAGGACCACCGGACGTGACAGGCCCAATATTCTTTCCCTAGTTTGGCGTCCATCAACATAGTCCTGGCTCTTTCCACAATCGTTCTATTTGCTCGTTCCGCAATTCCGTTTTGTTGCGGATTGTACGGTATCGTAGTTTGATGTCTGATTCCATTTGACCTAAGAAATTCTTTAAAATCATTATTTACATATTCACCGCCATTATCGGATCTAAGAATTTTTATCTGTTTTCCAGTTTGCTTTTCAACTAGGTTTTTAAATTCTTTGAATTTATTAAGGGTTTCGTTTTTGTGTTTCAAGAAATAAATAAAGAATTTTCTGGAAAAATCATCTACGAATATTAGAAAATACCTAGAACCACCGATAGAGTTGATAGACATGGGTCCGCAAACATCTGAGTGAATTAATTCTAATATATCGCTCGCACGCTTGTTACATCGTTCAATAAAAGGTAATTTTGATTTTTTCCCGGCAACACATGCCTGGCAGGTTTCATTGCTTACCTCTATATTCTTTATTTTAGAGCAATACTTGTTTTTGAGTATCTTCATACTGGCTCGATTCAGATGACCCAACCTTCGATGCCACAGGTTGGAGTCGTTGAGCATAGCACTCAGCACGCTGTCCTTCTGAGCCGGCAGCACGTAGACTCCATTCTTTTTTTTTTTTTTTTTTATTGTAGTGTTACGAGCCAGGGCCGCGAGCAGCACGAGTGGCCGGCGAAGGGTTATTACCCTGGGAGTATGGTTAAAAACTGTTAGTTAAAGCGGACGCACCTTGATACGATTATCAGGGAGCCGCTAGTATGAGTGAAGTTTCAGGGATGAACCTACGTGTGATGGAGGAGAAACTCTGACTTGAAAGATTATTAAGGAGGTTATAGAGTTTAGCGGACGCACCTTGATGCGATTGTCAGGGAGCCGCTAGTAGGTTGGATTCAAGGGAAAAACGGACGATCCTTGATACGATTGTCAGGTTGCCGTTTAATTTGTGTGTGGACGTATAGGTAATGTGGATGATTCCAATATGAAATCAAGTAGGTACTAGGTTGGAAAATATCCCGATTAGGCGATTGGAATGTCGTCTATGAGTTTGATATTTGATAGGGTTGTTAATAAGCCTCGTAACAAGTATAATTTAAATTGATACAATCCGAGCGGTAAGATTGTATCATGTGGGAACGTTCAACTACTAAATTAGGATTGGTATAACAATAATTAAGGGTTTAAAGAATTTAGAAGTGATTAGGTAAAATTCAGATATATTCAAATCGTTATAGTTTACATTGAAATATATGTGTATGTGTCGCGAGATAGTGTGTGCGAGAATAAAAGAATATTACCTATGTTGCTCGATGTTGACGCACTGGCAAGATGCGGGGGTCTCGAAGTGATTTTGCGAAATGCCTTAATAGATTTGTTACCGGACTACGGAATCTATACGGTTCAAAGGTCGATCCGAAGGGGAACTTTAGCCCGATCTTACTGGAAATCGACTTACGAGAATACAGCACGACGCAACACGATTCGTGACTACAGAAGTACTACCCCCTGAGAGTAAAAATGTACGGGTTTATATACCCCAAAATTGAAGGGGGTGGACTGTTCATAACCTAATCGCCGCTTAGGACCAGACTCTAGTTTTTTGTCGATTTCCATTAAGTCGAGCCAGAAGTCGGTCTTCGTTAAAAGGGATCAACTAAGATATGAAAAGGTTATCTAGGACGTTTCCTGCCAGAGACGATTTTGAAGGGATTCCTGTGGGAAAGTCAACGGAATCTGTTCGCTAACCGTCACAGTAGAAAATCTCATATGAGATTTATTTCAACGTGATTATAATACAGAATACAATACATACAATACCGAATATAAAAATTACAAAACGGAATAGGATACTGTAAACACTTATGCATTAAGGCCGCAAAGTTAATTGTACGGAATTAATTAATAAACTGAATTAATGTAAGTACGGAATTAATGATAAACAGTTACTGTTTATCATATCTGCGCAAAAATACGCAAACACGCCCGGATGTTGGGTTTGATAAAGAACGTATCGGCTTTGAGGGGCAGAGGGAACCCCATCCTGCGTAGATCATCAGTTAGTCTAGTTCCGTGTGCGTCATATAGGCAACATTGCCAGATGACGTGGTCTAGGTCCTCCGTTTCGTAGCCACACTTGCAGTTGGAATAGTTAACAATGCCCACCCGACACAGTGAGGCAGCCAAGTTGTAATGATTGGCTCTGATGCGATTAACGGTGGTAACAAAATCCCTCTTGAGACTCTCAAAGTTTTTATTGGCAAACCAAGGGGTTCGGTTAGGAATAAAAAAGCGTTCAAAGAATATTTTGCCCTTGGATGAACCCTGAACAGTAATTGTGGTATTGGTTCTGTTGATATTAAACATAAAACACTGTATATGCACTATATAATAATAATATATATTTAATATAATTGAACAAAAATATCTTTCTCTGAACACGTGCGTTCTCGCCAACGTATCTGCAGGATCTAACATTCAAAATCGATCTCTCTCACAGATGTCGCTCATCCATTCGCTCTAGTGATCGACACTCGGACTCTAGCATAATATATGCATACTTCATTTCCAACACGCTTCCTTAGGCTTATATTATGCGCTTCCTTAAGTTTATAATGTATATTCTAGAATGCCTAACATATTCCTAAATTTAACAAATTTAATTCTACCTAGCGACTTTGTAAGTAGGTCCGCTGCATTTTCCTCAGAATCTATCTTTATAATATCTATGACTTTGTTTATATAGTTTTCGTTTACAAAATGAAAGTGGACTTCTATGTGTTTCGATTTTTTTGTCAAATTTCCGTTTTTCGCAATTATTATCGCACTGGAATTGTCTTCATATATTTTAATGGGAGTCACTAAATCTATCTTGAATGTTTTTAAGATTCCTTTTATAGTTTTCACTTCTGTTACTGCCTCAGATAATGCAATGTATTCTGCAAAAGTTGAAGATTTTGCGACAGAATTCTGTTTATGAGATCTCCAAAATATCACATTCCCATAAACACGTATAATCAATCCAGATGTAGATTTCCGATCTACATTATCTCCTGCCCAATCTGCATCAACGTAACAATCGACAACTTCAACATCACAATCTTGTTTATACACTAACTTTAACCCTTTTGTTTTGTACAAATACTTCAGTACTCTCAACGCATATTTAAAGTGTGTGTGATCAAAACAATTTTGAAATCTGCTTAGATAACTAACACTAAACGCTATATCCGGTCTCGTGCCGGAGCCAATATATAACAGAGCACCTATAAGATTTCGATACATAATAGTAGGATTTGTTTCTTTAGCTGGCTCTAACTTTAGATTCGTTTCCATCGGCGTGTTATATAATTTAGCATTTTCAATTCCGTACCTCTTTGCTAGTGCGTTTATATAATTTTCTTGACTTAGAGTCATTACATTTTTATTTAAGTAATTATAATCAATATCTATTCCGATGTAGTTCTTAACCTTGCCTAGATCCTTGATTCTAAATTTACTTGCTAATTTAGTTTTAATATTGCAAATCGTTTTTCTATCTTTGGCACAAATGAGTAAATCATCAACATACAATAAGACATAGACCTGTTCATTATTATCCGCTTTGGTATATATACAATAGTCGTATTCATTTCTCTTGAAACCTAAGCCTCTAATATACTCATCAAAACACTCATACCAGGCTCGCGGACTACCTTTTAGGCCATACAAAGCTTTATATAACTTATATACCTTCTCACTTTTATTTTGAAAACCTAATGGCTGTTTCACGTACACCTCCGAAGTTATCTTTCCATTTAAAAATGCGGCCTCGACATCCATCTGTTCCACTAATAAACCGTTGTAGCAGCAGTAGGACAGTAGTAGTCTTAATGTCTGCATCCTCGTTACAGGGGAATAAATGTTTTCCAGTTCTCCCTCCTGTTGGAAACCTTTGACCACCAATCTCGCCTTGTAAAGTCCTCCTGATTTCCTTGCATAGACCCATTTAACGTCTAGTGCTTTTTTGTCGGGTGCATATACCAATTCCCATGTTCCATTCTTTTTTATGTTTTGCATTTCCACTTCCATTGCTCTTTTCCAATCCTCTGCTTCACTGCAATTTATCGCTTCCTGAAACATACTTGTTTAGGATGTTGCGAGGTAGTAATAAATGTTTCTGTGGTCCGAGATTTAACAGACAACAAAATAACAATTTATTAACAATAACAAATAACAAACGAAACAAACGTAACAAGAAAAATATTTAACAAGACACAACAATAACATTGACTGGTTAACAAGACAACTATTGTCTAAACCAAAGACTAGTTATCGCGAGTTAAAATATCAAGTCTAACACGAACGTTTCTCATCAGCGTCACAAGACCTTCTGCCCTCACTCGTAGAACCTTTTTCGGGGGGCACATTGGTGACGACCAAAACAGACGAAGCGGGGGAAGGAAAATCTCCGTTTCGCCGAGCCTGGAGAAGTTTTACCTCCCCCGATACAGAGTGCCGTAAATCGTCACTCCAAGGACCTGACAGCGGTCGAGCCGATGTTCTGGCAATCGTCACTTTAATGACGTATCCTTCGGCCCGACCGCCCAGCGTGTGCACTTGGGACAAGCCAAATTTCCACGTCTGGAAAGATCGCCTTTCCCACGCACCATGTCCGCTACAGTACCCCCTTACCAGTGAGAAAACGCCAGTTTGAAACGTTAAAAAGAAAGAAAAAAAAACTAACTAACTGAATATATACATATATACCTAGCTAAATTTAAAAAAAATATATATATGACAAAAGAAAAATGATACATACAAGATACTTAGACTAAACCACACTCGCTTCCACAAGAACCGTATGGTGAAAAAAACTAAATTTAATATATATACAAAGCTTAAAAATAATTAAAAAAAATGTGGGAATTAATACTACTATATACAAAGTTTTACATTACCCTACATGTACATTACAGCTACTATATACAGCGTCTTAACACTATTGTATGTATCAACGAAATTTACGGTACACGAATACACACGCTCAGAAACAGGGAGCTACCTGCCACCAGCCTGAAAACGATCGGGGAATCGAACCCTTCTACCTGACCGTCGTAAAGCCGGTCTGTCCTCATTACTCTGTGTTGCAGTCGTGTCCGTAATACGTGGTGTTACCGTCGAATCTGTATCACTGTGTGTCACAGCAGTATCGTCAGTCAATGTGCAGTCGATGGTCTGTGTAGGGGTTTCGTTCACGTCTTCATTTAAAACAAAAGCCGGTTTCAACCTGTCTATAGAGACCCTAACTTCCTTTCCATTGACGACAATGACAAACGTTTTGTCTCCTGGCTTTATTACCCGAAATGGCCCGTCATACGGCGGCTGCAACGGAGTTTTGACCGCATCGTGCCGCAAAAATACGAATGGTGACTTAGAAAGCTCCTTAAACACGAATGTTTTATGCGTACCATGGCGCGAGGCCGGCGATGGCCTTAACTTCCGGAAGTGTTGCCGAAGCCGATTCGCAAAATCCGTTTGCGAATCTATTCCGCTCGCGACAAAAAGTTCACCCGGAAGACGAATGCCGGTACCAAAAACGATTTCCGCCGAGGAAGCTTTCAAATCCTCCTTGAGGGCTGTGCGAATACCGAGTAGGACAATTGGTAATACATCAACCCAATCATCCGTCTCATGGCATTTAATCGCTGCTTTCATTTGTCGGTGTAATCTCTCGACCATCCCATTTGCTTGAGGATGATAGGAGGTCGAACGGAGATGAGACGCACCGATCATACGCGAAAGTTCATTAAATAATCGAGATTCGAATTGACGTCCTTGATCCGTAGTTACTTTCAAAGGTACGCCGAAACGAGCGATCCAGGAACTTACGAAGGCTTTCGCGACAGTTTCTGCTTTAATTTCCACGATAGGAATTGCTTCTGGCCAACGGGAGAAACGGTCAATACACGTGAGGCAGTATCTAAATCCCTGCGACATCGGTAACGGTCCTACAATATCGATATGGACGTGCTCGAATCTACCCGCGGAATTGTCAAAGTTGCCGACGGGGGCTGCGACGTGTCGAGTGACTTTCGATCGCTGGCATGAAATGCAATGCCGTGCCCAATCGCGACAATCTTTATTTATTGATGGCCAAACAAAACGTTGAGTAATTAATTTTTGTGTTGCCCGAACCCCAGGGTGAGAGAGTCCGTGCAACGAATTAAAAACTGCCCGTCGTAATGGTACAGGAACAAAAGGTCTCATCGTCTCGTCAGTAGAGTCACAATACAAACTAACATTGAAACCGGGAAAAAACGTCTTTTTTAAACAAAGAGCAGAAGAGTTCGATTCCAAGATACTCCTCAGTTCCGCATCGTTTTCCTGCGCCTGTGCCAGCGCGGCATGATCGGGAGCTACAGCTACCGCTTCGACTCGCGACAATGCATCAGCCACAGTGTTATCCGAACCCTTAACGTGTCTGATGTCCGTCGTGAATTGACTAATATAGTCTAAATGTCGAAATTGACGAGGCGAGCACTTATCCAACTTCTGTTTGAAAGCAAATGTTAGGGGTTTGTGGTCAGTGAAAACCACAAAATTCCGTCCCTCCACCAGATGTCGAAAACGTTTTATCGCCAAGTATATAGCTAATAGCTCACGATCATACGCGCTGTACTTGCATTGCGCAACAGAAAGGGCCCTCGTGAAAAGTGCCAACGGCTGCCAATCCTCGCCTACAAGTTGTTGCAACGCTGCTCCGACCGCGTAATCGGAAGCGTCGACAACAATACTTATAGGTGCCCCAGGCGCGGGATGCGCCAACATAACGGCATTTGCGAGGCTCTCTTTTACTTTCACGAAGGCCTCTTCCGCGGTCTCGTTCCAAATTACAGGTGAATTTCCCTTTTTACACCCCTTGAGCAAATCGTGCAAAGGCTTCATTAGACTAGCTGCATCGACAATAAAACGTCGGTAAAAGTTTACCATGCCCAAAAATCTACGCAGCACTTTTATTGCCAAGGGTTTGGGAAATTCCCTGATCGCGTCGACCCGCTCGGGTAAAGGTTTTACCCCCTCGCTATTTACAACGTACCCGAGAAATTCTATTTCGTTTACCCCAAAAACGCACTTTGCCGGGTTTATAACGACGCCGTATTCGTTTAACCGCTCGAACACTATCCGCAGATGGTCACGATGTTCCCTTTCGTTCTCCGATGCAATGAAGAAATCATCTATATATGCATATACAAAATCCAACCCACGAGTTATTTGATCGACGAAACGCTGGCACGTCTGCGCAGCATTTCGTAAGCCGAAAGGCGTGAACAAAAATTCGAATAACCCGAAGGGGGTCGTTATTGCCGTCTTTTCAATATCCGCGTTCGCCACAGGTATCTGGTTATACGCGCGGACTAAATCGATCTTGGAAAATACTCTCTTACCATGAAGACCATGCGCGAAATCCTCGATATGAGGTGGGGTGTACCTGTCGGGTACGGTCCGGGCGTTGAGAGGGCGGTAGTCCCCACATAATCGGGTCCGGCCATCCTTCTTCGGCACGAGGTGCAGCGGTGCGGCCCATGGGCTCTTGGAGGGACGGATAATTCCCTGCCGAAGCATTAGGTCGATTTCCGCCTTAGCCACCTTTAACCGATCAGGGGCAAGCCGACGGGGTTTGCTATAGACCGGTGGTCCCGGTGTCGTCAGGATGTGGTGCACAACGTTGTGCTTGACCTCCTCCCTCCGGAACACCACTGGTCGAGTTAACGCAGGAAACTCCGCCAAAAGTCTGTGGTACACTGTATCACCAATAATTGTCTTTACCGATGGGAGGTCACTACCGGCTGTATGGCCAATCGCAAACAACTTTGTCGTCGCATCAATCAAACGTCTATTGCGCGCATCCACGAGTAAGTTATAATGCGACAGCAGGTCCATTCCGATTATCGGACCATCCACATCGGCCACGATGAAACACCACACAAAATCGCGTCGCAACGATAAATCCAAATGCATCGTCGTTGTGCCATATGTAGTGATACGCGTACCGTTTGCTGCGAAAAGTTCGGTATCACCTTTCGGTAACTGACCACCAATGCGCGATCGCGGAAACACACAAACGTCCGCACCCGTGTCCACAAGGAATTTCACCTTAGTCTTTTTGTCGGTAACGAAAATGCGACCAGGGTAGTGACCGTCGAAGGCTGCCGCATTTACGGACGACGGTTCTCTCCGTTTCCCTGCACCCACGAGCATTGACCCTTGCACCTCGCGGCCTTTTCTCCCCATACGCGATGATACCAACATAGCGGGCTCCCTGTTGGCGATCGTCGTCTCCGATGACCATCCTCATCGTTGCGGCTGGAGCTACGGGACGGGGCACGAGAATTCGGGCGAGAACTTCGTTGGCGCGCACGAGGTTCGCGTAGCACTGCGCTCAATTGTAGACGCATCTGCCGCATTTCCTCGCGAAGAGATTCGATTTCCGACAGACCGCACGCGGGCGGTTTTCGCGTCTCCGCGATTTTTACCCGATTTTCTGGGATTTCGTGAATCCGATCGGCAATCTCGGACAACGTCACACCCTCCTGAATCGTAGTGGCCGCCAGAATTTGTTGAGTTTTCACTGGAAGACGGTTCCGCCACATCTCCGTGAGAAACTCCTCACTCACGGAAGGGCCAGCAAGCTGTCGCATGTGACGTCGAAACTGCGTTGGCGTGCGGTCCCCCATCTCTGCGACTTCCAACAATTTCCGAATTCGCATCGTATCGGAATCGGTGAGGCATTTGATTAACTCTGCTTTTAGAGTCTCGTACTTGTCGTGCTCCGGTGGTTTCATCAAAATGTCCTCCACTTCCTCGATGTGACGCGAATCGAGCTGGGCCACGACGAGATTATATTTCGCGTCATCTGTCGTAATTTTTCCGACCGCGAACAACGCCTCGATATGTTTAAACCATAACGCTGGTTTCTCCGGCCAAAATGCAGGCACCTTCAACGTTGAGTTGGTGATGTACGCTGAACCACCCCCTGACGTCTTCGGGTCCACGGTAGCCATTTTCACACACGCGCGTAAATGTCCTTCTCACAACAAATCCTATTTTTACAAACGGATCACGTCGGGGTCACCAGTTTTAGGATGTTGCGAGGTAGTAATAAATGTTTCTGTGGTCCGAGATTTAACAGACAACAAAATAACAATTTATTAACAATAACAAATAACAAACGAAACAAACGTAACAAGAAAAATATTTAACAAGACACAACAATAACATTGACTGGTTAACAAGACAACTATTGTCTAAACCAAAGACTAGTTATCGCGAGTTAAAATATCAAGTCTAACACGAACGTTTCTCATCAGCGTCACAAGACCTTCTGCCCTCACTCGTAGAACCTTTTTCGGGGGGCACATTGGTGACGACCAAAACAGACGAAGCGGGGGAAGGAAAATCTCCGTTTCGCCGAGCCTGGAGAAGTTTTACCTCCCCCGATACAGAGTGCCGTAAATCGTCACTCCAAGGACCTGACAGCGGTCGAGCCGATGTTCTGGCAATCGTCACTTTAATGACGTATCCTTCGGCCCGACCGCCCAGCGTGTGCACTTGGGACAAGCCAAATTTCCACGTCTGGAAAGATCGCCTTTCCCACGCACCATGTCCGCTACACTTGGTACACTTAAGTCTGTATAATTTGCATAAATATATGGATCCCCAAATCTCTGAGGGGGTTTGCGGCTCCTCTGTGACTTCCGCGGTCCTATCTCTTCATTATTAAATTTCGGTCTTTCTGTTTCTCGTGTATCATCATCCTCTTCCTTTACACTTGCTCCATCTGAATCTCCTTCCGACTCTTCAATACATTCTATATCTTCCTTTGTTTCTTCTTTTAGACCTATACATGGTACATCTTCTTCTACGACATCTACGTGTCTGGCCACAATTACTTTATCTTCAATTAGGACTCTGTAACCGACTTCGGTGTATCCCAGTAAAATTCCTAGTTTGGCTTTTGTATCGGCAACGCCAACCGACTTAGATCCCCGGCGTACCCTTTAGCTCTCCTCTCCGCTGCGTAACCAAAACACAAGGCGCTCACCGCGGAGCGCCTACGTCATCGCTGATGCGCGCGACCGTTACCGACGTTAGCGATCACAGCAATCAGCTGTTTTCAAACCCTAGTATTGCGACAACCGTCGCAAAGCGTTTGCGTCTCACCTTGCGTCAAACGCTTGATACCGCGTTGCTCACTCTCTCGTATCATGCGTTTCTACATCTGCGTATAACAAGGATACCGCGTTACTATTTCATTCTTGTATCCTGCGTTTCTACTTTGTGTTATCGCAGTAATTGCGTGCGTGCGTTAACTATTGCTGTTGCAAGTTAATCAATTAAACGTTTCGTGCACTGTGACCCTTTTTCTTTGCTCAACCCTAAGCCTTCTTCCGAATTCTCGATTCCTTGCGTGAACAGCTTTCTTATCCCATTTTGAAGTTCTTTTTACCTCTGGGACACGTACAAAGATTTTACTACCATAAAGGCGTAGGTTTTTTGCTGATGGTTTTGTCTTAAAGACTATTTCGTAAGCAGTCTTCTTTATCGTCGTGTTGGCCAGTGTTCGGTTTTTCAAATATGCAGCAGTTTTTATACATTCAGGCCAAAATTTTCTGCTTACCTTCGCTTCACTTAATAGGCACCTCGCCGTGTCCATGATCGAGCGGTTGAATCTTTCCGCAGTTCCGTTTAACTCGTGCACATATGGTGGACATGGATTAATAGAAATTCCCTTTTCTCTGACAAAGCGAATAATCCTTGAGTTGATATACTCCTTGCCATTGTCGCATCTTATATGCTTTATCTTTTTCCCAGTCAGATTTTCCATCTGATTTACATATTCCACTACACAATCATACACTTGATCTTTGGACTTTATGCAATATACTTTTCCTAACTTGCTGAAATCATCTATAAAAGACAGAAAATATTTTTCCCCACAATTTCCAGTTGTAGTGTGAGGACCATTTAGATCAGTATGTATTATATCCAAAATATCTTTGGCTTTGCTCCTATTATTCTGGAATGGTAAATTACACATTTTATTTTCTATGCATACAGCACATTTTAGATACTCTGATCCCAATTCAGTAGGCAATCCGCTCAATAATTCGTTTTTGCTTAGAATATTTAGATAATTGAAGTTATATAAACTATATGTCCAAGAATCCTATGCCACTTCTCCTTCTGTGGGAGCATTACCTTTTTATTACCACCCATTATGTTTGTGTAGGCTGCGCTACTATGAGTGACTGTTTTACATCTCATTTTATACAGATTTCCCTCCTTAAAAGCTATCGCTATTAATTTATTTCTTTGGTTATATATTCTAGAGATATTTTCTTTTGAAATAATTCTGTTCTTTTCTGTGATCTTTGCATAACTCAACAAATTTACGTGCATATCTTTTACATAAAATACATTTGGAATCGTTACCTGCGATACTTCATCCTTTACTCTGAACAAAGCTGTTATACGCCCAACCTTGGTTGCCTGCAGCATTCGCCCATCTCCTATTTTTACACTAACTGGAGATTTTAGTGTGATACACTCATCATAGTATTCGTCCTCGTTTACGATATGATCCGTGCATCCACTATCCAATAGCCAAATCATTTCCTTCGCTTCTGTTACCTCTTCTTTCCTGATTTCAGATGAATTGACTTGTACAATAAAGCTGCTACCTTCATGTATCGACCCTTCATTTTGTGATCCATTTCTGAAACTGTTATAAGCTCCACGATAAGTTCCTCTTGATCTGTAGGACCGTCCACGGTTTTGCTGTGTTCGTCCTCTGCCTCGCTCATACTGTCCAGACTTCCAGAATGTCTGTTCATTGCCAGTATTTGTTTGACGACAATATTTTTGTATGTGGCCTACTTTACCACACCCAAAGCACTTTGTATATTGTTTGTTTACTCTTACACCTGACTGTATTGCAGAGAATGCATTTGTCTTATCTAATTGTACACTTTCCTCTGCTTTATTTACCCCTTCTTTGAATTTCATTTTTAACTTCCCTTTTAAATACTCTACATTCCTCTCGTTTTCAGGTAGCACATCTATTAGATCCCCAATATAGCTATATGACTGTGGTAGTGCTTTAATCATATAATTTAATTTTTCCTGTTCTGTTATATTCGCACCAGCTGACTTCAATTCATTGACAGCTTTTTCAAACTCGTCAAAAAATGTTGTTATATCTTGATAATCCTTTAATTTTATATTTTCCACATTGTTTCGACACACAATCTGTAGAGCAGTGGACTCTTTCAGATACATTTCGTCAAATTTTCTTATTATTTCAAATGCAGTATCTACGTTACTTATATATTCTAATTGTTTGTTTGTTATTGCACTGTATATGTAATTTACTGCTTTAATATCCATATCATTCCACGTGTTCACTTCCTCTGTCGCATTCATTTTCCTTTCTACTACCTGATTGCACTTTTTGTATTTTAGAAAGGTCATTATTCGTTTTTTCCAATTTTTATAATCCGCACCATCGAAGATCGGTATAATAATGTCATCGCACTTCATGTGAGCCATTTTTAACTTTTCTAGAATCTTTCTAACTGTTTCGAACAAACCGTTATACCCGCTTATATCTTCTCAAAGTTTCTAGAATTTCCCACCGTTCTAACCTCAAATAGCGTCACTTTATTCTTTGTAACTTTTCTTTCCTTTCCCTGGACTTGTGTGCAAATTATAAACCACGCTCTGCTACCATGTTGATATTAAACATAAAACACTGTATATGCACTATATAATAATAATATATATTTAATATAATTGAACAAAAATATCTTTCTCTGAACACGTGCGTTCTCGCCAACGTATCTGCAGGATCTAACATTCAAAATCGATCTCTCTCACAGATGTCGCTCATCCATTCGCTCTAGTGATCGACACTCGCACTCTAGCATAATATATGCATACTTCATTTCCAACAGGTTCGGTGGTATGCCTCTATTTTGGACAGGTATGATGTATCGGAAAAGGGAACATACTGTACGTCAATAGATTCGGAAGCAGTGGCAGATTTGGCGAGATTATCAGCATCCTCGTTTCCTCGCAACCAAATGCGAGCGGGAATCCACAAGAATTTAATAAATCGGGAGTTGTTTTAATTGAATTGTAAGAATTTTTTCTTGATGTCGAAGATATACGGGTTGGTTTTCACTTGAAGGCTACCCGATTTCAAGCATTGAAGGGCACTTAAGGAATCGGAAAAGATAATAAAATTGCGGTTTTTATGACATGTGGCGATGTCCATAGCAATGTGCAGGGCTAAGCACTCGGCTGTAAAAACCGAGGCACTGATATCAATGCTTTTTTTAATACGCAGGTTGAGATCATAGCATATACACGCTGATCCAGCACACGCTGAGTCCGACATTTTGCTGCCATCGGTGTAAATTGCAGAGGCAATGTAGTCTGTTAAAAGTTTGTCAATTAGAGTATTTGGGTGTTTGGCCTCGCGAAGTGACTGGCCAAAACTAGTGTCAATTGGTATAGGCGCAATTAAGGTTTCAAACTCGTGACGGTACAAGCAGAAGTTAGGTTTTGGCTCAATCTTGAAACTATCACCGTAGAAGGATTCTATACACTGGTTAAGAGTTGTTCGATTGCGTCTAGCTGGTCTCCTTTGAAGAAGGTGGAAGTATTTAGTAATGGTGTGAAACATAAGTGAGCTGTTGTTTGACAAGGCTTTAGCGAGGTAACGTTCACATAGATAAGTTACCCTGTCCGATAGTAGCATCAGCTTTGATTCAGCCACCATCACGTTCAGCGGGGTACTCTTGCGGTAGCCAAGAGCTGTTCGGATTGCTAAGTTTTTGATTCTTTCAAGTTTGGTCCTAAGGGTGATAGTGCGCGGCCAAAACACAAAGCAACCGTAGTCGATTATAGAACGGATGTAGCTTTTATAAAGTAATAGGAGGGTGTACGCGTCAGAGCCCCACCAAGTGCCACACAGGAATTTTATAATGTTAGTAGTTTTAAGACATCTGTTACATATTTCTTCAACCTGCGGGGTAAGCGACAGTTTGGAATCGAAAATAACGCCCAGGAACCGAACGGTTTCTCTAGGCTTAATGATGAAATTGTCGAAGGTGATTTCCAATTGTCCTGGTGGAATTTTTTTCCTTTTATTACTAAAAAGAAGGAGAGAACTCTTATCAGGAGTAAGGTTGAGTCCGATATCGAAAAGGTTTTTGCTAAGGACAGAAATTGCTCTATGAAGAATATTTTTAGCTCTTTTTAAAGACGAGGATTTTAAGAAGAAGGCGATATCGTCTGCAAACTGTGATGTGTTGATTGATTTGGGTAAGTTGTCTGTTATATGCGAAACATATAAGTTGAATAGGAGGGGGCTAAGGACCGCTCCTTGTGGGACACCCTTATGGAGTAAGATTTTGGTGTCAACATTATCGAAGGCGCTATGAACATCGAGGAAGGCGGCCAGAACTTCTTTTCGTTCGGCGAAGGCCTCTTCGACCAGACTCCATTCTTCTTCTGTCCTCTTGTTATCTCAGCTTGGGTTTTTCCATCCTTAATGATGAAGCCATCCTTGTGAAGTTCAACTATATTTCCTTTTTCTGTTATCTTGCTAACCGACATCAGATTTCCAGCAGCTTCAGGAATGTAGGTAACATTTTCTACTTTAATGTCGCTGACTCTGTTTCTTCCGGGCACTTGTATGTTAACTGTGCCTTTGAAGTTTCCGTTTAAACTTTGTTTGTTTACAGTCATTATTTGACTATTGCACTTTTTTAAGTCTTCAATCCAGCTCTCTTTGTTTGTGATGTGTGTCGAAGCACACGAATCCATAAACCAGTCCTCTTGGTTTGTGTCTTCGACAGCAGCGAGGGCTAGAAAGGTTTTTGACGATGGATCACCTCTATCTGTGGGGTTTTCCACAGGTTTCTTTTTGGTTTTTGACCAACATTTGTTTGCTAGGTGTCCATTTTTTCCACAGGCGTAGCATTTTCGCCATTTTTCGTCCCCCTTTTTTGAGTATCTACCTTCAGAATAGAATGTAGTCTCTTCTGTTCGATGCTTCTCTGGATTTCCCTCCTGAAGCAATTTGATTTTAATCAGATCTCCGGTAATTTCCGTTCCAGAGTTCTCCAATGCCATTATCATTGGCTTATAACTTTCAGGCAGGCCGGACAACATGAGTGCCCCTATCATTTCGTCTTTAATGATAAAGTCACACTCCTTTAATTTATGAGCTGTATTCGTTATTAGATTAACGTATTCTTCAACGTTTTTACACTCAGACAATCTTATGGAGGTGAGTAGTTTTAATAGTCCTACCTTTCGGGTCAATCCATTGTCCTCGAAGGTTTCAACAAGTTTATCCCACGTTTCCTTTGGCGTGGTTGTATATTGTATGTGACTAAAGTTCTGTTTTTCTATGGACAGAATAATTTTCGCTTTCGCTTTCAACATCTTCTTTGGATCTGCGACATATGTGTCGACTCCTTGTACACATCCCCATAGATCTTCGCACTCGAGTAATGCACGCATGGCGAATTTCCATGACGTGAAATTTTCTCTGCCGATCAACTTTTCTATTTGGAGATTTCCAAGACTATCCACTGAACGACTGCTCATTTTTCTATTTTAATCGCACAGATTATTTTGTACTTTCGCCACACAGGCAGAGCTCTATTCGTCTACCGTACAGAAAGAACTTGTATAGCTCGTCACACAAACTGATAGCACAACTGTTCACATCGCGTGTCTTCAATTTTTAGGTTATTCGCGGGAAGCATTTTAGTTCTTATTCCCGGCGATTCTTTAATAAAAATATGAACCGTACAGCACAAAAACTTAAGTACAATCCTGGGCCCATAACCTGATGGGAATGGATTAAGAATATGCGCTTGTACAAAGTATTGTGTAATGTTTATTGTAGACACAGTAGAGAATATACGTTGCAAAACGGAGGTCGAAAGCAGAAGGAAGATATAGGGCAGTGCCGGATCGTAAAAGTTGGTGTCTTTTAGCTCAAAAGTCAACTTTCTCATATCGATTTCTAACAAATTTGTATTGCTTCCTAAATGTTCGTCAACCTCGAAAATGAAAAAATTAATGCAGTTTACCAAGAATTGTAATTAAGCCGAGTACTTAAAGGTAGACTGTTTAGAGATAGTACTTTTCATCAAGAAAATTGCTTCTCTTCTTCGAGGTGCCCTGATGACACCACTTAATATTTCTTTTTTTTTACGATGAAGTGCACTCTTTTGTGTTATAAAATCAGCATCGATACTAAAGTTATTGTTCACAATATGTTAAAAATTAATAATCAATGAAGTAAAAAAATTGGCCAACTTTTTTACATTTGACAACGAATATCTAGGAAGTCCCAACGAGTCCCGTTTTGTAACAAATTGGAATATTTTCAGCATACTTTCCCGAATATAATTATGTAAGAGAAATGTCCCCCCTCGTCCCTCTTTGCAAATTATCATTGTTCAAAGCTGTCAACGTTACTTCGTGACGAGTTTCGCTTGCGTAAAACGGCTCGTATGGCTGATCAAATGTTTTCCAAATATGAACATTATAAGAAATAAATAAAGATATATGTAAATTAATTTCGATAGTCACTTTTATTTTAAAAAAAATATGTGTGTGATACTTTCTTGGCGTTTTCGCTGCATTTATTTCCATCGTTAAAACCTTGTGCAGCGCTCGAAAACCCTTCTTATTCAAATAGAACCACAAAAATAACGGGATTATCAAGGAATACGAAATTTGAATATACAGGGTGAGTCCGCAGAAACAGAACACCTGAATAACGCGGCTGCTATTGGTGTTAGGAAGAGATGCATCAGATGGAACTTGCATGATTTCGAGGGGGCATTAATCTGATGGTAGTAGCTTTTTTGTAGGTGGACTGGTAAAGGACATATGAAGGTCAACTTCATTTTTCTTAAATGGAATGAGGTATTTTTAACTTCCCGATTCATAGGGAAGTTACTGTAATTAGCCCGAAAATCGAAAATCGATTTTTTAGCAGATCTTCACGTTTCATGGTTATTGAAGTCATTTTAGACTATTTTTATCAAATTGTTAGTGTGTGTGTGTGTGTGTGTGTGTGTGTGTGCGCGTATGGCCGTTTTTATGTTATCAAATTTTTCGTTAACGTTTTCTGAAAAAGTAACAATGCGATCAGAATGATGAATGATGCAATCGATGTGTCCCGACGTAACTTAGAGCTGATTAGATTTTGGTCCATATTGGTCAAGTACTTTTTTAGATTTTTTAGTTTTTTTCGAAAGAAGTTCATTCAAGAATGCAATTTATACGAGAGGATGGAAATTTTCCACCGAATAAACAAACATAATTATATATGTTTCATTTTTATTTATGAAAAATTTTTTTTTATAAAAAAAAAATTTTTTTTAATTTAAATAAAAATTTTTTTTTTAATTATGCAACTAATGCTAATGTTACCGCTTACAACTAACGAATCGGGAAGTTCTTTGTGAGGCTCGTGGAGAGTCACACACAAAATAAATAAAAAAACCATTATGAGCTGTATGCCCCACTTGTAAGCCGTTGTCGCAATTGGCGATAAGTTTCACGCGTGCGACAGCTAGATGGGACAACCATCGCGAGCGCGCTTTAAGGTCCATTTAAGGTCCATTTAAGGTCCATTTATACTGCACGGTCGGATCAGCCACGGACAGAAAGACAATGCTTAAGGATAGGGACTCTGTCCACCAGATTCTGTCGGATCCTCGTCGGATTCCCGTCGGATTCCCGTCGGCTTCCGAGCCGCGGACGTCCCTTTCCGGACCCCTGCTGTGCGTGGCACAGAAAAAGGTCTCTATGGGCCTCGCGACTCCTTAGACGAACTATCGCTATATATATATATATATAAGCTCTCCTTTACAATATCATGGAATTAGAAAACTCTCCTGCCGCTTTTTGTTAATTCTTCTCATATAATTAATTGAAATAATTGCTAGAATATAATTAGAGACACATCTTTGTTCTGCAAAGTTTCCTACCGAATCTAGTGGGAAAAAATGTTTAAATATATGGTCGTATTTTACGATTTCGTTTAATTGTTTGTAATAACTTGTTGCCAACATTCAGGTAACCTGTCAATTTCCGTATCCCAATGACTAATTAGCAACATGCATTTTCAATGTACTAGCAAAATTACTTGTTTATTCGAAATGCGACAGAAGTTTCCTTCCGGAACGTAATAAATGATATGGAAATTATTTCGTTACATTTCACACATGAGACATGAGTGATGTAATTTACACATTAGAAAATTACACCTTTTACGTAGTGAACAAACGTTTTCAATTTGTTTATGTCCAACAAGTCGTCCAATACTCTGCCCCGTACGAGCGATAGGGGCACAGCCGTGGGTTAAGATATTATAAACCGTTACCGCCCACTACTACACGATTGTAGGGGATGGCAAGACTGGCGTCTCGTATGGGTCGAAATTAGTAAACATTGTATTGACGTGAACCTGAGAAGAAGGTTCTCAGGCAGGACTACGATGGCGTGTCTAAACGAATGCACGGCCAATTGGATCAAAGTGAAGGAGGCAGTTCTGGTTTCACACGCACTTTCGACTGTCGGCGAAATATTATTGGTTACAGCAGCCACATATACTACGTAGCGTGCAATGTCGAAGCCAAAACAATATGGCTACAGGAGCGGCTGTGGTAGGGATAGACAGACCTAGCGATAGGCTCGATTTGTTTATATGTGCCATCCACAGAACGTGGCTGTTCTTCATGGAGAGGTCAGGGGATGGGGAGGATCAGAATATAGAGTGACTAGGATTAATATTCGGACACTCTCTTTGAAAAAGACGATAACTTGATAAATATTCTACTATGCGATTTGAACTTTTTTTGAGAAGCTAGAGCAATGAGGTTACTACAGAATTTGAAAAAATTTCGAGAAGTGCGATTGATCGTAAATTCAGAAAAAATACTGAAAGTTGCATTCCACAACATTTTTATTTGGGCCTATATTGAAAATTTAAAAAATACGTTTTGTAGATTTGTGTCAATTATTTATATGCACTGTAACAGTTTAATCGAAATGTGTAAGCGTTTATAGCTCATTGCAATGTCGACCGATTTTCCCGAAATTTTTAGAATACATTTATGTATCTGACACAGATCTACAAAACGTATTTTTAAAATTTTCGATTTAGGCCTGCATAAAGGCTTGCAAAATGCAACTTTTAGTATTTCTCCCGAATGATTCCAAACATCTGCACGTGGACGGTGTTGTTCCGTCCGTCCGTAAGTCCATCAATTTTATGACAGGTAAAGACACATCTGGCATCACTGGTCGAAACATTGGGACTACAGGTACGGCTGTGGTGGAGATAGGGCGACTTTATGATAGGGTCGATTAGTTTATGTGCTGTTCCCGGTGCTGTTTTCTATGGAGACATTTACGAAAAATCTTTACTATTCAACTGGAAGTCGGCATTTTCTCGGACAGCACGTATTTGCTGTAAAGTAATTTTGGAGGGTCCCAATTGCTCTCGGGAAATGCTCCTGTAAAAATGCTATATGCATACGAGAAATTTTTAAAAGTAGCACGCTCAAGTCGTCCCTGTCGTAAATGTCCACTGTTTCTGCAGACCTTCAAAGATTTGTTAACCTTTTTTCATTGTGCTATAGAAACTGCACTAAAAAACCAATAAAGATAAAATTTGCGGAGCTCGAAGATGTTTCAGTTGAGAACAGATGTTTCTTTTCGCCACTCATTTGCCGAATATTTTAAACAAACGAAGTTCTTCTTAGCTGGTTAAGTACCTAAAATTTTGGAAAAGGAATAAGGTCTACAGTGGCTACTCTTGTCAAAATCTTTATGTTTAAATTTCTTTAATGCAAAGCAAAAACAGTGCAAAGATCGAATTTGATCGGATATAACGGGAAAATATGCCCTAGATGGATTAAATATCTTCTAAGCTATCCGTCGTGTCGAAAAACAAGTTAAACAAATCCTGCATATCCTGCAATACCCCTTTTTTGTATTATGTTGCAATACAACATATTCGGAGTTGAACAAAGTCCAAAATGCCAGGGGAGACAGGATTTAGTCGGATAATTCATTCTAATTTGAATACTATTAAATGTCTGATGACGCTTTCCGCGATATTGAAACAGAAGAACGACTAGCTCACCATGTGATGTGTTTTCGTTACCGAGACTTGCGCGTAAAACCATCAAAACTAAAAAATATAACTAGCTGGTTATTGTTGCTCGCTCGCTTCGCGAGCTCGCGGATGGTGTTATTGTTGCTCGCTCGCTTCGCGAGCTCGCGGGTAGGACTGCTCTTGCGAGAGGGTTAGTGGTACGCATTGCTAGTGAGGCATACAGCTATTAATGGTTTTTTTTATTTTGTGTGTGACTCTCCACGAGCCACACAAAGAACTTCCCGATTCGTTAGTTGTAAGCGGTAACATTAGCATTAACTGCATAATTAAAAAAAAAAATGAAATATATATAATTACGTTTGTTTATTTGGTGGAAAATTTCCATCCTCTCTTATAAATTGCATTGTTGAATGAACTTCTTTCGAAAAAAACTAAAAAATCTAAAAAACTGCTTGACCAATATGGACCAAAATCTAATCAGCTCTAAGTTACGACGAGGCACATCCATTGCATCATTCATCATTCTGATCGCATTGTTACTTTTTCAGAAAATGTTAACGAAAAATTTGACACACACACACACACACGCACGCACGCACGCACGAACGCACACACACACGCACACGCACACGCGCACGCACACGCACACGCAAACACACACACACAAACACACACACATACCGACATTTTGATAAAAATAGTCTAAAATGAATCCAATGACCATGAAACGTGAAGATCTGTTAAAAATTCGATTTTCGATTTTCGGGGTAAAAAAACATTAATAGCTGTATGCCCCACTAGCAATGCGTACCACTAACCCTCTCGAAAGAGCAGTCCTACCCGCGAGCTCGCGAAGCGGGCGAGCAACAATAACCAGCCAGTTTGATTATTGTAAGCGGTAACATTAGCATTAGTTGCATAATTGAAAAAAAAAATATTTTTTTAATTAAAATAATTTTTTTTAACCCTTTGAACTCGAGGCCGTTTTCGCTTGCGCGAACCAGCAACTCGAGACGATTTCGGCCAAATTAGGTGAACATTTTACAGGTACTTCAAAAATATTTAATTTTAAAAAAAGTAAAAAAAAAAAATTTCACCAGTTTATTCATTTATATGTCGAAAACAACAAATTTTGATAAATATTACACTCTGTAATTAGTTTTGGTGTGATACTTAGTAAAACAATAGCCAAGATGCATCCTTGCCACTTCACATCGGCCGGGCGCCGTATCGGCACCGCTCGAGTTGCTACTTAACATCGGCCGGACGCCGTATCGGCGCCGCTCGTGTTCAAAGGGTTAAATTAAAAAAAATTTTTTTTACATAAAAATGAAATATATATAATTACGTTTGTTTATTCGGTGGAAAATTTCCATCCTCTCGTATAAATTGCATTCTTGAATGAACTTCTTTCGAAAAAAACTAAAAAAACTAAAAAATCTAAAAAACTACTTGACCGATATGGACCAAAATCTAATCAGCTCTAAGTTACGACGGGGCGCATCGATTGCATCATTCATCATTCTGATCGCATTGTTACTTTTTCAGAAAACGTTAACGAAAAATTTGATAACATAAAAACGGCCATACGCACACACACACACACACACACACACACACACACACACACACACACACACACACACACATACTAACAATTTGATAAAAATAGTCTAAAATGACTTCAATAACCATGAAACGTGAAGATCTGCTAAAAAATCGATTTTCGATTTTCGGGGTAATTACAGTAACTTCCCTATGAATCGGGAAGTTAAAAAAACGGTAAGTACACGTTTTAGTTTTCACTGTTTATAAATTTTTTTCGTTAAGTTCCGTTTCATACTTTCTCATGATTCGTTTATGAGAGTATAATAATACATTAACTGCGATTTGAGGTATTTCATTTTATTATACTTGCATCCAACGAATAATTTGTTTGTAATTTTAATGGAAAATTATTTCTTACAATATAAATCAAGTTACATCGGATGTTCGAACTGCGATCCATCTTCTACGATACAGAGCTCCGCTCTTTCTATTAGACTTTTCGTTGTCGCCATAATTAAGGCGTCTCGGTTTATGTTAGTAAATACATGTAGTTGTTATGCGATTTCAAAGTTCTTGAACATTATTGATTGCTGTATCGTATACAACAGATTGCAGATATCCTCGAAGATAAAAATCCAACGGAGGCAGATCCGGAGAACGCGGTGGCCAACGAATTGGACCATACGTCCTTATCCAACGATTTCTAAACTTATTATTAAGATATCCCCTAATTGTAATAGCATTGTGGGCAGGACACCCGTCTTGGTGAAAGTACATATCGTTCCTAATGTTCAATGAAATGTCTTTCAATAAATGTGGAAGTTTTTCTTCCAAAAAGTTAAGATATCAAGCAGCTGTCAAATTTTCTTCGAAGAAATGTGGTCCGATTAAATGACCATTCAAAATGCCACACCAAACATTGACACTAATACTAGTTTGAAAATTGCGATCTCGTGTCCAGTGTGTGGTTTCTCTGTGGACCAATAACTCTGTGGATCAAAAACTGTGCGTGTAGGAGAAAAATTAAGGACAGACTCGGAATCAACGCAAAAAACTCTATAAGGTTCACCCATCTGTTATATGAAAACATTTTTGGTGTTGGACAGTGTAATCTATCATGCAGTGGAGAAAAACGAGTTACAAAATTAAAAAATTATCAAAGTCGATGCGACACGATTTCCCGTTATTCTTGTATGCTTGCTTATATACATTTATTTATATTGGCTTATATACATTATTATACATTTGTCAAACATTTCATCGGAGCGCTCCGGTTCGGATGGGTCACTCGTAGGACCCATCGTTAACCAGGTCCCCCACCCTAGCAGCATTTCGGACCAGGTATCTTTACCACCCCTGCGAAGTGCTCATTGCGAGGTTACTTTTTTAACGACAGTTCCCGGAGGAATCTGTCTATTTTCGACTACCCTACAGTTCAGGCAAACTATGGAAGACGAGTTGCTGATCGAAGCCGTGCGTAGGCGCGAGTTTTTATACGATTTGCAACACCATAGATACATGGATTCTAAATATAAAAATACCGCGTGGGAACAAATCTCCGTCGAAATAAATCAGCCAGGTAAGTTTCAACTTCATTTTAATAAATAATTAGCGGTACGATTTTCGTCGAAAAATTTTTGACATTTTGATACATCGCATTTGATGATTTTGATGAAATTTTTTATTTGTGGGCATCCATTACCAATACTGCATTGAACTTCTCCCTGGATTTTCGTATGCGTGGTCGTACCGGCACGAGAGCCGGCCCTCTCAACCCCCCAAACCTATTCACAACTCGTTCTATTCGCATGATATTTCCATTATTAGGGTAACTGCACCAGTGAATGAACGGGCACCAGTAAATGAACGCTTTTGTATATTTCAACAAATTTTAACCCGGACGGCATACTAGCGATAAAATTGTGATTAAAGAGTTAAATAAATAGGAGAATATTGTTTAGTAATTTTGTTCATTGATTGGACTAGCATTATTCAATCACTAGAATGTAGTGTTCATTCACTGGTATTTTTCATATTTTTGAATTTAACGTTTAATAAAGAAGAATAATAATAATTTCATTGTATTTGTGTTCATTTATTTTTGACAAATGAAGTATAGGGAGCTATTTGGCATATATGAGATTCCTTTAATTCACATAGTTTTTTTTAAAATAAAATATTTTCCTGAACAATTTCTTAAATGTTCATTCACTGGTGCAGTTACCCTACTTCTAATTCGGGACGACAGTCACGATGCAAAGATTGTGCAAATAAAATGGGTTGCAATTAGGTCGGGGGTGGACAGTGCTGCCGTAAAGCCGGTCCGATCACGCATACGATAAATCCGAGGGAAAATCCAATGCAGTATTAACAATAGATTCTTGTTAATTTCTAGAATTTCAAAAGCGACCCTCCTTCCATTGTAAAACGCGAAATAGCTAGTCAAAATGTGTTGACGCATAACATAAAATAATTTCATCAATATCGGAGTACATTACCTTCAACAATGATTAGCGAATTTGGAAAAAGAGATCTCAATTCATGGGAAGATACGAAGAATTTCAAATATGCATTAAACATTGCAAAAAAAGATTAATAATTGTTACAATTAATAACTGAAGTTAAATGTTTTCGGCGCAACGGTTCGATCCTTCAATAGTGATTAAAAACAAAAAGCAATTTTGCAAATAGTCAAATCATCATCGATTTCTCGATTGAGCGAGAAAAGCTTTGAAAATTTCTCGTACGCGGAACGACGCCCTCGTCGCGTTGCCCGGAGTACGATGAAGAGACTGCCACGCGGCAGCCTGATCATCTTCTTCGTGGCCCGTTTCAACCCCCGAAGGCATCTCAAATTTTCTTATAAAATTGTGGAGGATACAAGCCGCCATTACAATGCGGTCAGCATTTATCGGCTTCGCTTGTATCCGCCTTGTAAAAATTCGAAATTTTTGGGCTAATATGCCAAAGGCGTTTTCAACAACGCGCCGCGTGGATGATAGTCGCGTGTTAAAATTTGTCAAGTCTACGTCACCTTGGGCTTGAGCCCCAGGGTAGGGCCTCAAGAGATGCCTTCGGAGCGGGAAGGCCTCGTCGCCTAGAATCACGCAGGGCGCGGAAATCGAGGTGCCCGGCAAATTCCTGTCGGGCAATATGTCCAGACTTCCGCCGTCGATGGTGGGCCTTATGTCGGATAGGGCATAGATACCTCCATCGCTATTCTTCCCGTATGCCCCAATATCGACGGCGATGAAATTCAATTCGGCGTCCGCCAAAGCCAACAGGACGATGGAAAAAGTTTTTTTGTAGTTATAATACTGCGTCCCTGAATTCGGTGGCGCCTGGATATTGATGTGCTTCCCATCTATTGCGCCCAAGCAATTTGGGAAACCACATCTCTCCCAGAATTTGTTCCGAATATCCTCCCACTTTTGGATGCTGGGCGGCGGCATCGTTTCTTCCAGGAGGGTGTTTATTATAACCTCACAGGTCTCCTGGACAATTCGATAAACTGTCGTATGTCCCATGCGAAAGCTGAAGCTTAGTGTTTTCATCGAATCGCCCGTTGCTAGGTACCTGCAACGATGGTAGACGATTAATTAGATTATATTTTTATTTGCAGCTACGCTTTGTAAGAGCAGGTGGCAAAACATAAGGGACGCCTACCGCAAACATCGGGCAAGGGAGGCTGCGGCACGCAGTGGCCAGGCAGCCAAAGCGGTCCGGGCTTTTAAATATGGCCGAAGCCTGGATTTTTTAAACAAATTTTTTAAAGAAAGGCCAACATTATCGAGCCTGAGGCAGTGCCCACAAGAGGTACACCACACAACCGCCGGACCGTCGTCCAATATTTACGGTGATGTGCCTCCCCTCGGTGGGGTGGACGCCACTAATAATGGCATCGATGCAAGAATCACCGAAAGTACGGACGGGGAGTACGATGCCGACGCCGACGCCGACGCCGACGCCGACACTCGAGAACCTCCTCGAAAGAAAAGGAGAAGAGGAGCTGCGGCAAAGGACGAAGCAATGTTAAAGAACTTCGATGAATCGAATAAGATTTTGCGGCAGTTAGTGGACCGCAGGGAAATCCGTAGCGAGGCTCCGAAGGAATCGTCTCTTTCTCTTTTGGGCAGGAGCATAATTATGGACGCCGAAAGTCTAAGCCCTCAGCGACAGTTATTAGTAAAGAGGAAGCTTTACGAAACACAATTATTCATTCACGAGCTCCTTGAGGAGCAGTTAAACGAAAATTTATGAAACTAAATGAACTTTTAATAAAGAATGTTGTGCAATAATTCATATGATAAAATTCCTTCATTTACCTCAAAATTTTCTTCCTTCTTTGGATAAGATCTTCTTAACTACAGTGACTCCCAAAAATATTCGACCACTAGGTATAACTAAATTTACGACTTGTGATAATTAGTTTGTTGATGAAGCAATCGCCCTAGGAATTGTTTCTAGTAATAAAAATCTACATAAGTTTAATAATAAAAATTTTGAAACAAATTAATAGACTATTTGTGGCTCACGAGAATATTCGGACAATATTAATTTTTCTATTTAGGTAATGCAATGTAGCATTACAAAATTTCTGTAATACTTCGTGGCATAACGATTTTGTTTAAGGACATATCTTAACATGTTAGGCTTATACAATTATGTAATTTTGTTTAAATATTCAACAGTTTTATTCGACCACTCAGTTGTAAGTCTTTGTTTTAATTCGGCTATCGATGTAAGTGGGGTTTTTCAAATTTTTCTATCCAATTCATCCCATAAATTCTCGATAGGATTGCGTTCCGGCGAATGGGGGCGGCGGATGAAGGATTTTGGGGCAGTGGTATAATAAAAATTCTTGCAAATACGCGACTTGTGCTTGGGGTCGTTGTCTTGGTAAAACTTAAGATTATTATTAAATCACATATTTTCAGCACTTTGAACTAAATTATTTTGGAGTACGTTTAAATAATGATTTTTGTCCATTATACCGTCGATAAATACTAGGTTGCAGACTCCATACGACGAAATGCAACTCCAGACCGTTACGCTGCCTCCGCCGTGTTTGACACTACCTCTTGTATTTTCACAATTAAATTCCTTATTTGCTTTCCGCCACACCATAGTTCTTCCGTCGGAATTGTGAAGATCGAATTTGCTTTCATCAGCAAATATGACATCCTTCCACCATGCTTAATCTTTAGAAATTAGCTCTCTTGCAAAGGTTTTTTTTTATTTCTATTCTTTTCTTTAGAATTTAATTGTGAAAATACAAGAGGTAGTGTCAAACACGGCGGAGGCAGCGTAACGGTCTGGAGTTGCATTTCGTCGTATGGAGTCTGCAACCTAGTATTTATCGACGGTATAATGGACAAAAATCATTATTTAAACGTACTCCAAAATAATTTAGTTCAAAGTGCTGAAAATATGTGATTTAATAATAATCTTAAGTTTTACCAAGACAACGACCCCAAGCACAAGTCGCGTATTTGCAAGAATTTTTATTATACCACTGCCCCAAAATCCTTCATCCGCCGCCCCCATTCGCCGGAACGCAATCCTATCGAGAATTTATGGGATGAATTGGATAGAAAAATTTGAAAAACCCCACTTACATCGATAGCCGAATTAAAACAAAGACTTACAACTGAGTGGTCGAATAAAACTGTTGAATATTTAAACAAAATTACATAATTGTATAAGCCTAACATGTTAAGATATGTCCTTAAATAAAATCGTTATGCCATGAAGTATTACAGAAATTTTGTAATGCTACATTGCATTACCTAAATAGAAAAATTAATATTGTCCGAATATTCTCGTGAGCCACAAATAGTCTATTAATTTGTTTCAAAATTTTTATTATTAAACTTATGTAGATTTTTATTATTAGAAACAATTCCTAGGGCGATTGCTTCATCAACAAACTAATTATCACAAGTCGTAAATTTAGTTATACCTAGTGGTCGAATATTTTTGGGAGTCACTGTGTGGTTACCGTGTAGCAGTATGCCGTATGAGCAAGTGAGAGTGAGTGACTGAGAGTGAGTGAGTGAGAAAGAGCAGAATGGGAATCGCGGCAGGTGTCGCATAATGACTATTGGCGTCACCTAACGAATTGTGTACACCTTACATTGACAATTGTGCGAGTACAGATTAGATTGAGAAGAACGCTTGAAGTGTACGGACGGTTCCGAAATAAATTTGTTAAGAGCACCACGACTGTATTAGGTTTAGTACATTTGAAGGTCAACACTTTTACACTCCAAATACGATACTCCATCGATATATCCAAAAAAATCACTTACCGTAAGCAAACTGCTAAACGGTCCTCCGGCTGAATCGGCTCCTTGAAGTTGGTATCGTGCTTCGTAATTCTTTCGGAGATCTTGCTCAGTGTTAGGGTTGAGCACTCACATTAATTATTAAATGAATATATTTTAACGAAATAATACAGTAAAGTAAAGAAGAAACAAAATCATACAATGTTCACACTCGCATGCTTCTATCGCGTATCTATTTTTACCGCCTCGCGCGCAGAGGTGTCGCTATCGCCGCATATATATCGATTCTCTGTTAGATCGTAATCGATCCATACTATCGATCGGTGTTAGTCACCTTGCAACAATCCCCCCTTTGACTAATACCGATATACTTTGTTTGCAGACCTAATCTTTCTACACATTTCTGGTGTTTTTCAAATGTTACACCTTTTGTTAAAATATCTGCTTCCATATCCTCTGTGCTTACGTGTTGTAAATTAATGTTGCCCTTTTTTACTTCATCCCTTATAAAGTAATATTTTCTACCTATGTGTTTTGTCCTATTAGTAACATTATTCTTATTTATCCAATCTATCGCCGATTGGCTATCAGTCTTCAACGTAATAGGAACTTTACATGCTTCATACAATCCTAAACTATTTAATACTGCAAATATCCACTTCATCTCTTTTACCCCCTCACTGATCGCGACTATTTCAGACTCACAAGTCGACAACGTTACTAGTTTCTGTTTCTGACTCCTCCAAGCTATGAGACAATCCCCTATTTTTACAGTATAACCGCTATATGACTTCGCCGTTTTCGTTGTTCCCCAACTAGCGTCTGTACTTATTTTCAATTCAACTCTATTTTTACCATATACTAACTTATAGTCTTTGGTACCTCCTAAGTATCTATATATTCGCTTAAGTGCTATTAAATGTGTTTTCCTTGGGTTTTGACTAAATTGGGATAATCTCGATACCGCAAACGCTATGTCCGGTCTAGTACCGACCGTTAAGTACATTAGTGATCCGAGCATTTCTTGATACTCTTTAGAATCTACTGGCGATGAGTCTTGGCAGTTGTCGAGATCTTGTTGCATATCTAACGGCGTTTTAACTGTGTTGCAGTTTTCTAGTCCAAATCTTTCTAGTATTTTATTTGTGTAGTCCTTCTGGGATAACCTTATGGTCTGGTCGTCCTGTTCCAATTTTATATTCAAAAACTTTAGTTCACCTGTTGTTCGAGTCATTCTAAATTTGTTTTCCAATTTTCTCATAAACTCATCAATAATTTTATCATCTGTACCTGCAACAAAACAATCGTCAACATAAACGCCTATTAATAAGATCTTACCATCCCTGACTAGTTTGTAAATGCACGGGTCCTCTGGTATCGGCTCTGGTCCAAGGTCTCTTATCGTCTTGTCAAACATCTCGTTCCAATGCCTACCTGACTGAGGCAGTCCATATAAACTTTTGGATAGTTTGCATACATAACCTCTATATTTATCGTCTATAAATCCTTTTGGCTGTTCCATATAAACTGGTTTATGTAATATGCCGTGTAAGTATGCTGTTTTCACATCGTATTGTCTTATCTGTAGTTGTTTTATGGCTGCCATGGCTACCAAGGCCCGAAATGATTCTAATCTTATAACGGGCGAAAATGATTCATCGTAATCGATGCCTCCCCTTTGGGAACACCCTACCGCAACCAGCCTTGCCTTGAACTTTTCTTTGCTGCCGTCTAATGCTTCTTTTATATTGTATACCCATTTGCTTTTTACTATCTTCATGCCTTCCTTTTTGGGTACCAGCTCCCATACATTGTGTTGCCTTAACGAATCCATTTCGTCGTTCATAGCCTCTAACCATTTCTCACCCTGCTCAGATTCCACCGCTTCTCTAAAATCTCTTGGAATTGTACTCGCGTCCTGTCTTCTTACATTGACTTGCATGCATTTATCCTGTATTCTCTTTGATCTTCTAGCTCCTTCGCTCCTAAGCCTCTCTTCGTTCTCTCTTAATGCGATACGATGTAGAGCCTGAATTTCCTCATTACTTTTCCCAGGTTTTCTACCAACGGTTCGTTTCTGCGTGGGAACTTCTGGTTCTTGCCTTTCTGTTTGTGTATCAGCTGCTTCTTGCACTGCCTCTTCCTCACCTGATGTCATTCCAGCATTATCACCATCCTTGTTGTGTGTTATTAATGTCTCTATTTCGTAATCAGAGTCTGCGTTGTACTCCAGGTTTTTTATTTCTGCAGTATCGTTATTTTGTACGTTCAGCAATGCTGATCCCAATTCATTTTCTTGAAATTTGGCTGACCTTGTTGTATACACCTTGCCGTCTTCTGGGTTGTAAACTCTATAGGATCTGCTTTCTTGTGAATAACCTATAAATATCCCTTTCTTCGCTTTCATCTCTAGTTTGCTTCTTAAATTCTTCGGTATAAAGGAATACGTCAAGCAACCGAATACCTTTGTATATATTACTGTGGGCTTGTTACCAGTCCACTTCTCGAAAGGCGTTTGCCCTTTTTCTCCTTTAGTCAACGTCAAGTTCTTTAAGTAAGCTGCAGTTCCTACTGCTTCAGCCCAAAATTCGAGTGGTAATTTGGCGTCATATAGCATGGTTCTAGCTCTTTCCAGTAGTGTGCGATTAGTCCTCTCAGCAACCCCGTTGCTTTGCGGGTTGTATGGTACCGTCCTTTGGTGCTGTATTCCTTTTTCCTTAAATAAGTTTTCCATTATACTGTTCACAAATTCTCTGCCATTGTCACTTCTAATCTTTTTAACCTTTCTGTCTAATTCATTCTCCCATCTGTTAATGTATTCATACAAACTTTCATGCACTTCACTCTTATTTTTGATAAAGTAAACCACAGTATACCTGCTGTAGTCATCGACAATCACAAGTATGTATCTATTGCCACCAATGGATTCTATTGGTAACGGGCCACACACATCCACGTGTAGTAACTCTAGTACACTGTTCGAGGTATTCCCGTGGGTAGGTTTGTGTGGGCGTTGTGAGAGCTTCCCCATAGTGCACGCCTCGCAATTCTCCATCTTTCTCTGTGTGTAATTGAGATCCCGTACTGAGTCTTGTCTCTTCATGTTGTCCAGGTAATCCTCACACACATGACCTAACCTTTTATGCCAGAGTATTTTGTCCTGCAGCGAATAGCACCTTTCCACCTGTACGCTCTCTGGCTGCTTGTCTGTCGTTGCAACCTTTTCACTTGACTGAGTAACATTGTAACTTTCTACAATGGCCGCTACCTCCAGTACGTATATGCCGTTCTTTTCCTTAGCTGTTCCCAGTAGTGTTCCATTATTGCTGCAAATCTGTACTCCGTCAGGATCAAAAATTACTCGATTTCCATTCTCTACCAACTGACTAACAGATATTAGATTTGTTCTCAAATTTGGTACGTATAGCACATTCTTGATTCTTATATTTCTTGTGCCCTCTTCCGTCCAAGTCGTTATTTTTACATCTCCTCTCAGGCTTGAGCATATTGACCTAGCCTCTTCTGCAAGGTTCACTTCCACTTGATATGGTTCTGCATCTACTAGCCAATCTTTGTACGGGGTCATATGACTTGTTGATCCTGAATCTATTGTCCAGGAACGATTGGGTTTGTCACCTTCCTTATCTGGGAATGTTTTACCGAATACATTGAATGAAAACTCGGTTTTTCTTGCAGTGACAATACTCGCCTGCTCCTTCCTTGGATTGTATTGCTTAGAACGCTGGCCTTCTCTATGGTTATAATTCTTCTTTGGTTCATAATTATTATATCTGTCACTATTACTTCTATTACTATTACCTCTATCAGTACCATTGCCATTTCTGTCTTTACGGTAATAGCAATACTTAGCCTTATGGTTCCTTTTCCCACATATATAGCATCCAGTGTTAGAATTGCCCTCGCTACGGTGCTCTTCGGTTACTCTATAGGCTCTCTCTCCCTTCCATGCTCGGTTGTCATGTGGAGTTGAACCACGAACCTGCGTTAATCTATTTTCTTCTTCTAACAGGGTTTGCTCCACATCTTCTATTTCTAGGTTTCTCTGCGTTCTCAGTACCGCAGCTACTTTTTCCATTTTAGGATGAAGGCCTCTTATCAAATGATAAGTAATTTCTCTATTAGCTATGACTTGGCCTATAGTCGCACTCCTGGAAGCTATATTTTTCACTCTTGTTACATACTCTTGGATCGTTTCTTGATTACCCATTTTAACATTTTTTAATTCTAATCCTATGTCTATTCTTCGATCTTCTATATTTCCAGAATATCTTTTCTTTAATTCGTCCCACACCTTTTTCGCATTCGTTTCGCCAAGAAACTGACCGGCTTGGTCCGCCGTCAGTGTCAGTATTATTATACCGAATGCTTCATCATTCTTCGCCTCCCATATCGCTCTTGCCTTCCCTGCTTCCGATCTTGGATCTAGATCTACAGCCGGTTCGATGGCTTCTATAACCTCTCGGAAAAGCTTTCTATTTCGAAGTACAGCGGAAATTTTCAATGCCCAAACATAATAATTTTTATCATTAAGGGATTCTATTTTATTTATTGGGAGCGAAATATTGTCTGCCATGTTTAATTACTTTGGACGTACCTTTTAGGGATTTCTATTTTCGTCGGCCTTCGTACCGAACACGTGGTGTGGGGACATAACCTCTTTCGCAACTCGAATCGCGCTCAATCTCCTATTTCACGTGTTCATCTTCTTCTTATTGAACCACGCTCTGCTACCATTTGTTAGGGTTGAGCACTCACATTAATTATTAAATGAATATATTTTAACGAAATAATACAGTAAAGTAAAGAAGAAACAAAATCATACAATGTTCACACTCGCATGCTTCTATCGCGTATCTATTTTTACCGCCTCGCGCGCAGAGGTGTCGCTATCGCCGCATATATATCGATTCTCTGTTAGATCGTAATCGATCCATACTATCGATCGGTGTTAGTCACCTTGCAACACTCAGTAGTAGAGCAAAACAGTTCCGGCTCATCCGGAAATATTCGTAAAATTTTACTTCGTAGTCGACAGACATCTGACGAATCAAAGTAAATTCGCTTTCCGTTGCTCGGGTTTCCCAAAGGGGATGAACGCTATAGCGTCGTTCCCTCCTTGTACTGCGGTCCCGCAAATACCGTTGTTTATTCTTAACATGCAATGCCAAAATTGCTACCAACTGCGTGTCAAGACTCATTGTGTTAGGAAAAACGCGTGCGAAGTCACTATACTGCGGGATAGGCCAAAAATGGTGCCGAAAACCAGCCTTGCAGTTCCTTAAGTAGACAACCGACGACTACCTGCAATTATGTCGGGGGAGAAGATGGGATTTCCCGATCGAGAAGAGTCGTACACGTTCCTGTTGAGCGGCACTGTCTCGCAATACCAAATATGTGCAGCGTCTCCAAAAAATACACATATGCAGATCACGTAGCTGTTCACTAAATAACTATATCATTACTTATTATTGCTATTAAATAATATCACATTTATATTTTTTTACATGTCCACCATTAACGTTTTTTAGGACGGCAAGAAACCGAACGGACCAGAACGTTCAGAATTTGTCAAATAATATTCTTTTCTCAATTATTATATTAATAAATAAATTATTATTTTTGTATAAGTTTAAATTTCTTAAGAGCATATTCATAACCTATTGGTACAACGAACTCTGAAGAGTTCTAGTTGAAATAGCTTTTTAAATATACAGAGTGCGGCGGGAAATAGTCCCCACGATTTTTCAACCCCTTCGGATGGTCGAACAGAAAAATGTTTCGTACCGAAGTTAATCAGTATGTGACCAACAACAAATTGCAATTTTTTAAATAAAAAAAACGATCGACTTTCAACAAAAAATCAAGGTCACCGTCATATCTTTAAATGAAACTGAGTATTTTTAACTTCATAATATTCTAGGCGGTGCCGAAACGAATTCAACGATCTACAAATCGTGGGGACTATTTTCGCGCCGCATACTGTATACAGCATTTTGTATTCTGCCTATGCCAATTTCTGTGACCGATCGGTGGCTAGATTCGGGTCTCGCCCGAAAATGTGAACTCGCCGACGGAACCTTCCAAAATTTGTCCGGCACGGGACACCGACCCTACCATAGGCGTCCGCGGGGGTGTAGAGGAGTGTAAACAGTTTAGGAAAGCCGGGAGTCAATCCGCCACCTCCTGGGGTTTGGGTCGAGGCCTTTGTGCGAGCCTCTCGAATTTCAGTCTGTCCGTGGCCGATCGGTGGCTGATCCGACCGTGCAGTATAAATGGACCTTTACGCGATCGCGGAACGCCGGTAGCACGGCAGTCGCGATTAGCAAAACGTGCGAATAAGACGCGA
This sequence comes from Lasioglossum villosulum, assembly GCA_963971365.1. Classification (NCBI taxonomy): domain Eukaryota; kingdom Metazoa; phylum Arthropoda; class Insecta; order Hymenoptera; family Halictidae; genus Lasioglossum; species Lasioglossum villosulum. Next base: position 25,676,160 of record OZ020495.1, on the reverse strand, counting down.
CCGAAAAACAGTCTGTGTGACGATAACGATAACTGTAATATTCAAACATCATTCAAACACAATTATATTTCATTTGTATTCGTTTACACACACGTGTTACAAATAAACATTTGTTCACTTGAAGATTAATTACCACAATTGGTAGCAGAGCATGGTTAGTCTTTCATACAAGTGAGTGTCACGTGTGTAGTCTTCGAAATTCAAGATGGAGAAAGAACCATTACCGACAGTTCCCATGTTAACTGGCTCAAATTACCTCGTATGGGCGATGAAAATGGAGGCTCTTCTAAGCCTGAAGGGCCTGGAACGTGCTTTACGCGAGGCGAATCCAGGAGAAACAGAAACGGAAAAATCAAGGGCGGAATGGGAAGCAAGGAACAAGAACGCAGTGGCGTATATACGTCTGCACTTGTCCGACGAACAGGCCTTACAATTCGCAACCGAAGTCAATGCACAAAGATTGTGGTGCACGATAAAAAGAGCTTATGCGGGAGCCGCAGAAGATCAGAGAATCGACACGAGCAACGATCTGAAGTTCCTACGCATGGAGGATAAAGAATCCGTGGCGGATTACATCGCCAGAGCTCGTGGTCTCAGGACTAAGTGTATTTCGCTGGGGGTCGAAATATCAGCGCGAGAGCTTGCATATTACACGGTGCGAGGGATCAACGACAACTATAAAGATTTGCGCGAAATATTGAAGACGCAAAGAGACAAATCGATAGACGAAATTCAAGAAATTCTAAAAGAAAAGGAAAAGGAGAGGCAACGACGGGACGAACAACGACGTAAAACGGAAGGCGGCGCCTTTGCCATACATAGAAAAAATGTAAGAAGATGTTACGAGTGCGGGAAGGTCGGCCACATTGCAAAGGACTGCTGGCATAGAAGAGAAGATAAACAAACCTATCGAGCGGGAAACAAAGGGAGCAGACGAGAGAACGAGTCAACCTCGAAGGACGTTGGTAAGAGAAGGTCGGCAAGCAATATTACAAAAACAGGCAACAGCAACGAGAAGGTATACGCATTCAATATAGGTAACTCAACCAACACAGGTAATATCCAAAATTCTAAATATACATGGCTATTAGACAGCGGAGCTTCGAATCACATGGCCAATGATGTAATATGGTTCGATAATATAAATTTACAGGGCGGCGAACTCTGTCAAGCGGGGCAGAAATCTAACCTGCGTTACGAAGGCGTAGGGACTGTTAAAATCAATCTAACCAACGAGGCGGGCGGAAACATTCAAATAACAATGGAGGATGTCCTATATGTACCTGGATTGCGGCAAAATCTCCTGTCTACGACAACGCTAATGTTGAAGGGTTACACGATTCTGCAGAAAGGCCATGCGACCATCGTCTATGACAGCGAAGGTAACGAAGTGCTAACCGGAAAACTTTACGATAGGCAAATAAAAACTGTAGCGAGTCCTTGTAACGCGAAAAACCGCGAACATTTATCGTGTAGCGTAACGAAAGTAACGAATGTGTACGAAATTTGGCATAAGCGGTTAGGTCACATAAATGACGAATATTTAAAGAAAATGTGCGATCGTGAATTGTTAAACATCGCGAATGTAGAGTGTATTAATAACGGTTACAAGTGCGATAGCTGCGAACTGGGAAAGATAACCAGAAAAACACATAGGCGAATAATGATAGATCAAAGTAGTTCTCCCTTAGAATTGATTCACGCGGATGTGTGTGGTCCTATGCCAGTTGCCTCACTTAGCGGTTCAAGATATATGTTATTTTATTATGAAACATAAAAGCGAAGTACTCGGGAATATAATAACGTTCAAAGAAAAATATGAAAATTTGCTCGGTAATAAAATTAATCGCATAAGAACAGATAACGGGGGCGAATTTGTAAACGTTGAGGCAGGTGAATTCTTCGAGAGATACGGAATCACTCACGAGAAAACAGTCGCGTACAACCCCGAAAGTAATGGTAAGGCAGAAAGGGCGAATAGGACGATACTAGAGCGGACGAAAATATTACTGTACAGTAGTGGATTACCAGTATCGTTTTGGGCGGAAGCAGCGGCGTGCAGTAGCCATCTGAGTAACCTCACACCTCGTAAATGCAAAGACAGGACACCGTACGAACTGTTACTAGGTAGAAAACCAAGCATTAGTTACCTGAGGGTTTTCGGTTCTGTAGCATACTACCATGTCCCTAAAGAAAAGCGCGATAAATTGCAATTGCCCGGAAGAATAGGAGTAATGGTTGGGTATTCGCGTGCGAGACAGGCATATAGAATATACGATCCGGATAAAAAACGAATAATAGAGGAAAGGGCCGTTAAATTCGACGAAGGGAAATCGGGTGGTAAACTCATTGAAAAGATAGATGATCAAAGGAAGGTTCACCAGGTCGACGATAATTTGAAAGAATTTCGATACGATTACGACTCCTTCTTACCATACTCTAACGAGGAACCGGACGCAGATACGGTAGATATAGGTACGAACGACGTAAACATAGATAATGAAGAACCCGAAGAAAACATTCAAACGCCGCGACGCCGAGGTAGACCCGTGGGCACGACTAGCGAAAATGTAGAATTGAGAAGGGACTTGCGCAGAATTCATGATCAAGAAAGGGATGCACTAGCGGGCGTACGTAGATCGGAAAGAATCAAAGGAATGGGACAAATTAACTTAATAAGTAGTCAGGAAATTCCGTCAAATTATCACGAAGCAAAAGATAGCAGAGATTGGCCAGAGTGGGAAAAAGCAATGAAAGAAGAATTGTACTCGTTAGAAAAACACTCGGTTTGGGAGATAGTTAGTAGAGAAAATGTCAAAATGAAAATCATTAAAAGTAAATGGGTGCTGACGATAAAGAGCAGTAAGACGAGTAACGACGTAAAGTTCAAGGCGCGCTTGGTAGCAGCAGGCTACAATCAAATAAAAAATAGGGATTACGATGAATCATACGCACCCGTGATCGCGATCGAAGCATGGCGCCTACTTATGGCCGTAGCGGTAAAACTAGGATGGGATTTTAAATTTTTTGATGTCAAAACCGCATACTTACATGGAGAATTGCAGGAATCGGTATACCTCGAGTTACCACCAGGGTTCGAATACCAATACGGCGAGGGAAAAGTATTTAGACTAAAGAAAAGCATTTATGGGCTCCCTCAATCGGGACGAAATTGGTATATAAAACTCAGAAACACACTAATAAAAATAGGGCTGACACCACTCAAATCGGATAATTGCTTATTCATCGCGCAGCAGGAGCAAAATTTCATAGTAATTGTCACGACCCGATAAGACAAGACGCCGAACCCCGCGATATCACCAGGCCCAAGTCCACGACTGACTCAACGATTGATACTCTGAACCATCAAATAGTCCCAAAACCTTTGTACCCCAAAAGAAGATTGTCCATTAGGATATAAGGCCCCAAAAATCCGATATCAGTCAGTCGACTGTTACCTCTGCTACGGCACGTCTCGCCGATTCAACTCTTAAATAAAGTCATTTGTGTTCCTGAAAACGTCTAAATAGTCATTCGCGAAAGTGAAATACGTCGATCTTCACGAAGTCTCCTATTTCACCGTAACATAATCGCAGTCTATGTTGACGATTTCACCGTGACATACAATGACGCGAAATTATATAACAAAGTAATGGGAAGCCTTAAAGACACGTTCGAAATAATCGAGACAAACACCAACGTATTTCTAGGTATAAAAATAGAGCGTCACGATACAGGAATAGGTCTATCGCAAAGGGATTATATAGAAGCGTTGTTAAACAAACACAAAATGAATGAATGTAATGCGGTAGGGACACCGATATCACCAGGACAAGACAAAGCGTACGAAAAGACAGATGAAAAAATTGACCTGGAGACATATCAGGGAATAATTGGCGAATTATTGTACATTGCTAATAGGACAAGACCAGATATCTCGTTCGTCATGTCCTATCTATCACAATATAATCACTGTCCAGAAAAGAGGCATCTGGCAATGGCGAAAAGAGTGTTAAGATACCTACAGGGTACTAAAGATTTAATACTATCATACACTAAAAACGGAGGTGTGATAACGGCATTCTCAGATGCGAGCTGGGGAAATGCCGAGCAAGGGAAATCATTCTCAGGGGGAGCGATAATGTTAGCAGATTCGATGGTCGCATGGCGTAGCAATAAACAAAGGTGCATTGGGCTCTCAACATGCGTTGTCGAATTGTTCGCATGTTCGGAGATCATAAAAGATATTAATTGGATCACGAACATATTGTTAGAAATGAATTTGAATGTTTTCGTACGTTATCCGAATATATTATACTGCGATAACAAAGCGGCGATAGATTGGTCAAGGAACGCTAAATCGTCAAGCAAGACCAGACATGTAAACCTCAGACTTCACTTCGTTAGAGAGGAGATAGAAAAGAAAAGGTTAGATATCAAGCATATTGATACTCGTCATATGCTTGCCGACTTCTTAACAAAAGCAGTTACGAAGGAAAAGTTAGAATGGTCTCTAGCTAAATCAGGATTACGTGAAATCAAAAATCCATCTAGTTGTATCACGCGTGAGGGGGAGAATGTAAGGCGTTGTCGCAATTGGCGATAAGTTTCACGCGTGCGACAGCTAGATGGGACAACCATCGCGAGCGCGCTTTACGCGATCGCGGAACGCCGGTAGCACGGCAGTCGCAATTAGCAAAACGTACGAATAAGACGCGACCGAAAAACAGTCTGTGTGACGATAACGATAACTGTAATATTCAAACATAATTATATTTCACTTGTATTCGTTTACACACACGTGTTACAAATAAACATTTGTTCACCAGAAGATTAATTACCACATGTAGGACAAATATTTTTTCGAATAATTTAGATAATTATCTTGAGATTCAACGAAAAAGAACCCAGTTAGTAATAAATTTTTGAGACTCGTCAAATCGACATATTTTAGCCCCGCTACCTCTGTTAGCTACCACAATTGAGAATTTTTGTAAGACAAAGTTGGGCTTCTCATCAAAATGAAGCTACTCACGGAAAATTAGCTTGATAGTAATCACTTGTAAAAATGTACGAGGGATCCTGGACTAAATCCTACACCCGCATCTCCCAGATTTTCTAGGCCTATACGATTACAGTTTTTACAGGAGAGTACAGAATATACTATGCAGGAGGTTGATCACGTTAAGAGGCAAGAGGATCAACTTATTCCTTTGCAATTAGTTATTGATGGAAAACAAACGAACATTTTTTACAAATTGGCATGCACAATGGTAGATGGCAAAGTGTGCAACGCAGCTACTTCAACTGCGTCTACGCAACGTTGCTATTTGTGCAATGCAACGTCCAAGGACTTCAATTCCATTGATAATATGCTACAAAATCAAATTAATAAGGACCATTTAAGTTTTGGGCTTTCGACATTACACGCGTGGATTCGATTTTTCGAATGTTGTCTACACGTTTCATATAGACTAGACGTTAAAAAGTGGCAAGCACGCTCTGCGGCAGAAAAAAAGTCAGTTTCCGAACGCAAAAAAATAATTCAGAAAGGTTTCCGCATCGAACTGGGCCTTATCGTGGATCGTCCCAAACAAACATTCGGCAGCTCTGACGATGGCAATACAGGACGACGTTTTTTGCAAACGCTGATATTTCTGCAAGAATAACAGGAGTGAATTTAAAATTAATAAAACGGTTTTATACAGTAATGCAAGCTATTTGCAGCGGATTTGAAATAGACGTCGAAAAATTCAAGGAGTATGCAGTAACAACAGTTAAATTATATATAACTCTTTATTTGATCCTCTCGGGGTTACAAATACAAAACCAAATCTCCCTTCTTCTCCTCAATTCGCCTCTAACCGCTTTTACACTCTAACCTTATATCTAACTTATATACTACTTACAACTAACCTTCGCCTACTATAGAGAGAGAGAGTGAAACATATTTACAAAAGCTTACTTCTAACTTACCAACTATATATATAAACATTTTATTTTTTATTTGCAAATTTACATGTTTCCTTTCGAACCCCCCTTCCCATACCCCTTATCCTATCTCCATCCCTACCCTTCGGACTTCCTCTTTCGGTTACTCCTCTTCCATTCCAATCATCTTTTTTGATCCCTCTCTCCATTCATCCAACATCCTTAAACTTTCCTCCCCTCTTCCCTCTTCATCCAGCACTTCCATCATCCATTCATGCCAACCTTTTTCCCCTTTTTCCTCATTCATCCTCCAAGACACCTCCCACACATGTTCCCACGTCTCATTTTCCCACCCACACACTCTGCATTTTCTCGATCCTTCATTCAACCAAAATCTCTCCCCCCTCATTTCGTTCCCTAATCTATAGCTAGCCATTCTTTGCCATCTATTTTCCCCCCCACCTTTCTTCATATATCCCGGTAACCCCTCCCCTTTTACCATCGCATACCAACTATTATATTTTGCTCTCTTTATCCTTTCCCATCTCTCGTTTTCCTGCATCTTCTTTTCCTTATTCACTATTTCTTCGCTCACACTATCCCTCTTCTCCTCTATCATAATATTCATTTCCTCATCTGACCATCCCTTCTCCTCAAAGAACTCCCACCTTTCCTTCTCCCACCCATCCCTGGTTCCCCCCCTCTTATCCCTTTTTCTCACCTCCTCCCAACACAACCTTGCCAACTCTCCTCCTTTTCCATCTGCTAGCTTTTTTTCGTATCCCCACGCCCTTAAACCCGCCCTTCCCCTCAACAATTCCCTTTGCATTTCCTCTCGTATCATATACCTCGGTGTGTGTCTCCCTACCCCCAGCACCCATTTTAAATATCTCTCCTGCATCCTTTCCATCCCTTCCCTCTCCTTCCACCCCCATATTTCCACTCCGTAGCTCATTACTGACCATACCAATTTGTCAAAGAGCCAAAGCCTCCTACCCCAGTCCTTACCAAACTTGCTTTTCCCTATCCCCCATACCTTCCCCATCATCGCCGCCCCTTTCCTTATCCTTTCTTCCACTTGAGCCTTCTGCCCCCCGTCTCTTGTTACCGAATACCCTAAATATTTGTATTCCCCCACTTCCTCTATCACCTTTTCTTTCCATCGCCATATCAGTTTCTTCCACCTTCCACCACCCCTCCTACACCTCATCATCTGACGAACAACAGCTAAATTATTTGTGCAATTATACCCATGGTATTACATGCCCACTACGATTCATAAAATATTAATTCGTGGATCAGAAGTAATATCGGCAGCACTATTGCCGATCGGCCACATGTCGGAAGAGGCTCAGGAAGCATCGAATAAATATATACGAAGATTCCGTCAAAATTTTGCACGAAAGAGTTTTCGGACAAAAAATTTAGAAGACGTTTTTTGCCGACTACAACTTGCATCTGATCCGTACATTATTAGCATGAGAGCATTGCCACGAAGAAAACCAAAAGAATTATCTGAAGATGCAATACAATTATTAATTGTTAACACAAATTTGGCGACAGAAAATGTAATAGATGACGATTCTGACTATTCAGATGTTGAATAAACCATTTGATACATTCATCATTACAATGCTTCCTAATTTGAAACCTTTCATTCCTCCAAAAACATATTTAAAACAAGAATTTCTTCTTCTATAATTTAATAATTAGCCGGCTACTTGTGTTCTTTATATAATTTGATATTAGATTCATATTTAACGAGACAAAAGTTTCACTTGTATTTAATACTTTCTTACTACGAAATCCGCCATACTGGTTCCGCCATTTTGTTTTTTGTTCTTTTAACTTCAGATTCATAATTAACGACTTCAGGAACCCCAAAATACCAAGTTTTGTCCCATTCTGACAGTTTTCATAGGTTCAATCTCTATTTTACAGCCGCCATTTTACTTTTTTTGCGATTCTGATTTTAGATTCGTAATCAGCGACCTCGAAAACCCCGAGATACCTAGTTTCGTATAAATCAAAGAAAGATTTGATTTTTGGCCACGTTTTGGAGTAAATCGACCACTGTGCGCTGGTTTAAAGTCTGAAATAAAACGTTTTGAAGACCACTTTTTCGAGAAGTATTACAGGTCCAAAAATGTTAATTAAGTATAATATCAGTTCCTTTTCGTACGACAAATGACATTTATATAATAAAGTTTAATTATAGAAAATATGTAATGTATATACAGGGTGAGTCCGCAGAAACAGAACACCTGATTAACGCGGCTGCTATTGGTGTTAGGAAGAGATGCATCAGATGAAACTTGCATGGTTTCGAGGGGGCATTGATCTGATGTTAGTAGCTTTTTTGTAGGTGGACGCGTATAGGACATATGAAGGTCAACATCACTTTTTTAAATGGAATGAGGTGTTTTTTAACTTCCCGATTCATAGAGAAGTTATGGTAATTACCCCGAAAATCGAAAATCGAATTTTTAATAGATCTTCACGTTTCATGGTCATTGGATTCATTTTAGACTATTTTTATCAAAATGTCGGTATGTGCATGTGTGTGTGTGTGTGTGTGTGTGTGTGTGTGTGTGTGTGTGTGTGTGTGTGCGCGTGCGTATGTCCGTTTGTATGGTATCAAATTTTTCGTTAACGTTTTCTGAAAAAGCAACAATGCGATCAGAATGATGAATGATGCAATGGATGTGCCTCGTCGTAACTTAGAGCTGATTAGATTTTGGTCCATATTGGTCAAGCAGTTTTTTAGATTTTTTAGTTTTTTTCGAAAGAAGTTCATTCAACAATGCAATTTATACGAGAGGATGGAAATTTTCCACCAAATAAACAAACGTAATTATATATGTTTCATTTTTTTTTTAATTATGCAGTTAATGGTAATGTTACCGCTTACAACTAACGAATCGGGAAGTTCTTTGTGTGGCTCGTGGAGAATCACACACAAAATTTAAAAAAACCATTAACAGCTGTATGCCTCACTAGCAATGCGTACCACTAACCCTCTCGCAAGAGCAGTCATACCGCGAGCTCGCGAAGCGAGCGAGCAACAATAACCAGCTAGTTACTACATCAATCGATGCAGCTGGATTTTCGTTATAAATATGTACTAACCTATGTATGTGGAAAAGTTAGTAGTTCAGGAGATATTTCAATTTAAATAACTCAAAAATACCATTACTGTCATACTAAATCGTTAGCGTTTACTTCCTAGTGTAACGTCTTAGTACGACAGTAATGATATTTCAGAGTTATTTAAATTGTAATATCTCCTGAACTACTAACTTTTCGACATACATAGGTTAGTACTTTTTTGTAACGAATGTCCAGCTGCATCGGTTGATGTATTCAAAAATACCTCATTCCATTTAAAAAAATTGAGGTGACCTTCAAAAGTCCGAAGTACCTCCACCTACAAAGAAACTATTGTAGCCACCGGATGGCCCCCTTCGTACTGTACAATGTTATTTCAGCAAATATTTCTGTGAAACTTATAATTTCGAAGATATCTGAGGTGCTCATAGTTACTGCCCCACCCTGTATACAGGGTGTCCCAAAACTAGTGTAGGATCGGAAAATGGGAGGTTCCTTGGGTCATTTGAAGCGACATTTTCCTTTACAAAAATGGCGTCGGCGGCTTTGTTTAGGAGTTATTAACGAAAAACACGGACCAATCAGAGCGCGACGTAGACGCGAGTTAGCACAGTCGGCTCGACGCGCCAACTGTCAATTGGCCGAACGTGCCACCGCATGTCTAGATCGCGCTCTTATTGGTCCGTGTTTTTCGTTAATAACTCCTAAACAAAGCCGCGGACGCCATTTTTGTAAAGGAAAATGTCGCTTCAAATGACCCAAGGAACCTCCCATTTTCGGGTGTCGGAAGAATTTTGGGACACCCTGTATATATGAGAAACTCGTACGATATACGTGGTTCATTAAAATCGAAAAAGCTTTATTAAAAGGAGAATAATCCACAAAATAAGTAGATGAGAGAAATAATGAATATCTTAACGCACGCTTTTCATTTATTTATTATTTATTATAACAATTCTTATTGTTATTTATTCATAACTTTATTTTGATTTGTATCATCAGAAGTTGAAAAATTCGTCGATGAAATGTAAGTTAAAAAGACTCACTACTTCCTAACTTTCTGTGTAAATAAAAAATATACAAAGCACGTTGGAATAAACATAGGGTAAGCGTTTGCCGGAATCGGTTGCCTAGTGGTCGCCCATTGTTGTACATTGCAGCGCGGCCGAGACTATTGCTCTTCTGTTTTTGATGTGAGCGTTCCTCATTCGCGATGCGATGCGTTGGCTAGCGATCAAGGAATATGCCGACTTTGCGGCATGTTCAAAGGCACCTTGTCATGAAATGCGCGAAACGCGAGAACTCATTCGAGTGCTACGTTGCAAGGATTATTCGAAGACCAGGAATCGTGATATTCAGTTAGTTAGTTGTTTTACACAATATTGAAGTGCAAACAATAAAAATCGTTTAGTTATAAATGCATATAAAAAAAGAAAAAACGAGAAAATAAAATTGAGTTGAGGAGGATACGCACTCGAGCCCTCCGGAGCATCGAGCAGAACCTCTAACACCGTGACCATACAACAAACTTGCGCGAAGCTTCTCCTTTCTTTTACTTGACAGCAACAAACTAGCTTTCGCGTATTTTTCTTCTTCAATGTAGGCTATTTCCTAAAATATTTGGATCTTGAATAAGTTCTCGCTGTTTCTTCAAACATGGCAGTAGCAGCCCCGTTCGTGGAATTTCGAATGGTAACACATATACAAGGCAGTAGTGTATCTAACTTTAAATTTCAGTGTATAGTAGTTCACTTTGGTGTAGATAAAGTAATTTTTTCTTAGTTCTGAAAATGTCTACTTTTGTGCCAAATAAAGTGTATTTACGGGGAATTTTATCGTGTAACAACTTGGTTACCCGGCTGTCTCCTTGCGGGAGTTAGTTCGTCGCGCCTGGGTTCGCGACGGTCGGGAAGGATGAGGTACGGGGAGAAATAAAGTACTCAGTGTTGTAGTAATAAATTTCGCCGCGGAGTTGTTCCCTACGAGACGCGATACGCGGTTTGAGCGGAGGCGTGGCTGACGTGGACGGTCGGTAGCGTTAACGGGGGTCGATTACTGGGGCGGAGCGTCGGTCGCTGGCACGGCGATCGGCTGTCGGAGGGCGGGCGATTGTCGGCACAACAATCGACCAGGGAAGAATCGGTGACCGAATGAGAGTAAACGGGACAGAGAGAGCAAGACAGATCATTGGCTCGAGGATCGTCTGGGTAGCAGGGATACGCTCGTTGGCTAAACGATCGTACTCGGGATGGTGGAATTCTTATACTTACTCTTGGTCTGGTATTCGGAATGATCAGGCGTGTGAACGATCGACGGCTCGACGGTGGATCACGGTGTCTGTTTGTCGCGTCGGTCGATTCCTATATCCTCGCGACGGTATCATTTTATCAACGAGAATCGGTAGTCGCGGCATCGGCCATCTAGCGGCCGATTCTCGAAGGTGTGCTGTGTGCACTTTTCCTTGCGGGAATCGTAGCCATCTAGCGGTCGGATCGTGAACATAACGTGGCGCGTTAGTAACAGGCTTTCGTTAACAGGTCTGTCACAATTGCACTACTTTATTCAAAAAAAATCTGCAGCTGAAGCACATAGAATTCTTGTTGAGACTTATGGCCGTTGCCCATTATCACGCCGCATCCCCTGGCCTGACCTGCACCGCCTACGCCGAGACGACGCGACGCACTGTGGTCTAAAAGTCAGTTCCAGCGTGAATAAATTAAAAATACCAACTAACGTAAATCTGTTAAAATTTATACTTCTACGATGGTTTGATATGTACACTACAATAACAAAAGCAAAATTAGTAAATCACGTCACCCTATTCTTGTTGGCAAAACTGTCAACGTTCCAGTAACCACATTTTGTTTTTTTGCGTTAGTCAATTGTTACAAATTATAACTTCAAAATATTGAGTTCTTTCTTGAAGTGTGCATAAATTGTATTAGTATTTTGTTATATATGATATTATCAGTATGGCTGTAACTGGAAATGCTAGGTTTAAGTCACTTTCGCACACTTTATTATATATTTTTTTTGTACTGATACTGTTTAAGAAAAACTATTAGAATGTTGTTAGTTTTACAAAATTTGCACGCGTTGCGAAGTATTTAATTTGAAAGCTTAATTCATCTCCATAACGCGTTCCCCCGCAATCCCATTATCATTTTATTTTAATATTTTAGTAAACGTATCTACGATCACCCGCTTAGAGTTGTTCGAAGAATGGTTCATATTGAAGAATTTGAAACGAAAGGATTGCGTTAGTGGATTTCTAGAGGCTATTTTTGCCGGAAGGAATGTGAGCGAACGTAATATTGAAGGAATTTTTGGAGGAAGGAATTTTTGGAGAACTTTATTAAAAATATTGAGAAACGTTGGAAAATAGGCAATAATTATAAAGATAGATTTCTGAACTTGAATCCGCAAGAATTGGAAAGCCATTAACAAATTTTAATGAATGTAGTATTAGATCGAAACAGAAGGGAATGCAAACTTTAACATCTACCACTACTTTGAAAGGGTTTTCTTTTGCTACGCAGTCTACTTTAACTGCTGATACATGGAGCAGAAATTATAAAACATGCGATTTTACCTATTGGTCAGCTTGGAGAGGAAGAGTAATTGCAGGAAAAATGTGGTAATAGACTTGCAGATGCTAAAATCACCAAAAATTCGATCAAATACAAACTACGTCAGTGAATAATAATCTTTTAAATTATATATGTAACACTTAATCGTTATATTAATAAACAAGTAGTCAGTATTGTAAATTATGTTTTATTTACTTTACTCAACTATTTAAATGTAATTTTTACACAAAATGTTAATCTTTTCCTCGCACAATAATTAATTCGCACTAGAACTGACTTTTAGACCACTGTGCTGGTGGTGTTTGCCGCCCACTAGGACGCCCCAGCACCAGCACCAGCATCAGCACTTTCTGTGTCCAAAAATATTCTATTACACCGTTATTTCAAGGTTCAATGTTATATAGTCATAGGTCGTTGAATTCGTCTCGATATCTATTCGAATATTGTGAAATAAAAGGTATACGTTAATGTTTAAAAAATTGAGGTGACCGCCAGTTTGTTAATAAAAAACAATGCACTTTTAATTTTTCATATCGAGATTTGTAGAAAATTGAATACTGATCAACTTTTGATGGACACATGTTTTTGTCAGATCATCGGATGTACTTGAAAAATCTTGTAAAATATTTTTAAAACAATAATTATAACAATATATCGGCAGTGTAAAACTGTAAATAAGAACCTCCATGTGAGATGTGCATTTTTTCACTTCTTTCGAGATTTTGATTTTTTACAAGCAGAATTTTCAATTTAAAAATCTGAAACCATTGTAGAGTATGTATTTAGACTGACCAATCAATACGTTTTTAAAACCTTCTGAAAAGTTTACATTGTTAAAAGTTTCCACTATTTGTGAAAAAAATATTAAAATCAACCTTTTTCAACTTTTTTATGCGGGCCTATATTGAAAACTGAAGAAATACGTTTTGCAGATCTGCGTCAATGAACGTCGAAATCGGTCGACGTTGGAATGAGCTACAAACGTTTAAAGATGATGAAAATTACAGATTTTCACGATTTTCGGTACTGCAGTAAATCCAAGAATTCTAACATCTTTCAAAAAATTAAAAAATTATTTCCATGATCGATAACGATGCCTTGTGACCATAAAAAGTGATGTCATTTATAATGGTTATTTACCAGTCAAAGATAATGTCTATCAGCCATAATGATTATTTCTGACTAGAACATATGCAACTTAATATTTTAGAAAAACTAGATTTTCCAAATCGTCTCTGAGATATTGAACGATTACTGCCTTCTTTGCGATAAAATGTGAACTTCTTACACAAATGATTTTTTTTAGTAAATTTAAAACAACTATTGTTTATGGTGTCTGGATAACAACTATCGCAAAGTTAGCAGTATGTTCGTGTTGCGTTAATAAAATTTGTATTATGCAAATATCTAAAACTTGAAAATTAATATAAATAAAGTCAGTAATTGACAACTATACGAAATCGATGAAACAATTCTATTGTTGATCCTATTGTTTGCAGTCTTCATTTTAGTCGTTTTCACGAATAGTTAAGATCGCATCTCTTATATAGCGTATGAAAAGCACATTCAGCAACCGGAAATGTCCCTTCTATCGAAGCGAACAGGGGCCTGCTGGCGCTACGGCGTTGAAGTTACAGTGGGCACACTGTCATTTAAACCCATAAGAGCATCTGCAAACGGCGTAGGCGGTGCGGGTCAGGCCAGGAAATGCGGCGTGATAATGGGCAACGGCCTTTACTGTCCTACGAGATGTAGTACGCGGCAGCTTAGAGGGAGCGGGAGGGGGAACTAGTTGATGATAACTAATTGGACAAACTGTTGCGTAGAAAAGGAATTAAGGTGTTTATAAAATAGTTACGATTGAGCAATATAAATAATTCACGGATAAATAAAGACGATTTATTATAAATAATTTAACCAGTTTAATGAAGAAATTAGTCGATACATAATCTTCTGTAAGCGTAGAATTTAGACAATTGCGAAGCTATGGTTTACTTTTAGAGCACGAAGGAATTTGATAATGGCCCCACGGCAATGTTTCTGTCGAGTTCGGTTTGACATACCGTTTATCACCATAAGATGGGCTAAGAGCAATTTTTTCGTCCGATACGGTACACACTTCGTGCTTTTCGGATCGTATCCTCGTCTGTGTACGATTTATAACAGTTTCTTCTTTCAAACACCGCATGTAATCATCGAACGTTATCGTTGTTTTTAGAACGCTAGCCTTTACACCTTTCGCTTTTTTAGTATCCGATTTTCCATCTACGCAGAACGAGTACATCTTTGATCTCAGACCCACAAAACGTGTCATTATCATCCCATTGTTCTCGTCTTTCATCAAGCCGGGAACCTTTTTATGTACAAGTGGAATATTATACTGATTCTCTACCGGATAATCGCTTGTGTCGAAACGGCTAATATCGCTTCTCATGGTTTCATAAATGTCCGTACACATAATATGATAAATTAAGCTATCGGTGTCTGTGTACATTACTTTACAATTTTTACCATATCGAGGAACCATGTAGTCATAATGAAATTCGTACAATTTCGTTTTGGATATATCTAATATGCACATGCCTCCGTATATTGGCTTGTTGAATTTCACTATGACTTTGCGCAACTCCACAGCAGCCAAGTTTTCGGAAAATATAGAGCTGCTGTGGAAATTTGGTTTCGCGATCATAGCCTCCGCGCCATATCGTCCATCCCAATGTGTCACGAGTTTCACGTCTACGTGTTTCCAAACGTTTTCCATAGTTTTACCGAATACCGCGTTGTTCATCAATTTGTACAAATTCTTTTCAAAATCGTTAGCAGCGTTTGTTCTAAACTGGGTATTTAATTCTATATATTCTCGGAGCCATGGCGACTGTGCGAATTGGAGGATGCGATGAATTTTTCTGATACGAAGACCGTGACGCGTGCACTGCTGCAGATTAGAATAGTGTATTACGTAACGCTGCTTATCGCGTAACGTTGCAAGCAACTTGTCCTCACTTTTCTCTGATGGTTTGTCGCGTGCCGGACAGAATGGTAGGTCAGCGTGAACATCATGCAGACTCTGCGGATATTCTAGATCCACCTCGAGAATGTAGCCTATGGGTGAATCAGCAGCAATCAATGATATGTCAAATCTTTCAATGTCTTGAACCCATTTAAATTCGCCGTATGGCAAAGGCTGACACATTGCCCATCCATATAAATTGTTTACATCGAAATACATCAAGTATGACGATGGTTTCGACGGATCATAGGACTGCATGTACTTGTTATTGGCTTCCGCATGTCTGCCGGAACATTGGCTCAAACCGCCACGTATTCCACGTTCGATGAACATCACCATATCGATATCGGTTAATAATTCCAACCTAATTCTTGTATGTTTTAACATAGCGTCCCACGTGAAGCCTGGTAAAGTGTAATAATACGCTGGATCTAAACCGTAGCTCTCAATGCAAGTTTTACGAAAATTTTCAAAAACATCGGCCAATAACAAAACACCAGTTTTCAAATATAGATCGCTGTATTCACCCAAGGTTTTTATGTTGAAACTCTTCCACACTTTCTCGGCATGCGCATAATCACTTTGGGACACGCTTTCGCCTGTCAACGAGCTGTAAAATGACTCAAGCGGCGGTAAACATGGATCGTCTAATTTATCTTCGGAATCGAGGTATTCGTATGGAAAGACGCCCTTACGCGTTAACATCTCCAAGTTTTCCTTAGAAAGATGTTGAAATTCGGAACGTAAAATTGTGAATTTGTTTGCGTCGAGGAAGGATGCTAATTTATCTAGGCTTGTATTCAGAAATTTGTACGAATCGATGAATCGTAATTTAATATAATTACGCGAATCTGATTGGTCGTCTTTAACTACTTTCGTAAATGAAATATACTTTTCTTTATTTATTGGTAATACGCGGACACTACCTTCAAACGCATTAGCTACTTTTTCGATAATGAAGTGTGAATCGTATTCGGATAAATTGTGGAAAATTATTGGTATACAAAACGAATTTTTGTAATTTGAATTGCAATTTCGATGCGCGGGACCTCTATAGCGTCCGGTCAGATGACAATGATAGCGCACCCGTGTTTCGTTTTTGTCAAATGGTTTTTCACAAATGTGGCAGTGCGCTGCGTTGTTAAATGCCTCGGACTGTTCTGTCGTTAACTCTTCCATAGGTATATTACTGGATAGGGCGGATTTAACTTCATTAGCCAATTTTTTTAATTCTTCGACGAACCATAAGACGCACTTCGCATCGCGACGACAGTGATAACGCGATAAAGACGCATCGTACGAACAATGTACGTAGTATGCGATGGTAAATACTCTGTGACGTTGGTATGCGTGTGGTGGAAGTTTCTCATTTACCTCCCAACGATCTTCCGTCTTCTCCAGTATGCACTCGAGATCGGCGTACACCACAAATGGAAGGGGTTCTTTCCGCGTGTAATTGTCGAAAGAGAGCCATTTATCGTCCTCGCTAGGTAACTCGATGGCACAACTATTCAGTTTTGCACAGTCGCTTTCGTGGTCCTGCAATCTGTCGTTGGAATAAAAGTAATGCAAACACCTGAAAGAAAACACAATTTTATTTACATATGCTGCGATACACCATAATACTTTTGTAAATGTTGTACACACGTACCGATCACAGATAAATTTCTTTTCATTGTCTTCGGGGGGAACATTGATCGTAGCTTTCTTCAATGCTATTTCTTCCGGTACTCTGATCTTGCCCCCGGCATGCAGCGGGTTGTACTTGTTAATACCGACTGTAAGATTGAGTATTCGCGACAACGCCCATCCGCTATCCCGTTCCTGAAATTCCTTCAACGATGTTAGGAGCGGTTCCAGGATGAACAGCTTGTACAACTCTTCGAGGTTAGTTGTACGAAAGATTTCGCAGTTCTTCGTGTGCTCGCTTTTGCGCGAACATTGTTCGCCTGCCTTAAATTCGCCGTTAAACACAGCGTTCACTTTTACAGACTTATGCTTTTCCAAAGCGTCTCGTACCTTTTCAAGCACAATTTCCTTCGCGGCTTGGAGGAAGTCTAAAGGTTCAATATAATCGGAATTAATGACGGCGCCTGTTAACATGCGACCCTTGAAAGCTGTGTCTATTTCACGCCATATGAGTTCTGAGCTTGTATGTCCAGCACTTTCACCTACGAAACGATTTCGCAAGGATTATTTTAAACTCTCTAGATCTGCGATACTTGCGATCAATGATTGTTGTGTACCGGTCGATAATTGAGGACGTTTTGGCCGATTATATTCTTCAAGCAACTCGAGGCATTCGTTGCACTTGTCCCGCAACTCGCGTACAGAATTCTCAATTTTTTCCATGGCGGCACCGTTTTACTTTTGCTTCACGATCCGTGACTGAAGAAAACTGATTTCGAGGGTGCACACATATATCCTCCCCAAAACACCTGACTCTGCAAAAAAACCAAACGGTAACGAAAAACGCTGTCCACAAACCGCTGCTAATTTTCCAGCGTCTCATTCGATCGCGATATTGAAAACGACAGATCCGTGTCTCGAACTTTTATGCAGCATTTCATCTGCTCATTTATCATTGAAATCGAAAGCGATACAAATGAAACTAGTGATGTGTATTTCAGAAAAAATGTCCAGATCAACCAAATAACGCGTTAAGAGGAGATTCCTGTTGGCTCCTAAGGGGCGTAAAATATTTCAGAGAAAATATCAAAGTTAATCAAACAGCGTCTTAAACGAATTAGTTCTGACAAAAGCAGTAGTGTTTGCGAGATTCCTGATCGTTCCTTCAAATAACGTCTTATTCCAGTCTTTCTTACATCTATTCTCGCGTACTTCTTTTCATGGGGAACCGCACAAATTGACAAACTTTGTTATTATTGCACCGAACGATTTATTGCGCACCACGTTCCACAACTGCTTCCGCTTTACTATCGAATCGATGAATGTCTATGTATATCTCTTGTGACTCACATGTCGCATGAATTATCTTTCCGATCGCCTTTCCGCCGCACGCCATCTAATCACTTAACCCTCTCATTTATCGCATACATATATGTGTACATACACACAATTTATAACTTATCAATTATCTTCGCGATTATCTCTCGGCTGCCACAATCTTGAAAAAACCGTTCTGACGTGGCAGTGTTTGCGCGCGCGTGTTCATCATGCACGTTAGGGTGGTCCTTATTTTTCGGCTATCGAATTTTTTCGGTACACCACCTGGAATTGTGCCACTGGACGAAAAAATAATTTGGCAACATTTGAAATTGATCGTATGACGGGAAATGCTGCCGCATTGACTTTGAAAATTTGTTAATTTTGTAACTCGATTTTCTCCACTGCAGTATATTATTAGTGTACATGGTGTCCCAAAATAAGTGTAACTTCCGGAAATGGGAGGTTCCTTGGGTCATTTGAAGCGACATTTTCTGTTCCGTCGCGCAGGAACAAAATACATGTATTGTAGCCATCGCAAGGAAATAAATCAGGAAAATGCTGGAAAATATGGAGTTATTGTGGAATTAGGATTTTGGTACAGGAAATGTGTTGGGAAAATTTCGCTTAACATATTCAATGTGCTATGCGTAATTCGAAATACAATTTTCTAGAAAGTTCACACGTGTACTCTAGCTAGGTTCCGTGGTTCAAACGACCAGGAGGTGCTCTGTCCTCTCTCGCTTGACAAGGCGTCCAGGTATTATCGCCGAACTCTCCTGTCGGGGTGCTAAAGCTAACCAAGAGCGGCCGTGGTCCTTACCTCGTCCTCTCTCTCGGAATGGCAAATAGGCCGAGTCGCTCCGCGAACCCTCTATTTATACGCATTCGTTACTATCCGCAAACGTGAAAATCAACAACCCAGTTGTTAAGCGCGATTCGACTTTTCGCGCGCTCCCCTTACGTCGCTACTTCACGTCAGTCGTCCACAAACTATTGTTCTGGAAGGTTTTAGAAGCTTTTCGGTCTGACATAATTATAAACTAGCTGGTTATTGTTGCTCGCTCGCTTCGCGAGCTTCGCGGGTGGGGGTGTTGTAGCTCACTTTGTGAGTTCGCGAGAGGGTTAGTAGTACGGATGTTATTTGGTGTGTGACTCTCCACGAGCCACACAAAGAACTTCCCGATTCATTAGTTGCAGTATATTATTATCATTATTTAGTGTACGTTTTAAGAAGATTATACATTCTCAGTGAAGTTCAATAGTTTTCTACTTATCAAAATGTTTGCTGTATGGCATCGCATTAAAAGAACATCGTATTGAACTGCTTGTTTTTTATATTAATTATCAATTTATTCTCAATTAATAATTCGTTTTGACTGATTGTTTTTTAAAAGATTGTAATATACATTTTTTTTGGTACTTCCGATATTCTTTGAAAATGTATTCTCGACAGAAGAGACGATTAACTCACTCTTGCATTGGGATAATTTTCGATTATTGTAAGCGGTAACATTTGCGTTAGTTGCATAATTTAAAAAAAAAAATTAAAAAAAAAATTTTTTTTTTAAATTATAAAAAAATTTTTTTTTAAATAAAAAAAATTATATATAATTGTTACGTTTGTTTCTGCGGTGGAAAATTTCCGTCCTCTTGTATAATTTGCATTGCTGAATGAACTTCTTTCGAAAAAAACTAAAAAAACTAAAAAACTACTTGACCAATATGGACCAAAATCTAATCAGCTCTAAGTTCCAGCGGGGCGCATCGATTGCATCATTCATTATTCTGATCGCATTGTTATTTTTTCACAAAACGTTAACGAAAAATTTGATACCATACAAACGGACATACGCACACACACACACACACACACACACACACACACACACACACACACACATAAAAACATTTTGATAAAAATAGTCTAAAATGACTCCAATGATCATGAAACGTGAAGATCTGCTAAAAAATCGATTTTCGATTTTCGGGGTAATTACAATAACTTCCCTATGAATCGGGAAGTTAATTATCTATACATGCTACAATATTATATTTTCGCTCAACAGCCGATTGAAAGATTCTTTCAAAATCAGAAACAGAAACCGTTCGGTATCTGGGCGTTATTTTCGATTCCAAACTGTCGTTTACCCCGCAGGTTGAAGAAATATGTAACAGATGTCTTAAAGCTACTAACATTATAAAATTCCTGTGTGGCACTTGGTGGGGCTCTGACCCGTACACCCTCCTATTACTTTATAAAAGCTACATCCGTTCTATAATCGACTACGGTTGCTTTGTGTTTCGGCCGCGCACTATCACCCTTAGGACCAAACTTGAAAGAATCCAAAACTTAGCAATCCGAACAGCTCTTGGCTACCGCAAGAGTACCCCGCTGAACGTGATGGTGGCTGAATCAAAGCTGATGCTACTATCGGACAGGGTAACTTATCTATGTGAACGTTACCTCGCTAAAGCCTTGTCAAACAACAGCTCACTCATGTTTCACACCATTACTAAATACTTCCACCTTCTTCAAAGGAGACCAGCTAGACGCAATCGAACAACTCTTAACCAGTGTATAGAATCCTTCTACGGTGATAGTTTCAAGATTGAGCCAAAACCTAACTTCTGCTTGTACCGTCACGAGTTTGAAACCTTAATTGCGCCTATACCAATTGACACTAGTTTTGGCCAGTCACTTCGCGAGGCCAAACACCCAAATACTCTAATTGACAAACTTTTAACAGACTACATTGCCTCTCAAATTTACACCGATGGCAGCAAAATGTCGGACTCAGCGTGTGCTGGATCAGCGTGTATATGCTATGATCTCAACCTGCGTATTAAAAAAAGCATTGATATCAGTGCCTTGGTTTTTACAGCCGAGTGCTTAGCCCTGAACATTGCTATGGACATCGCCACATGTCATAAAAACCGCAATTTTATTATCTTTTCCGATTTCTTAAGTGCCCTTCAATGCTTGAAATCGGGTAGCCTTCAAGTGAAAACCAACCCGTATATCTTCGACATCAAGAAAAAATTCTTACAATTCAATCAAAACAACTCCCGTTTTATTAAATTCTTGTGGATTCCCGCTCACATAGGGTTGCGAGGAAACGAGGATGCTGATAATCTCGCCAAATCTGCCACTGCTTCCGAATCTATTGACGTACAGTATGTTCCCTTTTCCGATACATCATACCTGTCCAAAATAGAGGCATACCACCGAACCAATACCACAATTACTGTTCAGGGTTCATCCTAGGGCAAAATATTCTTTGAACGCTTTTTTATTCCTAACCGAACCCCTTGGTTTGCCAATAAAAACTTTGAGAATCTCAAGAGGGATTTTGTTACCACCGTTAATCGCATCAGAGCCAATCACTACAATTTGGCTGCTTCACTGTGTCGGGTGGGCATTGTTAACTATACCAACTGTAAGCGTGGCTACGAAATGGAGGACCTAGACCACGTCATATGGCAATGTTGCCTATATGACGCACACGGAACTAGACTAACTGATGATCTACACAGGATGGGGTTCCCTCTGCCCCTCAAAGCCGATACGTTCTTTATCAAACCCAACATCCGGGCGTGTTTGCGTATTTTTACGTTCCTAGAAGAATGTAACCTGCGCATATAACCAGATATGATAAACAGTAACTGTTTATCATTAATTCCGTACTTACATTAATTCAGTTTATTAATTAATTCCGTACAATTAACTTTGCGGCCTTAATGCATAAGTGTTTACAGTATCCTATTCCGTTTTGTAATTTTAATATTCGGTATTGTATGTATTGTATTCTGTATTATAATCACGTTGAAATAAATCTCATATGAGATTTTCTACAATAAAAAAAAAAAAAAAATCAGAAACATTTGGCCGTGGTAAAAATATTTGAATTAATTTGTCACATAATTCCTTTAATACATCTCGTATAATCGTACTTATATATCCATATGATATTCTAAATGCAAATGCTAATGATCTGAATGACTCTCCTGTAGCAAGAAACCTGCAAAAATAAAACTGTTATTACTTTCTTTTAGTTGCTGACTGTAAATGACGATGGCGAAATATACGAGATTCCTACGGAAAAATTAAACGTAATGAAAAATACGGAACCGGGTCGGCAGCCAAACCAAGGTCAAAGTGGCCGCTTCTGGACCAGTTAAGCTTTTTGAACCACGTTAGTTGTGAGAGAAAGTAAGTGTCTTTTATATTAAAACATCCGTGCTAAATAATAGAAAAATAATTACATAATAAACGATGAATAATAAAAATTTATTTCATAGCACGCAGAGTTCCTATACAACGGAAATATCGACGGAAACTGAATGTACATCCCCGGAAGCCTGCAATATATGCGAGGAATCAATCGACGAGGTAGCAGAAATACCAGTAGCCCGCCCGACGAATCGAAGGAGGGTTGCAAAGAATAAATTAGAAGTTTTCATGGAAAGAAGCGCGTTACAGCGAGACAAGCTGTTCAAAGCCATAAATTCAAATACAATTGACGCAGATCCGTTAACCACATTTTTTAAAAATATGGAAACGACGGTCAGAAGAATGTTCCAAGGTGATGAGATGCAGAAGGGGCGGGGGGAGGTGGAGGAAAGTGAGTTGGAGATGGGCGGGTAAGGTGGTGGAGGAGGTAAAAGAATTTAAATACCTGGGGTACGTGCTAACGAGAGACGGGGGGCAGAGGAGACACGTAGAGGACAGGATTAGGAGGGGAGCGGTAGTGATGAGACAAGTGTGGTGGATAGGGAAGAGAATATTTGGTAATGACTGGGGAAGAAGGGTGTGGCTGTTTGATAAGTTGGTATGGACAGTTGTAGGGTATGGTGTAGAAATTTGGGGATGGGGGGAGAGGGAAGGGGTAGAGAGGATACAGGAGAGGTTTTTGAAATGGGTGTTAGGGGTGGAGAAACACACGCCGAGCTATATGGTAAGGGAGGAGCTTCAAAGGGGATTGATGAGGGAGAGAGCGGGCTTAAGGGCGTGGGGTTTTGAAAAGAAACTGAGGGAGGGTAAAGGGGGGTGCTGGCAAGAAGGTGGTGGGAGGAGATAAGGAGGAGGAGCAGAAGGGAGGGGGGTGAAGTGGATGGATGGGAGAAGGAGAGGATGGAGTTTTGGGTGAAGAGGGGTTAGTCAGCAGAGGAGGCGGAAGTGTGGATGGAGGAAAGGAGGGGTGAAGTAAGCGAAGAGATAATAAAAAGGGAGAAGAAAATGCAGAGGGAGGAGAGATGGGAGAGGTTTAGGAACTCTACATACAACAAGTGGTATGGGAGGGTAAAAGGAGAGGGCCTACCGGGTTATCTAAAAAAAGGGTGGGGGGAGAGTAGATGGCAGAGAGTAGCGAGATTTAGACTGGGAAATGAGATGAGGGATGGGAAATATTGGATGGATGAGGATGCGAGAAAGTGTAGAATGTGTGGATGGGAGAATGAGACGTGGGAGCATGTATGGGAGGTTTGTATGAGGTTAGATGAGGGGAGGGGATGGCAGGAGAGGATGGAGGAAGTGCTGGAAGATGGGGGGAGGGGAGGAATGGATGAAGAAAGTGGAGGAATGGAGAGAGAGTGGTTAGGAAATGAATTGGAAGGGTAGAGGAACGACCGGAAGAGGGAGTCCGAGGATAGGGACTGGAGGCAATGGAGTGTAAGGTTGGGGTGAATGAAAGAGGGGAGGAGGGGTAGGTTAAGTTAGAAAATAAGATCTGTTGTAAATACATGTTTCTCTTTCTCTGTCTCTAAAAGTTAGGCTAAGTCTAGCTGTAAGCTTTAGTTTAAGTTAAAGTTAGTATATAAGTTAGATATAAGTTAAATTGTAAGGATTAAGTGATCAAGAGCGGCGAGATGACAAGCGGGGTGTTTTTGTAGAAAGGATTTGTATCCCCTCGGGGAACCAAATAATGATACTACTACTACGGTCAGAAGAATGACTGATGATATGATTTGCGAGGCGAAGACACGAATATTTGTCATCGTCAGCGAATTAGAGATAAGAGCTTTGGAGGAACGAAGAGTAATAACTGAAAATCCATAATTATAAAATTTGATTAAATAATGTTATAATATTAATAATTATTAATTAAGTTGCCTCGCAAATCATATTACCGGACATTTCCTGACCGTCGTTTCCCTATTTTTGAAAAATAATTATTTAAAGCATATTTTATATATTAATATTGATAATTATATTTAAATTATATTGTAATCACATTTATTGTAATTATATTGTAATAAAGGTACCTACTTTTAGAACGTTGTTTAGTAAAATTTTCCAATCATGGATTTTCTTTGGATAAGTTATTATAATTGTACAATTCAAATGAATAAATGTTACTTTTTAAAAAATTAACTTACCTTAATGTAAGGAGCAATTTGTCCTTTGCTGTAATGGGATATTTTTCAACGCGAGATGGCGGCTTACTTAAATTAATAGAAACATGACACAAGACAAAATCCACTTGGGATTTACTTAGTCTAAAAAATTCTATAAATGTTTTATCGTCTTTGAGTAAATGATTTTCTATTAGTATGTTTGCATAACCCTCTTTATGCCGATTTTTGTATATGCTTTTCATTTCTCTTCGTCGTTTTCTTATTACGTTTCTTTGAATAATCATTTCATCTTCTATTTCTTCAAGCATTAGCAATAGTATTTGTAAAAACATTTTTTTTTGCTTTTTTGCGTTTCGGCTTTTTATACGTACAAATGTTTCTGATTCGGTAAATCAACGACGTACTAAAAATGCGTTCGGGGAGACCACGATTGACAAAACATTATCGTGGAACATTCTAGAATGTTCCTATTGATGGGAATGGATTAAGAATATGCGCTTGTACAAAGTATTGTGTAATGTTTATTGTAGACACAGTAGAGAATATACATTACAAAACGGAGGTCGAAAGCGGAAGGAAGATATAGGGCAGTGCCGGTGCTATATACATATGTCTTTGGTAGGCAGTGATGCCAATGCAATGTATTGTGGGGCGCCAAATTTGAAATTATCTTTTTATACCTAACACGCCCCCTTAAAAATAATTTCCATTTTTATTTTTTTTATTTTTACATCGTGACACGCGCCCCTTGTAAAAATGAAGAGATCTTTTTGCTTTTATTCGTGTAAACCTAACGCTTTGACGAAAAGATTGTGTTTTTCGCTGGGCAACGCTTTAGTTAAGCCATCGGCTAACATCTTTTCGCTTTCTAAATACACGACTTTTATAATCTGCTTTTCAATTTTTTCTGTTACAAAGTGGTGGCGCACGTCTATGTGTTTCGTTCTTTGGCTGCTTTCGTTATTTTTGGACGCACATATTGCTCCTTTATTATCGCAGTAAATTGTGATGCAATCACTTTGTAACTTGAAGTTAATTGCTTTAATCAATTCTCTCAACCAGATCGCTTCCTGGCAGGCGAAGGAAAGTGCTATACATATATTCCCCTTCGACGGTTGATAATGCTACCGTAGCTTGCTTTTTGCTAAACCACGAGATTGCTCCACCGGATGCCGTGTATACGCATCCGGTTATGGACTTCCTATTTTTGCAATTATTTGCCCAATCTGCGTCACAGAAACCTTTTACTTCGGGAGTTTTACTCCTTCTGTATGACAATTTTATGTTGATGGTGCCTTTTAAATATCTCATAATGCGTTTGACTACCATCCAATGGCATTTCTTTGGATTTTGTGAATAGGAGCTGGCAGCATTAACCGCGTGAGCGATGTCTGGTCTAGAGATTTGACTAATGTATAGTAAACTACCTATAGCTTCTTGGTACGGTATCTCGTTCATATCGCATTCGATATTATCGGTTGTGGCTAATTCCATATTGGTTTTTGCATCCACACTCATAGGAACTTTGACTGGGTTGCAGTCGTACATGTCGAATTTATCAAGCATTCTTTTGATATAGTTCGATTGACAAATACTAAGTTCGCCGATACATTCATTGTATTCCATTTGCATTCCTAAGAATTCTCGCACTTTTCCTAAATCGCGCATCTTAAAGACATTCATTAGTTTTTTCTTAATATCTAACGCTATTTCTTCATCATTATAGAGAACGAGTAAATCATCTACATAGACCGCAATAATTAGTACTTTATCGCTTTTACGTTTTATGTAAATACATTGATCTGATTTTAATCTATCCATTCCTAACTTTTGCAAGGTTTCATTTAATTTTTGGTACCACATTCTACCGCTTTGCTTTAGGCCGTATACCGTTTTTCTTAATTTTAATATTTTATCGCCGCAGGTGTCTATCAATAGTTTCGGGGTTTTTATGTAAATATCTTCATCTAAGTCTCCGTTTAAATATGCTGTTTCGACATCTAGATGCATTATTTTAAAATTTTTTTGAACAGCTAAAGATAAAAGATGTCTAATTGTACTATATTTTGCCACCGCACAGTGTAACGTTTCGATCATTTAGGGTCGTTTAATTCTTAACGATGTCGTTTCTCTTTTTTATCATGTATTTTGCTAACACTACACAAAATATGGTGATTTCTAATCACTTTAACATTACTTTTGTTGTATTGGCCGAAAATACGTATTTTAACTCTTGCAAATTATTGTGTGAATGGGTATTTCATTAAAATGATATAAGAAAGTGCCAAACACAGTCTTACATAAATATATTCAAAGTTTTAATAAACTAAATACATGTAGCAAAATGCACACTGAACAAGCTTTCCATTAACAATACTATGTACATATATACATATATGTAGGAAATGAATGATTTGTATGATATTATTTGTTGTTTGAATGTGAGAATCGAGAATCGTGTATGTATGCGTGAGTGCCGTGATATTGCGATTGCGACACATCTTGTTTAATCAATATTTGTTCTAGAAAATTTATAAACGTTAGAAAAAAGTAGGATATAAAAGGACGTGTTCACGTAGCGATTCGACTTTTTCGCGAGATACGAAACACGGCATCACGTCTGATTTAAATACGATACGTTTACGTTAATTTCCGTTAATTTCATATTTCAGTTGTGTATTTTCTTTTCGAATTAAAACAGTTATTCAGTTACTTAATATATTTTCGCTTACATATATATATTATCTATTATTTTTCACTTAATCTGGTTGTATTGAGTCAGAACTCGAGTCGACTTCATCGTATTCCGACGAACAATCACTATCGTCTTCTGTACTATTTAATTTAGGCACTGCAAGTAATTGTAGTATTCCTCGGGTAAGAATCCCTTTTCTTCTTGTGGGAATGTTCCTTAAACTGGTAATCAGAGGGTCTGACGATATGAGCAGCCTATTCCTAAGGTCTGTATTCGTGGCAATCCTTGAAAATTTTCTCGTGAAAAGTCCACGAAATCTTCTATTATCTTTATTTCTCGCCTCTTGTGCTTCTTCCAAATGTTGACCAATCGGAATAATACAAGAGGCAATTACAATTTTTTCATGATATTGCACTTCGTGTACGGTACTTGGCATGTAATACCAAGAATACATTTTTAAATATAAACTTGAAGTATCATTGCCATATTGTTCAAATTTGTTGGCATTTATAGCAAATCCACAGTTGCAACACTTCCAAAATAATATAGTGTGCAGGCTTATAAACACGTTCTTGCTCGGATAAACTGTGTTAGACGACTAGCGACTGCACGAAGTTATACTGCGTATGGCTGTGGAAAACAAATGAAAACTCCCAAAGACGCAGACCAACGCAGAATTTTTTTTCATAGCCGACTAGACAAGACTTCAATGTATAACCATTGTATAGTCTAAAGTTCATATTCGCCCATATAAGAAAGTTTTACTCTGTAGAACATTGGTACATACTGAAAAGTTCTTCGAGTTCGTATGATTATTAATCATAATAGACTATATGTATAATATTTAAAAACGAAAAATATTGTAAACACACCACAAAGGATTGAGTAATCACTAAAATAAATATTATAAAAATTGAAGTTCAAATACACAATCTTTTATTTAGGTAAAGTATCGCTGCGGATTGATGTATTTTCACCATTTGTATAGGCAGTCGAGTTCACTCGAGGCT
This sequence comes from Lasioglossum villosulum, assembly GCA_963971365.1. Lineage (NCBI taxonomy): Eukaryota > Metazoa > Arthropoda > Insecta > Hymenoptera > Halictidae > Lasioglossum > Lasioglossum villosulum. Next base: position 25,647,513 of record OZ020495.1, on the reverse strand, counting down.
TATTTTTCCTATCTGAATGCGATAAAAAGTTAAAAACAATATCGATTCTGGGTTACGGAGGTATTGCTTTCAAGGTAAGAGTAAATACGTAATTTTAAAAAAATGTTCAATTTCGGAATTAAACGACCCTAAATGATCGAAACGTAACACTGTGCACCGGGGCGAAGGTTTCGTTATAATCCAGCACGAAAGTTTGAGCAAACCCTTGTATCACCAATCGCGCTTTGTAGGTTATACGGTTTTTATCCGAATATTTTCTTTTGAAAACTCATCTGGTCCCGAGAGTTTTTATTTTATCTTTCGGTTCCTTTACACTTACCCAAGTGTTGTTTTCTCGCAGTGAGTTCAGTTCCCTTTTTATAGCTTCAGCCCATTTTTCCTTTTCGGGCCCATTCAAAGCGTCTTCTTCGGAATCAGGAACAGGGATTTCATCGTCTACTGTTAGGTATGATACGAACCCCTCTTTGATCACTGGCTTCCATTTTCTATTGGATCTTCTGATGGTTAGTTGGTTTTCATTTTCTGGTTGAACATTTTCGTGCCACTCAGGCGTTTCATCTTGGACATCGTTTTCTTCCCAAAAAGTAATTTTTGGAACTTCTTTATTCTCATCAGGTCTCGTCTCTCTGAAAGATTCATTTTCTAGAAAAACAACATCTCTAGCAAATATTACCTTTTTTGTACGTGGGTTAATGAATTTGTAGCCTTTGATGTCTTCGTCATACCCCACGAAAATCATCTTTTCTGTTTTTGCATCCCATTTGTCTCGTTTCTCTTTTGGAATGTATACTAGAGCCGTGCAGCCAAATACTGTTAAGTGTTTTATGTCGGGCTTTGTCCCGCTCCATTCTTCTTCTTGTAGGATGGGAATTAACCAGGTTAAATGAGCGTAAGGCACTTGTAGGATAGAAAAACGGTTAAATATATTTAATAGAGGGTTATACGTGTTCTCGAGCGCAGCGATGTTGCCTCGAGCTAAGTTTGCAGCGGACTGCCTCGCCGGCCGCCCCCACTCTTACATATTGTCCTAAGGACGTACGATGGACTTAAATTTCGGTTGTTCCAAGTACGTATAATTTTTACGGATTGTGGTGTTACGGAAAGCAAAATCCATTTTGATTTTTTAAATGTTGGAATACATTTTTGATCTAATGATGTTATAGCTGGTGTCAAGGCTAATCCAACGACCTACCTTTTTATAACTCTGAGCTCATAAATAACGATACAATATTGTATTCCGGTTTTTGGGCCAAATACGCCACTGCGGCATCGCGTCGCATCACCGTGCGTTTACGTGAAGTGAGGTTAGTTTAGCACGTGTTCCTTGTGCACGTGTTTGTAATATTCCAGTTAATAAAAAGCGTGTGTGAGTGATTCGATAATTTAAGCCACTTGTCAGGATTGTGTTGGTGAAACAAGTCACTGCGATTTCAGGTAAGCTTTTATTTTATATTTATTTTCAGTCATTGAAACATTACTGACAAAAGGAAAATATAAAAATATTATTACGTTGAAGGGGAAATTCTATCATGTATTAACACTAAACCTACCAACACCGGTTCAAATGAGTGGTTGCAGGTTTTTTCTTCTACAATTAGAAATGTAATAAAACTGATTTCATGAGAAACAACTGTATTGACATTTTTAGTAGTGCACATATTGCAATAGTACATAGTTACACAAAGTCTAAATAAAATCAATCTTGTCATTTGTATAAGAGAACATGTACCATAGTTACTTCAGAGGCTCGGTAGGTTTAGCGTTAAAGAAAATATTTGTATCACTTTGTAAAAATATATGTTTAATATTAATCAACAATATAATTTCCATTATTTGTAATAATATGTTGCCATATTTCAGATAACCTGTTAATTCCTGTTTTCTAATGACTCGGTAGCTAACATGTGTTTTAGATTTACAAGCAAAATTACCTGCTTATTTAAAATACAACATAGCTTTCCCTCCAACCTAATATATTTATGCTAAAAAATCTTCCCGTTTATTTGACAATGCTTCTCACCAAGAAATTCTAATTTTTAGATGCAGCGAAGATATCGAAGACATTAATTCATCAGAAAGAAACAAGTCTTTCCATACGGATCACATTAGTTTATATTAGCGGAGGACCATGAAAGGGAACGAAACAATTTGTAATGATTTTTTAGATATAGATAAATAGATTGTTGCATATTGTATTATATATACAGGGTGTCCCAAAATACCTCCGACACCCGAAAATGGGAAGTTCCTTGGGTCATTTGAAGCGACATTTTCCTTTACAAAAATGGCGTCTGCGGCTTTGTTTAGGAGTTATTAACGAAAAACACGGACCAATCAGAGCGCGACCTAGACGCTAGTTAGCACAGTCGGCCCGACGCGCCAACTGTCAATTGGCCGAACGTGTCATCGCATGTCTAGATCGCGCTCTGATTGGTCCGTGTTTTTCGTTAATAACTCCTAAACAAAGCCGCGGATGCCTTTTTGGTAAAGGAAAATGTCGCTTCAAATGACCCAAGGAACCTCCCATTTTCGGGTGTCGGAGGAATTTTGGGACACCCTGTATATATATATATATATTGTCACGTCGCTCACGAGCGGAGGCTAGAAAACCTCCGACCGAGCGACTTCGGTCTTTTAAAGGCCCTTACACCGGGCCGCGGGCCGCCGTATGCCCGGGGTCCGCCCGAGACAAAGGACGTCCGAAGGTTCGAAATTTCCGCGAGATTGTTCGGGCGCCAGACACCGTGAAAAGTGTCACGCGGAACACGATACGAATTTCGGACTCGGAAATCGAACCCTCGAAGCACGCGGATCGTACAAGGACGCGATCGGGTCCGGTGGTTCGAACACGGAAGGGCGAGGACAGCCCTTACGGCAGGACGGATCTCACGGGGAATGAACGACAACGTAATTGGTCTCGAGTGGGTGTTTTATTCGACAGTCAGTTTGTACAAGCGGGCGGTCACGTGACCGCAACCCGAGAGCCCGCGCTCTTCATACAGAATCTCGGACGGTTGGTCGGTCGCAGCGCGGTTGTCGTTGGGTAAGATCGCGCGAAAGGGTACGGATGACCGGTACCGACGATACGGTTTCCCGACGGACGGGATCGCGCGAAGCGCGGGTGGACGGCGCGATACGAGACTGTCGCGATAGCGCGCGTACGCAAAGCACACGACGGACGATACGAACGGCGACGGAGTTGAAACGCGTTCGCTACGCAATACGACACAGGATTCGAGACTTTTACGAGGCGTCGGACAAAATATTCGCGAGACGCGATTCCTCCGAGGAAACTTCCGAGCGCGAGATTCTAAGGGGGAACGCTCTATGCGAAACACTGCTCAAAGGACCGTCGGGACGGCCCGAGCCGACGGCACGAGACGCTCGGCGTCTCGGCCTACGCGAAAGATCGAGGACGAAACGACGAACGTTCGTCCTCGCGCGAAAAATGTCGAGCCGTCACGCTAACCGAATATTCGAGAGGATCACTGTGCGACTCACCGTTCTTTTCACCGCCGCTAGTCCCTTCCTGTGGGCCTCTTTCCGCCACACGATAATTCGGGCTTCGCTCTCGCTATTCTTCGGGGGCGAACGAGAAGTCCGCCGGGGCACCACTTCGGACGCGAGACGGCCGCGAGACCGGCGTGCGCTATTAGGATGCTGAGGCGCAACAACATCGCGTTCGCAATGTCGCAACAAATTCGTATCGTCTCGCGAGAGGCTAACGCAACAGTGATCATCGATTTCCGGGCGCGTGCCGCATCGATTCTCGTTCCCCCCACACGACCTCCTTGCCGAATTTCCTAGGGCGCCATTTCACGCGCGACGTTCGCGTAACAGGGGCGTCTCGACGGGGTCCATGGCTCCTTGACCCTGACGCGAAAACGTCTCACTTTTTGTGAGACGTGGGGGAGGCTCGTGCCTCGACTCGGCTTCTCGGTGCCACCATCCTCGCTGGAACCCTATTTATGGCGGGATGAGGCGACGTCGGGACCGCGAAATGATAAGGTGGTCGGTATGGGTTCCTGTCCCTTCGGCGCCTCCAAGTCGGTTGACCGGGTGCCCTCGATAACCATAGTGGCCCGTAGTCGGGCTTCGAAATGCCATTGGGTTTTCGTCTGACGTCCTTCTGTACCGGAATCGTCTCCTAGGAAAATGTCGAAGGTCGGGGCTCCTTTGCCTGGTTCGTTATTCGGCCCTGAAACTTGCCGTTCTCGGCGCGCACGCTAGGTGTCAATGCGCGCTCTAAATTATGGAAATTCCTCGCGGAACGCTCTCGAATCCTGTGTTTTCCGGTCTCGCGTCTCGTTATTGCACGGTCCGGTCCTTCGCACTATTAAAAATGTGCTCGCAATTAACGGCGAAGTGACGTCGCTGATTTGCAACGTCACAATATATATATATATATATACAGGGTGTCCCAAAACTACTCTAGGAGCCGAGAATGGGAGGTTCCTTGGGTCATTTGAAGCGACGTTTTCCTTTACAAAAATGACGTCCGTGACTTAGTTTAGGAGTAATTAACGAAAAACACGGACCAATCCGAGCGCAGCTATACCGAATGGAGTCCGACTCTGCGACAGGCCCCGCGAGCCTGGTGTCGCCATTAGTCGACTCAGAATCAATCCGCTGTAGCCGCGCTCTGATTGGTCCGTGTTTTTCGTTAATAACACCTAAACAAAGTCACGAACACCATTTTTGTAAAGGATAATGTTGCTTCAAATGACCCAAGGAAACTCCCATTTTCGGCTCCTAGGGTAGTTTTGGGACACCCTGTATATATATATATATATATATATATATATATATATTATATTATATATTATATTATTATATATTATTATATTATATTATTATATTATATATGTTGTATTATATGTATACTATTGTATTGTTATATTACTATTACATATTATATTACTATTGTATTGTACTTATATATGTCATATTACTATTGTATTGTACTTATATATGTTATATTACTATTGTATTGTACTATGCACCTAATATTTTTGTAATATATATATGAAATGTTTATTTAATAAAAATTAAAATGAAATTTTGATGTTTTATAAACGTTCTGAATATGTCCAGCCATATGTCCCAGGGACGTCCAAATAACGTCCTTATGTCCCTGGTATGTACCAGGAACGTACAAATAACGTCTGTATGTTCCCAGATACGTCCCACATACATCCCAGGTTGGTCCGTACGGGACGTCCTATGTACGTCACACTTTGTAAATCGTACCTTCCTGGGACATATATCGGACATATTTCGGACGTATCTCGGACATTCGGACATGATTCGGACGTCCCTGGGACATACAAAGGTCCAATACGGATGTACTTTGGACGTCCTTCGGACATCTGAGTGCTATCTGGGAAGCGAGTTTGCGCGGGGTACAGTAAAACGATTGCGGATTGTCTAATCGTAAATTCAATTCGGCCTTCGTTTTCGGTTCCCGCGGTCTCGGGTAATCCACGTAAAATTCTTTAAAAATTTGTTTCAGTTCGGTTTTCGCTTCGTAAGGTATTACTGAATTTATCTGCAAATTGTCAACTAAATTATTCTCATTTTCAATTACGTTAATGTTCAGCATTTCTCGCCAAGTGTAATCGTCCGTCGGTAGCGTCAAACGAATGCCGAACTTGCGCAGTATATCGCGTCCTAGCAGAGCTGGCGTCACCGACGTGTCTTCCGGTACCACGTAAATTCTAAGATTCTCTCTCGAAATGTCGTCAATAGAGATCGTTGCAGAAACCTTTCCTAAGAAATCTAATTGTACCTTTTTACACCCGCAATAATCTCGATCCGTCGAGTCTAACGGTAAAAGCCCGTGCTTCTCGATAAAACGCTCCTTCACGAAACTGATCGGACTACCGGTATCTAAAAGTGTATCTAAACATAACACTCGGTGTAAATCAGAGTCTTTTATTTGATACGTTACGGTCTTTCGATGTTCAACGCTATCTTCGTATGCCGGATCTTCGTACACGTTGGATACTTGGGACTTCTCCTTTGTCTCCTTCGTTTCCTTCGTTTCCCTATTCGGGCAATTCTTCACCGCGTGACCCCATCTCGCCACAGTGGTAGCATGATCCACGTTCTCGTGTAGGTTTCGGACAGTCTTTCGAAATATGTCCCACTTTGTTACAATTGTAACATTTAATCTGCTTTACTCATGCCTTTCGTTTCCGATTTTATCTTCTCCGTCGCCTTCTCAGCTGTTTGTCTCTCACCTTGCACGGCATCTTTCTTACCGCGATTTACAAGAGATATTTTCCGAAAACCGTTGAGCAAGTCTTTTACACCATTGAAATTCTGCATTCTTGCCTGATTCCGTAATGTTTGGTCGGGTATTCCGTCCACTAAATAATTTAATAAATCGGCTTCTTCGATTGGCACTAAATAACTCAGGATAAGTTTTTCATGGTAGTAATCGTTAAACGACTCGGTGGCATGCCACGTCCTTGCTTCGAACTTCCTAAGTCGATCTCTTTTGCTTGGTCGTTGATCAAAACCATCCTTCATTGCTTCGAGTAATTCGTCCAAGGTCATTTCCGTATACTCCGATTTTGAGCGAAACCATCTCTCCGCTTTACCTTTAAGCTTCCAGATAATAATTATTTTTATAATTGCGTCGTCCACATTGAAGAGTCTCTTGACCAGTCGAACCTGTCTCTCCCAGTCCTCATAATAGCGATTCGATCCGTCGAATTCCCCCAATAACTCTCCGATGCCTTTGACATCCGCACGCAACTGTTTTTGCACGTTACCGGCCTGTTGCAGCGTATTTCCTCCTAAACCGTTCGCTGGATTTTCTGAGTTTGCCAGCGCCAGTTCCCGTCGAGCCAATTCTGCTTCCCGTTGCGCTACGTCTCTTTCTCGACGCGTCAGCTCTAATTCTTGGTTTAATAGCTCGTTTCTCCCTCGTTCCCGTGGAAGCTGATTCTCATTATGTTCCTCTTCTTCTTCCGGATCATCTGCCGTCATCCATCTTCCTTCAGGATCTGCTTTCATTAATCGAATTATTAATTCCGATTTCAATCCTGTTTGTAGTAAATTTCTACGTCTTAATTTCGTCAAATTAATATCGTCAATTTTGAAGTATCCGTATTTTAAAAAACGGGTCCGTAAAGGGGACACATGGGGCTATATTATCATTATTTTTGTTTTTCAATATTCTGGTGCTATGATAGCAATGCGCCTGTTTGAAAAAACAATGGCAAAATAAACTATGAAAACAAATATTTTTTCAACTGAAATAATTTTTCTTAAATATTCTTATGGCATCACTATGAGCACCCAAAACTCATTTTCACCGTTTTGTTATAGTTTTGCCGTTATAATTTAATGAATTATACGTGCGACACCTCATATTACACGTCAGCGTAAAACCATCAATTGTCAAGATTTCGAAGAGTTTGAGATACGTTCATATTTTACTAATGAAGACCGCAACAGCTTAAGTGCTATTACAATCTATGATCGATGTATTAATATTATAATGTATTTCAATACATAGATTTTTTAAAATGATGTTACCATAATAAACGAATTATTGCCACGTTATTTTGCAGAGAGCTGTTTCTATCACTTCCAATTCATAATCGTGGTAATTAAAAAATTACTTTACAGCCAACAGGTGTTGTCCGAGGAAGTGCCGACTTTCAGCTCAATAGTAATGATCTGTCATAAACCTCCTCACAGAAAACAGCCCCCGGAACGGCACATAAACAAAGCGAACCTATCACTGGGTCTGCTTATTCCCACCACAGCCGCGCCCCCGTAGTCCCAATATGTATTTTGGCTGCGACGGTGCACGCTACATAGTATGTGTGGCCGCTGCAGTCAATATACATATGTTTCGCCGACAGCCGAAAATGCGTGTGAAACATGGCCTGCCTCCTCCGCTCTGATCCAATCAGCCGCGCATTCGTACATCCAAACACGTCACCGTAGTCCAGCCTGGAAATGGAAACCTTCTTCTCGGGCTCGTATCAGAACAATGTCACCAGTTCGGCCCCGTGCGTGATGGCGCCTTGCCATCCCCTACAATCGCATGGTAGTGGGCGGTAACGGTTTGATATCTTTTAACCCACTCTGCTGTTCCGCAATCGCTCGCACGGGGCAGTGTATTGGGCATAAACGAATTAAAAATGTTTTTTCACTACGTGGAAGATGTAATTTTAGGACAAACACTGTCGACCCTTATTTCAGAATGTCTAAAGAATATTCAACAATTTTATAGACCCAAAATAATAAACAATACGACGACGTACATACATACATATGTACGTATTCCATTTAAAAAACTGAGGGACATCCTCATGCGTTGATAAAAAATCAAAGTGAGAACAATCACGTTGCTGCACTGTACGTCCCCCTAGGAACGATGCAACATTTGCTTGAACATTTGTTCCGTACAACAAACAACTTACGAGTTATTTGAGATGGTTATGCTATGAAACTCGCCCCTGTATAACTCGCTTGATTCTCTAGAAGGCATATTTTACAATTTTCATTATTGGCACAGATTAAAAAGTTAAGATTCTAACCTTCACATTTATCTTCGAAATTTCAAGCAATAATAATTTTTAAGAAAATTTTCTCGTGCATTATCTAGTAAAAAGTTTCTTCTTTCACCTGAAAAATATTACTTTTTCTTAATCCCATCCCAACGTGCCCACCATGGAGGTGCAGGGCAGGTAAGTCATTGTACACGGTGTCCGAGTTGACGGGGAAACCCAGGATGAATAACTGCAGCCCACATCTGGCCGTGGAGGTCTGCAAGGTTTATAACACATAATTGCTATTGAGCCCAAGGAAGAACTGCGACAATAAAGTAATAAAGAACTAAATGCATTTAAGAAAGGCTTTCTCTCGAAAAAAGCAACGAAATCATGTCCAGGAAAACGGTATATTTTCCATTTATTCTGGTACGGCGTTAAACTTTCGACCTGATTGGTCAGTTTACCTGAAAATCGCCGACCAATGAGCAACATTTTTGCGAAAATGTGTGCATTGAGAAGCTTTCTGCCTAGAGCGCGGGAGTGAAGACAGCAGAACGATTTCGGTACGCGCCTAGTGCAGTTCGAACAAGTTTAGAGACACGCTACATTCACGTATAATGGATTGTGAAAAATTAATCACTTTGGTCCAGGAGAGGAGAACTTTGTGGGACGTTCAGGACAAGGAATACCACAACAGAGATGCCATTAAAAGGATGTGGTGTGAAGTTGCCACATTATTAAATACTACAAGTAAGTACCTATAACAATTGCTACATAGAATTATACAGTGGGTACAGTAATTTCTTTATAAGAGCGACAATGCTGGGCACGGCAAATGCGGTCAAGTTTATCCCCCCAACTTAGTAAGCTGATCTCGGTTCTGTAAATCGGTGTGAACCACTATAAAAGCGACGCGGAGAGTTGTCCTTCTCTAGGTTTAGCTCGCCCTTTGTAGATAAAAAAATGGTGTCTGCGCACGGTAAATACGACCAAACCCCCGAGGCTGTTACTCTTGCGGAGGCATTACTGTACAATTAATATACATCACATGTAACTATTGTACAATACAATTATTGTACATTATACTATACAATTTTTTTCATTTATGTTTTTCAGGCGCCAGTGCGAAAGTTAAGTGGCAACGCTTGAAAGACACCCACCGACGAGAGCTGAAAAAAAATGATCAGCCAACGGGTTCTCGAGCAGGAGGGGAATCAACGTGGCGCTTCTTCGAGCATATGAATTTTTTAAAAGATTCATACTCGAGCAGAGCGATGGTAGGAAATGTTTCCAATACACCGGAAACACCGGAAGACCCTCCAAGCGATTCGGCCGATGTCGCTGCTATAGAGACGGATTGCGAAGGCAATGGACCATCGCAGCGGAAAAGGCCGAGAAGTTCAGCCGAAACACGAAACCAGCTGTTGCTAATCGAGCAACGAAAACTGGACCATCTGGAAAAACTGCGGAAGGAGAAAACCGAAAATGAAGACGAACACTATCATTTTGCGATGAGTATGCTGCCTCATATGCGTATCGTACCCACGCATCGACTTTTGCAGACACGCATTCGACTGCAACAAGTTTTATTAGAGGAAATTAACAATACGGACAGTCCGGCTCCGTTTTTAACACAGTAACGCTGCCGTCGCCGTCGCCGGTGTGCATTTGTGTGTGTGTGTGTGTGTGTGTGTGTGTGTGTGTGTGTGTGTGTGTGTGTGTGTGTGTGTGTGTGTGTGTGTGTGTGTGTGTGTGTGTGTGTGTGTGAATGCATGTGAAACTTTTTATATTTTTTTAAAATTCAAACGATATAGATGTACTGTTGTAAATATATTTTCGGTCTATCTCTCTCTCTCTCTCGCTCGCTCTCTCTCTCTCTCGCTCGCTCTCTCTCTCTCGCTCGCTCTCTCTCTCTCTCTCTCTCTCTCTCGCTCTCTCTCTCTCTCTCTCTGGTTCTGTATAGATATAAGTTAGTATGTAAGTAAGAAATAAGTTTAGTATGTAACTATGTATTTGTAACCCCGTGGGGGTCTAATAAAGATTCATATATTGCAAAATGTTAGCTAATATTAAAAACTTCTGTTCTATTACCTTACACACCTAAATATTATTTGATCACGTTGCATTTTCTATATCCTCTCTCATAGAATTACGTGCTACTTCTGCTTTCCGTAAACGTAACTCATGTTCATCTTCAAGTTTTTTTGCAATAGCTTCTTGGTCACTACTTTCTGCGTCTAATTAACTTTATTTTGTATTCATCACATCTCTTGTATGTATCTTTCCGTGGTGCTTTGAAATGAAGATTAAACCGCGTATTAAATGTATGACAATACATGTGCTCATTTCCTGGTAGTCTGTTTAATTCAGCATTTTTCTTTATACAACATTTATGTGTCGTTTTTAGTATTTAAATATCACGCGTAAAACGCACAAGCGTTGCTGTGACGACGTACAGAAACCGCCGCATCGCGGAGCGCGGGAGTCGGGAAAAAAAAGCAATTGAAATGCGTCGTGACAAACGCGAATAGAGGTTTTGTTTTAATAAAGCAGTCTTTTATGAGCCATCATCAACGACACACGTCCTTTTCTCTAATCCCTCAACACTTCCTCTTTATCCTCCGTTTTACCAAGATTTCGGTATTCGGAACAATTTACATTCTCCGAACATTAAGATTTATTATTTATCAAAATACGCGTCGGTCTATGAAAAAGCAATCCGCACAAGAATGTGCCCCTCCCCCCGGAACCATTCAAAAAAATAAAAAATAACTCAACCTAACGTTACTCTTCTCTGTATACATGCAGTTTCGGAAATCGGAGTGCTTCTGAATTTTTTTTTTTGAATAACCTCAGATATGCAATGGCTACGTGGCACGCCTTTTAATTATAAATTTTATGTCAAATATTTTTTAAATCTCGATAACAAATGACCCGCGAAGAGATTATTCATTACGCGATTATTTAATATTTGCAAATTTAATATTTGAAAATTTTTAACATTGAGTATGACTTTGTACGATTTCTCTATTCAAATAATTAAGGGAAGGAATAATATTTAATGTATTTACTATAGATGCAATTTTTATTTTTTATAGTAGTTGTCCAGATTACACACAATCAATATACACTATATACAATCAATATACATAACATACAACCAATACACACTATACACAACCAATACACACTATATACAACCAATACGCACTATATACAATCAATATACATAACTTAAACTATTCCGCACTAGCTCTATCTGTATTTACAAAATAGTCTCTAAAACTATCGCGTATTGCGTACGCCCTCCGCGATGCGCGATTTGCTCTCCGTTGAGTTGGTCCATTCCGGACAATGACCTCCTCCACAGAGGCGTTTTCCTCTGATATCACAATATCGAATGTGCCTTCTTTGTCTATTATTATGTTGTGCAAGAGGCACACGCTTTGCACAATAACATCCACATGGTCTGGGGTGACCTGTAATTCACTTTTCAGGCACCTCCATTTACTTACAAGTATGCCAAAAGCGCACTCTATACAGCGCCTTGCTCTGCTCAATCTGTAATTGAACAGAGTTTTGGCGCGATCCTCGGGTTCGGCATAGGCGTAGGGTCGCAAGAGGTACTCTTTCAATGGGTACCCCTGATCACCGATCAGTACGTGTGGTAGCCTTGTACCTCCCAACATTCTATGTGGTGGCATATTAAACGAACCGTCCTGAATGCGGCGGTAGACACCTGTCCGCCTGAAAACACCACCATCGCTACGCCTTCCGTAGTCACCTATGTCCACTGTGATAAATCTGCACTTCGCATCTGCAATCCCTTGCAGATGTACCGAGAAATACTTTTTATAATTAAAAAACCATGATCCGCTCTTTGAAGGGCACTTAATGCGTACATGTTTGCCATCTATGCTCCCAACACAATTGGGAAAATTCCACAATTGCTCGTACTCCGATGCAATCCTTTCTAAGTCAGTCGTTGATGGCACCGGCATATGGATTTCCTGAAATGTATCCCATATTGCTCGGCATGTTTCGTAAATAATACCCGCAATCGTGTTGTAACCCATCCGGAAACTAAAAGCCATTGATCGAAATGCAATGCCAGTTGATAGGAACCTAAAACAGGAATCAATATCATTTTAAAACTGCGCCGTAGGAATTATTCGATGATATTAACTTCCATCAAATTAAAAAATAACTTACCTCAATGTCACCATAAGCCTTTCCTCTGGTGAAATGCATTTCCGAAAATTTGACTGTTTTTCTATTTTGTCTTTTATGCTCTCCAAAATATAAAAGAATGTTTCTTTTTTCATTCGGAAATATTCGAAAAACTTTTCCGGGTCGTTCTCCAGTTGAGGAAACAGATTACGGTATTCCCCTCTTTCCTCACGCGTCTCATAAATTTCGTGGACGTTGAAACGCCTTGTTCGCGAAATATACTCGGTAACTAAGGGGCTCGTCTCAAGGCAAAATAATTCTGCAGCGTCCATAATTCAGCTTTGAATGTTCGAAAGGTTGAATCTCGCAACAAGTTTTTTTCGCAAACTGGTTGGGTCTCGTAGCGTTTTTTTCGAAATCAACTCGGTTTGTTCATGATTGGTTAACTATGGATTTAAGTAGTGGGATTTTGAATGTTCCAATTGGTCGTGGGAGTGTCCGTTTTTTTCTGGTGGAATGGGAAACTGTCAACAAATTTTTTGTATTGTCTCGTGAAGACAATGTCGTGATAAATGACTGGTCGTAATTTCGTCATAGGACGTCATAAACACATTAAAAAGATTTCGGAACCAGTACGGATTTTAAATATAAAATTTTACACCACTACCTTTTTCAGTCATAAAATAAGCAAATGTTTTTTGCTCGCGGAACAGTTGTTGCAGGCTGCCGGACCTCGTTCAGCGAAGCCTTTTGGAAAGTCGGGTTTATGACACCAACATTTACTGTTACAGCCGAAAACAGGCAATTGTAATAAGGAACAGAGCATGTTTTGCCAGATGTGAGCTGCAGTTATTCATCCTGGGTTTCCCCGTCAACTCGGACACCGTGTACAATGACTTACCTGCCCTGCACCTCCATGGTGGGCACGTTGGGATGGGATTAAGAAAAAGTAATATTTTTCAGGTGAAAGAAGAAACTTTTTACTAGATAATGCACGAGAAAATTTTCTTAAAAATTATTATTGCTTGAAATTTCGAAGATAAATGTGAAGGTTAGAATCTTAACTTTTTAATCTGTGCCAATAATGAAAATTGTAAAATATGCCTTCTAGAGAATCAAGCGAGTTATACAGGGGCGAGTTTCATAGCATAACCATCTCAAATAACTCGTAAGTTGTTTGTTGTACGGAACAAATGTTCAAGCAAATGTTGCATCGTTCCTAGGGGGACGTACAGTGCAGCAACGTGATTGTTCTCACTTTGATTTTTTATCAACGCATGAGGATGTCCCTCAGTTTTTTAAATGGAATACGTACATATGTATGTATGTACGTCGTCGTATTGTTTATTATTTTGGGTCTATAAAATTGTTGAATATTCTTTAGACATTCTGAAATAAGGGTCGACAGTGTTTGTCCTAAAATTACATCTTCCACGTAGTGAAAAAACATTTTTAATTCGTTTATGCCCAATACACTGCCCCGTGCGAGCGATTGCGGAACAGCAGAGTGGGTTAAAAGATATCAAACCGTTACCGCCCACTACCATGCGATTGTAGGGGATGGCAAGGCGCCATCACGCACGGGGCCGAACTGGTGACATTGTTCTGATACGAGCCCGAGAAGAAGGTTTCCATTTCCAGGCTGGACTACGGTGACGTGTTTGGATGTACGAATGCGCGGCTGATTGGATCAGAGCGGAGGAGGCAGGCCATGTTTCACACGCATTTTCGGCTGTCGGCGAAACATATGTATATTGACTGCAGCGGCCACACATACTATGTAGCGTGCACCGTCGCAGCCAAAATACATATTGGGACTACGGGGGCGCGGCTGTGGTGGGAATAAGCAGACCCAGTGATAGGTTCGCTTTGTTTATGTGCCGTTCCGGGGGCTGTTTTCTGTGAGGAGGTTTATGACAGATCATTACTATTGAGCTGAAAGTCGGCACTTCCTCGGACAACACCTGTTGGCTGTAAAGTAATTTTTTAATTACCACGATTATGAATTGGAAGTGATAGAAACAGCTCTCTGCAAAATAACGTGGCAATAATTCGTTTATTATGGTAACATCATTTTAAAAAATCTATGTATTGAAATACATTATAATATTAATACATCGATCATAGATTGTAATAGCACTTAAGCTGTTGCGGTCTTCATTAGTAAAATATGAACGTATCTCAAACTCTTCGAAATCTTGACAATTGATGGTTTTACGCTGACGTGTAATATGAGGTGTCGCACGTATAATTCATTAAATTATAACGGCAAAACTATAACAAAACGGTGAAAATGAGTTTTGGGTGCTCATAGTGATGCCATAAGAATATTTAAGAAAAATTATTTCAGTTGAAAAAATATTTGTTTTCATAGTTTATTTTGCCATTGTTTTTTCAAACAGGCGCATTGCTATCATAGCACCAGAATATTGAAAAACAAAAATAATGATAATATAGCCCCATGTGTCCCCTTTACGGACCCGTTTTTTAAAATACGGATACTTCAAAATTGACGATATGAAAATTGTTTGAAGTGAACGCTGCACCGTCCGATGTCGGATGAAAATCAAAATGATTTGATTCTCGGCCGACCATCATCCGACGTTGGACCCCATGGGGTTTGTCCCATTGAAACCCTTCTCGAAGCACTTAAAAAGGTTTGGCTGTCGCTAGCCTCGACCGTTTCGTCCGATGTCGGGTCCACTCTGAACACCTCATCCGACGAAATCGGACGTGGCGGCACCAACACATGCTTCCCGAGGCGCACGGAACACTCGTCGGTGTGTGCCAAAGTCGGACGTCGGACGAAAACGGATGCATACTGCACGCACCCTAAGTTTGCAGCGGACTGCCTCGCCGGCCGCCCCCAGTCTTATATATTGCCGACCGTCGCGCACTTAGTCATCTCGGCACGTAACCGAACTACGCGGATCACAGTGCTACAGACGCTAGGTTGAATTCCAGCACAATTTATTCTATATCCTAAATAAGTGATCCCTTCGTATAAAAATGAGCACTTGTCTAACCGAAACTCTAATCGATTCCGTTTTGCCAATTTGAATACCTCTCGAAGAATTTCGATATGTTAGTCAATCGTCTCCGTAGCAACTAATATATCATCTAAATATATAAGTACTTTGTTTTGCCTTATCAATTCCGAAAATATACTATTTATGTACAGCTGGAACACGCGCGGGGCGTTCGTAAGACCAAATGGCATCTTGATGTATTCGTACTGCCCAAACGGCGTAACAAAAGACGTATATTTTACAGACGACTACTGAAATAATTTCTATCTCGCAACCTATCAAGATGATCATCTATCAATGGTGTAGGAAAATTGTCTTTAATAGTTATTTTATTCAATGGTACAAATGGGTGAAAGGAGAGGGGCTACCAGGATATTTAAGGAAAGGGTGGGGAGAGAAGAGATGGCAGAGGTTGGCAAGATATAGATTAGGAAATGGGATGAGAGGAGGGAAATATTGGTTAGAGGAGGAGGAGAGAAAATGCAGAGTGTGTGGATGGGAGAGCGAAACATGGGAGCATGTATGGGAAGTATGTATGACAGGGGAGGATGAAAAGGGGTGGCAGGAGATGATGAGGTTGGTGCTGGGAGAGGAGGGGGAAGGGGAGGAATGGCTGAGGAGGGTGGAAGAATGGAGGGAGAGAAGTTGTGAGTGGGAATGGAGTTAGGGCAGGTGTGTGTGTGTGTGTGTGTGGAGGGGCAGGGGAGAGGCGTTATACGGCCGGAAGAGGTGGTCCCACAGGGGGAGGAAGGGAAAGGGAAAAGGTCAAGTGGAGAGGATGGAGGAATGATGCTATTGTAATTTATAATGTAATTTATAATGTAATGCGCAATGTAAATCAAGCGGAAACATGCGGCAATTAGGAGGAAGTACAGAAAATATATGCGGTATTAGCTCTCTCTCTCTCGATAAATGTATAGGGTTTAGGTTAAGTTTAGAGTTTAAGTTAGTATATAAGTCTAGTGGTAAGAGTAAATGTAGAAACGCGACGAGAGGTATGGAGGTTTTGTGAATAGGATTTGTAACCTCAAGGGGAACAAATAAAGTTTATCTGTCTATCTATCTAGTTATTTTATTCAATTCGCGATAATCTACACATAGCCGTAACTCTCCATTCTTTTTATGTACCAATACTATTGGGTTTGCATAAGGCGAATTGCTTGGGCGAATTATATTTTCGCTCAACAGCCGATCGATAATACAGTAATGTCGCGATAGTTGCCGCAGGAGCTGTTCTCTGGAGCGACAACTTCCAAGACAACTGCTCGTCATTTGATTTATGACTGGCACCTACAGTCTACCACTCCGAGACATCAATCGAAAGCCGAACGTAGAGAAGGACAGAATGATCGCGTGGCCGAGCGCGTCGCCGTCGCCGGCACAGTTTAAAGGCCCACGTGTTCGCACAATGTAATGCCAATTAAAAATACTTTATTCTCCGTTAGTGTTTAATGAGATTTTACTGTCTTATTCCTGGCAAAATTCTAATTAAAGCAAGACCAAACACGGTGTAATTTGGCCCATCAGTAATGTCTTGAAAGTTGTCGAACGGCTGTACGCGAAAGTTGTCGTAGTGCCTACTAGTGAATTTTGCCAGGAATAAGCCAGTAAAATCTCATTAAAAAATAATGAGTATTGATTAGGAAATTCACTGTAGGCACTACGGCAACTTTCGCGTACAGCCGTCCGACAACTTCCAAGACATTACTGATGGGCCAAATTATACCGTGTTTGGTCTTGTTTTAATCAGAATATTGCTAGGAATAAGCCAGTAAAATCTCGTTAAAAAATGATGAAAATTAAACAGTTTGAAAATTCGATTCATGGTGTCAATGTAGTGGTGTTCACACCGATATACCCGAGTCGACATCAAACATCGCCGCCCTGCGGCCTGGCGCAGCATTGACAGCTGGTGGAATGGGTAGGCACTGCGGCAACTATCGTGTACAGCTCTTGCGACAACTATCGCGACATTACTGTAACTTGTAGTTTCTCTTTATCACTAAAAGCAAGTCTTCGCGGTCGAAACGAAATGGGTTGTTCATGTTTCAAAGCAATCTTCATTTCAGCGTTACAATTAACAGGTGGTTCTAATTCGTTAGCGGAACTATATTCTGTTTCATATAAATATACGAATTTCTTTGAAATTTCGTATCCTATTTCTGGGTTAATATTTAACTTATCTACGCTATTGGAGTCCGTAGTAATACAATTAATTTGCATTATTTCATTGACAATTTCAACTGATTCATCTTTCTCTGATTCCATATCGATTTGTGTGACAATGTTTTCGTTGTCGAAAGAAACTCTAACATTCGGAAGTGATATGAAGTCTCTTCCGAGGAGTGCATCGCACTGCATCGCGCTATTCGAAACAACGCCCAGAGACAAATTTACCGGAATTTCATTTACCGTGCAATTATTTTTTAATATTCCTAGAACATCCAATTTCGACCCGTTAATACCCTGAAAGATTTGACCATTATTAACGATAGAATTTCTTACATTGTTCGGTACAAAGCTTTCTCTGATCAGGCTAACAGGTGATCCAGAATCTATTATCGCGTCAATACAATAATTACGTTCTTTACCTTGTTCGTCCGCGATAAAATATTTCAATTTTACCAAATACGGTGGATTCGAAATTAGTTGTACGAAATGCGTATTATGCGTATTCTGCGTATTCCTTTCAGTAGTCCTCGGTGCCGTTCTATCCGATATTGGTCGATATCCGGGACAATTTTCGACGCGATGTGCCGTGCTCCCACACTTGAAACACGTACCCCCCTCTGGCGCCTCGGTTGTGTGCAATTCAAAGACAGATGACCTCGTTCACTGCAATTGTAACAGCGGGGTAGCTGTTGTTGTACGGTATCCATCCGTCTCGTCCTAGTATACTCTTGCTTCTCCGATTGCAAATCTTTTCTTTCCGGTCTCCAGTTAGTGCGAAGTGACAATTTCTTGAAACCTTCACGTAATTCTCCCATCGTCTCAAATCGGTGCATACGCGCCTGGTTACGTAGATGTTCGTCCGGAACACCATCGATTACTGCTTCAATAATTTCTTCTTCGTCAATTGTAATTTTATTCGCCAATATTACTTTGTTATGAAAATAATCGTCCAAGGTTTCATTTGTGCGCCAAGTTCTTCCCTCGAATTCCCTCCTTCGCGTCAATTTAGAAATTTTCTCATCGAACGTTTCCTCCATGGCGTGATACAATGCTTCTACGCTAAGTTGGATGTGTTCGGCTTTGGAGTGGAACCAGGATAGCGCTTTACCCTGTAGTCGCATAGTCAACAATAATTTTGTTGAGTTCTCATCGAGACTGTAGGTGTGACGAAGAAGTTCAGCCTGAGCCTTCCATTTTTTAAAGCCATCTCTCTCTCCATGGAATTCACTCAGCATATCACCAATCGTGCGAATGCTGATCGTCGATCTGCTTTGGGTCAAAGAGTTTGGAGGCACACTTCTTTCCCGTTGTAACAATTCTACCGCTCTTTGTAATAAATCGCGTTCTCGTCTCATCAATTCAAATTCACGACGCGTTAGCGTTTCGATACGAGGGTTCGCACTGTTATACGCATTATCGTTTGCATCAACAACTTCGGGGACAAAATTTGTTGACATTGTATCACCTTCTTGTAGTCTAATACCATTTTCGTCAATGTTTCCTTGCTGGTGCTGCTGAACAAGATCTGCTGGTACTGCAGACCACGCTTCCGATCCCACAAGACGTGTACGACTAATCAGTTCTGCTTTCGAACCAGTAGTGGGAAGTTGCAAGTGCTTTAATATTTCCTGTTGGAATTCAACGATGCCGTAGCGCCTAGGTGTAAGGGATGGTGCAGGGGTCAGGTATAAGGGACTGTGGGACCCAGCCGAGGGCGTAAAGTCAAGCGGTAGTCAGTCCGGTTACAGAAGTTAGCCCGAGCGGATCGCGATAAAGTAAAGTCCCACAGTAAAGTAGTAGCTCACCGTATAGTATAACAGTACGTTTACTGTTCACGCGTTACATCGTGAACCACGCGGATACACTGTGGTATGAGTAAAGTGGCACCTTTGCATATAATTAAAGTATATTAAAAAAAGCTGTGTTTTCTTTATTTCATACACCAAAAAGGTTATATTTAAGTGGTCATCGTCCCTGGATTAAGTTTATTCTCCAACAGTCAGATTGAACCGTTGGCCTTTTTCCTACTACTGCTGAGGCGCTTGCGAGATGTCGTCGTTTTTATATTTTCTTCTGTCCTTTGTTCTAAGCCAAATCCTTGTGGAGTTGGTTCGATTTTCACTTTGTCATCGTAATCGTAGTCTGCAGTTTGTTCACTGAATTATTCTTGTGTCTTTCTCTCTCTCAGCTGGATCCTCCGCTTCTCGCGTTCTTCCGGAGTGCTTTCGTCAGTGTCAGCTCTATTGCGTTCTTGGTCTTCTTGGTATTTAATTTTGTTTAGGTGGTTTTCTTGTAATTTTGCGCTCCAGGTGGCCTGCAGCTGCTTCGTTGCTTAACATCGCTCGCGTATTATATTTCAGTTTATTCGCTTAGTATATGATTACAATATTTTATTAGTTAGAGAGAATTAGTTAGAGAGAATGTTAAACAAAATTAAGAAATATTTGTATCGTGGTTATTTATTGTTTATTAATGATGGTTGGACCACCAGACGTGACAGCATCACAATTTACTGCGATAATAAAGGAGCAATATGTGCGTCCAAAAATAACGAAAGCGGCCAAAGAACGAAACACATAGACGTGCGCCACCACTTTGTAAAAGAAAAAATTGAAAAGCAGATTATAAAAGTCGTGTATTTAGAAAGCGAAAAGATGTTAGCCGATGGCTTAACTAAAGCGTTGCCCAGCGAAAAACACAATCTTTTCGTCAAAGCGTTAGGTTTACACGAATAAAAGCAAAAAGATTTCTTCATTTTTACAAGGGGCGCGTGTCACGATGTAAAAATAAGAAAAAATAAAAATGGAAATTATTTTTAAGGGGGCGTGTTAGGTATAAAAAGATAATTTCAAATTTGGCGCCCCACAATACATTGCATTGGCATCACTGCCTACCAAAGACATATAGCACCGGCACTGCCATATATCTTCCTTCCACTTTCGGCCTCCGTTTTGTAACGTATATTCTCTACTGTGTCTACAATAAACATTACACAATACTTTGTACAAGCGCATATTCTTAATCCATTCCCATCAATAGGAACATTCTAGAATGTTCCACGATAATGTTTTGTCAATCGTGGTCTCCTCGAACGCATTTTTAGTACGTCGTTGATTTACCGAATCAGAAACATTTGTACGTATAAAAAGCCGAAACGCAAAGCAAAAAAAAATGTTTTTACAAATACTATTGCTAATGCTTGAAGAAATAGAAGATGAAATGATTATTCAAAGAAGCGTAATAAGAAAACGACGAAGAGAAATGAAAAGCATATACAAAAATCGGCATAAAGAGGGTTATGCAAACATACTAATAGAAAATCATTTACTCAAAGACGATAAAACATTTATAGAATTTTTTAGACTAAGTAAATCCCAAGTGGATTTTGTTTTGTGTCATGTTTCTATTAATTTAAGTAAGCCGCCATCTCGCGTTGAAAAATATCCCATTACAGCAAAGGACAAATTGCTCCTTACATTAAGGTAAGTTAATTTTTTAAAAAGTAACATTTATTCATTTGAATTGTACAATTATAATAACTTGTCCAAAGAAAATCCATAATTGGCAAATTTTACTAAATAACGTTCTAAAAGTAGGTACCTTTATTACAATATAATTACAATAAATGTGATTACAATATAATGTAAATATAATTATTAATATTAATATATAAAATATGCTTTAAATAATTATTTTTCAAAAATAGGGAAACGGCGGTCAGGAAATGGCCGGTAATATGATTTGCGAGGCAACTTAATTAATAATTATTAATATTATAACATTATTTAATCAAAGTTTATAATTATGGATTTTCAATTATGGATGGCAAATATTCGTGTCTTCGCCTCGCAAATCATATCATCAGTCATTCTTCTGACCGTAGTAGTGGTATCTTTATTTGGTTCCCCGAGGGGATACAACTCCTTTCTACAAAAACACCCCGCTTGTCATCTCGCCGCTCTTGATCACTTAATCCTTACAATTTACCTTATATCTAACTTATATACTAACTTTAACTTAAACTAAAGCTTATAACTAGACTTAGCCTAACTTTTAAAGAGAGAGAAAGAGAAACATGTATTTACAACAGATCTTATTTTCTAACTTAACCTACCCCTCCTCCCCTCTTTCATTCAGCCCAACCTTACACTCCATTGCCTCCCGTCCCTATCCTCGGACCCCCTCTTCCGGTCGTTCCTCTACCCTTCCAATTCATTTCCTAACCATCCTCTCTCCATTCCTCCACTTTCTTCATCCATTCCTCCCCACCCCCCCATCTTCCAGCACTTCCTCCATCCTCTCCTGCCATCCCCTCCCCTCATCTAACCTCATACAAACCTCCCATACATGCTCCCACGTCTCATTCTCCCATCCACACATTCTACACTTTCTCGCATCCTCATCCATCCAATATTTCCCATCCCTCATCTCATTTCCCAGTCTAAATCTCGCTACTCTCTGCCATCTACTCTCCCCCCACCCTTTTTTTAGATAACCCGGCAGGCCCTCTCCTTTTACCCTCCCATACCACTTGTTGTATGTAGAGTTCCTAATCCTCTCCCATCTCTCCTCCCTCTGCATTTTCTTCTCCCTTTTTATTATCTCTTCGCTTACTTCACCCCTCCTTTCCTGTGTCACGTCCGGTGGTCCAACCATCATTAATAAACAATAAATAACCACGATACAAATATTTCTTAATTTTGTTTAACATTCTCTCTAACTAATAAAATATTGTAATCATATACTAAGCGAATAAACTGAAATATAATACGCGAGCGATATTAAGCAACGAAGCAGCTGCAGGCCACCTGGAGCGCAAAATTACAAGAAAACCACCTAAACAAAATTAAATACCAAGAAGACCAAGAACGCAATAGAGCTGACACATAGACTGACGAAAGCACTCCGGAAGAACGCGAGAAGCGAAGGATCCAGCTGAGAGAGAGAAAGACACAAGAATAATTCAGTGAACAAACTGCAGACTACGATTACGAGGACAAAGTGAAAACCGAACCAACTCCACAAGGATTTGGTTTAGAACAAAGGATAGAAGAAAATATAAAAACGACGACACCTCGCCAGCGAGTCGGTAGTAATAAAAGAGCAGTAGTAGGAAAAAGGTCAACGGTTCAATCTGACAGTAGTCAGTAGTCAATCAAAAGTAGTAGTCAGCCAAAGTCAACAGTTGAATCCGACAATACCAATTTAATAATCATTTTTGAGTCTGAAGTCAAATCGTTCGTGTGTAATCAGTGAAACAATCATTTCGAGTTAAAAGTGAAATCGTCCGTGTGTAATAGTTCGTAAGGATTACAATTGTAAGGACTACCATTTCGCCTACACGAAAACTCGAACCAGCGTAACGGTAATTACTAACATTTATAATAACTACTAACTCTCGTATCGACTACTCGCAAAACTCAAATGTACTCTGAATTTATTGTTTAAATACACTTTGTTTAACTTCTATTAAACATCAGCTTCTCCAAATTCATTTCGCATACCCAACTCGATTTCTTCGTGACCAATAATTTATAATAAAGCCACATAAACATCATAAAAACCCTCAATTTCCCGAACCGAAGCCGGTGAATGCAGGTAGGTTCGAAACTGCGTCATATCCCTATCATATAAATCTATCAAAATCTCTATTGAATCTCTGTTTGTCTTACTTGGGACGTAACACCTGCATCCACACTTCCGCCTCCTCTGCTGACCAACCCCTCTTCACCCAAAACTCCATCCTCTCCTTCTCCCATCCATCCACTTCACCCCCCTCCCTTTGCTCCTCCTCCTTATCTCCTCCCAGCACCTTCTTGCCAGCACCCCCCCTTTACCCTCCCTCAGTTTCTTTTCAAAACCCCACGCCCTTAAGCCCGCTCTCTCCCTCATCAATCCCCTTTGAAGCTCCTCCCTTACCATATAGCTCGGCGTGTGTCTCTCCATCCCTAACACCCATTTCAAAAACCTCTCCTGTATCCTCTCTACCCCTTCCCTCTCCCCCCATCCCCAAATTTCTACACCATACCCTACAACTGTCCATACCAACTTATCAAACAGCCACACCCTTCTTCCCCAGTCATTACCAAATATTCTCTTCCCTATCCACCACACTTGTCTCATCACTACCGCTCCCCTCCTAATCCTGTCCTCTACGTGTCTCCTCTGCCCCCCGTCTCTCGTTAGCACGTACCCCGGGTGTTTAAATTCTTTTACCTCCTCCACCACCTTACCCGCCCATCTCCAACTCACTTTCCTCCACCTCCCCCCGCCCCTTCTGCATCTCATCACCTTGGAACATTCTTCTGACCGTCGTTTCCATATTTTTAAAAAATGTGGTTAACGGATCTGCGTCAATTGTATTTGAATTTATGGCTTTTAACAGCTTGTCTCGCTGTAACGCGCTTCTTTCCATGAAATCTTCTAATTTATTCTTTGCAACCCTCCTTCGATTCGTCGGGCGGGCTACTGGTATTTCTGCTACCTCGTCGATTGATTCCTCGCATATATTGCTGGCTTCCGGGGATGTACATTCAGTTTCCGTCGATATTTCCGTTGTATAGGAACTCTGCGTGCTATGAAATAAATTTTTATTATTCATCATTTATTATGTAATTATTTTTCTATTATTTAGCAGGGATGTTTTAATATAAAAGACACTTACTTTCTCTCACAACTAACGTGGTTCGAAAAGCTTAACTGGTCCAGAAGCGGCCACTTTGACCTTGTTTTAGAATCGCGAACAATTCTAAAATAGAATTGTTTTCGAGACTCTAAGATAAACGTAAGAACTATTGAAACCGCTATGGGTCGACGAGACGATTGCGTAATACTTCGGAAGGTCGAGCAAAGCGAAATCGAATATCGTTTGGTGTCAATAGACGAACTGAGCGATCAGCTGGGCTCGTCGATCCACCGCGTTCGTTCCCCCCGCCGCGCCGCACAGTGTGACGTTTCGAACATTTAGGAGCATTTAATTCTTAATGGTGTTGTTTCTTTTTTTTTATCATGTATTTTGTTAAAATTACTCGAAATATGATTATTTCTAATAACTTTAACATGATTTTTGTTGTATTGGCCGAAAATACGTATTTTAACTCTTGCAAATTACTGCGTGAATGGGTATTTAATTTAAACGATATAAGGAAGTTGCAAACATAGTCTTACATAAACATATTCAAAGTTTTAATAAACTAAATACATGTAGCAAAATGCACCCTGAACAAGCTTTCCATTAACAATACTATGTACATATATACAGGGTGTCAATTAAGTCCCGGGACGGCTGAATATTTTCTCATGTAAGGTATTTTTGAAAAAGGTCAAGGTCATTTCTGAAGTAATTTTCAACGAGGAATTCAACGGTGACCTTCAATTTGACCTTGAGCTTGACCTTCAAGGTCATTTCAAGGTTAGGTTAGGTTTTTTAAATGGAAACCCCCTTTTTTGACACCGGCAATCGAAAGAGCGGGAAATTTTACGTTTAGATATGTACTAAGTCATTGGTAGTGTTTGATCTTGAGGGTCACTCTAAGGTCATTTAAACTCGAGCAAGGTCTGGATATCTTTTGGAATAGATGGTTTTCAGTTTTTTTTTAACGACCAAAACTAATAACTTTTTTAAATAGGTCACTACTAAATACGCCTTGTTAAAGTTATTAGTTTTGGTCGTTAAAAAAAAACTGAAAACCATCTATTCCAAAAGATATCCAGACCTTGCTCGAGTTTAAATGACCTTAGAGTGACCCTCAAGATCAAACACTACCAATGACTTAGTACATATCTAAACGTAAAATTTCCCGCTCTTTCGATTGCCGGTGTCAAAAAAGGGGGTTTCCATTTAAAAAACCTAACCTAACCTTGAAATGACCTTGAAGGTCAAGCTCAAGGTCAAATTGAAGGTCACCGTTGAATTCCTCGTTGAAAATTACTTCAGAAATGACCTTGACCTTTTTCAAAAATACCTTACATGAGAAAATATTCAGCCGTCCCGGGACTTAATTGACACCCTGTATATTATCTATTATTTTTCACTTAATCTGGTTGTATTGAGTCAGAACTCGAGTCGACTTCATCGTATTCCGACGAACATTCACTATCGTCTTCTGTATTATTTAATTTAGGCTCTGCAAGTAATTGCAGTATTCCTCGGGTAAGAATCCCTTTTCTTCTTGTGGGAATGTTCCTTAAACTGGTAATCAGAGGGTCTGACTATATGAGCAGCCTATTCATAAGGTCTGTATTCGTGGCAATCCTTGAAAATTTTCTCGTGAAAAGTTCACGAAATCTTCTATTATCTTTATTTCTCGCCTCTTGTGCTTCCTCCAAATGTTGACCAATCGGAATAATACAAGAGGCAATTACAATTTTTCCATGATGTAGCACTTCGTGTACGGTACTTGGCATGTAATACCAAGAATACATTTTTAAATATAAACTTGAAGTATCATTGCCATATTGTTCACATTTGTTGGCATTTATAGCAAATCCACAGTTTAACACTTCTAAAATAATATAGTGTGCAGGCTTATAAACACGTTCTAGCTCGGATAAACTGTGTTAGACGACTAGCGACTGCACGAGGTTATACTGCGTATGGCTGTGGAAAACAAATGAAAACTCCCAAAGACGCAGACCAACGCAGAATTTTTTTTCTGGTTATTAGGTAGACTAGAATCGGTAAAAATTAAAATTAAAAAAAGGAATTTGTAACACAAAGGGAACTTAATAAAAGGCGAAAAATTAATTCTGTGAAATTTAATAATTAGTATTCATTATTTGTAACAATAAAAACAGTAGAATTTGAAGGAAACAAAGAATTGTCGTCCAGTACCGACCAATTACGTATTTAGTAGATTTTTCAGTCTAAATCATTAATAATGTTAAAAAAAGACATTTAGATGTTAAAATACGCATTTTTATTCAAATTTTATTTATACAAACAATAAAATAATTATATATTTTTATATATTATGAAATTTTTTAGTTTAGTTTTTACATCTTTTCTTATTTCCTTTCCTTAATTGAGTTTTAGCTTTTCTTTTTCCTGCTTCTTTGCCTTTTTCGATTCTTGCAGCTTTTCTTTTTTCTGTTTCTTGCAGCTTTTCTTTTTTCCGCTTCTTTGGCTTTTTCGATTCTTGCAGCCTTTTTTTCTCCGCATTTATCTTCTTTTCTTCAGCCAGGTTCTTTTTTTCCTGAATTTCGTTGATAAAATCGGTCGAAGTTAAGATTTCGGATTGTTGCGTCCTTTGTCTTCTCTTTCTTGTTTGCAACTCTAATTTGCCGTTTCTAGGAGAGATTGATTTCACAATTTCAAATGCTAACATATTGAACTGACAGATAAGAAAAGTTTGGTTTATACTGATCGACGGTTGATTGGTCGGTACTGCACGACAGTTGCATGGTCGGTACTGGACGACAAACATGGGAAACAGTTTAGGTTTTGGTATCCATAATATACAAAGAAAATTCCAAAACAGGGTCTCAATAGACTCTTAATAGACTAGATATAATATACATAATTCAACAAAGTCGTTTACTTACCTGAGAAATAAATTATTAGATATAGAAAATAACTTTTAACACTCGACATATCAACGCCCACGCTAAATGTGTCAGAACTGCGAAAACAATCGAATGAACATTATAGCAACGAAACATATTACTCACAATAGTTATATTCATTTATTTCCTTAAAGAAAGTGTAGCTATCTGATCTGGAATATAAGAAAGTTTTACTGTGTAGAACATTGGTACATACTGAAAAGTTCTTCGAGTTCGTATGATTATTAATCATAATAGACTATATGTATAATATTTAAAAACGAAAAATATTGTAAACACACCACAAAGGATTGAGTAATCACTAAAATAAATATTATAAAAATTGAAGTTCAAATACACACACTTTTATTTAGGTAAAGTATCGCTGCGGATTGATGTATTTTCACCATTTGTATAGGCAGTCGAGTTCATTCGAGGCTTATTTTTCATATCTGAATGCGATAAAAAGTTAAAAACAATATCGATTCTGGGTTACGGAGGTATTGCTTTCAAGGTAAGAGTAAATACGTAATTTTTAAAAAATGTTCAATTTCGGAATTAAATGACCCTAAATGATCGAAACGTTACACTGTGCGCCGCGCCCGCGGGCCTCGAGCTGCTCGATCCACCCGGCGAGCTCGCGGGGAACGGCGGGGGGGCGGAGCGGGGATGACGACACGCCGAACTGATCGCTAGTCGAAGTCAAGTTTATTTGAACTGTATGTATATAGTATGTAACTACAATGAGTCATAAATGAAGGACAATAAAAGTGCACATGTACGAACAATAAATTGTCTCGAGGTTAGAGACGAAATCTCTAACAGACCTTGGTTTGGCTGCCGACCCGGTTCCGTATTTTTCATTACGTTTAATTTTTCCGTAGGAATCTCGTATATTTCGCCATCGTCTTTTACAGTCACCAACTAAAAGAAAGTAATAACAGTTTTATTTTTGCAGGTTTCTTGCTACAGGAGAGTCATTCAGATCATTAGCAGTTGCATTTAGAATATCATATGGATATATAAGTACGATTATACGAGATGTATTAAAGGAATTATGTGACAAATTAATTCATATATTTTTACCACGGCCAGATGTTTCTGATTTTTTTTTTTTTTTTTTTATTGTAGAAAATCTCATATGAGATTTATTTCAACGTGATTATAATACAGAATACAATACATACAATACCGAATATAAAAATTACAAAACGGAATAGGATACTGTAAACACTTATGCATTAAGGCCGCAAAGTTAATTGTACGGAATTAATTAATAAACTGAATTAATGATAAACAGTTACTGTTTATCATATCTGGTTATATGCGCAGGTTACATTCTTCTAGGAACGCAAAAATACGCAAACACGCCCGGATGTTGGGTTTGATAAAGAACGTATCGGCTTTGAGGGGCAGAGGGAACCCCATCCTGCGTAGATCATCAGTTAGTCTAGTTCCGTGTGCGTCATATAGGCAACATTGCCATATGACGTGGTCTAGGTCCTCCATTTCGTAGCCACGCTTACAGTTGGTATAGTTAACAATGCCCACCCGACACAGTGAGGCAGCCAAGTTGTAGTGATTGGCTCTGATGCGATTAACGGTGGTAACAAAATCCCTCTTGAGACTCTCAAAGTTTTTATTGGCAAACCAAGGGGTTCGGTTAGGAATAAAAAAGCGTCCAAAGAATATTTTGCCCTTGGATGAACCCTGAACAGTAATTGTGGTATTGGTTCGGTGGTATGCCTCTATTTTGGACAGGTATGATGTATCGGAAAAGGGAACATACTGCACGTCAATAGATTCGGAAGCAGTGGCAGATTTGGCGAGATTATCAGCATCCTCGTTTCCTCGCAACCCTATGTGAGCGGGAATCCACAAGAATTTAATAAAACGGGAGTTGTTTTGATTGAATTGTAAGAATTTTTTCTTGATGTCGAAGATATACGGGTTGGTTTTCACTTGAAGGCTACCCGATTTCAAGCATTGAAGGGCACTTAAGGAATCGGAAAAGATAATAAAATTGCGGTTTTTATGACATGTGGCGATGTCCACAGCAATGTTCAGGGCTAAGCACTCGGCTGTAAAAACCGAGGCACTGATATCAATGCTTTTTTTAATACGCAGGTTGAGATCATAGCATATACACGCTGATCCAGCACACGCTGAGTCCGACATTTTGCTGCCATCGGTGTAAATTGCAGAGGCAATGTAGTCTGTTAAAAGTTTGTCAATTAGAGTATTTGGGTGTTTGGCCTCGCGAAGTGACTGGCCAAAACTAGTGTCAATTGGTATAGGCGCAATTAAGGTTTCAAACTCGTGACGGTACAAGCAGAAGTTAGGTTTTGGCTCAATCTTGAAACTATCACCGTAGAAGGATTCTATACACTGGTTAAGAGTTGTTCGATTGCGTCTAGCTGGTCTCCTTTGAAGAAGGTGGAAGTATTTAGTAATGGTGTGAAACATGAGTGAGCTGTTGTTTGACAAGGCTTTAGCGAGGTAACGTTCACATAGATAAGTTACCCTGTCCGATAGTAGCATCAGCTTTGATTCAGCCACCATCACGTTCAGCGGGGTACTCTTGCGGTAGCCAAGAGCTGTTCGGATTGCTAAGTTTTGGATTCTTTCAAGTTTGGTCCTAAGGGTGATAGTGCGCGGCCGAAACACAAAGCAACCGTAGTCGATTATAGAACGGATGTAGCTTTTATAAAGTAATAGGAGGGTGTACGGGTCAGAGCCCCACCAAGTGCCACACAGGAATTTTATAATGTTAGTAGCTTTAAGACATCTGTTACATATTTCTTCAACCTGCGGGGTAAACGACAGTTTGGAATCGAAAATAACGCCCAGGAACCGAACGGTTTCTCTAGGCTTAATGATGAAATTGTCGAATATATATTTCCTTTTTCTGTTATCTTGCTAACCGACATCAGATTTCCAGCAGCTTCAGGAATGTAGGTAGCATTTTCTACTTTAATGTCGCTGACTCTGTTTCTTCCGGGCACTTGTATGTTAACTGTGCCTTTGAAGTTTCCGTTTAAACTTTGTTTGTTTACAGTCATTATTTGACTATTGCACTTTTTTAAGTCTTCAATCCAGCTCTCTTTGTTTGTGATGTGTGTCGAAGCACACGAATCCATAAACCAGTCCTCTTGGTTTGTGTCTTCGACAGCAGCGAGGGCTAGAAAGGTTTTTGACGATGGACCACCTCTATCTGTGGGGTTTTCCACAGGTTTCTTTTTGGTTTTTGACCAACATTTGTTTGCTAGGTGTCCATTTTTTCCACAGGCGTAGCATTTTCGCCATTTTTCGTCCCCCTTTTTTGAGTATTTACCTTTAGAATAGAATGTAGTCTCTTCTGTTCGATGCTTCTCTGGATTTCCCTCCTGAAGCAATTTGATTTTAATCAGATCTCCGGTAATTTCCGTTCCAGAGTTCTCCAATGCCATTATCATTGGCTTATAACTTTCAGGCAGGCCGGACAACATGAGTGCCCCTATCATTTCGTCTTTAATGATAAAGTCAAACCTTTCGGGTCAATCCATTGTCCTCGAAGGTTTCAACAAGTTTATCCCACGTTTCCTTTGGCGTGGTTGTATATTGTATGTGACTAAAATTTTGTTTTTCTATGGACAGAATAATTTTCGCTTTCGCTTTCAACATCTTCTTTGGATCTGCGACATATGTGTCGACTCCTTGTACACATCCCCATAGATCTTCGCACTCGAGTAATGCACGCATGGCGAATTTCCATGACGTGAAATTTTCTCTGCCGATCAACTTTTCTATTTGGAGATTTCCAAGACTATCCACTGAACGACTGCTCGTTTTTCTATTTTAATCGCACAGATTATTTTGTACTTTCGCCACACAGGCAGAGCTCTATTCGTCTACCGTACAGAAAGAACTTGTATAGCTCGTCACACAGACCGATAGCACAACTGTTCACATCGCGTGTCTTCAATTTTTAGGTTATTCGCGGGAAGCATTTTAGTTCTTATTCCCGGCGATTCTTTAATAAAAATATGAACCGTACAGCACAAAAACTTAAGTACAATCCTGGGCCCATAACCTGATGGGAATGGATTAAGAATATGCGCTTGTACAAAGTATTGTGTAATGTTTATTGTAGACACAGTAGAGAATATACGTTGCAAAACGGAGGTCGAAAGCGGAAGGAAGATATAGGGCAGTGCCGCACAGTGGTCCGGATCGTAAAAGTTGGTGTCTTTTAGCTCAAAAGTCAACTTTCTCATATCGATTTCTAACAAATTTGTATTGCTTCCTAAATGTTCGTCAACCTCGAAAATGAAAAAATTAATGCAGTTTACCAAGAATTGTAATTAGGCCGAGTACTTAAAGGTAGACTGTTTAGAGATAGTACTTTTCATCAAGAAAATTGCTTCTCTTCTTCGAGGTGCCCTGATGACACCACTTAATATTTCTTATTTTTTTTTTACGATGAAGTGCACTCTTTTGTGTTATAAAATCAGCATCGATACTAAAGTTATTGTTCACAATATGTTAAAAATTAATATTCAATGAAGTAAAAAAATTGGCCAAATTTTTTACATTTGACAACGAATATCTAGGAAGTCCCAACGAGTCCCGTTTTCTAACAAATTGGATCATTTTCAGCATACTTTCCCGAATATAATTATGTAAGAAACATGTCCCCCCGCGTCCCCCTTTGCAAATTATCATTGTTCAAAGCTGTCAATGTTACTTCGTGACGAGTTTCGCTTGCGTAAAACGGCTCGTATGGCTGATCAAATGTTTTCCAAATATGAACATTATAAGAAATAAATAAAGATATATGTAAATTAATTTCGATAGTCACTTTTATTTTAAAAAAAATATGTGTGTGATACTTTCTTAGCGTTTTCGCTGCATTTATTTCCATCGTTAAAACCTTGTGCAGCGCTCGAAAACCCTTCTTATTCAAATAGAACCACAAAAATAACGGGATTATCAAGGAATACGAAATTTGAATATACAGGGTGAGTCCGCAGAAACAGAACACCTGAATAACGCGGCTGCTATTGGTGTTAGGAAGAGATGCATCAGATGGAACTTGCATGATTTCGAGGGGGCATTAGTCTGATGTTAGTAGCTTTTTTGTAGGTGGACGCGTAAAGGACATATGAAGGTCAACTTCATGTTTTTAAATGGAACGAGGTGTTTTTTAATACATCAATCGATGCAGCTGGACATTCGTTATAAAAAAGTACTAACCAATGTATGTCGAAAAGTTAGTAGTTCAGGAGATATTTCAATTTAAATAACTCTGAAATACCATTGCTGTCGTACTAAGACGTTACACTAGTAAGTAAATGATAATTTAGAGCAAAAAATTCAAGAAAAATGTCAATATTATGTACGAATAAGGATATATTTTTTAGATTATTATTAACATCTGACCCGTACATGTCACGATTAAGATTAACATATAAGAGAAAACCTAAAGAACTGACTCCTGAGGCAGTGGAGTTATTAATTAACTAAGTCAATCGACCATCATAGATTATCACGAAAGACAAATTATGGTATACTTATTTTATTAGCTTACTTTTTTATTTGTAGTAACATTGACTGAATATAATATTAGTGCTATTTTATTCGCAATATGTATTTAAAATATTTCTTCTTTTTTACACAGGAAAGCATCCGATTGTGTGTTAAAGATTAATGCCAACACTAAAAATTATTGTTCACAAAATGTATAAAAAAGGTTAAAAAACTATATTTGAACAATTCATTTTTCAATAAAAAATATCAATGCAAAGTTAGTATAAATTATTGTTTAACAAATGCAAAAAATATTGAATTACACATAGTTAAAAAAGATTATTAACTTCCCGATTCATAGGGAAGTTACTGTAATTACCCCGAAAATCGATTTTTTAGCAGATCTTCACGTTTCATGGTTATTGAAGTCATTTTAGACTATTTTTATCAAATTGTTAGTGTGTGTGTGTGTGTGTGTGTGTGTGTGTGTGTGTGTGTGTGTGTGTGTGTGTGTGTGTGTGTGTGTGTGTGTGTGTGTGTGTGTGTGTGTGTGTGTGTGTGTGTGTGTGTGTGTGTGTGTGTGTGTGTGTGTGTGTGTGTGTGTGTGTGTGTGTGTGTGTGTGTGTGTGTGTGTGTGTGTGTGTGTGTGTGTGTGTGTGTGTGTGTGTGTGTGTGTGTGTGTGTGTGTGTGTGTGTGTGTGTGTGTGTGTGTGTGTGTGTGTGTGTGTGTGTGTGTGTGTGTGTGTGTGTGTGTGTGTGTGTGTGTGTGTGTGTGTGTGTGTGTGTGTGTGTGTGTGTGTGTGTGTGTGTGTGTGTGTGTGTGTGTGTGTGTGTGTGTGTGTGTGTGTGTGTGTGTGTGTGTGTGTGTGTGTGTGTGTGTGTGTGTGTGTGTGTGTGTGTGTGTGTGTGTGTGTGTGTGTGTGTGTGTGTGTGTGTGTGTGTGTGTGTGTGTGTGTGTGTGTGTGTGTGTGTGTGTGTGTGTGTGTGTGTGTGTGTGTGTGTGTGTGTGTGTGTGTGTGTGTGTGTGTGTGTGTGTGTGTGTGTGTGTGTGTGTGTGTGTGTGTGTGTGTGTGTGTGTGTGTGTGTGTGTGTGTGTGTGTGTGTGTGTGTGTGTGTGTGTGTGTGTGTGTGTGTGTGTGTGTGTGTGTGTGTGTGTGTGTGTGTGTGTGTGTGTGTGTGTGTGTGTGTGTGTGTGTGTGTGTGTGTGTGTGTGTGTGTGTGTGTGTGTGTGTGTGTGTGTGTGTGTGTGTGTGTGTGTGTGTGTGTGTGTGTGTGTGTGTGTGTGTGTGTGTGTGTGTGTGTGTGTGTGTGTGTGTGTGTGTGTGTGTGTGTGTGTGTGTGTGTGTGTGTGTGTGTGTGTGTGTGTGTGTGTGTGTGTGTGTGTGTGTGTGTGTGTGTGTGTGTGTGTGTGTGTGTGTGTGTGTGTGTGTGTGTGTGTGTGTGTGTGTGTGTGTGTGTGTGTGTGTGTGTGTGTGTGTGTGTGTGTGTGTGTGTGTGTGTGTGTGTGTGTGTGTGTGTGTGTGTGTGTGTGTGTGTGTGTGTGTGTGTGTGTGTGTGTGTGTGTGTGTGTGTGTGTGTGTGTGTGTGTGTGTGTGTGTGTGTGTGTGTGTGTGTGTGTGTGTGTGTGTGTGTGTGTGTGTGTGTGTGTGTGTGTGTGTGTGTGTGTGTGTGTGTGTGTGTGTGTGTGTGTGTGTGTGTGTGTGTGTGTGTGTGTGTGTGTGTGTGTGTGTGTGTGTGTGTGTGTGTGTGTGTGTGTGTGTGTGTGTGTGTGTGTGTGTGTGTGTGTGTGTGTGTGTGTGTGTGTGTGTGTGTGTGTGTGTGTGTGTGTGTGTGTGTGTGTGTGTGTGTGTGTGTGTGTGTGTGTGTGTGTGTGTGTGTGTGTGTGTGTGTGTGTGTGTGTGTGTGTGTGTGTGTGTGTGTGTGTGTGTGTGTGTGTGTGTGTGTGTGTGTGTGTGTGTGTGTGTGTGTGTGTGTGTGTGTGTGTGTGTGTGTGTGTGTGTGTGTGTGTGTGTGTGTGTGTGTGTGTGTGTGTGTGTGTGTGTGTGTGTGTGTGTGTGTGTGTGTGTGTGTGTGTGTGTGTGTGTGTGTGTGTGTGTGTGTGTGTGTGTGTGTGTGTGTGTGTGTGTGTGTGTGTGTGTGTGTGTGTGTGTGTGTGTGTGTGTGTGTGTGTGTGTGTGTGTGTGTGTGTGTGTGTGTGTGTGTGTGTGTGTGTGTGTGTGTGTGTGTGTGTGTGTGTGTGTGTGTGTGTGTGTGTGTGTGTGTGTGTGTGTGTGTGTGTGTGTGTGTGTGTGTGTGTGTGTGTGTGTGTGTGTGTGTGTGTGTGTGTGTGTGTGTGTGTGTGTGTGTGTGTGTGTGTGTGTGTGTGTGTGTGTGTGTGTGTGTGTGTGTGTGTGTGTGTGTGTGTGTGTGTGTGTGTGTGTGTGTGTGTGTGTGTGTGTGTGTGTGTGTGTGTGTGTGTGTGTGTGTGTGTGTGTGTGTGTGTGTGTGTGTGTGTGTGTGTGTGTGTGTGTGTGTGTGTGTGTGTGTGTGTGTGTGTGTGTGTGTGTGTGTGTGTGTGTGTGTGTGTGTGTGTGTGTGTGTGTGTGTGTGTGTGTGTGTGTGTGTGTGTGTGTGTGTGTGTGTGTGTGTGTGTGTGTGTGTGTGTGTGTGTGTGTGTGTGTGTGTGTGTGTGTGTGTGTGTGTTAGTGTGTTAGTGTGTGTTAGTGTGTTAGTGTGTTAGTGTGTGTGTGTGTGTGTGTTAGTGTGTTAGTGTGTTAGTGTGTTAGTGTGTGTGTGTGTGTTAGTGTGTGTGTGTGTGTGTTAGTGTGTTAGTGTGTGTGTGTGTGTGTTAGTGTGTTAGTGTGTGTGTGTGTGTGTTAGTGTGTTAGTGTGTGTGTGTGTGTTAGTGTGTTAGTGTGTGTTAGTGTGTGTTAGTGTGTGTTAGTGTGTGTTAGTGTGTGTGTTAGTGTGTGTGTTAGTGTGTGTGTTAGTGTGTGTGTTAGTGTGTGTGTTAGTGTGTGTGTTAGTGTGTGTGTTAGTGTGTGTGTTAGTGTGTGTGTGTGTGTGTGTGTGTGTGTGTGTGTGTGTTTTTATGTTATCAAATTTTTCGTTAACGTTTTCTGAAAAAGTAACAATGCAATCAGAATGATGAATGATGCAATCGATGTGTCCTGTCGTAACTTAGAGCTGATTAGATTTTGGTCCATATTGGTCAAGTAGTTTTTTAGATTTTTTAGTTTTTTTCGAAAGAAGTTCATTCAAGAATGCAATTTATACGAGAGGATGGAAATTTTCCACCGAATAAACAAACATAATTATATACAGGGTGTCCCAAAATTCCTCCGACACCCGAAAATGGGAGGTTCCTTGGATCATTTGAAGCGACATTTTCCTTTGTAGTGAAGTGACTTCCAGTGTGAATGTACCATAAAGGGGAGTCAAAGGAACAGGGAGTGGTGGAAGGTTCGAGAGCGGTAGAGAGCGTGAGTGCGGGTGTAAGAGCCATGTCACGTAGAGTAGAATATAGAAGTTAAGCATATATATATATATTAGTATTTAATAAACCACGTGCTGTACCCAACGTATACCACGATCCCGCAACATTAATGGTAGCAGAGCGTGGTTCGCCGGTGTACACGTGGAAATTAGAGATTAGAAAAAGCACGTGTCGAGAACCATAGAGATAGCCATGGCGGAGTCAAGTATTTCAAGTAAAAATATAGACCGACTGACTGAGAAGAACTACCATGTATGGGCATTAAAAGTACGAGCAGTTTTACGAGCGAAAAAATTATTTGAAGAAGTCATTGAAGATGATGAACCACCAATGTCGAACGATCCGGATTCGGCTCAAGGGAAGGCAAGACAGAGGTGGGAATCTAAAAATGATGAAGCATTTGGAA
Organism: Lasioglossum villosulum; assembly: GCA_963971365.1. Lineage (NCBI taxonomy): Eukaryota > Metazoa > Arthropoda > Insecta > Hymenoptera > Halictidae > Lasioglossum > Lasioglossum villosulum. Next base: position 25,610,694 of record OZ020495.1, on the reverse strand, counting down.
TAATAATTATTACATTGTCCGATGAGCAGGCAGGTCAGTTTTTAGAGGAATCCAAGGCGAAAACGGTTTGGGAAGAACTAAGGAGACTACACGAAGGTAGTATACAAGATAAGAAAATTGAGATTGGACTGGAGTTAAAGAACATACGAATGGATGCAAACGAATCTGTTATGGAATATATTACAAGAACAAGGAATATCGCATCCAAAAGCGCCAAAATAGGATCTCCATTTGACCCACGCGAGGTAAGCTACCATATGATTAGAGGAGTACATTATAAGTACGAGAAAACTGCAGCAGTGTTAAGAACGCAAAAGGATATCAACCTAGATGACATTAAACGTATATTAATGGAAGAAGAAAGCCGACAGAATCAGAACGGTACAAATGGTAGAAACGAAGCATGGAAGACAGAGAACGCGTACAAGGTAACACGACATCCCACCAACAGAGGAAAGCACGGAGCATGCTATATATGTGGGAGGAGTAACCACATAGCGAGAGATTGCTACCACAGGAAAGATATGATGCCAACAAGACCAACAAATAGAAGGCCAGGAATTCATCACAATCAGGGACACAGCAACAATCAAAATAGTTACAGAAGAACACAGCAGAGGGGAGAACAAAGCAGTATGGTGAAGTGCGATAAAAGTGAATACAATTTCCTAGTGACAAGTGGAAAAAGTGTGCGAAAGAGTGATGATAGACAAATATGGACAATAGATTCTGGTTCGACTGCGCATATGTCAGCGTGTAAGGAGAATATGATAAATGTGACAGATTATAAGGTTAAGATATGGTTAGCGGATGAAAGTAGAAGTATAGAATCTCAAGCGAAAGGAGATGTAAAGGTAAAAGTGTATAGCGGTGATAAAGAGAATACTATTTATATTAGAAATGTGCTATACGTGCCCACATTGCGTTCTAACTTATTATCTGTTAGTCGACTAAATGAATATAGACATAAAGTAGTGTTCGCTGAAGGAGTTGCTAAGATAATTGGGAGATACGACGAACAAATTGCAGAAGCGTTTGAACAGGATGGTATTTTTATATTAGAAACTGCTGTAATGGAAGGAAACGCAATGTTGGCAGAAGCAAGTATTAAAGAATGTACACAGAAAGAGAATATGGGTACGCAGGATAGATCAGGTGTAGATATAGGTAATGGTATAGGTAAAAGCAAAAAGTTAGCGCACCATGAAAAAAAAATGTTATGGCATAGAAGACTAGGGCATGTGTGTGAAAATTATTTAGACTGCATGAGAACGAAAGAAATGGTCAGGGACCTTGAGTATCGTCCTGCGTCTCTAGGCTGGTGTGAAGCATGTGTGTTGGGAAAAATGGCACAAAAGCCATTTTATCCTGTAAAAAATATCATAACAAGTGAACCATTAGAACTGATACATATGGACTTGTGTGGGCCGATGCGCGTAAATTCAATTGGTGGCAATAGGTACATTTATGTGTTAGTAGACGATGATTCAAGGTATATATGCGTTTATTTAATCAAAAGCAAGGAGGAAACATTTATATGTTTTCTTGAATACCTTACAAAGTATGAAAACCAATTAAATAGAAAAATAAAAAGTATTAGGTCGGACAATGGTAGGGAGTTTATTAATAGTAATTTTAGGAAGCTGTGTATAGATAAGGGAATTCATCAGCAGTCAACGGTGCCATATAATCCAGCGAGCAACGGGATAGCTGAAAGAACAAATAGGACACTGTTGGACAAATCAAGAACAATGCTGTTGGATGCAGGGTTGCCTGAGGAGTTCTGGGCTGAAGCGATGAAGACAGCCGCTTTCCTAAAGAACGTAACATTGTGTAGAGAAAGTGGTGATAAAACACCGATGGAACTGTGGTCAGGAAGGAAGCCAACGGTTTCGTACATCAAAGTATTTGGGAGTGTTGCTTACTATTACATACCAAAAATTTTACGGCACAAATTAAAACCGAAAGCAAAGAAAGGAATATTTGTAGGTTACTCTGAGGGAAGCAGATCTTATAGAATATATGACACTGAACAAAGAAAAGTAATAGAAGCTAGAAATGTAAAATTTAATGAAAATGAGAAAGGGGTATTAATCATGGGAAACAGAAACGGAAATGAAGTGTCAAATGGGCTCACTAATATTACTTATATAGATGTACTTGAGGGGAATCAACATGAAGAGAAGGAAGGAGAGGTAGAAGAAACTCGGGTTGGAGGCAATGGAGAAACAGGAGATGATACAGAACAAGACGGTTGTCCTGAAGAAGGGGTTGGGAATGAAACAGATATAGAACAACTACAAGGAAGAGTACCGAGACCAAGAAGGAAGACAAGAGAAATAGAAGAAGAACATAGAAGAAATAGGCAACAACAAGAAGAAAGATTATTAGAACAAGGAGTGCGGAGATCGGAGAGAATCAAGAACACTTGTCAACAAGCCAAAATAGCTGTGAGTGAGCTAATACCACAGAACCTGCAGGAGGCATTGCAATCTTCAGAGATTGATAGATGGGAAGAAGCAATGGAGGAAGAATTGGACTGCATGGGAAAACGAGAGGTATGGAAGCTAGTACCACGGCGGCCAGAAATGAAGGTTATAAAATCAAAGTGGATCTACAACAAAAAACATATAGAAGAGAACAGCGTGCGATACAAAGCCAGGTTAGTAGCTGTGGGCTGCCAACAAAGGCAAGGGACGAATTACGAGGAGTCATTTGCACCTGTTATTAAAATGCAAACAGTAAGAACTTTGCTAGCGATAGCGAGCATTTACAACATGAGGGTACATCAATATGATGTGAAAGCAGCATACCTATACAGCGATTTGTAAAAAGCATTTACGGACTGCCTCAATCCGGATTCTACTGGAACAAAAAGTTAAACGAAATAATGGAAAAGGTGGGGTTAGAAAGGATAAAAGAAGACCCGTGTGTATACGTGAAGAAAGAAAACAATAGACTGTTACTGATAGGTGTGTATGTAGACGATTTCCTAGTCGTAGGAACGAACAACCAAATAATAGAAAGTAATATTAATAAGATAAGAAAGTACGTCGATCTCGTAGAAACGGTGAAGAAAAGTTTTTTAAATATAGATATAACGGAAACAAAGACAGGATTAGAATTATCACAAATCGAATATATAGATAAGATAGTAAGTAAGTTTGGCCTGGCAGAGTGCAAAATAGAAAATACGCCGCTAGATCTACAACAAGACTTAGACCAATACGAAGAATCGCCAAAGATAGATTCGTTATTATATCAAGAAATGTTAGGGTCATTAATGTACCTCGGAATTGCAACGAGACCTGATATTATACACAGTATTAGTAAGATGTCGCAATATAGTAAGGATCCGCGTCAGATTCATTTAAACGCACTAAAAAGAACAATTAGATACGTAAAGGGCACTAAAGATTATAGACTGACATACAATGCCCAGAGTGATGTATTAACCGTTAGCACAGATGCGAGTTGGAATAGTACAAAAGATGCCAAGTCATTTAGTGGGTATATAGTTAAACTAGGAAACAATACAATAGGATGGAGGAGTAAGAAGCAGGAATTAGTGGCTATGTCCACATGCGAGGCCGAGCTCATGGCAATGTGTGAGGGTGTACAAGAGTTAAAGTGGGTTCAAGGTTTACTAGAAAGCTTAGGCACAGATATCGGGAAAAGAACACCAATTAAATTAAACACTGATAGCAAAGCGGCTATGGAATGGGTTCGCAAGGACAGAGTTACAAATAGAACAAAACATATTAACAGAAAATATTTTTTTATAAAAGATGAAGTACAAAAGGATAACATTGTAATAGAACATGTAAACTCAGAGGAGATGGAAGCGGATATTTTGACGAAAGCGTTAAGTGCAGATAAAATCAGAAAAAACCTAGACAAGTTGAATATGCGAGGGAAATTCACACTGAAAGCCAAGGGGGGATCTGTAGTGAAGTGACTTCCAGTGTGAATGCACCATAAAGGGGAGTCAAAGGAACAGGGAGTGGTGGAAGGTTCGAGAGCGGTAGAGAGCGTGAGTGCGTGTGTAAGAGCCATGTCGCGTAGAGTAGAATATAGAAGTTAAGCATATATAGTAGTAGAATATAGAAGTTAAGCAATATATATATATATATTGTCACGTCCGGTGGTCCTATTATAAATAATAATTAATAAACTTAATCATATATTTCTTTTCTTATTTGTTTTATTAATTTTGTGCGAGAATTGTAATCAATTATTATATCAAATATTATATTGAATACTGAATTATTGTATTTTATACCGTACTGCGAGCGATAGAATTAAGAAAAGTTTATAAGATATATTTTGCAGCGAACTATATAGGATTGTTAACAAATGAAATAATTCGAAACATAATATGCGAGCGATTAACTAAAAGAAACTTCCGTTGAAATTTATTCGTCATCGAAGAATATAAAAATTGATAAAAGATTGATGAACAATAGACCGGTCAAGAGATAGACGATGGATTAAGAAGAAATATGATTACAAAGAAATTGATGAGCATGCATCCACCATAAGAAGATTAAGCGAAGAACAATGGGTTAACAAATCTATAAAGGGAGCCTCCTCATCAGGAGCAGGCAGTCGACAATCAAAAGTACACATTTAATAATCGAGATCTCTGAAACGTTAAATCAAAGTCAAGTTTATAGTTCAAATTGTTTCAATTGAGTGAATATTTGTGAAGTTTAATATTTCAAAATTAAAGCGTGTATACCCGCTGGATTTTTATATTCTTCAAATCATCATCATCATCATCATCACCAAACCAAGCGAGCGTAGGATTCACCACTTACAAAGACAATTAAGCGAATAAGAGAAACATCAATCGGTAAATACTAACATTTGTAATATTTAATCACAATTCTATGTATTCTGAATTTGTTCATTTATAAAATATATCTTGGTCAATTGTTACATTTAAAATCATATTTTAAAATCATTTAAAATACCCAACGTCGATTTCTTCGTTCCACATCCTTATGTAAAGCCATTTTCATATAAAAGTACCCTCAATTACCCGAACCGAAGCCGGTGAATGCAGGTAGGTTCAAAACTGCGTTATATCTCTCATTAAAATCATTAACTCTTTAATTTCTCTAAAAACGTCCCAACAAGGACGTAACAATATATATATATTAGTATTTAATAAACAGTTACTAAAAACAGTAATGGTGGCTTATCATTGTTGTCTCAACCACGTGCTGTACCCAACGTATACCACGATCCCGCAACATTATCCTTTACAAAAATGGCGTCCGCGGCATTGTTTAGGAGTTATTAACGAAAAACACGGACCAATCAGAGCGCGATTTAGACATGCGATGACACGTTCGGCCAATTGACAGTTGGCGCGTCGGGCAGACTGTGCTGACTCGCGTCTAGGTCGCGCTCTGATTGGTCCGTGTTTTTCGTTAATAACTCCTAAACAAAGTCGCGGACGCCATTTTTGTAAAGAAAAATGTCGCTTCAAATGACCCAAGGAACCTCCCATTTTCGGGTGTCGGAGGAATTTTGGGACACCCTGTATGTTTCATTTTTATTTATAAAAAATTTTTTTTAATTTAAAAAAAATTTTTTTTTTTTAATTATGCAACTAATGCTAATGTTACCGCTTACAACTAACGAATCGGGAAGTTCTTTGTGAGGCTCGTGGAGAGTCACACACAAAATAAATAAAAAAACCATTATGAGCTGTATGCCCCACTAGCAATGCGTACCACTAACCCTTTCGCAAGAGCAGTCCTACCCGCGAGCTCCCGAAGCGAGCGAGCAACAATAACCAGCTAGTTTTGTTTTTTTTTTAATTCCGTTTTTTCGAAGTCGGTTTTATTTTTTTCACTCTTTTTAGTGGAACGAGCAGAATTTGTAGAACACTAAACATAGGTAGGAGACGCTGTCGTGACTCTCTCGTGGCGGTCGTGGTGTGGGTAGTCTACCACATATACGTATATAGCGCGTCACCTACCGCGGCCACCGCCAGATGGACAACACGACGTTGCGTGTTTCTTGCAAATAAAAGTGTTGCGCGGGAGGTATTAATATGCTCAGTGGACACGGATGTTGACCAATATTGACTCATATTGATCTTGCTAGCACTTGCTAAACGTACCCATCCTTTTGCCCTGTGTTACACTCTGTTGCACTCTGTTGCCCCAACAGGCCTCTAAGGCATGTTTTATGCATTTTCCAGCCTTCTTTTACGCGCCTTTTAGGTTCTTTTCAGACATCTTTTATGCGCTTTTTAGATGTCAAAGAGGCGCCTGAAAGACGCGTAAAAAGATACCAGAAAGACCCCAAAAACGACGTGTAAAAGATGCATAAAAGGCCCCAAAAAGATGCTCCGAAAGACGCCAAATAGATGCCAAAAAGACGTCTTGAAGATAGGTCTTTTTGGCATCTTTTTAGGCACCTTGACAAGACGTCTTTAAGATGCTTTGTGCTATCCGGGATTTCCCGTTATACGATCAATTTCAAATGTTACACACATTATTTTTTCATCCAGTAGCACAATTCTAGGGGAAAAATAAGGTCCACCCTAACGTGCATGATAAACACGTGCGCGCAAACACTGCCACGTCAGAACGGTTTTTTCAAGATTTTGGCAGCCGAGAGATAATCGCGAAGATAATTAATAAGTTATAAATTGTTTGTATGTACACATATATGTATGCGGTAAATGAGAGGTTACGTCATTAGATGGGGTGCGGCGGAAAGGCGAGCGGAAAGAGAATTCATGCGACATATGAGTCGCAAGAGACACGCATAGACATTCATCGATCCGACAGTAAAGCGGAAGCAGTCGTGGAACGTGGTGCGCAATAAATCGTTCGGTGCAATAATAACAAAGTTTGTCAATTTGTGCGGATCCTCATGAAAAGAATTACACGAGAATAGAAGTAAGAAAGACTGGAATAAGACGTTATTTGAAGGAACGATCAGGAATCTCGCAAACACTACTGCTTTTGTCAGAACTAATTCGTTTAAGACGCTGTTTGATTAACTTTGATATTTTCTCTGAAATATTTTACGCCCCTTAGGGGCCAACAGGAATCTCCTCTTAACACGTTATTTGGTTGATCTGGACATTTTTGTTTGGTTTTTTTGCAGAGTCAGGTGTTTTGGGGACGATATATGTGTGCACCCTCGAAATCAGTTTTCTTCAGTCACTGATCGTGAAGCAAAAGTAAAACGGTGCCGCCATGGAAAAAATTGAAAATTCTGTACGCGAGTTGCGGGACAAGTGCAACGAATGCCTCGAGTTGCTTGAAGAATATAATCGGCCAAAACGTCCTCAATTATCGACCGGTACACAACAATCATTGATCGCAAGTATCGCAGATCTAGAGAGTTTAAAATAATCCTTGCGAAATCGTTTCGTAGGTGAAAGTGCTGGACATACAAGCACACAACTCTCATGGCGTGAAATAGACACAGCTTTCAAGGGTCGCATGTTAACAGGCGCCGTCATCAATTCCAATTATATTGAACCTTTAGACTTCCTCCAAGCCGCGAAGGAAATTGTGCTTAAAAAGGTACGAGACGCTTTGGAAAAGCATGAGTCTGTAAAAGTGAACGCTGTGTTTAACGGCGAACAATGTTCGCGCGAAAGCGTGCACCCGAAGAACTGCGAAATCTTTCGTACAACTGACCTCGAAGAGTTGTACAAGCTGTCCATCCTGGAACCGCTCCTAACGTCGTTGAAGGAATCTCAGGAACGGGATAGCGGATGGGCGTTGTCGCGAATACTCAATCTTACAGTCGATATTAACAAGTACAACTCGCTGCATGCCGAGGGCAAGATCAGAGTACCGGAAGAAATAGCATTGAAGAAAGCTACGATCAATGTTCCCCCCGAAGACAATGAAAAGAAATTTAAATGTGATCGGTACGTGTGCACAACATTTACAAAAGTATTATGGTGTATCGCAGCATATGTAAATAAAATTGTGTTTTCTTTCAGGTGTTTGCATTACTTTTATTCCAACGACAGATTGCAGGACCACGAAAGCGACTGTGCAAAACTGAATAGTTGTGCCGTCAAGTTACCTAGCCAGGACGATAAATGGCTCTTTTTCGACAATTACACGCGGAAAGAACCCCTTCCATTTGTGGTGTACGCCGATCTCGAGTGCATACTGGAGAAGACGGAAGATTGGGAGGTAAATGAGAAACTTCCACCACACGCATACCAACGTCACAGAGTATTTACCATCGCATACTACATACATTGTTCGTACGATGCGTCTTTATCGCGTTATCACTGTCGTCGCGATGCGAAGTGCGTCTCATGGTTCGTCGAAGAATTAAAAAAATTGGCAAATGAAGTTAAATCCGCCCAATCCAGTAATATACCTATGAAAGAGTTAACGACAGAACAGTCCGAGGCATTTAACAACGCAGCGCACTGCCACATTTGTGAAAAACCATTTGACAAAAACGAAACACGGGTGCGCTATCATTGTCATCTGACCGGACGATATAGAGGTCCCGCGCATCGAAATTGCAATTCAAATTACAAAAATTCGTTTTGTATACCCATAATTTTCCATGATTTATCCGAATACGATTCACACTTCATTATCGAAAAAGTAGCTAATGCGTTTGAAGGCAGTGTCCGCGTATTACCAATAACTAAAGAAAAGTATACTTCATTTACGAAAGAAGTTAAAGATGAGCAATCAGATTCGCGTAATTGTATTAAATTACGATTCATCGACTCGTACAAATTTTTGAATACAAGTCTAGACAAACTGGCATCCATCCCCGACGCAAACCAATTGACAATTTTACGTTCCGAATTTCAAAATCTTTCTAACGAAAACTTGGAGATGTTGACGCGTAGGGTCGTCTTTCCATACGAATACCTCGATTCCGAAGATAAATTAGACGATCAACGTTTGCCGCCGCTTGAATCATTTTACAGCTCGTTGACAGGCGAAAGCGTGTCCGAAAGTGATTATGCGCATGCCGAGAAAGTGTGGAAGAGTTTCAACATAAAAACCTTGGGTGAATACAGCGATCTATATTTGAAAACTGGTGTTTTGTTATTGGCCGATGTTTTTGAAAATTTTCGTAAAACTTGCATTGAGAACTACGGTTTAGATCCAGCGTATTATTACACTTTACCAGGCTTCACGTGGGACGCTATGTTAAAACATACAAGAATTAGGTTGGAATTATTAACCGATATCGATATGGTGATGTTCATCGAACGTGGAAAACGTGGCGGCTTGAGCCAATGTTCCGGCAGACATGCGGAAGCCAATAACAAGTACATGCAGTCATATGATCCGTCGAAACCAACGTCATACTTGATGTATTTCGATATAAACAATTTATATGGATGGGCAATGTGTCAGCCTTTACCATACGGCGAATTTAAATGGGTTCAAGACATTGAAAAATTTGACATATCATTGATTGCTGCTGATTCACCCATAGGCTACATTCTCGAGGTGGATCTAGAATATCCGCAGAGTCTGCATGATATTCACGCTGACTTACCATTCTGTCCGACACACGACAAACCAACAGGCAAAAGTGTGGCCATGTTGCTTGCAACGTTACGCAATAAGCAGCGTTACGTAATACACTATTCTAATCTGCAGCAGTGCACGCGTCACGGTCTTCGTATCAGAAAAATTCATCGCATCCTCCAATTCGCACAGTCGACATGGCTCCGCGGTTACATGGAATTAAATACCCAGTTTAGAACAAACGCCGCTAACGATTTGGAAAAGAATTTGTACAAATTTATGAACAACGCGGTATTCGGTAAATCTATGGAAAACGTTCGGAAATATGTAGACATGAAACTCGTGACACATTGGGATGGACCATATGGCGCGGAGGTTATGATCGCGGAACCAAATTTCCACAGCAGCTCTATATTTTCCGAAGACTTGGCTGTTGTGGAGTTGCGCAAAGTCGAAGTGAGATTCAATAAGCCAATATCCGTAGGTATGTGCATATTAGAAATAGCCAAAACCAAATTGTACGAATTTCATTATGACTACATGGTTCCTCGATATGGTAAAAATTGTAAAGTAATGTACACAGACACCGATAGCTTAATTTATCATATTATGTGTACGGACATTTATGAAACCATGAGAAGCGATATTAGCCGTTTCGACACAAGCGATTATCCGGTAGAGAATCAGTATAATATTCCACTTGTACATAAAAAGGTTCCCGGCTTGATGAAAGACGAGAACAATGGAATGATAATGACACGTTTTGTGGGTCTGAGATCAAAGATGTACTCGTTCTGCGTAGATGGAAAATCGGATACTAAAAAAGCGAAAGGTGTAAAGGCTAGCGTTCTAAAAACAACGATAACGTTCGATGATTACATGCGGTGTTTGAAAGAAGAAACTGTTATAAATCGTAAACAGACGAGGATACGATCCAAAAAGCACGAAGTGTATTCCGTATCGGAGGAAAAAGTTGCTCTTAACCCATATGATGACAAGCGGTATGTCAAACCGAACTCGACAGAAACATTGCCGTGGGGCCATTATCAAATTCCTTCGTGCTCTAAAAGTAAACCATAGCTTCGCAATTGTCTAAATTCTACGCTTACAGAAGATTATGTATCGACTAATTTCTTCATTAAACTGGTTAAATTATTTATAATAAATCGTCTTTATCTATCCATGAATTATTTACATTGCTCAATCCTAACTATTTTATAAACACCTTAATTCCTTTTCTACGCAACAGTTTGTCCAATTAGTTATCATCAACGCGCGTGGAAGCGCGCGACCTAGTTCCCCCTCCCGCTCCCTCTAAGCTGCCGAGTAGTACATCTCGTAGGTCAGTATGTAAAGGCCGTTGCCTATTATCACGCCGCATTTCCTCGTCTGACTATGGGTTTCAATGAGAGTGCGCCCACTGTAACTGCAACGCCGTAGCGCCAGCACGCCTCTGTTCGCTTCGACAGAAGGGACATTCCCGGTTGCTGAATGTGCTTTTCATACGCTATATGCGAGAGACGATCTTAACTATTCGTGAAAACGACTAAAATGAAAACTGCAAACAATAGAATCAACAATAGAATTGTTTCATCGATTTCGTATAGTTGTCAATTAATGACTTTAGTTATATTAATTTTCAAGTTTTAGATATTTGCATAATACAAATTTTAGTAACGCAACACGAACATACTGCTAACTTTGCGATAGTTGTTATCCAGACACCATAAACAATAGTTGTTTTTAATTTAATAAAAACAATCATTTGTGTAAGAAGTTCACATTTTATCGCAAAGAAGGCAGTAATCGTTCAATATCTCAGAGACGATTTGGAAAATCTAGTCTTTCTAAAATATTAATTTGCATATGTTCTAGTCAGAAATAATCATTATGGCTGATAGACGTTATCTTTGACTGGTAAATAACCATGATAAATGACATCACTTTTTTTGGTCACAAGGCATCGTTATCGATCATGGAAATAATTTTTTAATTTTTTGAAAGATGTAAGAATTCTTGGATTTACTGCAGTACCGAAAATCGTGAAAATCTGTAATTTTCATCATTTTTAAACGTTTGTAGCTCATTGCAACGTCGACCGATTTCGACGTTCGTTGACGCAGATCTGCAAAACGTATTTCTTCAGTTTTCAATATAGGCCCACATAAACCTTTAGAATACATTTCGTTGAAAATATCTAGAAGAATGAGTTTGATATTAATTGGTAGAAGCTTAAGTGCAAAGTAGTCTATACCATCTTTTCCTGGCGCAGATTTGATCTTTTTCTTATCAAGAGCAAAGTTAAATTCTACGAAATCGAATGGATCGTCGAAAAAACTGTTAGGAGCACAGCATGGAAGCCACAGCGGATTGGTAGCAGCCCAGGGTGACGCGATTTTACTCAAGCACTCTTGTATTTTTTGTTGTCTTTCATCATTAGTAAAAGATTTACTGTGCGTATTGGTCCATTTGTTTTTTAGTTTTTTACTGTTGGGAAAAAAAAATACTAGCAGATTATTTTCTGCACTCGTTCTTTATTATCTAGGTAGAATCTTATTTTTTCACTTTTAATATATCTTTTACATTTACACAGGTACTGCTTAACACGTGAGATAATATCGGCGGTTAGATTACGACTGACCACGACTGACTCGAACAAAACTATATCATATGAAAAAGACGCAAGAGGGCGCATTGCCATTTTAAATTTCCAACAAAGCCCCCCTCAATGTGTACTCTTGAATTAAATATGAATGACCTAATCTTTCCTTTTATTTAAACCCAGTCCCTTCAACCAAACTTCATGTTTGGCTTTTGTCAATGCCTTCGTTAATCCGTCTGCAATCATTTCCGCAGTTGGTATATACCTAAGACTACATTTCTTTTCCTGCAAAACATCTCTTATAAAATGATATTTTATGTCGATATATTTCGACCTTGCATGAAATACATTATTGTTAGCAAGCATTTGTGCACCCTGGTTGTCGTTAAATATTACAGCTTTAATGTCAAATCCTAACTCTTCAAGAAGCTTTTGGAGGTAAATTGCTTCTTTTGCTCCTTCTGTGATAGCCATATATTCTGCCTCGGTCGAAGATAAGGCTACTGTCCTCTGTTTTTGTGACTTCCATGATACGGCAGCCCCGCTTAATATGAATGCATATCCTGTATACGATCTTCTGTCTATAGTACAGGCTCCCCAGTCTGCATCAACATATCCGTTCAAGCCTTGATTTGTTTTCCGCTCTCATAATATCAGGTCTCGTTCCAACTGCTAGGTACATTAATGATCCAATCAAATTTCTTAATGGTTCATCTCCTGTTTTCTCCTTCTCATTTCCATTTTCCTTGGTTAAATTTACATTAATTTCCAAGGGGGTATCTTGGTGTATTTCTATACCCAGGCAATATTGTGCTGGTCCTAGATCTCTAACCTCGAATGCATTTATGAGAAAGTTTTTCAACCTCGTTATCTCGCTTAATTCTTCTGATCCTATTAATAGATCATCGACATAGACTACCACAATCATAGTCTTATTGGTTTTGACTTTCATGTGATATACACATGGATCGGACTTCGTTGGTTCTAATCCAAACTGGACTAATTTTTCATTTAGTCTCATATACCACTGTCTCCCGGCTTGTTTTAGCCCGTAGAGCGCACGATTCAGTTTGCATACTTTGTTCTCCTGTTGCATCTCACTCCTCATAGCCACAGCTTGTTTTCCTATTTTGCTTCTGCTGCCTTCTTCCTTTATTATGTCATTCAAACTTTCTTTAAGATTTTTAGGTATCTCCATGAACACATCCTCTTCTAAATGACCATTCAAGAATGCTGCTGTTATATCTAATTGGTGTATTTTTAGATTATACTGCACTGCCAACGCCATTAACAATCTCACAGAATCCAAACGTGCAACCGGTGAGAACGTTTGGTTGAAATCTACTCCCTGACGCTGACTATAACCCTTCGCAACCAGTCTCGCCTTTCTTCGTTCAAGGGTTCCATCTGAATTCAACTTATTTGTCAGTACAAGCTTACATCCGACAACATTTTTATTCTCTGGTCTGTTTATTATATTCCATGTGTTATTCTTTAACAGAGATTTAAACTCTGAATTAACAGCTCTTTGCCATTCCTTCTTATCTTGGCTGTTAACTGCTTCTTCAAAAGGAATTTCTATTGTGTTTGCGCTTTCTTTCTCAGACACACCATATTCAGGTCCTTCAACTTGAGTACCTCCAATTTCTTCATTAATTAAACTTTGAGTTCTATATACCTTCTTTGGTCTTCCCGGTCTACCTGTTTTGAGAAAGGTCGGACGTCCAGGTAACCGTTTTTGTATTTCATTTTCCCTTGTATAGGCCTCATTTAATATTTCTGTTGGCAAATCATCTTTTGTTTTATTTACACTTATTTCGGTTTCACTATTATTTTCTTCTTCCTCAATTATTATACTTTGATCTTCTGGTTGCACCATCTTGTTTTCTTCAAATTTCATCTCCATGAATTTTACATCTCTGGATATAACTATTTTTCTATCCTGATGTATCCACGTTCGATATCCTTTATTTTGGTCCGAATAGCCCACAAATACTCCTTCTTTCGACTTCTTATCAAACTTTCCTTTTCGTGTTTTGTCTAGAACAAACACTTTGGTTCCAAAAATTTTCAAGTGTTTTAAATTTGGTACCCGTCCTTTCCATTTTTCATATGGCGTTCTTCCCTCTAAACTCTTTGTTGGACTTCTATTCTTTACATAATTTGCAGTCATTAGTGCCTCGCCCCAAAACGATGAATTGAGCTTTGACTGTATGAGCATACAACGTGCCGCCTCTACCAGGGTTCGGTTCTTCCTTTCCGCAATCCCATTCTGTTGCGGCGTGTATACTGTTGTCAGTCTTCTCTTATTTCCATTTTCTTCTAGATACTTGTCAAATTCTTTATTGCAATATTCAAGTCCGTTGTCAGACTGAATACTTTTTATTCTCTGTCCTGTTAAGTTTTCTACCATATTTTTGTATTTCTTGAAAACTTCTAGAACATCACTCTTTTTCTTTAAAAGATACACTTCACACCACCTTGAATGATCATCTATAAAGGTCGTAAAATACCTTGCTCCACCTTTCGTTTCAGTTTTAATTGGACCACATATATCCGTGTGTACTATTTCTAACACCGTAGAACATGGTTTTCTATGGCTGCGGAAGGGCTCAACATGTTGCTTCCCTAACGCACAAATGTCACATTTTTCAATATTCGAATTCATCATTCCAAAATCTAGTCCAACTGCTGACTTATTTCTTATCATTCCAATTAAATCAGTTTCATTTAAATGAGCCATCCGCTCATGCCATAAGTTAATCTGATTATTCTCTTCGGATGAGATTTTATTTGCGCAACACTCAGGTTCCTTTATATAATACAAGTTTCCAACTCGTTCAGCTATCATTTTTACTTCATTATTTGAATCTTTTATTAAGGCCACATCTTTCTTAAAAATTATAACATTGCCTCTATCCGTTATTTTTGCAACTGACATTAAATTGTTTCGCAAATCTGGGACGAATAAAGTATTTTGTAAATTGACTGACCTTTCACTTTTCCCGTCCGATACTGTCATGTTTACATTTCCTTTTGCCTCGACTTCAGTGCATCCATTATTCGCCAGATTCAACCTCTGATTATTTATTTTAACCATGTCTTGAAACTTGTCTTTGTCCTTACATAAGTGAGTCGTACACCCACTATCCAGACACCATTTGTTACCTGTACTGTTTTCGCTTATTTGCAATCCGCCTTCCTCACTGCTTAGGCGTACGTAATATACATCATCAATTGCATTTGCATTATGCTTAATTTTGTCCAATTTTGTGTAGCAGTTCTGAGCCTTGTGTCCCTTCTTATTACACCTATAGCATGTAATATCATTTTTATTTTTATATAAGCCTCTTACCTGAGTGTTCGGTCTTGGTATGAATTTATTTGTATTTTTGCTGTACGATGCGACCATTGCACCAGAATCATCTCCCGATTTTTGCTTTCTCGCAGTATTTTCTTCTAAAATTTTCACCTTCAGTGAGTCCACATCTGGAAGAATGTCCCTAGACTCTATTGCACAACGAAAATTCTCAAAGCTTTCCGGTAGGCTGTATAATAACATAATTGCAAGTAAATCAGGATTCATTTCTATATCCATAGCTGCTAATTTGTCTACAGCGTCAGAAAACTTTTTCATGTGCTCACGGACATCTTCTCCTTCTTTCATACGTTGCAAGGTTAACTGTTTCAGCAACGTGGCTTTTCTCGCCGGCCCTTTCGACGCAAAAATCGCTTCCAATCTGTTCCATACTTCTCGCGAAGTTTCACAACCCCTTACCTGTTTTAATTCTGCAGGGCTGATACTCAAAATTAGATCAGATTTAGCTTTCTTATCTTCTTTTATCCATGCCTGTATTGAAGCTTCCCTCGCTGCTGTTGTAGCATTTTCGGTTCCTTCGTACACCTCAGGTTTTAATTTTTCTCCGCTCACATATTGCCACAAATCTCCCTTCGTTAGTAAGGCTTCAACTTGCATTCTCCATGTCTCATAATTATCCTTCGTCAGTAATTCGATCTGTGTCGAGTTTATGGTGTTTGCCATTTTTACGAGACACGTGCTTTTTATAACCTCAAAAAATCACACGTGGTACCTGGGCCCATAACCTTTGTTGTGAAAAAAAAATACTAGCAGATTATTTTCTGCACTCGTTCTTTATTATCTAGGTAGAATCTTATTTTTTCACTTTTAATATATCTTTTACATTTACACAGGTACTGCTTAACACGTGAGACAATATCGGCGGTTAGATTACGACTGACCACGACTGACTCGAACAAAACTATATCATATGAAAAAGACGCAAGAGGGCGCATTGCCATTTTAAATTTCCAACATTTACAAACATTCCAAAAATGAGTGCTATCTTTATTAGGGTCGAGTTCCATGACAAACTTGAGAAAATATTCCCTTTTCTTTAATTTAAAAGTTCTTTTAGCAATATCTACACACTTTTTGAAGTTAATGATGTCAGCCAAATCGCAAGTATGTCTCTACTTTTTATAAGCCGCTTTTCTTAACCTCTTAACCTTATTACATTCCTCATCCCACCATGGAACTGGATTCCGCCATTTACTAGTATTAATAGACCTTTTTTGGGGTGTACAATTAACAATACATTCTTTATTTTGCTGAACAAAAAATTCGTATTGCTCTACACAATTCAAACTGTTAAATTCGAATGATAGAAAAAGAGAAAACCTTTGAGACAGCATTTCTTGGTACTTACCCCAGTCAGTTTTTATTGTAGATAACTTATTAGTAATTTTATCAAAAATATATTTAGATTTATGTATAGCAATATCAATATTAATTAGACAGTGATCAGATCCTCTGGTATCATCTAAAACCTGAACAGATGTCTGATCGACTAAATCCGTGGTCGTAAGAACTAAATCAATATTAGATTTACTGTTTCTGTAAAAGTCGAAGTGTGTGAAGGTGTCGGTGTTATGTATAAAGATATTGTGATTTAGTATGCTATTGAAAAGTCTTTCGCCATTCGTGTCGTTATTTGTACAATTCCATGCCCCGTTATGTGCGTTAAAATCACCCACCAGGAGACATGGGGAAAGATTCGAGATTTTATACAAAATTGAATCCCAATTACTCTGACTCAAAGAGGGACCTTGAGGTCTATATGTATATTGCTACAATGTTTAACGCGGGTGTAGTGTTAGTTAATTTAATAACACATGACTCTATTCGACCGTTAAAAAACCGGATGTCTGGCAAAACGAAGTAATTGATATTACTGAATATTCTGCGTGTAAAAAATCAAAATCTCAAAAGAAGTGAAAAAATGCAGATCTCACATGGAGGTTCTTATTTACAGTTTTACACTGCCGATATATTGTTATAATTATTGTTTTAAAAATATTTTACGAGATTTTTCAAGTACATCCGATCATCTGACAAAAACATGTTTCCAACAAAAGTTGATCAGTATTCAATTTTCTACAAATCTCGATATGAAAAATTAAAAGTGCATTGTTTTTTATTAACAAACTGGAGGTCACCTCAATTTTTTAAACATTAACGTATACCTTTTATTTCACAATATTCGAGTAGATATCGAGAAGAATTCAACGACCTATGACTATATAACATTGAACCTTGAAATAACGGTGTAATAGAATATTTTTGGACACAGAAAGTGCTGATGCTGGTGCTGGTGCTGGGGCGTCCTAGTGGGCGGCAAACACCACCAGCACAGTGGTCTAAAAGTCAGTTCTAGTGCGAATTAATTATTGTGCGAGGAAAAGATTAACATTTTGTGTAAAAATTACTTTTAAATAGTTGAGTAAAGTAAATAAAACATAATTTACAATACTGACTACTTGTTTATTAATATAACGATTAAGTGTTACATATATAATTTAAAAGATTATTATTCACTGACGTAGTTAGTATTTGATCGAATTTTTGGTGATTTTAGCATCTGCAAATCTTTTACTACATTTTTCCTGCAGACCTAATTCAGATATAATAGGATTTGAAGACAATAAGAAATAATTAAACATGTTTGTATGTTCCGCAGAATCCTTTCTACTTCTGTGTTCCCTTATAAATTTAAAGTCCTCGTTTTTTAACTTCCCGATTCATAGGGAAGTTATGGTAATTACCCCGAAAATCGAAAATCGATTTTTTAGCAGATCTTCACGTTTCATGGTCATTGGATTCATTTTAGACTATTTTTATCAAATTGTTAGTGTGTGTGTGTGTGTGTGTGTGTGTGTGTGCGTATGGCCGTTTTTATGTTATCAAATTTTTCGTTAACGTTTTCTGAAAAAGTAACAATGCGATCAGAATGATGAATGATGCAATCGATGTGCCCCGTCGTAACTTAGAGCTGATTAGATTTTGGTCCATATTGGTCAAGTAGTTTTTTAGATTTTTTAGTTTTTTTAGTTTTTTTAGAAAGAAGTTCATTCAAGAATGCAATTTATACGAAAGGATGGAAATTTTCCACCGAATAAACAAACGTAATTATATATATTTCATTTTGATTAAAAAAAAATTTTTTTTTCATTAAAAAAAAAATTTCTTTGATTTAAAAAAAAATTTTTTTTTTAATTATGCAACTAATGCTAATGTTACCGCTTACAACTAACGAATCGGGAAGTTCTTTGTGTGGCTCGTGGAGAGTCACACACAAAATAAATAAAAAAACCATTAAGAGCTGTATGCCCCACTAGCAATGCATACCACTAACCCTTTCGCAAGAGCAGTCCTACCCGCGAGCTCGCGAAGCGAGCGAGCAACAATAACCAGCTAGTTTTAAATGGAATGAGGAATTTTTTAATACGTCAATCAATACAGCTGGACATTCATAATAAAAAAGTATTAACCTATGTATGTCGAAAAGTTAATCGTTCAGAAGATATTTCAATATAAAAAACATAAAATACCATTACTGTCGTACTACACTAGTAAGTAAACGCTAACGTCTTAGTACGGCAGTAATGATATTTTTATATTTTTTACATTGAAATATCTACTGAACGACTAACTTTTCGACATACATAGGTTAGTACTTTTTTATTACGAATGTCCAGCTGCATCGATTGACGTATTAAAAAATACCTCATTCCATTTAAAAAAATGAAGTTGACCTTCATATGTCCTTTGCGCGTCCGCCTTCAAAAAAGCTACTAACATCAGAATAAAGCCTCCTCGATACCATACAAGTTCCATCTGATACATTTTTTCCTAACACCAATAGCAGCCACGTTATTCAGGTGACCTGTTTAAAATGCCCCACCCTGTATATACAGGGTGTCCCAAAACTACCCTAAGAGCCGAAAATGGGAGGTTCCTTGGGTCATTTGAAGCGACATTTTCCTTTACAAAAACGTTGTCCGTGACTTTGTTTAAGAGTTATTAACGAAAAACACGAACCAATTAGAGCGCAGCTATAGCGAACGGAGTCCGACTCTGCGACAGGTCCCGCGAGGCGTGGTGTCGCCATTGGTCGACTCAGAATCAATCCGCTGTAACCGCGCTCTAATTGGTCCGTGTTTTTCGTTAATAACTCCTAAACAAAGTCACGGACACCATTTTTGTAAAGGAAAATGTTGCTTCAAATAACCCAAGGAAACTCCCATTTTCGGCTCCTAGGGTAGTTTTGGGATACCCTGTATTGTGACGTGGCATTTTTGCCAACGTCCTCCGTTACCGAATAACGGAAGACCGGGTCACCTTCCGCTGCCGGAAAAGCGGGGCGAATTATGGCAAGCGCTCTCCCTGGGTACGAACGAGACCCATGGGCGAATTTTTCATATTTTTGAGTGTCGCGCCAATTTGCGCGACGCACATTTGCAGGACCGTCACCGGGTCCCGAGAGGGCCCGGAACACTTTTCCCCGCGGAGGAAATCGAACGCGAAAGGCGCTGGCGAAGGAAAGAGCCGCCGGAGAATCGACACGGCCCAGGACCAGCAACCTGGAGGCGCCACCAACAGGGGGAGAAAACTCTTATGTACGACCTTGGACTGCTTATTTAACTGCAGGGTACTTGCCTAGATGGCGCCACGATCACAGCACATCACGTGATTAAATGTGATTGGACATGACATGCCGAGTTCCCTGACGCTATTGGGCGCAATTTGGCGCTAATATTTGACTATTGCCGCCAAAATTAACCATCAATTGTCAATCACTGTCTCTATCCGTTACTGTCCGTGCTGTGCCAATATATTGTTCAATATTGTTGAATATATTGAGTGATTGTGTAGACAGTTCTGATAGTGTGGACTGTGGACAACTACGACTATATTGACGGAGCAGTTTTAATATTATTTTAAATTATAAAGCTAAAAATTTGAATTATAAGCTCAAAAGAAAGAAGTTTGCTCAGTGTCAAATCAATTTTAGAAGTAATTTTTTAAAATTGAGCGACACTTAGCACTCATTTTGGAGCTTATTTTTCGAATTTTGTGCATAAATTATAAAATTTTTTAAGTTTGTTTTCAGAATAGTAGATAGTGAGGAGCAACGGAGTGCAGCAGCAAGAAGAAAAAGTGAAACAAGTGTATAATAACATTTAAGTGCACAAGAGACATAAACTGCAGAACATTTGGACATTAAAACTGATAGAACAAAATGGTGAAATCTTGTTGTGTTCCCCAGTGTTCGTCGGGTGTGACCATCCGAGCGCATTACTTTCCCAAGGATGTGAAGCAATCAGATTTTTGGGCTAGTAAAATTGAGTGTCCTGTGATACATAAATTAACAAGCACTGAAAGGCGCAAGTACAGGGTTTGTCACAAGCACTTCGAAGAAACTTCCTACCTGTGCTTTGCCCAGCGAAGCAAATTAAAAAGTGATGCAATTCCAACATTGCATTTTCCAGTGCAAAGCTATGAAACGGAATATGCACATGAATATATGGAAGCAGAAGAATGTCCAGCCTCTGCTACACCGCTGGGAAATGAAGACGGTCCAAGTACGTCAACGGGACAGTGTTCAATGCTACAGGAGAGCCGAAGTGTACTGCTGCGGGAAAACGTTAAAAAGTGTCAATTGGCCCCAAAAGCAGCTAAATTGTACAGCGTTATTAATTATTAATTATGTATTATTATGTATTATTGTATACACATTATTGTATGATGTATGATGCATGATGTATGATGTATGGTGCATGATTTATGATGTATGATGTATGATGCATGGTGTATGATGTATTATGATTTATGTATTATTATGTATTACTATGTATCATTATGTATTATTATGCATTATGTATTATTATGTACATCATATACGTATATACATATAATAAAAAATTTTTGAAATAAAATATTTGTTCAAAATATTATATCCTTTTATTTCGAATTTTAAAGTAAGCGGTATAGAATCGTATAGCTATATGCAGGGTGTCCCAAAACTACCCTAGGAGCCGAAAATGGAAGGTTCCTTGGGTCATTTGAAGCGATATTTTCCTTTACAAAAATGTCGTCCGCGGCTTTGTTTACGAGTTATTAACGAAAAACAAGGACCAATCAGAGCGCGATCTAGACATGCGATGGCACGTTCGGCCAATTGACAGTGGGCGCGTCGGACCGACTGTGCTAACTCGCGGCTAGGTTGCGCTCTGATTGGTCCGTGTTTTTCGTTAATAAGTAAGGTAAAGGAAAATGTCGCTTCAAATGACCCAAGGAACCTCCCATTTTCGGCTCCTAGGGTAGTTTTGGGACACCCTGTATATATACATATATATATATATATATATATATATATATATATATATATATATATATATAGGTTTTAGTTGAGGGTACTTGCGTAGATGGCACCGCTGAAGTTCATGGTCCACATATTATACATGGGAGTTTACCCTCCCTGCCACCAAAGAGCAGAAACGGCCAAGAAGAGATCTCAGCTGCTTTGGCGTCGCCTCAACCGGGAAGCAACGTGGCCCGCTACCGGATTGGCCGATGTCGATCGTCAGATAGAGAAGCGGCGAATCAGCGTCAGCACTGCCGGAGAAACCACCAATCGCCGGACGCCAGGGACCGTCGCGCCGAGCGAGACCCATGCCGAAATTCGGGCCACGATAGGACTAAGCGTTCTGCGGGGAGAAGCGCGCGGAAAGGGGGGACGCCTCACTCCCGCGTTCCCGAGTCAACGCGCAAGAGATCACTCTTTCGTAGGCCATTAGTGCGACCGCCCGCAAATTTGTAATCGCGGATTGACTCCCAGTTTTTGGCGACGCACGCTGCCGGCGAAGAAGCGAGGCGAAGATCCCGCCCTAGCGGTTAAAGTGCCGGTGGTAAGTGTGAGTGATCGTGAAGGATCGAGTCGTGGGTGGACAAAGATAATAATTATGTTTATTAAATGTATAACGTAATAAATGAAATGATATAAAGTGTAAGATTGCTTCGTCACATGTGTTCGCGCACTCAACGGAGTCTCTCTCTCACTCTTTCTTTCTCTCTGTATCTCGCACTATTATAGCTCACTCTATTAGACGTCTATACTCTCTCGTAGCTCAATACACACTCGCTCGTTCACTCGATTCTCGCATGCTCGCAGTTAAACATAAACAGTAATATACTTAGAGTGACTTTCGTACATTACAATTCTCATTCGTCTTGTTAAGACGAATCCTTATTTCGCTTCGCGCCTAAAACCTAATCCACAGTAAGTTCTGGTCGGATTCCCTAACGATAATTAGAGTGATTCTTGTTTCGCGGTGGATCGGTGTGCGTGACGGGTTCGCGATCGCGTCGCGGAACTTCGACGTTGCTCTGCGGCTGCCGGCTGCAGCCAGTCCGCGAGCAAAATCATCGGTCGAGCGGTAGGCGCGCGGGGAAATTATTTAGCGAAGTGCCGGGCACTATATGTCGAATTAGCGAGGATCCGCGCGTCTCCGTAACGTTCACATCAACCTCGTGTCGTCCCACGGTGGGACGCCGCACAGTGGGCTCGATTGAAAAAGTACGCGACATTTTGCGAAAAAGTCAACTCTCGAATTTTGATATTTTTTCAATTGGTATCGATTTCTAAATGTCCACCGAACACGAAAATGATAAAATTAATGAAATACAATAGCAGTTCTAGTTGTGATACACGCATAAAGTTAGACAGTTTAGGAATATCGAATTTCCCTACATAATTTAGCTGTTCATTCTTAAAGTGTCCTGATAACTGTGATCAACTTATTGCCCTGAATTTTTTTCTACATCAAAGTGCACACTTTATTGATAAGAAATCATACTTTTCATTGACAATTATGATATATAACATATTTTTAAAAAATACTGAACAAAATGAAAATAATCGTTGAAAATTTGTATCTTTGACATGCGCGATCTTTCAGGTCTCAGGAGATCCCAGTTTTTAACAAGTAAGGATCTTTTCAGTGGACCTTCCTCTATGTAATGTGACAAAAATCATTTCCTCCTTCGAGTCCCTTTTCGTGATATTATTGTTTCAAGACATCCGCGTCGCGTTATCTTGTCCGCACTTGAACGCGCGCTAGGCGCTGAATTCGTCAAGTATGCAGCCTCCGCATACAATAAATGCAACTAAATTTCAACAGTACACATTTCAGACGGCCAAATACTGTGTCGAAAAGTATGGTTGGTACTATATGCCAGCCTCTGTATATAAGTTATTAATTCATGGCGCTGACATAGTACAAAACGCATTACTACCAATAGGTCAACTGTCTGAAGAGGCACAAGAGTCAAGGCACAAAGACTTCAAAAAATATAGGGCTCAAAACAGTAGGAAGATGTCAAGGATTGTTACCAACGAAGATGTTTTTAACAAATTACTGCTAACATCAGACCCGTATATGTCTACACTAAGAATTAAGTCGTCCAACAAGAAGCATAAGGAATTAAACCCTGAAGCTGCGGAACTTATCATGACATAACGGAAGGAACGTTTAGGAAAGAAGTTGGAAAAATGCATTTGGTCAGAATTGTGAAAAACAATACTAAAAATTGATTTTTACAACTTTTTTAGCTGGCCCAATAACGAAAATTTAAAAAATGTGTTTTGTCGACTGTTATAAATTATATGCGCTCTGAAAATTTCATTGAAATTGGTTAATTGATTTACGAATTACAAATGATCAAAAGTGGTAAAAATAGAAATTTTTAAAACTTAAACATTGTATCTATTTGCATTAAATAGCGAAAATATTAAATACATTATAGAATAAATAATTTATAAAGCTGTTTTAAATTAATAAAAATGGTTAAACAAATGTGAAATATATTAAGTTAAAAATCATTGAAAAGGAATTATGTTTTTATACATTCAGTTCAAATTTCATTGCAATATCTTCAGTGGTTTAAGAGTTATTAAAAAATGTCGCGTACTTTTCCAATCGAGCCCACTGTGCGCCGCCACGTGCTCGCGTCGTATTCGCGATACAAGTGCCGGTCGAGAGAAGTCAATTGTAGCGCGTTTTCCATCGGAATCCGGGCGTGAAACGCGTGAATCGCGTACGCTAATAAGGGTACGCGCACAGTAGTGGCTCCGCTTTCGTCCTACATCAGACTTCGGCACACAACGACGAGCGTTCCGAGCGCCTCGGGAGGCATGTGTTGGTGTCTTTTCGTCTGATGTCGGACAAAAATGTGCTCACAGTGGGTCCGTCGTCGGACGAAATGGTCAAGTTCAGCGAGGAGCCGAACCTTTTCGAGGGGTTACAATAGGCAAACTCCATGGGGTCCCGACGTCGGATGCTGGACGGAGGGAAGTCAAATCATTTTGTTTTTCGTCCGCCGTAGGACGGTGCAGCGTTCACTTCAACTAATTTTCATGTCGTCAATTTTGTAGTATCCGTATTTTTAAAAACGGGTCCGTAAAGAGGACACTCGGGGCTATATTATCATTATTTTTATTGTTTCAATTTTCTGGTGCTATAATAGCAATGCATCTGTTTAAAACGACTGCAAAATAAACTATGAAAACAAATATTTTTTTATCTGAAATAATTCTTATTAAATACTCTTGATGGTTTCACTATGAGCATCCAAAACTAATTTTCTTCGTTTTGTTAGTTTGACCATTATAATTTAATGAAAAACTTGTGTCACCTCATAGTGCACGTCCGTAAAGCCATTGATTTTCAAGATTTCAAAGAATTCTCTTTGAGATACGTTCATGATTTACTAAAGATTGCAGCATATCCAAATTTGAACCAAATGCAAAAGCGGTAATCCTACTTCGCATGAGATGATACATGTGCATTAATTGTATGTGGATCAACGCTCATGGAAGTATGGATATGCGAAAGTAATTATAAAAATCATTTTCGGGCCAATTTTGGGCGACCACTGGTCGAGGGATTATTGGGCGATCGACAGCACAGCTGTTTTCCATAAAGCCGTTTTAGTGCGTCCAATTCATAATGTTTGTGCCCTGTGGAGTTGGGGATTTAAAAATTACTTTACAATCAACACGTATTGTCCGAGAAAGTGCCGACTTCCAGCTCAGTAGCAAAGACCTGTCATAAACCTCTCCATAGAGAACAACCTCGGGAACGGCACATAAACAAATCGAGCCTATCGCCGAGTCTGCCTATCCCCACTACAGCCGCGCGCACGCAGTCTCAATGTTTTAACTTCGACGTTGCACGCTGCATAGTATGTGTGGCCGCTGTAGCCAATATTTCGACAACAGCCCCAAATGCGTGTGAAACGAGGCCTGCCTCCTCCACTCTGACCCAATCGGCCGCGCATTCAAACCTAGACACGTCACCATACTCCTGCCCTGAAAGGAGCATCTCAGGCTCGCATCAATACAATGACACCAGTTCGGACCCATACGATATGGCGTCTTGCCATCCCCCACATGTCTTACGATTGTAAAATGGCGTCTTGCTATCCCCCACAATCGCGTAGTAGTGAGCGGCAACGGTTTATAATATCTTAACCCACCGCTGATCCGCTATAGCTCGTACAGGGCACTGACTACCTGTTGGGCATAAACCGAATAGAAATGATTTTTCACTACGTGAAAGGTGCAACTTTAGGACAAACGCTGTCGAGCCTTATTTCAGAATGTCTAGAGAATATACAGCAATTTTATGGACCCTAAATAACGAACAATTCAAACCTATCAGCTGTTTTTAGTTTGCAAGGTGAGCATGACACATTACGATCCCAAAGAACTCGCAAGTATTTGTTGCGCGAAAAAAATGTTCAAATAAAAGTTACATGGTTCCTAGGGGGCATATGTATAGCGCTTCAATCTGATTTTTAGTACTTTGATTCAAGGTATGAAAGTCGGCTTTACTTTTTTAACTGGAATGCCCATTATTTTTGCTCCAACTCCGGTCGAGGCACAAAATTCTGCGTTACAAACTACTGAACTTCACATATCGCAAATCCAATGGATGATGAAATATTATCGATATAATTTTTCAGATGTAGCTACTACCCCAGAGTTAGTACAGTGACTCTCACTAATATTCGAACACCCTTTAAAACACCACAACTTTTTAAATATTGGAATATACGACTTGAAATTTTTGGAGAAATTAGAGCAACTAGTCTACTACAAGATACGAAAAGAGGAATTTTTTCAAAAATTGCATTCGTTCGGAATTGTAGAGAAAATACTAAAAATTACATTTTACAATTTCTTTATGCGGGGGCATATTGGTATCCTAAAAAAAAAGTTTTGTGGATCTGTGTCAATTATACATATGCACTGTGAACGTTGCGTAGAAATCGGTTGATGCGGGAAAAAACGACAGGCATTGAAAATTATATTTTATTGTTTAATGGGAGGTACGAGAATATACTTGAAGAAAAACAAAAGTATGTTGTACATATACATATATTTTCTAATAATACAGGTGTTATAAACAGGTAGTAAATAATGCACGCACGCACGCGCAAACACACACGCAAGCACGCACGCGCAAACGCACACACACGCACATGCATACATGTATCGGGAATATTTCCAACCATTCCCCTGGTCGTGTAGGTGTCCTCGAGAAAAAGCATCGGTTGAAAATATCGCCAGGTCGATTCTCCTTGCGATTGAGAGCCTGTTGGATGATGGCTCTTTTTTAGCTCTCGTCGGAACGAATCCCTCAGCCGGTGCCACTTGGATTTCACGATATTGTCTGAATATACATAAATAATAACAATTATATAGTATAATGTATACTGATTGTAATGTATGGTAGTGATATCTAATGTAGATTAATTGTATACACACACAATGTACAATACAGTGAATCGGATTAATATTCGGATACTCTAAAAAAGACGATAACTTTTTAAATATTGGATTATGCGATTTGAACTGTTTTGGGAAGCTAGAGCAATTCATTTACTGGAGGATGTAAAAAGAAATTTTTTTAAAAATTGTATTTGGTCGGAATTGTAAAAAAAATGATAAAACTTGCATTTGACACATCCTTTATGTTGACCTATATTGGAAATTAAAAAAATGCGTTTCGTAGATCTGTATGAATTCTATGTACTGTGAAAGTTCCATCGGAATCGGTTGCTGCGGAAAAAACGACAGGCATTGAAAGATGTAAGAGTCCTTAGGTTTATTGCAGTGCGAGACCAAAAAACGTGAAAATCTGCAATTTTCGCCAACTTCGTGAACGTTTGTAACCCATTGCCATGTCAACCGATTTCATCGAAATTTTCAGAATGTGTAACCGATACAAATCTACAAAACGTATTTTTTAAATCTTGAATATAGGTCCACATAAAGAATTTATGAAATGCAAGTTTCAGTATTTATAAAACACAAAAAGTGTTTACGCGTCAGTGAGATTACCTGAACGGTATCGACGTCGCGACTTAACACGTCCGTGAGAACGAAATGATTTATCCGATTCACTGTAGATCAATTGTATGTAGGAATTGTCGTAGGTACTTACTCGAGGAATTCATTGATGCTGCTATTTCATCCCAAGTTTGGCGATTTACGTCCCTGTTGTGGTATCGCCGGTCTCGAGGGTCCCACAAATGCCTCCTGGCCTGGACTAAACTTATCAGCAATTCACAATTCATTTTGCTTCTCAACTGCACTAGGCGCGTCACGAAATCGTTTTGATGTCTTCACTTCCGCGGACCAGGAGGAAAAATTCTTTATGCGAAAATTTGCCCGAAAATGTGTTGATTGGTCAGCAATTTTCAGGTAAACCGACCAATCAGATCGTTTTTAAAGATGTTACTACGCCCACTCCATTGAAACTTTGACAACGTACCGGAATAAATGGAAAAGAAAGCGAGCTAATAAAAACGTGGTAATATAACTTCTTCTACGGACATCACTCCCTTACCTCTCTTAATGCATTTAGTTCTTTATTGCTTTATTTTCAGAGCCGCGAAGGAAGACTCGAAGGGTATGTTCCTATGCCCCAATAGTAATTATGTATCATAAACCTTGAAGACCTCAACGGTCAGTTATGGGCTACGGCTGTTGATCTCGGGGTTTTCCCCACAACCCGCACACCTTGTGCAGTGACTCTTTTACCTGTCGCCCGGTACCGCGTGGTGGACAAGTTGGAAGGGATTTGAGGAAAATGGTTTTTTAAGATGTTAGAAGAATCTTTTCACTAGATAATGCATAAGAAGGTTTTTTTAAACATTACTATTGCCTGAAATTTCGAAGATAAATGAGAAGATTACGATTTCCAACTTTTTTATCTATGCCTATAATGAACATCCTAGATTTCCTGAAAGAATAAAAATGAGTATTCTCATGCAGCATATACGCATCGGTCCATGAAGAATCTATCCGCACAAGACTGTGAACCCCTCCAAACGATTTACTTCTTATCTAGAGTAGCATGTAGTAATTGAAAAGTTAAATCATCCTAACGTTACCAGGAGCCTCTGGCTAAATCGGAGTTCAGAGTGCATTTGAATTTTGTTTTGAAAAGCCTCTAATGTACAATGCCTACGCGACAGGCCCGTAAAATATCAATAGATACATACACCTAGTATTTAAATCTCGATAACAAATGACGCGTTTGACACGGTCCAATGACATCGCGGGGCCGAACCCACGAAGATATTCATTACGCGATCATTTGATATTTGTTAGTACGAATTGGCGGAATTATGAATGAAGATAAACATATTAATATACTAGAACGAAACACCTCTTTTCCTTTTTAATATACATACCTTCCAGTTTTCAATTAGCTTTTAAAACATTACTGTATAAACCCAAACGTGTGGTCTTAAGATCAATGAAATAGATTCAAACCCGAATCAACGTTTGTAGTATAATTTGAAATAATGTTTGTAGAATTATGATCGAACCTGTGCGCCGAGAACATCATTTCCTACTTGTCTAAATACAATTTACGATGGAGATAAAAATTTACTAATATTAATATTGTTCGGGAACCCGGGACGATTTGAGGTTTGGTAGTGGACTGTATGGATGTTTGTGTGTAGGATCGGGTTTGAACACCGAATTGCCAAAAACAAAGGATTTATGGACGGACTCTCAGGAGCGTTTATCCTCAGACCGTGATACGCTGGGGGGGGGGGGACCCAGGGCTGTATCGCTCGACCTCGACAGCTTTAACTAATTAAATCTTTGACGCCTAATCCTAAACAAATATGCTGGATGAAAATGTGGAAGAGGTAGAATGTAGGAGTTGTGTAAAAAAAAGTTTTTTGATAAAACACAATTTTTATTTTCATTTTCTTCCAAAATCAACGCACATCACATACAACAAACACACTATATACAACAAACTCACATTATATACAATAAGCACACATTACATACAATAAACACACATTACATACAACAAACACACATTACAAACTATTATTAAACATTATATATATATATATATATATATATATATACAATTATCAAACATTATATATATAATTAACGATGATGCGCAAAATACATTTTAAAATCGTCGCGTATTCTATAAGCTCTGCGCGATGCGCGAGTGGAGTCTCGCGAGCCCGCCTGGCTCTCGCGATCGTCCTCCACCGTGGCGTTCGTCGATTGTATCGCCGGCGCATCTGTGCTTTCTTTATCCAGCACAATATTGTGTAGCAAGCACACGCACTTGACAATTGTGCTGACCTGCTGTGGATTCACCTGCAACTCGGTTTTCAAGCACCTCCATTTACTGACGAGCAGGCCGAATGCGCATTCGATGCACCGCCTTGCTCTGCTCAATTGGTAGTTGAATACCTGCTGGTCGTGCTCCTGATTATTTTTTATGGGACATGGGCGTAGCAGGTACTCTTTTAATGGATATCCTTGGTCACCGACCAATACACGTGGCAGAGTCCTGCCTCCCACTGCTCTGTCACAAGGCATATTGAAGGTGTTATTTTGGAGGCGGCGGTATACATTTGTGTCCCCAAAAACACCGCTGTCGCTTCGTCTGCCATAATCCCCCACATCAATTGTTATGAATTTGCAATTTGCATCCGCAATGCCTTGCAGATGCATAGAGAAATACTTTTTATAATTAAAAAACATGGAGCCGGATTTCGATGGGCATTTAATCCGGATATGTTTTCCGTCGATGCTCCCCACACAATTGGGAAAACCCCACAAACGTTCATAGTCTGCGGCAATTGTGCGGAGAGCATCCACCGACGGCACCGGCATATGAGCCTCTTGAAAAATTTCCCATATCGCCGCGCATGTCTCCACAACAATTTTCGCAATCGTATTGTTCGCCATGCGAACCGAGAATGCCAGAGAACGGTATGCCAGTCCCGTTGATAGATACCTTAAACAGAAATCAATATTACTTTAAAACTGTGCCGTAGGAATTATTGGATGACATTAATTTCCATGATATCAAAAAATAACATACCTCAACGTTACAACAAGTCTCTCCTCCGGCGAGATACATTTCCGAAAATTCGATTGCTTTCCAATTTTTGCCGTTATGCCTTGCAATATGTAGTCGAATGTATCTTTAGACATTCGAAAGTATTCGAAAAATTTGTTATTGTCAGCAACCAAGTCAGGAAACAAAACGTGATATTCCCCTTTCTTCTCACGCTCTAAATACATCTTGTGAACGTGGAATCTCCTGCCTTCGCAGTACTCCTTTGCAAGGCTACTGGTTTCGAGGCAAAACCACGTCTCGGAATCCATATTCTGTCTCAAGTTAAAATCAGTAGCGTTCTCGAGAAAGTTTTCTTTGCGAACTGGCAGCGTCTCGTTGTGTTATTTTTGTTGTCACTTCGGTTTTTTAATGATTGACTTACTATGGATTCAAGTGGTGGGATTTGGAATTTTCTAATTGGTCGTGGGTGTGTCTGTACGTCTTTTTTTTTGGAGTGGGAAACTGTCAAAGTAAAACTTTTTACATTGTCTCGTAAATACAATGTCGTGATTAATGGCCGGACATAATGAAGTTGTCGAGCCACGGTGGTCATAAAGAGATTAAGAAGATTTGGGAACCAGCACGCATCTCGAACATAAAAATCAAGACCATCACTTTTTTAAATCATAAAAGATGCGAACGGTTTTCCCTCGCAAAACAGATGTTGCAGACCGCCGGACCACGTTCAGCGACGCCTTTTGCAAACTCGGGGTTTATATTATATTAGCATTCGCTGGTACAGTCGTAAAGAAACTGTTGTAAAGAACGGAGCATGCTTCGTCAAACATTATGAATTGGACGTGCTAAAAATAGCTTTCTGAAATAAAGCTTCGCATTTGGTCGCCCAATAATAGCCTGACCATTTGCACGTCAAATGTTTTATTGCACGTGCCGATAGCCGCAACGCTATTTACGTTGCACAGTGGTGCAAAATTCTCTAGACGTATTAATAATTTGTTTATAATGACGTAATTTTAAAAAATCTGTGTTGAAATACATAACGGTATTAATAGGTATGTCAAATAACACAATTGCACGAATTGTTAGAGACGTGCACTGCAATTTGAGAGGTGTTCCAATTAATCCACATTCCGGTGCCGCCTATGGATACTCTACGCCCAATTGTTTCGGAGCATGAACATTCGTGGCGTTTTCCCAATTGTGTAGGGAGCATCGACGGAAAGCACATTCGGATTGAATGCCCATCGAGATCCGGGGACCTTCAGTTTTTTAAATAGAGTGTGTACCCAAAGTGACTCCCACTAATATTTGGACACTCTTAAAAACACCATATCTTTTTAATATTAGACTATGCAATCTGAACTTTTTTGGGAAGCTACAGCAAATAGTTCACTACAGAATATCAAGATATATTTTCGAAAATATCATTTGGTCGAAATGAAGCAATACCGGATCAAAAATAAAATACCGGTATTCGGCATTTTTTCAAGCGCTGCACCGGAATACCGGAATCAATACCGGTATTGGGAATTTTTAAAAAGGTACAAAAGCACAGTTGTTTCTGTGCCATATTTATTAGTTTCATACAAAAAGTAATGAACTATAAAAATATAACAAATTTTGTTATGTACAAATATAAAATAAAAGAACAAATGTTATAATCGAATATTATTAAAAACAGCAGTAAAATAATCATTTTCAACATTAGAAACAAAAAATATAATATCGAAAACGAACCAAGGTAAATATGTATATCGATGAGGGGACCAAACTCGGACAACCTTGACCTTCACATATGTTGTCAAGGACAACATTCTGAACAATTTTTGTCAATAGAACTATCCGTCGCTCAGACTTAGTTTCCGAGAAAATTACGAAAAAGCTTCGTTAATTACTACATACTCCTGGATTTTCGTGTGAGTGGTCGGGCCGGTCTAATGGCCGGCTCTCTCCGCCCCCTCTGCAAACCTAACCACAACTCATTCTATTCGCATAATTTTTGCATTGTAACTGTCATCCAGAATATGATCTAATAATGGAAAAATTATGCGAATAGAATGAGTTGTGGTGTGGTTAGGATTGGGTTAGGGTTAGTCTTAATTACTAGATCAAATTCTGAATGACAGTTACAACACAAAGATTATGCGAATAGAATGAGTTGTCTTCAGGTATGTGAAGGGGGCGGAGAGGACCGACCCGACCACCCATACGAAAATCAGAAATATGTATATGCGTACGCAATACGGAAAATTCAATACAGTACTAGCGGTAGTCTTTTGCAATTTTCTCGAAAACTATGATCGAGCGATGGATACATATAATAACAGAAGTTGTTCAGAATGTTGTCCTTGACAACATATGTGAAGGTCAAGGTCGTCCGTGTTGAGTCCCCTCATCGATATATTTACCACAACTAATACAGTGTGTAATACAATAAAGGAACAATACATGTCATATTATTATTAAAACGATACTATATATATATATATATATATATATATATATATGTAGGATACGAACTATAAATAACTTGATATATTCGTTATTTAAATGTTTTAAGATTTAATTTCAAATATATTGAGTAGAACTTTTAAACACGTCTTTACTTTTACAACTGTCAAACCGGAATGAATCAAACAACGTAACTAATCAACAAGAAGAACGCAAAATAAATCGATAAGTCACAAACATCGAATCGTCGCGTCGTTACAGTTACTAACGACGCAAGATTCGATGGAACTCTCGACGATTACAGACGACTTCTCCCTACACTCGGCCATCCGACACTAGTCTCTGCCCTCAGAGACTGCGCATATTTTTACTCTACTTCTTCCTCTTTTTCACTATCAATGTCTTCCTCGTCCACGTCGACCCAAGATTTCATAGAGTCTGCTACTGTTGTCGTTTTTCGAGGACCCTCGCAGTTCCCAACTTTTTCGGCTACGTATCTATCGTGCTTCAATGTTTGGGTTACTCGATAAGGACCTAGATATTTCGCTGCAAGTTTCAAACCTGGACCTTGTTGTGTTCGCCTGATAGCTATCAGGTCGCCTTCCTTATACGCCACTGCCTTCTTTCGCTTCTTATTAAATGACCGTCTATTCTCTTCCTGGATCTTAACTATGTTCTCTTTGGCCTTCGACCTTGCCTCGTCTCTTTCCTCTTGAAACAGAGCGGTCCACTCTTCTTCCAGTATTTCTCTGATCCGTGAGTCATTCTCAACTCTCATTTTTGTCCCAAAGAGTAACTCAAACGGCGTACAGTTGATGCTGCGATGTGGCGTTGCGTTTAGGATATGTTGTACTTTGTTCATATATCTATACCAGTCTTCCGGGTGAGGAGCTGCCAATTTAGTGAGTAAAGGGATAAGCGTTCGGTTGACCCGCTCTACTTGCCCGTTCCCCCTTGGAACGCCAGACGCGATAACGGAGTGATGAATTTTTTCTCGCTGACAATAGTCTCGAAAATTCCCCGAGGTGAAAGTCGATCCTCTATCTGAAACAATACGTCGCGGATTTCCAAAAATAACAGCTTGTTTCTCCAGATGTCGCAGAACTTCGTCCGTCTTGGTTGTCTTCGTGGTATACAACCACACAAATTTTGTAAATGCATCCACCACCACGAATATGAAGCGATAATTTTTCTTACTCGTCGGAAGTGGTCCCAAATGGTCTACGTGGTACGTATCCAGAGGTACTTCCCCTTTCGGTATTGGATTCAGAAGACCTTCGAGTTTTCCCATTTTCCTCTCTGCTAAAATGCAATCTAAACAATTCTTAATGGCTTTCTCAATTTTTGGTCGAATACCCTGGAACCAATAATCTCTCTTCAGCAAAGTTTCCGTTTTTCCCGCCGAGAAATGGCCGTTTCCATGTACATGACGAATGACTTGTAATTGCAGGCTCTTTGGAACTACGAGATTGATGTCTCCGTCAATATTCTTGAACAGCAATCCTCCTCGAAGGGTATATCCGTCTATTTTACCCTGTTCTGTTAACTCGGCAATCCGTCGCGTTCCTTCGTCGTCTTGCTGTGCCTTCCGAATTCTTGCCGTCATATTATTCCGATCCGCGGACAATAAATAACAAATCGGTAACGGGTTTCTACTCAAACAGTCCACGTGGGCCATCTTATAACCAGATCGATGTTCGATAGTGTAGTCGAACTCCTCCAATAAGAGGACCCACCTGGCCACGCGTACACACAAATCTCGTTTGCTCATCGTTAGGGTGAATGCTTTACAATCTGTAATTATTTTAAATTTGATTCCTAACAAATATATTCGAAATTTTCGTAATGATCGTACAATCGCCAAGACTTCCAGCTCGTAACTCGCATATCTAGTTTCGGCTGGTGTCGTTTTACCGCTAGCAAAATATATTGGATGAAATTTGTTATCGTCGTCGCTGCGTTGCATCAAAACCGCTCCGAAACCGAATGACGATGCGTCTGTGTGTAACTCGGTCTCCGCATCTACTTTGTACAGGTTTAACACTGGTTTCTCCATTAATTTTGTTTTCAATAGATCGAATGCACCTATCGCCGTACCATCGAGCTCGAATTTAACGCCTGCTCGTAACAGATTTGTCAGTGGTCTCGCAATTGTTGAATAACCATCTATAAATTTCCGGAAGTATCCCGTCAGACCCAGAAAGCTTTGAACTTGCTTGGCGTTCTCCGGTACTGGAAACTTTGCTACGGCCGCTGTTTTACCCTCAGATGGGCGAACAGAGCCATTCTCTACAATGTGTCCCAAAAATTCGACTTTACTGCGTAACCATGAACATTTTTTCCAATTTATTTCCAGACCGTGATCGCTAGCTACCGCTAAGACTTGCTCCAGTTTTTGTATTCCGCTTTCTAAGTCACTCGACGGTACGATGATATCATCCATATATGCCATAACAACTTTTTGTTGCAACAGATCTCTGAAAACCAAATTAATGAATCTCACGAAGAGAGCTGGAGAGTTAGGTAAGCCGAAAGGAACGCGTAAAAATTCATATTGACCATTGGGTACTATAAATGATGTAAACTTACGGCTATCTTTATGTACCGGTACATGGAAAAATCCATTTCTTAAATCAAGCGTACTGAATACTTTCGCGCCCTGTAACGCGTCTAGTTGGTCTTCCACTAAGGGTAAAGGGTAACGGTCTCTTACTATTTTCTGATTTAATTTTCTATAATCTACGCACAAACGCATAGACCCGTCTTTTTTCTTTACAAGTACAATTGGACTCGCGTATTCAGAAAGCGACGGCTGAATAATGCCATCCCGTAACCAATCGCTTATTTGTGCGTCTACCGCACTCTTTTCTGCCGGTGCTAGACGTCGTGGTCTCTGATACACGGGTTCCTCGTCTTTCAGAACAATACTCATTTCTACGTTCACCTCCTGAATCTTTTTAGGCGCGTACTCGGTAACAATATTTTTGACTCGTTCTCGTATCGTAATATCGTCTATATGTGCTACATCAACTTCCTCTCGCTCGCATACAATCCGAAAAACTTCCGGTATACTTTCATCACCCCATTCATCGGTGACTGTGTCTTTGTTAATTTTTTCGATCGATATCTCTCCTCCATTTCTGACTAACTTAACTTTATTTAAGAAGTCTGCGCCTAAAAGTAAATCATGTTTTAATAAAACATCCGAAACTACGTGAAATTCAATTTCATACACATGTTCATCGATAATAACGCTCGTTATAAATTTTCCTAACGTCTTATGACCATTTGACCCAACGCCTGCAAAAGTCGTTTCGCTAACCTGCAAACACGTTATTCCTATTCTTACAAGACAAGATGTGCTCATGAGCGTTAGATCACTCGCGGTATCTATTATCGCCATCAGTTCTACATTGTTCACTCTTACCGGTTTACAAGATTGAGCAGATGGAAATCGTGTTACCAAATTCACCGTTTTTTCGGACCCAGTTTCTCGCTTTGGGCAGCTCGGGGCAAGGTGTCCATGTTGGCCGCACCGAAAACATTTGGGACCACGAAACTTCGCTGGACAGTCTGCACTGAGATGACCCTCGTTGTTGCAGTTGAAGCATCTCCTTGGTTGATCACTGCGAGACTTCGCCGGACACTCTGCATTGAAGTGCCCCTCCTTGTTGCAGTTGAAGCACCTTCTTGGTTGATCCCTCCGGAACGCTTCCCTATCCTGTTGGTTTGTTGGTTGTCTCCTCCGCTCGTCGATCAACGATTTCCCCGCAAAACTCGATGACGGAAGCATCAACTGCTCGAATGCTACCAGCAATGCTTCTGGAGTCTTGAAACAATGCATCTTCGCCTGTGACCTCAGAGATCTATCCGGAATCCCCTCGATTATGTGATCGACTAGCTCCTCTTCGTCGTCTATCGGTACACGGTTCGCCTTTATAATTTTATCGTGGAAATAATCCTCGAAAGATTCGTTCTTCTTCCACACTCGTTCCCGCAATCGGTCACGCAGAAGAATGTTGCTTGGCCTGTGGTAGAACATCTGTTCGAACTTGGAAAGCAGATCGTCCGCGAGCAGTTCAATATATTCCGAACGCGAGTGAACCCAATCTCTCGCTTTTCCCCGTACGCGCATTCCTATCAACACTTTCGTCTCGTCATCGTTCAATTTATATGTTCTTCGTAACACCTTTATCTGCTTCTCCCACGTTGGATAGTCCTCCGACTTTCCATCGAAGAACGCGAGCAGCTCAGCGACAGTTTTCACACCAACTCGTCCGTGTGTGTTTTCTTCTCTGTGATTCTCATGTTCCGGTCCGCCCGAACGTCGTGTTTCTTGAATTAACGCAAGTTCGCGTCTCGTCAATTCTAGTTCTTTCTCCGCTATTTCTCTTTCTCTGTTTAAAAGGCTTATCTCTCGCCGAACGTCCTCTGCATCGTCATTTCTCACCGTATTCCCCGTAGGATGACTCTCGCACACGTCTCCACCCGCATTATCATTTACCGTGTCCGTCTGACTGTGGTAGGCCCATTGATATGCTGGATCGTGTTCAATCAACCTCCCTATTAACACCAACTTCGTTCCGGACGTCTGAAGACCCTCATTCCGCAGAATATCTTTCAGCTCTGCGAGCGTAAGAGTGTTTAAATCCCGAGACGACATCGCGGATGTATTCTCGTAATATTACAATCACAATTTCGTTTCACTAAACTGTCGTTGCACGCACAAACTTTAGGACGAGCCCCCAAAAATGTAGGATATGAACTATAAATAACTTGATATATTCGTTATTTAAATGTTTTAAGATTTAATTTCAAATATATTGAGTAGAACTTTTAAACACGTCTTTACTTTTACAACTGTCAAACCGGAATGAATCAAACAACGTAACTAATCAACAAGAAGAACGCAAAATAAATCGATAAGTCACAAACATCGAATCGTCGCGTCGTTACAGTTACTAACGACGCAAGATTCGATGGAACTCTCGACGATTACAGACGACTTCTCCCTACATATATATATATATATATAAGAGCAAGGAGACAGTATAGATACTATCATTAATATCTATTAATAGAAAAAAACATTAACTAAATTAACTACATATACTTAAAATGTGATTGTAAAGAACATAATGCATCTTTTGGACTGACACTAAACTTGGAAGTATAATTGACACAGATCCACAAAACTTTTTTTTTAGGATACCAATATGCCCCCGCATAAAGAAATTGTAAAATGTAATTTTTAGTATTTTCTCTACAATTCCGAACGAATGCAATTTTTGAAAAAATTCCTCTTTTCGCATCTCGTAGTAGACTAGTTGCTCTAATTTCTCCAAAAATTTCAAGTCGTATATTCCAATATTTAAAAAGTTGTGGTGTTTTAAAGGGTGTTCGAATATTAGTGAGAGTCACTGTACTAACTCTGGGGTAGTAGCTACATCTGAAAAATTATATCGATAATATTTCATCATCCATTGGATTTGCGATATGTGAAGTTCAGTAGTTTGTAACGCAGAATTTTGTGCCTCGACCGGAGTTGGAGCAAAAATAATGGGCATTCCAGTTAAAAAAGTAAAGCCGACTTTCATACCTTGAATCAAAGTACTAAAAATCAGATTGAAGCGCTATACATATGCCCCCTAGGAACCATGTAACTTTTATTTGAACATTTTTTTCGCGCAACAAATACTTGCGAGTTCTTTGGGATCGTAATGTGTCATGCTCACCTTGCAAACTAAAAACAGCTGATAGGTTTGAATTGTTCGTTATTTAGGGTCCATAAAATTGCTGTATATTCTCTAGACATTCTGAAATAAGGCTCGACAGCGTTTGTCCTAAAGTTGCACCTTTCACGTAGTGAAAAATCATTTCTATTCGGTTTATGCCCAACAGGTAGTCAGTGCCCTGTACGAGCTATAGCGGATCAGCGGTGGGTTAAGATATTATAAACCGTTGCCGCTCACTACTACGCGATTGTGGGGGATAGCAAGACGCCATTTTACAATCGTAAGACATGTGGGGGATGGCAAGACGCCATATCGTATGGGTCCGAACTGGTGTCATTGTATTGATGCGAGCCTGAGATGCTCCTTTCAGGGCAGGAGTATGGTGACGTGTCTAGGTTTGAATGCGCGGCCGATTGGGTCAGAGTGGAGGAGGCAGGCCTCGTTTCACACGCATTTGGGGCTGTTGTCGAAATATTGGCTACAGCGGCCACACATACTATGCAGCGTGCAACGTCGAAGTTAAAACATTGAGACTGCGTGCGCGCGGCTGTAGTGGGGATAGGCAGACTCGGCGATAGGCTCGATTTGTTTATGTGCCGTTCCCGAGGTTGTTCTCTATGGAGAGGTTTATGACAGGTCTTTGCTACTGAGCTGGAAGTCGGCACTTTCTCGGACAATACGTGTTGATTGTAAAGTAATTTTTAAATCCCCAACTCCACAGGGCACAAACATTATGAATTGGACGCACTAAAACGGCTTTATGGAAAACAGCTGTGCTGTCGATCGCCCAATAATCCCTCGACCAGTGGTCGCCCAAAATTGGCCCGAAAATGATTTTTATAATTACTTTCGCATATCCATACTTCCATGAGCGTTGATCCACATACAATTAATGCACATGTATCATCTCATGCGAAGTAGGATTACCGCTTTTGCATTTGGTTCAAATTTGGATATGCTGCAATCTTTAGTAAATCATGAACGTATCTCAAAGAGAATTCTTTGAAATCTTGAAAATCAATGGCTTTACGGACGTGCACTATGAGGTGACACAAGTTTTTCATTAAATTATAATGGTCAAACTAACAAAACGAAGAAAATTAGTTTTGGATGCTCATACTGAAACCATCAAGAGTATTTAATAAAAATTATTTCAGATAAAAAAATATTTGTTTTCACAGTTTATTTTGCAGTCGTTTTAAACAGTTGCATTGCTATTATAGCACCAGAAAATTGAAACAATAAAAATAATGATAATATAGCCTCGAGTGTCCTCTTTACGGACCCGTTTTTAAAAATACGGATACTACAAAATTGACGACATGAAAATTAGTTGAAGTGAACGCTGCACCGAAACATTTCGCGCGGCGGCACTCTTGTCGGCGACGTCGGACGAACCTAGAAGGGTCACACAGACGGGCCTACCCACACATTTGAAATGTCTGACCGAAGCCTCTGACGTCACGTCTGTCTGTCGGATGTAGGAGCCACTGTGCGCGTACCCTAAAGGCCGACTCATGCGGGCGCAGGATCCAGGCGACGGCGCCGAGAATCGTAAATTTCGAGCATCGATTGACAGGTCGGAGCGGTCCGCCACGTCCCAGGGGGTCCCACAGCGTCCTTTAGGAAAACTTTAGGATAGCTCTCCTTTAAGACATCATGGACATAGGAAACGTTGGTGTGGGATTTTCGTAGAGTGGGTTCGAAATAACTTTGTCGAAAGTTGCAGTCTATCGGTATGGTAGAAGAAATACTGAAAATTGCATTTCACAACCTTTTTATGTGGGCCTGTATTGAAAATTAAAAAAATACGTTTCGTAGGTCTGTGTCAATTAAACATGTTCTGAAAAATTACAAACGGTTTAAGGTGGTAAAAATTGCAGATTTTCACGATTTTCAGCCTTCAACTGCAGTAAATTAAAGGATTCTTAGACATCTTTCAATTGCTGTCGTTTTTTCCCGCAACACTCGATTTCGATGAAACTTTCACAGTGCGCATAACTGACACGGACCTACAAAACGTATTTTTTAAATTTTCAATACAGGCCCACATAAAAAAGTTATGAAATGCAATTTTTAGTATTTCCTCTGCTATTCCGATCGATTGCAACTTTCGGACAAAATTATTAACTTCCCGATTCATAGGGAAGTTACTGTAATTTTTCTAGTAATTGCTCTAGCTTCCCAGAAAAGTTCAAATCGTATCGTACAATAGTAGAAAAGTTTAAGCCTTTTTAAGAGCGTGCCAATACTCCTTTTTAATCCACTGTAAATAATAATGTAAAATAATTATTAGAACATCTTTGTTCTGCAAATTGTTCCACCGGTTCGAGAAAAAGATTAAATTCCTGTGTAATTACACTAATTATAAATCTCCCTGGTTTCCCTGTTTTGGGGCGCGTGGTAGTAATAAAGGTGAAAGGCGTTGTACCGTTCGCCCGTTAGCTCAAGCCTTGAGCCCATCAATTTTATGACAGGTGAGGACGGGTGCTGGGCTACTCTAAAAATGAGGCTATTGTGGAAATAAGTTCCTTTGACGAGCATGAATTGCTTTATGAACAACCGTCCGACGAAAACACTGAGGAAACGCGTGATCAACGCGTGTTGGAAGGAACTTCCCCGTACTAGATTATAATGTATCAACTCAGAATCCATAGCAATATATTGCAACGTTGCCCGAAAAGGCGTGGTGTGTTGCCCGCCGATTTGTTTATGTAGGGCTGCCCCGTGCGAGCGATAGCGAAGCAGCAGTAGGTGAAAGACCTAAGATGTTAAACCGTTGCCGCCCACTACTACGCGGGTTGTAGGGGGTGGCAGGACACCATCTCGCATGGTGGGTCCCAACTGATGACATTGTATTGATGCGAGCCTGAGAAGGAGGTTCCCAAACAGGACAACGATGACGCGTCCATGTAGGTACGAGTGCGCGGCCGATTGGATCAGAGAGGAGGAGGCGGCAGGCCTAGGCCCGCACGCATTTTCGGCTATGTCGAAATATTGGCTGCAGCGGCCACACACACACACACTCTATGCAGCGTGCAACGTCGAAGTCAAAACATTGATACTGCGGGCGCGGCTATGGTGGGGAATAGGCAGATCTTATGGCAGGCCATTCCACTACTCGGCGAGAAATCGGTACTCTCGGACACAACACGTGTTTGCTGTAAAGTAATTTACGCGGACCCGTACTTCTTCGGCGAAATGAAAATGCTAGATCCGAACAATATTTACAACAGTCGTTCCCTGTTGTAAATGGTCACTGTTTGTACATGCCTGCAAAAGAGTGTCTGCCTTTTTTCTCTGAATCGCAACATCTGCACATTTGCGGAGCTTCAAATTGTTTTAGTTGAAAGCGCACGTGTTTTTTCTAGGGTTTGTCGGTTTTTAAAAATCGGTTTTAAATTTATATATAACACTTATGTTAATCCGCTGTAATGATTTTGATGCAATGAAAAAGTACACAGCTAGTGGTATAAGTATACCGGAGAAAAAGAAAATAAATAAATATCTGAAGGAACCTGAAGAAGTGACTTCCTCCAGTCCTCAAACATTAAAGAAGGAGTTCTTGGTTATTTAACGCTTTAAAGACGATTA
This sequence comes from Lasioglossum villosulum, assembly GCA_963971365.1. Lineage (NCBI taxonomy): Eukaryota > Metazoa > Arthropoda > Insecta > Hymenoptera > Halictidae > Lasioglossum > Lasioglossum villosulum. Next base: position 25,568,026 of record OZ020495.1, on the reverse strand, counting down.
AGCCAAGTTCAGCAGCAAGTGAGCGAGTTTTTTCTATTTCTGGTAATTTTGTGTCCAAACTAAGGACACGACTAAGCAATAAATCCATTGACGTTCTTTGCTTTTTCAAAATCATATTTTATTAAACAAAGAAAGAAGTAACATAATAATTTACATAAGTATATAACATTTGTTTATTTCTGTAATTTTTTTAGGGTATGTAAGTATGTATATGTACCTTACTTTTTCCTTTTTTGTATTTTTGAATTATTATCATTAAAAAAAATTAATAACTTCTGTTTTAAATAGTAAATATGTCTTGTTGTCTGTCTGTAACATTTCAAAACAGGTTTAAACCGGTTTCATGAAAAAGTAAAAACTGGAATCCGGTTTTTTAAAAAGTTGGTTTTCGTATAGAACCTACTTTTTTCGCCATTTCGAAATTAGTCACAGACTGTGCTCGATAACAAGATAATGCACCAACTGGCTGTGGTTTCTGGCTATGTTTTCCAGAAAAATCTAGGATTTGGAAGTATTGTCTCAACTCAATACATAATGCTTTAAATGACTCGGATATCGACGGTTCGAAGGATTGACTGGTCCTCAAAAGTTAACCATTCAAAATTTGCGTAAGGGAAATTGTTCCATTGCTAAAATTGCGAAACTGTTGAATCGCAGTCGCAAAGCTATTTACAATTTCTTAAAAAATATGGGCGAGGGTAGGGTTCCATGGAAATATGGAAATCAAGTGTGCAAGTGCGGAAATTAATAGTGCAAAGTAACGTACAAACTTTATTTATTAGCAAGATAATGCAACTGTTCATACCGCGAAGATATTCAAAGGAATATCTTTTAAGGGAAAATTTTCAAATTTCGAAGTGATCAGCCTGGTCTCCAGATTGCGCCGCCACGGTTGGGACAGGTAAGTTGCAGACTTTGGTTTGCAAAGTACGAGCCACGTGCGTACCCTATCGTAAACCGCGTCTCCCACCCTCGTGCAAGGGCTAAAAAGCAAGTTTACTTTTTAAACGAATGTTCGGCAGAGGCATCATTCTGACTTGGCTAGCCAGGAGTGGACATTCTGAACCATTGAATCGGTAAACTGAAAGATGCAGGACGAGAAATTGATCGAAGCCGTGCGGAGCCGCGAGTGCTTGTTTAATCTGCAGCATCCGCAATATTTAGATACTAAATATAAATCTATAATCTGGAGGGAAATTGCAGAAGAGATGGGAGAATCAGGTTAGTATTCGCTATGTTTCATTAATAATTGAGTTTATGTAGTGGGACCATTTTATTTATTTAAAAAGTATTCACAACATCATACAATATATTTATATTACGACGTTCGCGAGCCCGCTGGAGATTGAAAAAAGTTTTTAAATGTGTCTCTCACTCTAAATGCTTCGGTTGCCACCCTATTCCTGCCCCTCGGTGCTTCCTGCTCCTGACCAGCGAGAGCAACGACCGATTCATCGATCGGTGAATCGATGAGTGAATCGTTTGATTCATCGATCGGTGAATCGATCAGTGAATCGTTTGATTCATCGATCGGTGAATCGATCAGTGAATCGTTCGATGGATCGATCCATGAATCGTTCGATTCACCGATCGATTCATCGATCGATTCATCGATCGTTGCTCCCGATGATCCCTCGAAGTTCCGAATAAAATTATGCAGTATGCAGGTAGTTGCTACAATGTTATCTACATTTTCCGGCTTGGCATATAACCGTCTATTATATATTTGAAATTTTCGTGCTAATATGCCGAAGGCGTTTTCGACAACGCGTCGCGTGGAAGAGAGTCTATAATTATAATGTGTGAGTGCGTCGTTCCCTGAGGATTGGTCCCCTGGATAAGGTCTTAGCAAGTATCTCTTCAGTGGGAACGCCGCGTCTCCCACGATGACACAGGGCGCCGAAATGTCTGTGCCCGGGAAGTTACTGTCAGGTAACATACCCATCTCGCCGTTGGCTAATGCTTGTCCTAGTCGCGATGCTTTAAAAATACCCCCGTCGCTGTTTCGCCCATAGGCACCCACTTCCACGGCGATGAAGTTGCAATTGGCGTCAGCCAGTGCCAGTAGCACAACGGAAAATATTTTTTTGTAACAATAGTATTGTGACCCTGAATTCGCCGGGGCTACTATATTGACATGCTTCCCGTCAATCGCCCCTAAACAATTGGGGAACCTACATTTCTCCCAAAATTCTTCTTTGATGCGTTCCCATCTCTCTTGGCTGGGCAACCCTATTGTCTCCTTCAGCATGGACGACGTGATGATTCGGCACGTTTCATTAACAATTTCGCAAACCGTAGAATGCCCCATCCGGAAATTGTAACTTATTGTTTTCCGCGAGTCCCCCGTTGTTAAGAATCTAGAACAATGGCAAATGCTTAATTAATGAATATTTCTATTTGTAGATGACGCCTGCAAGCAGAGGTGGAAGAACCTACGAGGTTCGTACGCGAAATACCGGGCCCGCCAAAATGCAGTACGCAGTGGGCAGGCGGCGGATACCGGAAGAAGACACAAATTTGCTGACCAATTGAATTTTCTGGGCCCATATTTACAAGAGAGGCCAATGCTCTCCAGCGTTGCAGCAAATTTTGGAGAAGACCAACCAGCAGCCTCGAGCCATCTATCACAGGAGGAACCTGCCAATCCCGATGATTTGCAGCCCCCCCCGAAAAGGAGGAGGCGGGAGACGGGGGGCGAGCTGTCCACAACCGTCGACCGATGCGCTCATTTAATCGAGAGGGTGATCGGCCATCGGGATCGGCCGGATAGAGACAATGCGTTATTTTTCCAGAGCATGGCGCTCAGCGTTGGCAAGCTCAGCCTGAAGCGCCAAAACATTGTGAAAATGGCACTCCTGGCGAAGGTTGCCGAATTACAATTAGAGGAGTCTGAGGAAACTGAACGATCGTTAAAGGAGGTTGAAGAAAAAAATTAAAAACTAGATTAAGATTAGATGTGTAAGCTTTTTTGTATATAATCTCTTCTAACTCTTTCTCTCTCTATATACAGGGTGAGTCACCTAACGTTTGGACCTCAAATGTCTTTGTTGTTTCTAAAGATACGTAAAATATGGTAAGGACAAAGTTGAATTTTTTTAACACCTGCAGTGATAGTCCCTTTCATTAGCCAATGGCCCCATTGTACCATTCAACTTTGTCCTTACCATACTTTACGTATCTTCTCTTGTCTAAACAACGAAGATATTTGAGGTGCAAACGCTAGGTGACTCACCCTGTATATACATATTCATGTATAGGTTAAGTTTAGATTTAAGGTAGTTCATAAGTTAATGTTGTCATAGATAGAATAAAGTTCATATATATGTTTGTATTTATATAATTATTTTCTGGTTTTTTATCTTACCTGTGAGTAATTTTTCAAGCAATTTTTGACGATGATGTAGCATTTAGCGGGGGGGGGGGTTCTAACGGTAAATATTTAATTGTTATATCTTCTAAACGGAGACTTTTTAAAAAACTTCTTACGCATGCAGTCTTTGGAATAGAAAAAAGAATTTTAAGAAAACACTAGTAATGTTTAGGAGTAAATTAAAATTGGAAATGTTTGGGAATGAAATTCGCTCTCTCCACTGCGTCCTTATGGGGGTAACCCAGTCCTCCAAATGCAGGGAGCTCCGTTTAAATAAGAACACCTAAATATCTCTTCAGGTCATTGTTAAACAAAAAATGTTTGTTACGTAATATGCATGGTGCCAATAGACCAACATCTGACAAGAATATTTTTTCCCAAAAGTCAATTTTTTCGAAGTTGTCAAGGTCATCGGTGTTTTTTGATGTATAACTACATTTCTTTTAAATTACATCGTGTAACTGATGGAAAAATACATTCATATATACATGATCTTGAAATGACTTCAACATTCGGTTGCTCGGTGCAACAAGATGAGTCATTTCAAGGTCACATTACTATACATATCTGAATGTAGTTTTGTATAAAAAAACATCGAACCTTGATAGCTTCGAAAAAATGACCTTTAGAAAAAATCTTCTTGCCAGATAGGTCCATTGACACAATGCCCATTACGTAACAAACATTTTATGTGCAACAATGACCCGAAGAGATATCTGGGTGTTCTTATTTAAACGGAACTGCCTGTATAGTAAAAAATCACTCACCGTAGGCAAACTGCTAATCGTTCCTTCGGAGTAATAGGAACTTGGTTGTTTATGGGGAGTTTAACGAGGTCATCCTCGATTCGGCTCAGCAAAGCAGCGAAACAGCCCCTGCTCATGTGGAAGTATCCATAAAATTTCTTCTCGTGGTCCATTGACAACTGCTTGAATAGGACCAATTCACCTGCGGTACCTCTAGTTCTCCACAGGGGGTGGACGCTGTAGCGGCGTTTTGCTCTTTTCCTCTTCGCTGGTTTTGCTCCATTTTGCTCCTCGAGCGGGATTCGCATCGTGCTCTCCACCAGTAGCGCCACAAGGTTTGGCAACAGTACAGTGCCACCATCCAGATCCACATCCATATCAAGATCCAGATCCGAATCCACATCCGACACCAAATCCACATCCGACACCAAATCCACATCCGGAAACGAATCCACATCCGGAAACGAATCCACATCCGAAAACGAATCCACATCGGAAGCCAAATCCATATCAGAATTCATGTTCGTGTAAACTTAAAAATCGCGCGCGTAGTAGCTCTTCTATGAGGTAGGCCAAGAATGCTGCAGAAATCCGGTTTCGCAGTCCCTTAAATACATTCCCGATAGCAGAAAATAGAGTGAGTCAGGGCGAAGAGCAGTGATTCATCTTATCTGGTACCTTACTTACTCACCTCTCGCTTGCCGTCGAAAGCTGAACACTCAAATGTTTTGGTTGACGTGTCTACGGCTTAGTAATTGCCATCCGAAAGTGATTTTCATCGCGGATGAAGATGGCCCAGCCATTTTCTCCAATATTTAAATCTGGAGACCAGGCTGATCACTTCGAAATTTGAAAATTTTCCCTTAAAAGATATTCCTTTGAATATCTTCGCGGTATGAACAGTTGCATTATCTTGCTAATAAATAAAGTTTGTACGTTACTTTGCACTATTAATTTCCGCACTTGCACACTTGATTTCCATATTTCCATGGAACCCTACCCTCGCCCATATTTTTTAAGAAATTGTAAATAGCTTTGCGACTGCGATTCAACAGTTTCGCAATTTTAGCAATGGAACAATTTCCCTTACGCAAATTTTGAATGGTTAACTTTTGAGGACCAGTCAATCCTTCGAACCGTCGATATCCGAGTCATTTAAAGCATTATGTATTGAGTTGAGACAATACTTCCAAATCCTAGATTTTTCTGGAAAACATAGCCAGAAACCACAGCCAGTTGGTGCATTATCTTGTTATCGAGCACAGTCTGTGACTAATTTCGAAATGGCGAAAAAAGTAGGTTCTATACGAAAACCAACTTTTTAAAAAACCGGATTCCAGTTTTTACTTTTTCATGAAACCGGTTTAAACCTGTTTTGAAATGTTACAGACAGACAACAAGACATATTTACTATTTAAAACAGAAGTTATTAATTTTTTTTAATGATAATAATTCAAAAATACAAAAAAGGAAAAAGTAAGGTACATATACATACTTACATACCCTAAAAAAATTACAGAAATAAACAAATGTTATATACTTATGTAAATTATTATGTTACTTCTTTCTTTGTTTAATAAAATATGATTTTGAAAAAGCAAAGAACGTCAATGGATTTATTGCTTAGTCGTGTCCTTAGTTTGGACACAAAATTACCAGAAATAGAAAAAACTCGCTCACTTGCTGCTGAACTTGGCTTAATCGTCTTTAAAGCGTTAAATAACCAAGAACTCCTTCTTTAATGTTTGAGGACTGGAGGAAGTCACTTCTTCAGGTTCCTTCAGATATTTATTTATTTTCTTTTTCTCCGGTATACTTATACCACTAGCTGTGTACTTTTTCATTGCATCAAAATCATTACAGCGGATTAACATAAGTGTTATATATAAATTTAAAACCGATTTTTAAAAACCGACAAACCCTAGAAAAAACACGTGCGCTTTCAACTAAAACAATTTGAAGCTCCGCAAATGTGCAGATGTTGCGATTCAGAGAAAAAAGGCAGACACTCTTTTGCAGGCATGTACAAACAGTGACCATTTACAACAGGGAACGACTGTTGTAAATATTGTTCGGATCTAGCATTTTCATTTCGCCGAAGAAGTACGGGTCCGCGTAAATTACTTTACAGCAAACACGTGTTGTGTCCGAGAGTACCGATTTCTCGCCGAGTAGTGGAATGGCCTGCCATAAGATCTGCCTATTCCCCACCATAGCCGCGCCCGCAGTATCAATGTTTTGACTTCGACGTTGCACGCTGCATAGAGTGTGTGTGTGTGTGGCCGCTGCAGCCAATATTTCGACATAGCCGAAAATGCGTGCGGGCCTAGGCCTGCCGCCTCCTCCTCTCTGATCCAATCGGCCGCGCACTCGTACCTACATGGACGCGTCATCGTTGTCCTGTTTGGGAACCTCCTTCTCAGGCTCGCATCAATACAATGTCATCAGTTGGGACCCACCATGCGAGATGGTGTCCTGCCACCCCCTACAACCCGCGTAGTAGTGGGCGGCAACGGTTTAACATCTTAGGTCTTTCACCTACTGCTGCTTCGCTATCGCTCGCACGGGGCAGCCCTACATAAACAAATCGGCGGGCAACACACCACGCCTTTTCGGGCAACGTTGCAATATATTGCTATGGATTCTGAGTTGATACATTATAATCTAGTACGGGGAAGTTCCTTCCAACACGCGTTGATCACGCGTTTCCTCAGTGTTTTCGTCGGACGGTTGTTCATAAAGCAATTCATGCTCGTCAAAGGAACTTATTTCCACAATAGCCTCATTTTTAGAGTAGCCCAGCACCCGTCCTCACCTGTCATAAAATTGATGGGCTCAAGGCTTGAGCTAACGGGCGAACGGTACAACGCCTTTCACCTTTATTACTACCACGCGCCCCAAAACAGGGAAACCAGGGAGATTTATAATTAGTGTAATTACACAGGAATTTAATCTTTTTCTCGAACCGGTGGAACAATTTGCAGAACAAAGATGTTCTAATAATTATTTTACATTATTATTTACAGTGGATTAAAAAGGAGTATTGGCACGCTCTTAAAAAGGCTTAAACTTTTCTACTATTGTACGATACGATTTGAACTTTTCTGGGAAGCTAGAGCAATTACTAGAAAAATTACAGTAACTTCCCTATGAATCGGGAAGTTAATAATTTTGTCCGAAAGTTGCAATCGATCGGAATAGCAGAGGAAATACTAAAAATTGCATTTCATAACTTTTTTATGTGGGCCTGTATTGAAAATTTAAAAAATACGTTTTGTAGGTCCGTGTCAGTTATGCGCACTGTGAAAGTTTCATCGAAATCGAGTGTTGCGGGAAAAAACGACAGCAATTGAAAGATGTCTAAGAATCCTTTAATTTACTGCAGTTGAAGGCTGAAAATCGTGAAAATCTGCAATTTTTACCACCTTAAACCGTTTGTAATTTTTCAGAACATGTTTAATTGACACAGACCTACGAAACGTATTTTTTTAATTTTCAATACAGGCCCACATAAAAAGGTTGTGAAATGCAATTTTCAGTATTTCTTCTACCATACCGATAGACTGCAACTTTCGACAAAGTTATTTCGAACCCACTCTACGAAAATCCCACACCAACGTTTCCTATGTCCATGATGTCTTAAAGGAGAGCTATCCTAAAGTTTTCCTAAAGGACGCTGTGGGACCCCCTGGGACGTGGCGGACCGCTCCGACCTGTCAATCGATGCTCGAAATTTACGATTCTCGGCGCCGTCGCCTGGATCCTGCGCCCGCATGAGTCGGCCTTTAAGGGGGTAGAGTACCCACGTGACATTACTAGAATCTAACCAGAATATTGCTAGAAAACAAGTGAAAACAGGGGTTTACGGGAACACACCTCACGTCGTCATATGATTATATTTTGAGCTGAGTGAGGGCTCATTCTAAAGAGGAAGGTTAAACGAAGCGCGCGTGGGTCCAACTTCAGTTACATTATGTTTATATCCAGTAATGTGACTGTCCAAAGTAGGGAAAACAAATGAAGAAAAATTCCGGATTTTCTAATGTATTTTTCGATCACAAAAAGATTTTTCTTGCTTATTTAGGGACCCACGCGCGCTTCGTTTAACCTTCCTCTTTCAAATGAGCCCTCACTCAGCTCAATATAAAATCGTATGAGGATGTGAGGTGTGTTCCCGTGATCGCATTCAATTGTTTCCCAGATTCCCTTCATGAAGGGTGAGTAGAAGCAATTTTAGTTCAGCTACTTGGACGAGATGGCGCTTAGTCAGGAGAATTATCAGCGTAGTTTCTTTACAACAAAAGTGTAAAGGGCATGAAGACACTCGGATGCATTAATAGCAATAAAGATTATGATTAAAAGAAAAAAACCTGTAATTATAGCGAAATTGAAGCGTTAGATAGATGCAAATCAATGCACATGTATGTTCATCACTGTTGCCAAATTGGTTTTTCGCGCGGGGGTTGGTCACACTGAAAAATACCATGGTCACGTGGGTACTCTACCCCCTTAAGGGTACGCTCACAGTGCATCCGACGTCCGACCGTCTTGGTGACGTCAGAGGTTTCGGCCACGGCATTTCCAATGTGTGGGTTGACCCGTCTGTGTGACTCTTCAGCTTCGTCCGACGTCGGCTGACAGAAAGGCCCTCGCGCGATATATTTCGGTGCAGCGTTCGTTTTAAATAATTTTCACGTCGCCAATTTTGAAGTGTCCGTATTCATAAAAACGGGTTCGTAAAGAGAACACTTGGGGCTATATCATCATTATTTTTATTTTTTCAATTTTCTGGTGCTACGATGCAACGCACCTGTTTAAAAAACAATTGCAAAATAAAGTATGAAAACAAATATTTTTCCAACTGAAATAATTTTTATTAAATACTCTTGCGGTTTCGCGATGAGCACCCAAAACTCATTTTTATCGTTTTGTTATAGTTTGGCCGTTGTAATGTAATGAAAAACTTGTTACACCTCATATTTTACACGCCCGTAAAACCATCAATTTTCAAGATTTCAAAGAATTCTTTGAGATACGTTCATATTTTACTAACGACCGCAACATATCCCAATTTGAACAAAATTCGGAACAGTAGTCGTATCTCGCATTGAATGATTCATGTGCATTAATGGTACGTATATTAACGCTCACGAGAGTATGGATACTATAATCGTAAGCAGAGAAATTCAAAGATTCGTATCTTTACATCTTTCAATGGTTACTATATCTGTTTTTTAAGCTTCAACCGATTTCGACGAATTCGTTCATATTGTTCATATTGACGTCCAGTTCTAAACCAAAAATAAAATCGATGGGACTCAAAGGGCACTCAAAGGAATTTGTATTTTTTATAATTTAAAGTAATGTACTCACCGCACTGAATAATATCTACACTATAAAACATTAGATTATAATGTATGATCGACGTATTAATACTGTAATGTATTAATACTATAATGTAATTGAATACATAGATTTTTTAAAATGACGTTACCATAGTAAACGAATTATTGCCACGTATTGGGGACTTTGCACCAGTGTGTGACGTATGTACGTACGAAAGCGTAGCGACTATCGGCAGGTGCTATTGGAACATTGGGCGTGCAAATGATCGGGCCATTATTGGGCTATTTGAGTAGAGTTGGTGATTGAAAAATTACTTTACAGTCAGCACGCATTGTCCGAGAAAGCACCGACTTCCAGCTCAATAGTAATGCTACCTGTCATAAACCTCTCAATAGAGGACAGCCCCGAGAACGGCACATAAACAAATCGTGCCTATCGCCAGGTCTGCCCATCCCCACCACCACGGCCGCGCGCCCGTAATCTCAATGTTTTGACTTCGACGGTGCACGCTACATAGTGTGTGTGGCCGCTGTAGCCAATATTTCGACACAACCGAAAATGCGTGTGAAACTGGGCCTGCCTCCTCCACTCTTATCCAATCGGCCGCGCATTCGTATCTAGACACGTCACCGTAGTCCTGCCTGAAAACCTTCTTCTCAGGCTTGCATCAATATACAATGTCATCCGTCCGGACCAATACGAGATGGCGCCTTGCCACCCCCTACAGTCGCGTAGTAGTGAGCGATTACAGTTTAATATCTTAACACACTACTGTTCAATGAACAAATTGTGGTGGTCTAATAAGAGTTTATTCCAAAAACGTCTGTACACTTCGAGCGCTTCTACTAAATCTGAGGAATCTGTACTCGCACGCCGCTCGCAAGGCGCACACGGTTCGCGAATAATTGTCACGTGACAAATCGTTCACTCTCTCTCTCGGTCACTCTCTCTCAATCACTCTCTCTCAATCACTCTCTCTCACTCGCTCACACGGCATACCGCCACACGGTGGCCACAGTTCGGCCTTTCCTGCATTTTCGACGCCCCCGTCGATGCATTTACAATAACGGTTCGTTCCATACATATGTAACCGTTTATTACTCTAGTCTATTTCTAATTCGTGCGATTTTACAACTGTTGTGCGCGTTTGTGTTCTGTTTTTATATTCTTCTGCGCTCATATTAACATGTTTCAGTTTGTCTACTGCTATAATTCCGCGGTAAGCTCGCTGACTTTGTTGCTCGCCCTCAATGTCGCGTATTGCATAGCGATCGTTTTCGAGAACCTGCTCTACTTCGTACGGGCCACGATATTTTGGTGTTAATTTACGGCTTTCGCCCGTCGCGGGTGGTTCGCTTTTCACTAAAACTATATCGCCTATTTTGTATTGTCTCGCTTTGGTTCGTGTTTTATTAAATTGCTTAGCGAGCGCTTCTTTATTTTTCTCTAAAAGTGTAGCAACGCATGCTCCTTCTTCCTGTGTTCCTAACTCTTCGTTGAGTTCGTGGATCTCGCGTGTCAATGGACTTTCGTGCCATCCGGTAACTTTATAATTAAAAATGATATCATATGGAGTTCTACGCGTTACTCTGTGTTGGCTGCTGTTTAGCGCCCACTGGACCTCGTGTACATGCCTATCCCAATCTTCACCGAATAAATTTTCAGTAGTCGTGGAAAGACAGCTAAGTATAACGCTATTCAATCGCTCGATTTGTCCATTGGCGCGCGGCGTACCCGTAGCAATTTTTATGTGTTGAATCTCGTGCTCGTTACAAAATTCTTCGAATAAGTGAGCGGTAAACGCCGCACCCCGATCGCTTATAATTCTTTCTGGTCGCCCGTAATGCGACATGAAACCTAATAGAAATTTTAGCGTAGTTTCCGCGCCGACATCTGCTACTGCTTGCAGTGTTACATATTTACTGTATCCGCATATGGTTGCGACTATATATTTATTTCCTTGTTCGGTAGTCGGTACGTACAATCGCCAACGCCCTTTCGTGATTTTATACACTCGCGCATTGTACATGGTAAATTTGTCATGGGCATCTTGCTCGCCTGCTTCTAAACGGTCACGCAACGCTAAAATTTTCGCGTCTGCTCGTTGCATCGCCGCTATCCAATCGGTATTAATTTTTATGCCTAGAACTGGAAGTCCTGTAACAATCGTTTCCTGCGCTTCCTCTACCGGGTTTCGACTTAGTACGTCCGCTACGTCGTTTTGTTTAGCAGTGTGGTATTCGATTGAATAGTCAAACTCTGATAATTTAATGAACCATCTACCGATGCGGGGGTTTAGATCCCTTTTACTACCTAACATTTTCAAGCTGTTGCAGTCTGTTTTTGGTGTTGGAAACGACTTAATACATTCTACTTTTCGCTCGCTCGGTTGTATCCCTAGTACTGATACTTCAAAGCCTAAGTATTCGATTCGCGATTTGAAGAAATGACATTTTCGTAAGTTAATTGTCAATCCGGCTTCCCTAAAGACTTTGAAAATCGTAGTTAGACGCGCTAGACCCTCTTGTACCGTCATGCTGGGGATTATGACATCGTCTAAGTATGCTAACGCTATATCGTACTTTAATGAACCTAGTACCGTATTTATCATTCGTTGAAAGACCGAAGGTGCATTGCACAGTCCGAAAGGCATTCTTTTAAATTGATACTGGCCATCCGGCGTAACAAAAGCTGTTTTGTCTCGCGATCTTGGATCTACCAAAACCTGATAGTAGCCGCTGAAGAGATCAAGGCTGGTGTAGTGCTTTTGTCCTCGTAATCTGTCTAACTGGTCGTCTATTCGTGGTAGAGGATATCTGTCCTTTACCGTCAGGTTATTTATACCGCGGTAGTCAATGCACATTCGTACTTCGCCGTTTTTTTTTCGTACTAACAGAACTGGACTCGCGTATGGCGAGGCGCTATCCTCTATAATGTCTGCGTCTTTTAAGTCGTTTGTCATGTCTCGGAGTTGTCGCCGCTCGTGATACGATAACCGGTAGGGTCGATAAACTAGTGGTTTTTCTGAAATGAGATCTATGCGCATGGTTGCCCTATCCGTTTTCCCGATCTGATGTATATTGTTCGCTATTATGTCGCGATTATCGTTCAATACCGCAAGGATGTTGTCCGCTTCTTCGCCGACTAAATCGGTGTCCACCTGGTCTGCTGTCACTGGTTCGTCGTTGATTTCTCGTTCGTACGTTCGCTCCTCGTAAACTTCTCCTCTCGATATTACGTCTCCTTCCTTGACTGTCAGCTCCTTGCCGGTAATATTCAGCACTGGCAGGATGGTCTCTCCCTGTTCGTCCGTTGAGACGATACATCTGGGTATAACTGGGCCCTTTTCCCGGAGGCCTCCCTCCACACATAGTCCTTGGTCAGGTAGGTCTCCTTCTACAATTATATGGCCTAGATAATTATCTGGGATGACATACGTACCGCTTGCTCGCAATGTCGTTTTAGTGATACTGCACGGCGCGATCTGCAACGGGTTGTCATCAGCCTTCGATATTCGTAACTCGCCAGCTCTGCTGATGATGACGACGTCGGGGTGTTCTGTGTACGGGTGGCCCACCAACAGGGGTACCGCTTGGCTCTTGCTCGGAACGACGTGTATTTCCGATTTCACCTCTACACCGTCGATACTTATGTTTGCCGTAAACACGCCCAACGGCTGTACACGACCTTCTCCATATCCTACGAAACTGTTCAGAGTCGTTTCATGGTATGTTATGCCTAGCTCGTGTGCGATATCTTGGCGTAAAGCTGTTACGCTGCTACCAAGGTCAACATAGCATTTCACACTCCGATCACTAATAATTGCGTTTTTAAAGTACTTTTCGTGAGTATCGCCGTCTATATACAGAACTCTCGCGGGCGTATCGCGTTGACCGCTACGGATTGTCGTGTTTTGGTTCGCGGGTTGGCGAATGTTTTCCGTGCACGACCGCGAGTAGTGGCCTGACTTTCCACATTTAAAGCATGTTACACTTTGTGTTGCTTTCGGACAGGTACGTACGGTATGACCTTGTTGTTTACAGGCGAAGCATCTCGGTTGATTGTCGCCACGAGGCCCTGGACCGTTTCGTCTCTCTTCCGTCTTTGCTGCATCCTTCCAATATAGATTTGCGCTTCGCAAGTCTGCGAGGAGCTCACTGGGCCTCTTGTATCTGCTTAAAGGTCCTAAATAATCTCGAAAGCGGGGGTTATTAAGCCCGTCGGCGATCCACTCGATCGCCTCGCGGTCGCTCATTTGTGCACGATTGCACTTCGCAAGTTTTTCGTAAAAGTATTCGGCTATATCTTGATATGGTTTCTTTTTATAATTTTGAGCATCCAATTTGAGACTCACCTCACTCCCGCCTGATGGAAAGCTGTCTTTTAGCAGTACCTTCCATTGTGCCCATGTCCGCTGAACACGTGGTAGACTGTCTCGCCATTTTCGTGCTACACCCGTTAATTTAGCAAGGGCATAGTGTCGTATCGCTACCTCATCCCAGTTGTACAGATCCCCGTATTCCTCCATTTTTTCTATCCATTCCTCGATGGTTAGCTCGTTCGTAACGGGATCAAACGCCGGCAGCACACTCGTCGTGTCTCGGAAATGCCTACTCCTCTCATCTTCGTAAAACTCCCCGTTTGTCGCCATTTCGGAGTATAAAATTGCGTATTCGCCCCCACTGGCCGCGATTTTAGTCCAAAATGTAATGCAGATGCAGTATTCGCGCCTCACGCCTGCCTGCTATACCTCGACAAGGAGTCGACACGTTAACGACGTAATACGCGCCACGTGCTCCGAAGTTTCACGCACTTCCTATTACGACTGCTCCGCCCGTTTTCTCCGCGTTTTCGCACGAATCGCTAATATCGATTAATTATTACTGTCGCGATCGATTACACTTGAGTATGTGAAACGTGGCGAATCCCACTTCTGATATCTGTGGTGGTCTAATAAGAGTTTATTCCAAAAACGTTTGTACACTTCGAGCGCTTCTACTAAATCTGAGGAATCTGTACTCGCACGCCGCTCGCAAGGCGCACACGGTTCGCGAATAATTGTCACGTGACAAATCGTTCACTCTCTCTCAATCACTCTCTCTCACTCGCTCACACGGCATACCGCCACACGGTGGCCACAAAATTGAAAATGTTTTTTCACTACGTGAAGACAAACGCTGTCGACCCTTATTTCAGAATGTCTAGAGAATATTCAGCAGTTTTATGAATCCAAAATAACAAACAATTCATACCTGACAGCTGTTTATGTAGTTTGCAGGGTGAGCCTGGCAACATGACGATCTTAAATAACTCGTAAGCTATTTTTTGTGCGAAAGAAATGTTGAAAAAAACGTTGTATGGTTCCTAGGTAGGTCATACAGTATTCCTACCTGATTTTTGATACTTTGATTAGAGGTGTGAAGGTCAGCATAAAAAAGTATTGACTTTCATACATCAAAAATCTAATAGTCAACGAGATATTATCGATGCAATTTTCCAGATGTAGCTACTGCCGGAGAGCTAGTAGGTGCCTGAACTGACATCCTTCAGCTTGAATGCGATAATGTACATACATATGTGCACGTTCTGTTTAAAGAGCTGAAGGTGTTCTTCATACCTTGATGAAAAATCATAGTGACAAAAGTGCATATTTTAAATTTTCATTATAGGCACAGATAAAATCGTAACCTTCACATTTATCTTCGAAATTCCAACCAATAGTAATTTGTAATGAAATTTTATTATGCATTATTTGGTAAAAGATTCTTCTAACATCTTGAAAAAATCCACTTTTTCTTAAACCCATCCCAACTTGGCCACCATGGAGGTGAAAGACAGGTAAAAGAGTCAGTGCACATGGTATGCGCGTTGACGGGAAAACCCCAAGATGAATAGCTGACCGTGGAGGACTCTGCAAGGTTTTTAACACTTAATTGCTACTGAGGCGTAAACAGATGTTCGAGTCTTGCTTCGTGGCTCCGACGATAAAGTAATAAAGAACTAAATGCATTTAGGAGAGGCTTCCTTTCAAAAATAGCACGAAAGTCACGTCTGTTGGAAAAAGCTATATTTTCCATTTATTCAGGTACGTTGTCAAACTATCGTTGCCGTGATTGGTCGGTTTACCTGAAAATCGTTAACCAATCAGCAAAGTTTTAGTCATTGGTGTGCATTGAGGAGCTTTCGTCCTAGCAGTAGCTGTGAGATCGTCAAAGAGAACGCAACCGTAGTACACAAAAATCTTGTTTCGATTTATCCGAGCTGGACAGTATGGACGCTGCAACATTGTTTTGTTTGGAAACAAGTCCTCTTCTGAGGGAAGATCTCTGGGGAACAGAGAGGAGTTTCCACGTCCACGAGATTTTCCAGTCTCGCGAGGAAAAAGGCGAATACCACCTTCTCTTCCCGGACCTACTCGAGAACCCGGACAAATTTTACGAGTACGTACGAATGAACAAGGAGACGTTCTTTTATATATTGGAGGGCATTCGGAACAAGATCGAAAAACATTCAAATTTTCGCAAATGCATCTCACCAGAGGAGAGGCTCGTGGTGACATTGAGGTGAGTTGTTTTTCAAGTCGATGGAAATTAATGTCATCGTATAATTCCTACAGCACAGTTTTAACGTATTGATTTCTGTTTTAGGTTTCTCGCAACGGGACTTGCATACAGGGCACTGGCATTTTCTTTTCGGATAGCAAATAATAGCATATCTGTGATTGTTCGTGAGACGTGCAATGCAATTTGGGAAGTTTTCCATGAAACACACATGCCGGTCCCATCGATGGATACGTTACGCAGTAATGCAATGGAGTATGAGCGGCTATGGGGTTTTCCCAATTGTGTAGGGAGTCTGGATGGAAAACATGTCCGGATCCGATGTCCGCCGGAGAGCGGTTCATTGCACCATAATTACAAGAAGTTTTTTTCGGTTCACCTGCAAGCAATTGCAGATGCCAGATGCAAGTTTGTTACTGTGGATGTAGGAGATTATGGGAGGCGAAGCGATGGTGCTGTACTAACAGGGACAAATGTTTACCGCCGCCTAGAGAACAATACGTTTAATATGCCACCTCCCAGAGTGCTAGCGGGTAATAATACAGCTCTACCCTACGTATTGATTGCCGATCAGGGCTACCCATTAAAAGAATATTTGTTGCGGCCATACCCGAACAATAACAGCTTGAACCGCGACCAAGCAACTTTCAATTATCGATTAAGCAGAGCCAGGCGCGCAATCGAATGCGCTTTCGGCATTCTCGCTAGCAAATGGAGGTGCTTTAAGACGGAATTGCATGTAGACCTAGAGCACGTTGATGCCATAGTAAAGTGCGCGTGCTTATTGCATAACGTTCTAATAGATAGAGGGAGCACAGAAGTTTCGGCAACGCCAGAGGCAAACGCCACTGTGGCGGAGGAGGACAATGGCAGGGGAAGGAACAGGGTGGGTTCAAGACATCGGGCAACCCAAACGTCCTATAGAATACGCGACAAATTTAAGCAATACTTTGCAACTGGAAACTAGTAAACTTTATATTTAGTGTAATAATGTAGTTAAGGTATTTGTATTTTCTATTTTATATTGCGTCGTGTGTTTTAAGGTTTACGTATTATGTTTTTTTTTAAATTTTATATTGCGTCGTGTGTTGTAGTTAGTGGTTTTCTATTGCATGTGTTGTATTTCATGTTTGAGTGGAAAATATATGCGTACAACGTACTGTATTGTTGGTTCAATAGTGTGCATTCACGTACCTCCTAACCCATTCCTAACCCATGAATGAAATCATAACCGCACAAGACTGCCCCCCTCAAAATCATTTACTTCTTTCACTCCGGGACAAAAAGAGCACATTTAACTTAAAATGTTGTATAACAGCAAATTCGCGCATTTAATGTTCAATATTTCGTAGCTCCTCCTTTACGTTTAATAACAGCCACCATTCGCATTGATAAAGATTTATACAGTTCTTTAATAGTATTTTGCTCCAATTGCTCCCACTCATCTAGAATACATTTTTTTAATTTGGCAATATTTCCAAATTGTCTGCCATTTCCATATACGGCGCGGACAACATTTCCCCAACAATTTTCAATAATGTTGAGGTCGGGTGACCTTCAAATGACCTGCAAATGTTCCGTCGTAAAGAACCGTAGTCCTTCACAAAATTCGTATATCATTCATAAAGAATAGCAGCACGGAGATTTGCCTTTCGTACCATTTCATGACAAGTTCGTGTTCGAACGTCATAAATTGTATTCATTCGCAAAAAACCGTTGCACCGTAATTCTCCATCGCCCTTTATTTTATGACTAGCTCGCTACTAAGGACCTTCTCGAAGATTAAGCATACGAACTATTTGGTTACAATCCTACATGTGGCCCACACATTTTGGAAATATTGCCAAATTAAAAAAATGTATTCTAGATGAGTGGGAGCAATTGGAGCAAAATACTATTAAAGAACTGTATAAATCTTTATCAATGCGAATGGTGGCTGTTATTAAACGTAAAGGAGGAGCTACGAAATATTGAACATTAAATGTGCGAATTTGCTGTTATACAACATTTTAAGTTAAATGTGCTCTTTTTGTCCCGGAGTGAAAGAAGTAAATGATTTTGAGGGGGGCAGTCTTGTGCGGTTATGATTTCATTCATGGGTTAGGAATGGGTTAGGAGGTACGTGA
This sequence comes from Lasioglossum villosulum, assembly GCA_963971365.1. Classification (NCBI taxonomy): domain Eukaryota; kingdom Metazoa; phylum Arthropoda; class Insecta; order Hymenoptera; family Halictidae; genus Lasioglossum; species Lasioglossum villosulum. The sequence goes on along the minus strand of OZ020495.1, from coordinate 25,549,875 downwards.
ATGCACACTATTGAACCAACAATACAGTACGTTGTACGCATATACAGGGTGTCCCAAAATTCCTCCGACACCCGAAAATGGGAGGTTCCTTGGGTTATTTGAAGCGACTTGTTCCTTTACAAAAATGGCGTCCGCGGCTTTGCTTAGGAGTTATTAACGAAAAACACGGGCCAATCAGAACGCGACCTAGACGCGAGTTAGCACAGTCGGCCCAACGCGCTAACTGTCAGTTGGCCGAACGTATCATCGCATGTCTAGATCGCGCTCTGATTGGTCCGTGTTTTTCGTTAATAACTCCTAAACAAAGCCGCGGACGCCACTTTTGTAAAGGAAAACGTCGCTTCAAATGACACAAGGAACCTCTCATTTTCGGGTGTCGGAGGAATTTTGGGACACCCTGTATTTTCCACTCAAACATGAAATACAACACATGCAATAGAAAACCACTAACTACAACACACGACGCAATATAAAATTTTAAAAAAAACAATACGTAAACCTTAAAATACACGACGCAATATAAAATAAAAAAAAACATAATACGTAAACCATAAAATACACGACGCAATATAAAATAAAAACTAGCTGGTTATTGTTGCTCGCTCGCTTCGCGAGCTCGCGGGTGGGGTTGTTGTTGCTCGCTCGCTTCGCGAGCTCGCAGGTAGGACTGCTCTTGCGAAAGGGTTAGTGGTACGCATTGCTAGTGGGGCATACAGCTCTTAATGGTTTTTTTATTTATTTTGTATGTGACTCTCCGCGAGCCACACAAAGAACTTCCCGATTCGTTAGTTGTAAGCGGTAACATTAGCATTAGTTGCATAATTAAAAAAAAATTTTTTTTTAATAAAAATGAAATATATATAACTACGTTTGTTTATTCACTGGAAAGTTTCCATCCTCTCGTATAAATTGCATTCTTGAATGAACTTCTTTCGAAAAAAACTAAAAAAACTAAAAAATCTAAAAAACTACTTGACCAATATGGACCAAAATCTAATCAGCTCTAAGTTACGACGGGGCACATCGATTGCATCATTCATCATTCTGATCGCATTGTTACTTTTTCAGAAAACGTAAACGAAAAATTTGATAACATAAAAACGGCCATACGCACACACACACACACACACACACATACTAACAATTTGATAAAAATAGTCTAAAATGACTCCAATGATCATGAAACGTGAAGATCTGCTAAAAAATCGATTTTCGATTTTCGGGGTAATTACAGTAACTTCCCAATGAATCGGGAAGTTAAAAAACATAATACGTAAACCTTAAAATACACGACGCAATATAAAATAAAAAAAAACATAATACGTAAACCTTAAAACACACGACGCAATATAAAATAAAAAAACAAATGCCTAAATCTAAACATCTCTAATTCTCCGCGTTTTCCTCTTCATCCATAAAAACCTGCTGTAAACGCATACGTACTGTTAATTTTCGCCGTTCAGGTACGGCACGCATTTTCCCTACCAAGCTCATCATAAAATGGTAATCGTCGTCGTTTTTTTCGCTTGTGTTCTGTCGGAGGTAGTCCAGCTTGGCCCTTTCAATCTGAATGAGCTCCTCGCGGGTATCTTTCGCCAATCGTCTCCGCTTTTGTGGCGTTGGTCTGTCAAGGGCCTCCTCCGTCTCGCCCAGATCCACATTGACAATACTTTCGTCAACTATCTCGGTTTCGGGAGTATCGGGAATATTCCCGACCATCGGCCTGCCCGCATACGTATCCTCCAGGAAATTCATCTGGGTATAGTAGAGCCATCTAGACTCCCCTTGCCTGCGAGAACCAGTTGGCTGATTACCTTTACGGACCTCTCGTCTGTGCGTGTCCCTCAGACGTTGCCACTTAAGTTTGGCAATAGCGCCTGAAAATACATAAATAATAAAAATTACATGTTATAAAGTATACTAATTGTAATGTATAATAATCATATATAATGTACATATACGTATTGATAGTATTTATGTATGTATACACAATTGTATGTATGTAGTAACTGTCGTAGGTACTTACTTTCACAATTCAATTCTGTGGCAATTTCATCCCACAGCCTCCGATTGTAATCCCGGTTGTGGTAGTCCCGGTGTTGAGGGTTCAACAGGGTTTCCCTCTCCTGAACCAAACTAATCTATTTTTCACAATCCATAGCGTTAGAAAACTTATTCGATGTACACAAGAAGCGTCGCGAAATCGTTCTGATGTCTTCGCTCCCGCGCCCTAGGACGAAAGCTCCTCAATGCACACCAATGACCAAAACTTTGCTGGTTGGTTAACGATTTTCAGGTAAACCGACCAATCACGGCAACGATAGTTTGACAACGTACCTGAATAAATGGAAAATATAGCTTTTTCCAACAGACGTGACTTTCGTGCTATTTTTGAAAGGAAGCCTCTCCTAAATGCATTTAGTTCTTTATTACTTTATCGTCGGAGCCACGAAGCAAGACTCGAACATCTGTTTACGCCTCAGTAGCAATTAAGTGTTAAAAACCTTGCAGAGTCCTCCACGGTCAGCTATTCATCTTGGGGTTTTCCCGTCAACGCGCATACCATGTGCACTGACTCTTTTACCTGTCTTTCACCTCCATGGTGGCCAAGTTGGGATGGGTTTAAGAAAAAGTGGATTTTTTCAAGATGTTAGAAGAATCTTTTACCAAATAATGCATAATAAAATTTCATTACAAATTACTATGGCTTGGAATTTCGAAGATAAATGTGAAGGTTACGATTTTATCTGTGCCTATAATGAAAATTTAAAATATGCACTTTTGTCACTATGATTTTTCATCAAGGTATGAAGAACACCTTCAGCTCTTTAAACAGAACGTGCACATATGTATGTACATTATCGCATTCAAGCTGAAGGATGTCAGTTCAGGCACCTACTAGCTCTCCGGCAGTAGCTACATCTGGAAAATTGCATCGATAATATCTCGTTGACTATTAGATTTTTGATGTATGAAAGTCAATACTTTTTTATGCTGACCTTCACACCTCTAATCAAAGTATCAAAAATCAGGTAGGAATACTGTATGACCTACCTAGGAACCATACAACGTTTTTTTCAACATTTCTTTCGCACAAAAAATAGCTTACGAGTTATTTAAGATCGTCATGTTGCCAGGCTCACCCTGCAAACTACATAAACAGCTGTTAGGTATGAATTGTTTGTTATTTTGGATCCATAAAACTGCTGAATATTCTCTAGACATTCTGAAATAAGGGTCGACAGCGTTTGTCTTCCCGTAGTAAAAAAACATTTTCAATTTGTTCATTGAACAGTAGTTAAGCAAAAATTAAATGTTTTCGGCGCATTGGTTCGATCTATTAATACTTAAAAACTTTAACACACTATTTGCAAATATTCACAATATTTCATCTCGACGTTTCGATCCAAATTTAGATCATTTTCAAGAGATTAATTTAATAACATTGTGTCTGTAATGAAACCAAACATAATTATATTATTTAATTATTTAAACTTACAATGATTGAACACACGCGTAACATGTTTTACAAGGAAAATAAACAAGTAATAGAAAACTAAAGAAAAAAACCATGTTACTTACTTGCGTAGTGTTGCAAAATAACTTTAAATTAAACAATTTATAAAAATCGATAGTCTGTGTGGGACCACATGTTGCTGCCTAGACAGTCACTATGGTAGTGAGGAACTCAACGAAAACCTATGAAACCAATGGCTGATCGTGTATCGATCCATTGGCCAGAATCAATGTAAGGCGGTAATTTCAAATATAGAACATAGCACTTTCCATACTTCACCATGAACTTGTACCTCAAAACAACTTTTCAAGGTAATTTAATAAATGTACACATTAATGGAACTGACTGTCTAGGCAGCAACATGTGGTCCCACACAGACTATCGATTTTTATAAATTGTTTAATTTAAAGTTATTTTGCAACACTACGCAAGTAAGTAACATGGTTTTTTTCTTTAGTTTTCTATTACTTGTTTATTTTCCTTGTAAAACATGTTACGCGTGTGTTCAATCATTGTAAGTTTAAATAATTGAATAATATAATTATGTTTGGTTTCATTACAGACACAACGTTATTAAATTAATCTCTTGAAAATGATCTAAATTTGGATCGAAACGTCGAGATGAAATATTGTGAATATTTGCAAATAGTGTGTTAAAGTTTTTAAGTATTAATAGATCGAACCAATGCGCCGAAAACATTTAATTTTTGCTTAAAGCTTATTACGATCGCTATACGTTTAACTATTGAACAGTAGTGTGTTAAGTTATTAAACTGTTATCGCTCACTACTACGCGACTGTAGGGGGTGGCAAGGCGCCATCTCGTATTGGTCCGAACGGATGACATTGCATATTGATGCAAGCCTGAGAAGAAAGTTTTCAGGCAGGACTACGGCGACGTGTGTAGATACGAATGCGCGGCCGATTGGATAAGAGAGGAGGAGGCAGGCCCAGTTTCACACGCATTTTCGGCTCTGTCGAAATATTGGCTACAGCGGCCACACACACTATGTAGTGTGCACCGTCGAAGTCAAAACATTGAGACTACTGGCGCGCGGCCGTGGTGGTGGGGATGGGCAGACTTGGCGATAGGCCAGAGCTGCCAGACTGGGCGTTTTTCACGCGCATGCACGCATTTCGTCAGGAACGTATCTACAGTGAGTAACTTTAATATTCGGACACTATGAGATTTTTACTTTTTTTTTTATTATAACTTCATTCCTAATCAAAAAATGATATCCATAATAAGGTATTACATTAAGGTATGTATCTAGTAAACAATAGTCTAAATTTTATTTACATAATTTACAATAGTTGTTAATTAACACAATTTAAATGAAACGATGTCTGATTTTCGAGTTACTTTAATATTCGGACACTCGATAGTGTACCATCTTTCTTGACTTTTCAAGCGTCGAAGTTGGAACTATTGTGTGTTTACAAACACGGTGGACTCGGAGAAACACGGTTCGGCCGTTACGAAGCCTTCTCATATCAGTTCTATTTCGAAAATCGTAGAGTACACTTGTAAAATGCCACGCAAAGCGAATACGAGTTTTGATGTACGCCAACTTGTAATTTTTTACAATGCAAAAGGAAAATCGTATAGACAAATTGCTGTCATGCTCAATATCAGTAAGAGCACGGTGGCAGATATCGTCAGACGATTCAAACACGAAGACCGTATAGATTCTATACCCCAAAAGGGCCGACCAAAGAAGTTGGACGTACGTGAGAAGAGGAAGCTCATTAGAAAAATAAAGAAGGATCCTACACTCAGTGCACCAAAATTGACAACAGAGCTCTTGAACGAGACTGGAAAGAAGGTACATACAGTCGGTCACGAAAATATTCGGACACCACTATAGTTTTGACTATTATAGTCCGTACTTCATAAATTTATGCAATATGAACAAAAAGAGGTCTCATGTATGTTACTATGCAGTGTGTAGTTAACATAAACATAAGAGATATTTATTTACGATAAGTGATTACATAAATAATAAAGGAAAAATGGAAAGTATGCTTATTTTCATGTCACGAAAATATTCGGACACTTCCTATACTTCTCAAGTTTGTAGGTTCCAGGAACTGACTGAAACAATGTTTGTAAACATATCATTCGTACCATGTACAGAGTATATTAGAGATCGAATATTTGTGTTGCTCGAAGTTTGTGCGAAATGGGTCGGAAAAGTAAAAACACGTCATTTAATATGCGACAATTAGTAATTTTTCATTGGGAAAAGGGGAAATCGATTCGCAAAATTGCAGATTTATTAAATATTAGTAAGAGCACGGTATGGGATATTGTGAGACGTTACAAAACCGAAGATAGAATTGAATCTATCCCTCAAAGCGGACGCAAACCAATTCTCAATACTCGTGATAAACGGTCCATAATTAGGAGAATCAAATGTGATCCTCGGATAAGTGCTCCGAAGTTAGCAGCTGAACTAAATAATGACCGTGAAATATCAATGCATCCGGAGAACATAAGAAGAGTGTTACGATCAGAGGGCTATAATGGAAGAATAGCTCGAAAAAAGCCGTTTATTAACGCGAAGAACAGGATGAAGAGACTGAATTTTGCAAAAAATTATATTTCAAAGGAAAGTCAGTGGTGGGAAGACGTAATTTTCGCGGACGAGTCCAAATTTAATATTTATGGAAGCGATGGAAGAATTAGGGTATGGCGGAAATCAAAAGAAGAATTAAATCCGAGACATTTGCAGCCGACTGTAAAACACGGTGGCGGGTCTGTGATGGTATGGGGCTGTATTTCGGCCCATGGAGTAGGCGAATTAGTTTTTATCGACGACATCCTCGATAAAAATAGGTATCTGCACATTTTGCAAAACAATTTTTAAAAAAGTGCTGATAATATGGGACTTCAAAGTGGGATAAAATTTTATCAGGATAACGACCCAAAGCACAAATCGTGTATTGTGCAAGAATTCTTGTTATACACTTGCAAGAATGTCCTACATCCACCACCGCAATCGCCAGATTTGAATCCCATTGAAAATTTATGGGATGAATTAGATCGCCGAATTCGAACAACTCCCATAAACACAAAGGACGAACTAAAAAGACGCCTGCAAGAAGAATGGCTGCGTATTGGGCAAGATTATTTAAAAAAAATAATTTGTAATATGCCAATGCGATTACGGCACGTCATAAAACATATGGGATATCCAACAAAATATTAATTTCTAAAAACAAGATTTATGTATAGTGTTATAAACTTAGTTTTGATAGTGTCCGAATATTTACGTGACATGAAAATGAACATACTTTCCATTTTTCTTTTATTATTTATGTAATTACTGATCGCAAATAAATATCTTTTATGTTTATGTCAACTACACACTGCATAGTAACATACATGAAACCTCTTTTTGTTCATATTGCATAAATTTATGAAGTACGGTCTATAATAGTCAAAACTATAGTGGTGTCCGAATATTTTCGTGACCGACTGTACATTCTTAAACCATCCGCAGAGCCTTGAAAGAAAGTGGCTACAATGGAAGAGTGGCTAGAAAAAAACCGTACGTGAATGAGCAGAATCGAAAGAAAAGATTAAGTTTCGCTAAAGAATTTATTTTAAAGGATACAACATGGTGGAATGACGTTATTTTTTGTGATGAAAGTAAATTTAATATTTTTGGGTCGGATGGACGAAGAATGATGTGGCGGAAGAAAAATGAAGAATATAAATTTCACAATTTAAAGCCGACTGTAAAACACGGAGGTGACAGTGTACTTGTCTGAGGCTGTGTACCGACATTTGGACCGGGCGAATTAATTTTTATTGACAGTATTATGGACAAAAATGTATATTTAAATATATTAAAAAACAATTTACACAAAAGTGCAACACAAATGGGGATTTTAAACACGTTTAAATTCTACCAGGGCAAAGATCCAAAGCATAAGGCACGCATTGTGCAGGAATATCTGCTGTACAATTGTCCAAAAATTTTACAACCACCACCTCAATCACCAGACCTTAACCCCATTGAAAATCTATGGGATGAACTCGACCGACGAATCAGAAAAACAACAATATCCTCGAAAGAAATGTTAAAACATGAACTGAAAGAGGAATGGAAGAATATAAGCACTGAATATTTAAAAAAAAGAATTAGTAATATGCCTCAACGCTTAAATGAAGTAATACAGCAAAATGGCTACCCAACAAGATATTGAGATACATGTTTATTGCAAAAAATAGTATAAGAATAGGTAGTTCCTAAAAGTATCCGAATATTAAAGTAACGCGAAAATCAGACATCGTTTCATTTAAATTGTGTTACTTAACAACTATTGTAAATTATGTAAATAAAATTTAGACTATTGTTTACTAGATACATACCTTAATGTAATACCTTATTGTGGATATCATTTTTTGATTAGGAATGAAGTTATAATAAAAAAAAGTAAAAATCTCATAGTGTCCGAATATTAAAGTTACTCACTGTACGTCCGAAGTTCGGGGGGAAAGCAGTGGGAGACTATTATTAGCGGGAACGTCTAGCGGAGTCCGTTACAACACGAGGCACGAAAGAACAGCGGGCTGCAAGAATTTCAGATAAGTTATTGTTAATATTTAATCAAATAATAAATTTTGCGAAATTAGCGGGGCGACCAAAGTACCCGATTTTCGTACTCGATTGAGGCCGTATGACGTCAAAATCGTCGCGCATGCGCGAAAAAAGCGCCCCGTCTGGCAAGACTGCGATAGGCTCGATTTGTTTATGTGCCGTTCCCGGGGCTGTTCTCTATTGAGAGGTTTATGACAGGTAGCATTACTATTGAGCTGGAAGTCGGTGCTTTCTCGGACAATGCGTGCTGACTGTAAAGTAATTTTTCAATCACCGACTACTCAAATAGCCCAATAATGGCCCGATCATTTGCACGCCCAATGTTCCAATAGCACCTGCCGATAGTCGCTACGCTTTCGTACGTACATACCTCACACACTGGTGCAAAGTCCCCAATACGTGGCAATAATTCGTTTACTATGGTAACGTCATTTTAAAAAATCTATGTATTCAAATACATTATAGTATTAATACATTACAGTATTAATACGTCGATCATACATTATAATCTAATGTTTTATAGTGTAGATATTATTCAGTGCGGTGAGTACATTACTTCAAATTATAAAAAATACAAATTGCTTTGGGTGCCCTTTGAGTCCCATCGATTTTATTTTTGGTTTAGAACTGGACGTCAATATGAACAATATGAACGAATTCGTCGAAATCGGTTGAAGCTTAAAAAACAGATATAGTAACCATTGAAAGATGTAAAGATACGAATCTTTGAATTTCTCTGCTTACGATTACAGTATCCATACTCTCGTGAGCGTTAATATACGTACCATTAATGCACATGAATCATTCAATGCGAGATACGACTACTGTTCCGAATTTTGTTCAAATTGGGATATGTTGCAGTCGTTAGTAAAATATGAACGTATCTCAAAGAATACCGGCAACTTACAGGACGAACGATCTACTAATCAGGGAGCGATCATCATCGATGAGCAGGCCATTCTACCTAATTATTGGATTTTTGAGCGTTTTACGGCTCGGAGCGTACGTCGGGCCTTGCAAACGAGTGGAAACGTAACGTGAATGACTGACAAGACAAGGGCTCGTGCGTTGTACTTGTCTACCCGAGGACTGGAGAGTATCACGGCGTTCGAGCGTAAAACTCAACTGTGTGAGCTCGACTTCCAGTCCTAACGCGATGCTAGTTGGGCTTCTCTGTGAAGAAAGAAGATGCACTGATTGGTTACTGCAGATAGTTGCATTTCCCAATCAGTACACTTTTGACTATTAGGACCTCCTTCCCGTAGCTCTGAAAGAGGCTTTGGAAGGAGGAGCCGGGCGATACCTGACGCAGTCGACGACGCGTCTCGATAATTTGACACGATACAGTTAGCGGTCACGGGTGATCCTTTGGAGGGACTAGATTTATGGCACGCTGTCCTTAAAGATGTATAAAGGTCCATTCATACTACACGGACGGATCAGCCACGGACAGAAAGACGATGCTTAAGGAATAGGGACTCTGGCCACCAGATTCCGTCAGAAGATGGTGAGAGCTTAGACCATATATACTTATAGACACGGCATAGGTATAGTATGTGTATAGGAAAACTAAGAGTTGGCCGTGGCAAAGATCGTGGTAAAAAAGATAGTTCTTAAGATAATTTCAAAATGGCTGACGCGGTAGACCGACGCCGACACTATCCATTACACGTTATACTATAACCCGAACACGTTTTTTTACTCCGTGTGAATTTTGTGTAGCGTTTCAAAATAGTGCTAATGTGCTGTATTCAAAATTGCAGAAAAATTTTTTAAACTCAATGTAATACCTGAATAAAACATATAGAATAAACATTTGTATCTCAAATATACGTTACATAATGATTATTTCATGTTAAAATGCCAAATTCTTTGAAATTATCCTGTCCATTCTTTCCGGGTATACCCCCCTCACCTTCATGAGCCAAGCGCAGGCGCTGTCGATGAGCATAGCTTGTATATCTTTCGGAACGATGAGACACATAACTGTCATCTTTGCCATAGGCCAAATTATCTGTGCCGTGTCTATAAGTATATATGGTCTAAGGGTGAGAGTCCCTATTCCTTAAGCATTGTCTTTCTGCCCGTGGCTGATCCGTCCGTGTAGTATAAATGGACCTTAAAAAAACTAAACATTAAGCAGGTGCCACGACTGGTCGCCGAATGACTCTTGTTTGCTTAATTCTCGAAGAAGATTCTTAGTCACGAACGCACCATAAATACTCTCCAAAGGAAACCCACGTATTTTGTTCCTGCGCGACGGAGCAGAAAATGTCGCTTCAAATGACCCAAGGAACCTCCCATTTCCGGAAGTTACACTTATTTTGGGACACCGTGTACACTAATAATATACTGCAGTGGAGAAAATCGAGTTACAAAATTAACAAATTTTCAAAGTCAATGCGGCAGCATTTCCCGTTATACGATCAATTTCAAATGTTGCCAAATTATTTTTTCGTCCAGTTGCACAATTCCAGGTGGTGTACCGAAAAAATTCGATAGCCGAAAAATAAGGTCCACCCTAACGTGCATGATGAACACGCGCGCGCAAACACTGCCACGTCAGAACGGTTTTTTCAAGATTGTGGCAGCCGAGAGATAATCGCGAAGATAATTGATAAGTTATAAATTGTGTGTATGTACACATATATGTATGCGATAAATGAGAGGGTTAGGTGATTAGATGGCGTGTGGCAGAAAGGCTAGCGGAAAGATAATTCATGAGACGTGTGAGTCACAAGAGATAGACATAGACATTCATCGATTCGATAGTAAAGCGGGAACAATTGTGGAACGTGGTGCGCAATAAATCGTTCGGTGCAATAATAACAAAGTTTGTCAATTTGTGCGGTTCCTCATGAAAAGAAGTACACGAGAATAGAAGTAAGAAAGACTGGAATAAGACGTTATTTGAAGGAACGATCAGGAATCTCGCAAACACTACTGCTTTTGTCAGAACTAATTCGTTTAAGACGCTGTTTGATTAACTTTGATATTTTCTCTGAAATATTTTACGCCCCTTAGGGGCCAACAGGAATCTCCTCTTAACACGTTATTTGGTTGATCTGGACATTTTTTCTGAAATTCACATCACTAGTTTCATTTGTATCGCTTTCGATTTCAATGATAAATGAGCTGATGAAATGCTGCATAAAAGTTCGAGACACGGATCTGTCGTTTCCAATATCGCGATCGAATGAGACGCTGGAAAATTAGCGGCGGTTTGTGGACTGCGTTTTTCGTTACTGTTTGGTTTTTTTGCTGAGTCAGGTGTTTTGGGGAGGATATATGTGTGCACCCTCGAAATCAGTTTTGTTCAGTCACTGATCGTGAAGCAAAAGTAAAACGGTGCCGCCATGGAAAAAATTCAGAACTCTGTACGCGAGTTGCGGGACCAATCTGTTCATTTAAAATCGCGAGAAGAATACGATGCCTGGGAGGAAAAGTGCAACGAATGCCTCGAGTTGCTTGAAGAATATAATCGGAGAAAACGTCCTCGATTATGGACCGGTAAACAACAATCATTGATCGCATGTATCGCAGATCTAGAGAGTTTAAAATACTCCTTGCGAAATTGTTTCGTAGGTGAAAGTGCTGGACGTACAAGCACAGAACTCTTATGGCGTGGAATAGACACAGCTTTCAAGTGTCGCATGTTAACAGGCGCCGTCATTAATTCCAATTATATTGAACCTTTAAAATTCCTCCAAGCCGCGAAGGAAATTGTACTTGAAAAGGTACGAGGCGCTTTGGACAAGCATAAGTCTGTAAAAGTGAACGCTGTGTTTAACGGCGAATTTAAGTCAGGCGAACAATATTCGCGCAAAAGCGCGAGCACGAGGAACTGCGCAATCTTTCATACAACCGATCTTGAGGAGTTGTACAAGCTGTCCATCCTGGAACCGATCCTAACGTCGTTGGAGGAATTTCAGGAACGGGATAGCGGATGGGCGTTGTCGCGAATACTCAATTTTACAGTCGGTATTAACAAGTACAACCCGCTGCGTGCCGGGTGCAAGATCGAAATACCGAAAGAAATAGCATCGAAGAAAGCTACGATCAATGTTCCCTCCGAAGACAATGAATGCTTTGCATGGTCGGTGCTCGCAGCTCTGCATCCAGCGACAGCTAACAAAAACCGCCTCAGTTCGTACCGGCGATACAGAAGTGAATTAAAATTCGAAGACATCGAGTTTCCCATGACGTTGAATCAAATTACCCGGTTTGAAAACCTGAACGATATTTCGATCAATGTGTACAGTTTCGAACACATCTTCGAGAAGAAAAAAAGGGCAAAATCATTCATATTTTTTCCACTTCGTTTCACTAATCGGAAGAGGAATCGACACGTCAACTTGCTGTACGTACAAGACGAGGACGACAATAATGTGGGGCATTACGTGTGGATTAAGAACCTATCGCGACTCGTTAGCGCACAATTGACCAATAACACTCACAAGAAATTTATCTGTGATCGGTACGTGTGTACAACATTTACAAAAGTATTATGGTGTATCACAACACATGTAAATAAAATTGTGTGTTCTTTCAGGTGTTTGCATTACTTTTATTCCAACGACAGATTGCAGAACCACGAAAGAGACTGTGGAGAACTGAATAGTTGCGCCATCACGTTACCTAGCGAGGACGATAAATGGCTCTCTTTCGACAATTACACGCGGAAAGAACCCCTTCCATTTGTGGTGTACGCCGATCTCGAGTGCATACTGGAGAAGACGGAAGATTGTTGGGAGGTAAATGAGAAACTTCCACCACACGCATACCAACGTCACAGAGTGTTTACCATCGCATACTACGTACATTGTTCGTACGATGCGTCTTTATCGCGTTATCACTGTCGTCGCGATGCGAAGTGCGTCTTATGGTTCGTCGAAGAATTAAAAAAATTGGCAAATGAAGTTAAATCCGCCCTATCCAGTAATATACCTATGAAAGAGTTAACGAAAGAACAGTCCGAGGCATTTAACAACGCAGCGCACTGCCACATTTGTGAAAAACCATTTGACGAAAACGAAACACGGGTGCGCGATCATTGTCATCTGACCGGACGATATAGAGGTCCCGCGCATCAAGATTGCAATTTAAATTACAAAAATTCGTTTTGTATACCCATAGTTTTCCACAATTTATCCGGGTACGATTCACATTTCATTATCGAAGAAATAGCTAATGCGTTTGAAGGCAGTGTCCGCGTATTACCAATAAATAAAGAAAAGTATATTTCATTTACGAAAGAAGTTAAAGATGAGCAATCAGATTCGCGTAATTATATTAAATTGCGATTCATCGATTCGTACAAATTTCTGAATACAAGCCTAGACAAATTAGCATCCTTCCTCGACGCAAACAAATTCACAATTTTACGTTCCGAATTTCAAAATCTTTCTAACGAAAACTTGGAGATGTTAACGCGTAAGGGCGTCTTTCCATACGAATACCTCGATTCCGAAGATAAATTAGACGATCCATGTTTACCGCCGCTTGAGTCATTTTACAGCTCGTTGACGGACGAAAACGTGTCCGAAAGTGATTATGCGCGTGCCGAGAAAGTGTGGAAGAGTTTCAACATAAAAACCTTGGGTGAATACAGCGATCTGTATTTGAAAACTGATGTTTTGTTATTGGCCGATGTTTTTGAAAATTTTCGTAAAACTTGCATTGAGAGCTACGGTTTAGATCCAGCGTATTATTACACTTTACCAGGCCTCACGTGGGACGCTATGTTAAAACATACAAGAATTAGGTTGGAATTATTAACCGATATCGATATGGTGATGTTCATCGAACGTGGAATACGTGGCGGTTTGAGCCAATGCTCAGGCAGATATGCGGAAGCCAATAACAAGTACATGCAATCACATGATCCGTCGAAACCATCGTCATACTTGATATATTTCGATGTAAACAATTTATATGGATGGGCAATGTGCCAGCCTTTGCCATACGGCGAATTTAAATGGGTTCAAGACGTTAAAAATTTTGATTTGGCTTCGATTGATGCTGATCCAACCATAGGCTACATTCTCGAGGTGGATCTAGAATATCCGCAGAGTCTACATGATGTTCACGCTGACCTACCATTCTGTCCGGCACGCGACATACCACCAGGGAAAAGTGAGGCCAAGTTGCTTGCAACGTTACACGATAAGCAGCGTTACGTAATACACTATTCTAATCTGCAGCAGTGCACGCGTCACGGTCTTCGTATCAGAAAAATTCATCGCATCCTCCAATTCGCACAGTCGCCATGGCTCCGAGAATATATAGAATTAAATACCCAGTTTAGAACAAAGGCCGCTAACGATTTTGAAAAGAATTTGTACAAATTGATGAACAACGCGGTATACGGTAAAACTATGGAAAACGTTCGGAATCATGTAGACGTAAAACTGGTGACACATTGGGATGGACGATATGGCGCGGAGGTTATGATCGCGAAACCAAATTTCCATAGCCGCTGTGTATTTTCCGAAAACTTGGCTGCTGTGGAGTTGCGCAAAGTCCTAGTGAGATTCAATAAGCCAATATACGTAGGCATGTGCATATTAGATATATCCAAAACCAAATTGTACGAATTTCATTATGACTACATGGTTCCCGAATATGGTAAAAATTGTCAAGTAATGTACACAGACACCGATAGCTTAATTTATCATATTAAGTATGAGGACATTTATGAAACCATGGGAAGAGATATTAGACGTTTCGACACAAGCGATTATCCGGTAGAGAATCAGTATAATATTCCACTTGCAAATAAAAAGGTTCCCGGCTTGATGAAAGACGAGAACAATGGGATGATAATGACACGTTTTGTGGGTCTGAGATCAAAGATGTACTCGTTCTGCGTAGATGGAAAATCAGATACTAAAAAAGCGAAAGGTGTAAAGACTAGCGTTGTAAGAACAACGATAACGTTCGATGATTACATGCGGTGTTTGCAAAATGAAACTGTTATGAGTCGTAAACAGACGAGGATACGATCCGAAAAGCACGAAGTGTATACCGTATCGGAGAAAAAAATTGCTCTTAGCCCATATGATGACAAACGGTATGTCAAACCGGACTCGACAAAAACATTGCCGTGGGGCCATTATCAAATTCCTTCGTGCTCTAAAAGTAAACCATAGCTTCGCAATTGTCTAAATTCTACGCGTACAAAAGATTATGTATCGCCTAATTTCTTCATTAAACTGATTAAAGTATTTATAATAAATCGTCTTTATTTATCCGTGAATTATTTACATTGTTCAATCCTTTTTTTTACATGAGGAAAATGCTTTTACGCATACCCTGTACCCCCTGGAAGAGATACAGGGTTATGTGGGGCTTACGTGGCCAGAAGGGCTCACAGTACCCACTAACGACCTCATGATAACCTTGCCTAAGCTAATCGGGGGAGGCTGGGATCTCCGGATATTCTAATGTCTTTTTCGATCACAAAAAGATTTTTCCTGCTAATTTAGGGACCCACGCGCGCTTCGTTTAACCTTCCTCTTTCAAATGAGCCCTCACTCAGCTCAATATATAATCGTATGAGGATGTGAGGTGTGTTCCCGTGATCGCATTCAATTGTTTCCCAGATTCCCTTCATGAAGGGTGAGTAGAAGCAATTTTAGTTCAGCTACTTGGACGAGATGGCGCTTAGTCAGGAGAATTATTAGCGTAGTTTCTTAACAACAAAAGTGTAAAGGGCATGAAGCCACTCGGATGCATTAACAGCAATAAAGATAATGATTAATAGAAAAAAACCTGTAATTATAGCGAAATTGAAGCGTTAGATTCATACAGATGTATGTTCATCACTGTTGCCAAATTGGTTTTTCGCAAGGGGGTTGGTCACACTGAAAAATACCATGGTCACGTGGGGCCTCTACCCCCTTAATTCCTTTTCTACGCAACAATTTCTCCAATTAGGTATCAACGCGCCACTGCCACTCTCCCCGCTAACCTAACCTAACCAAAATTTGTATATGAGCTAGATATAATATCAACTAACTCTCATGTAGAAAGCAACTTTCTACCTAGCCTGAAACCTGAGATATAAATACGCCAAAAATGCATAATTCTTGGAATATATGATGATCATGTTAATTCTAACCCACTTTCAGACGAGGTAGTATCTTGAGTATTTGGAATCAGATGTCTTTTATATCCAAACGAACAGGAAAAATCGAAAAACCCGAAAAATATTTTTCTTCTTTTGCAAAAATCAAAAGACTACACATGTGACGTGATCGGGCATTCCCCGTATTCCTTAGGTACAGTCCATTCAACATTTTTCTTCTTACTTCAAACATTCCTCAGAGCACTTAAGTTATTAAGTGATTCAGCGAGAATTGTAACTTTGCCATTTGAAGAGTCATCAAGCTCAAACTCTTACAAATATAACATGATATCCAAACCATAACACTTCGTGTAAAGGTTGATCAAGTTCCCCGGCCCATATTATCCATTTCAGTGATATGAAGGGTGGACCAAATTCCTCTCGCCTATCAAAGTTGTGATATCGGGAAGGACCAATTCCCAGAGACGAGCGATTGTAGCACTTACCTAATTCATACTTTACAACCTAGAGAGCTTGGCGTCGTCGCTGGCACTAGTATTTTGACTAGTAATTTTTTAAAATTAAATTAGTCCAGTCATTTGGTTCGAAAAAACGAGGTTACCTGGAAAGTTTTCCGGGAGTTTTGAAAATTGGTAATTTTATAGATTTCGATGTGCTCTTTCCGAATTTCAACTTTGCCACCTCGAATCTTTGCCGCTCGCGCCGCCATATTGGAAAAATGGCGCCTAATAGCAGTTTTTTGACAATATCTCCTTTCCGACTCATTTTACGATAAAAACATTTATATACAAAATTAACCTAGAGAAAATTTCCTACAATTTATGTAATAACAATTTCTTTTGTAAAGTCAATAGTTTTGGCGTACGAATGCCGCAAAGTGTACTTCAACATGCGCTTTGGCTAAAAAACTCATTCCCACGCTACCTTGAGGTAGAGTAAGCGGCGCGCCTTTTTTATCGTGATGTGCCCACTAGGCCTAATGCACATGCAATCCACAATTCCGGAATTTAGCGCAATCTTCTTCGCTTTGGCTGTTCTTGATAAGGAACAGGAAGAGAAAGCCAAGAGAAAAAGAAAGAAAATAGAGAAACAAAAACAGGAAGGGTGCGAATCGGATTCATCCGACTCGCTACCCTCCAAACAAATTAAAGGAAACGATAAAGAGAACTCCGCCTCAACAGAGACAAAGACAAGCAAACAAGAAAACCTGCTGATCACAGGTGAACTAGTCGAGACCCCCATTGACAAGCTGCGAAAATTCATCATGGGCTTGCCCATGACGAAGACGCAGCGAATGAAAGGAGAAAAACTTCTGGAGGATCTGACACAACACGTCCTCGCAGAAGAACAAGACTCAAACGAAGAAATAATCAAACTAGCTAAGGAGAATGGGGAACTCCGAGCAAAGCTAGAGAAAATCAGCAAAGAGTCACCACTAGAGGAGAAACTGAACCAGCTATCTGCCAAGCTGGACAGCCTTATGTCGGAAAAACATAGCGGTGGCAAGGAAGCTCCGGCTCCCAAACCGCTGCTATACTCCGACATCATAAAGGCAAACAAGAAAACAAGGCAAGTAGCCAAGAGCACTAACATAAAGCAGTCCAAGCCAACTGCAGCAATATACCCAGCAAAGGGAAGCGAAATCGCAAATAGCGAGGGAACCAAAAAGATTCTGTCGGAGTTTATAAACCCGGCAGAACAGAAGATAAGAATCCGGAACGTGAGGAAACTCGCGAATTCCGGAATTCTTATAGAGACAGACACAAAGGAGGACCTTTAGCAAGTCCTCAAAAACAAGGAACTGAGAAAGAAAGTGGCTATCGGTCCCCTCCCTAGGAGGAAACCGAAGATAATTATATTCGGAGTCCCCCCTGACATAGCAGAGGAGGAACTCCTCAAAGCAATTATAAATCAGAACCTCGAGCTGGGCTCGGAGGAAAAACTAGAAGAGGAGTTCAAACTCCTCTTCAAAACAGGAAAGAGGGACAAAGGAACCACCAACTGGGTGGCAGAGACATCTCCGAGAACTCGGAAGATCCTGTTGAGCAGGAACCGAGTTTTCATTGGGTTTAACGCGCACGGCGTAAGAGATTTTATTACGGCGAGTCGCTGCTTCAAATGCCAAGCATTTGGGCACGTCTCGAAGCACTGTAATGCAAAGACAGACACATGCGGGCACTGTGGCAAGGACGGACACGTCTTTAAGGACTGTCCAGATAAAAAGGAAAAACCCACTTGCATTAACTGCAAGAGAGCAGGAAAACCAGCCAATCACGGCTCGAGAGAAAAGAATTGTCCAGCGTACAAACACTGACGATCCTCGCAGGCGGTACCTGAACATCTTGGTACCGTGATCGTAGGGTGTAATCGGCGAAACGGCCTGAAAACCGCGCCCAACCTGCAAGAGACCGAGCGCTAAGCTGGTAACTCCGCCTCCTCGTGGCCCCCGCTGGAAACGTCCCTGCGTCTGGTTACCATGCCGACCTGGGGACGGCCAAGCGAGTTACTTTCCGAAAGGGACGGTCTACCCTCCTGATGATCCTTAATTGGTGAAAGAGGGGTTTTTCCAAGTTCAGTCCATTTCCATCTACGGACGCTTCTCTTCGCAGTGGTGCCAAGCGCTTAACTAACATCGACCGGCATAAGCCGAATAAAGCTTCGTCCAGTCAGAGCTGGCTAAGGCCTACGAGCTCGTATACGTAGACATTCGTTGTTGGCTGTTCTTGATGGGCCGGTGTTGCGAGTTCATCGTCTTCGGTATCGATCGAGACGTCGCAGACCGAAATTTCTTCCGCATCCGCGATGGGATTATCAGATTCATCGCGATCCTCTTCGTTTTCGATTCCATCATACGTTTGCTCGAAAACATTCTCCGTTTGTTCGTGCATATAACGGAGCATTTTAACCCAGCTTTTCTGCATCCACAGGCTTTCCGACATCCCTTTTTGCGTTTGCAAGAAATAAGTTTCAGCAAGGTTTCTGGAGCTGGGGGCTCGAGTGTCGTAACAGGAATTAGCCCATTCTTGTTTCTGTTCCATCCCCATTGCTCTGCATTTTGTTCATTTCCATACCACTGCTGAACTTGGTGATAGGATCGGAACGAATGTTGTTGTGCTGCTGCTTCTGTTGGTGGTAGCGACGCAATATTAAATTTACTTCTATATGCTGATTTTGTGAAGCACGCATATCTATAGTCGTTTAAAGACATGGTTTTCTTACTTTTCACATCACTGTATCCGTATAATTCAAGAAGGAAGCGTTCTCCAGCTTTAGCAATGATCTCTGGATCAGCGTTTTTTAAATACCTTACCTACCCCTTAAATTTGGGTTTTTTCGGAGTACATTAATAAATTTCATTTTTCCTTGATTAAAGAGTGCACATGTTGTATCACAGCCACTAAATGCATGTAAGAATAAAATATGATCTTTGGCTGTTTTATTTATGATACTTCTAGTTGAATGTATTTGTTGCGAAATTTTTCCTTTTCCTGGTTCGAGGATATACAGGGTGTTCACGCTATTACTAGCCAGCATTTTTTTTTGTAAATAGTAAATATTAGAAAAAAATGATAGAGGAAAAAATAGTACTGTTTTTTATGCGCAACGCAGTGACATATGCATTTTTGTTTTATTTACATTATTTTGATAGAAATGAAGGTGACCTTCAATTTTTTGGCTGAACTTTAGAAACCCCCCCCTTCCTTTCGACGTGTGACATACGTCATTCTATTCGTTTTGACATGCTGAACACAAAATTTATGTGTCATTTTTGGCTGAAATGAATAGTTTTCGAGATATTCGTGAAAAACTGCAGTTACTACACATTGAATTTTGTGTATACGTGCATGTCCGTGCTGTGCGTGTGCGTCACCACGATTCGACCGCTGGTCAAATGTTTCTACAGATATATTACTACGATCGTCGAACGATCTATATACCGCGTGAACTTTTTAAAAAAGAAGATGATGAAGAGTGAGGACACATTACAACAATACCACACACACCCACCCAGTGTTTCTGAGACGAAGGTTCGGTAATTATGTATTGCGAAAAGGACGCTGTACTCCGATTTTGATGAAATTTAAACATGTTATAGATTTCGTCATTGTGAACACCTTTTCCTTTTCCAACGCAGGGGGGTCGCTTTTAATTTTGAAAGACCAATCCTAGATTTTTGTATGCGTGGTCGGGCCGGCCTAACGGCCGGCCCTCTCCGACCCCTCCACGACCTAACCACAACTCATTCTATTCGCACGATTTTTCCATTACTAGTTCAAATTCTGAAAGACAGTTACAATGCAAAGGTTGAGATTAGGTCACGGAGGGGGTCGAGAGGGCCTGCTGTCAGGCCGGCCCGACCACGCATTCGAAAATCTAGGATTGGTCTTTCAAAATTAAAAGCGACCCCCCTTCATTAGAAAAGGAAAAAGTTGTTCAAAATGACGAAATCTATAACATGTTTAAATTTCATCAAAATCGGAGTACAGCGTCCTTTTCGCAATACATAATTACCGAACCTTCGTCTCAGAAACACTGGGTGGGTGTGTGTGGTATTGTTGTAATGTGTCCTCACTCTTCATCATCTTCTTTTTTAAAAAGTTCACGCGGTATATAGATCGTTCGACGATCGTAGTAATATATCTGTAGAAACATTTGACCAGCGGTCGAATCGTGGTGACGCACACGCACAGCACGGACATGCACGTATACACAAAATTCAATGTGTAGTAACTGCAGTTTTTCACGAATATCTCGAAAACTATTCATTTCAGCCAAAAATGACACATAAATTTTGTGTTCAGCATGTCAAAACGAATAGAATGACGTATGTCACACGTCGAAAGGAAGGGGGGGGTTTCTAAAGTTCAGCCAAAAAATTGAAGGTCACCTTCATTTCTATCAAAATAATGTAAATAAAACAAAAATGCATATGTCACTGCGTTGCGCATAAAAAACAGTACTATTTTTTCCTCTATCATTTTTTTCTAATATTTACTATTTACAAAAAAAAATGCTGGCTAGTAATAGCGTGAACACCCTGTATATCCTCGAACCAGGAAAAGGAAAAATTTCGCAACAAATACATTCAACTAGAAGTATCATAAATAAAACAGCCAAAGATCATATTTTATTCTTACATGCATTTAGTGGCTGTGATACAACATGTGCACTCTTTAATCAAGGAAAAATGAAATTTATTAATGTACTCCGAAAAAACCCAAATTTAAGGGGTAGGTAAGGTATTTAAAAAACGCTGATCCAGAGATCATTGCTAAAGCTGGAGAACGCTTCCTTCTTGAATTATACGGATACAGTGATGTGAAAAGTAAGAAAACCATGTCTTTAAACGACTATAGATATGCGTGCTTCACAAAATCAGCATATAGAAGTAAATTTAATATTGCGTCGCTACCACCAACAGAAGCAGCAGCACAACAACATTCGTTCCGATCCTATCACCAAGTTCAGCAGTGGTATGGAAATGAACAAAATGCAGAGCAATGGGGATGGAACAGAAACAAGAATGGGCTAATTCCTGTTACGACACTCGAGCCCCCAGCTCCAGAAACCTTGCTGAAACTTATTTCTTGCAAACGCAAAAAGGGATGTCGGAAAGCCTGTGGATGCAGAAAAGCTGGGTTAAAATGCTCCGTTATATGCACGAACAAACGGAGAATGTTTTCGAGCAAACGTATGATGGAATCGAAAACGAAGAGGATCGCGATGAATCTGATAATCCCATCGCGGATGCGGAAGAAATTTCGGTCTGCGACGTCTCGATCGATACCGAAGACGATGAACTCGCAACACCGGCCCATCAAGAACAGCCAACAACGAATGTCTACGTATACGAGCTCGTAGGCCTTAGCCAGCTCTGACTGGACGAAGCTTTATTCGGCTTATGCCGGTCGATGTTAGTTAAGCGCTTGGCACCACTGCGAAGAGAAGCGTCCGTAGATGGAAATGGACTGAACTTGGAAAAACCCCTCTTTCACCAATTAAGGATCATCAGGAGGGTAGACCGTCCCTTTCGGAAAGTAACTCGCTTGGCCGTCCCCAGGTCGGCATGGTAACCAGACGCAGGGACGTTTCCAGCGGGGGCCACGAGGAGGCGGAGTTACCAGCTTAGCGCTCGGTCTCTTGCAGGTTGGGCGCGGTTTTCAGGCCGTTTCGCCGATTACACCCTACGATCACGGTACCAAGATGTTCAGGTACCGCCTGCGAGGATCGTCAGTGTTTGTACGCTGGACAATTCTTTTCTCTCGAGCCGTGATTGGCTGGTTTTCCTGCTCTCTTGCAGTTAATGCAAGTGGGTTTTTCCTTTTTATCTGGACAGTCCTTAAAGACGTGTCCGTCCTTGCCACAGTGCCCGCATGTGTCTGTCTTTGCATTACAGTGCTTCGAGACGTGCCCAAATGCTTGGCATTTGAAGCAGCGACTCGCCGTAATAAAATCTCTTACGCCGTGCGCGTTAAACCCAATGAAAACTCGGTTCCTGCTCAACAGGATCTTCCGAGTTCTCGGAGATGTCTCTGCCACCCAGTTGGTGGTTCCTTTGTCCCTCTTTCCTGTTTTGAAGAGGAGTTTGAACTCCTCTTCTAGTTTTTCCTCCGAGCCCAGCTCGAGGTTCTGATTTATAATTGCTTTGAGGAGTTCCTCCTCTGCTATGTCAGGGGGGACTCCGAATATAATTATCTTCGGTTTCCTCCTAGGGAGGGGACCGATAGCCACTTTCTTTCTCAGTTCCTTGTTTTTGAGGACTTGCTAAAGGTCCTCCTTTGTGTCTGTCTCTATAAGAATTCCGGAATTCGCGAGTTTCCTCACGTTCCGGATTCTTATCTTCTGTTCTGCCGGGTTTATAAACTCCGACAGAATCTTTTTGGTTCCCTCGCTATTTGCGATTTCGCTTCCCTTTGCTGGGTATATTGCTGCAGTTGGCTTGGACTGCTTTATGTTAGTGCTCTTGGCTACTTGCCTTGTTTTCTTGTTTGCCTTTATGATGTCGGAGTATAGCAGCGGTTTGGGAGCCGGAGCTTCCTTGCCACCGCTATGTTTTTCCGACATAAGGCTGTCCAGCTTGGCAGATAGCTGGTTCAGTTTCTCCTCTAGTGGTGACTCTTTGCTGATTTTCTCTAGCTTTGCTCGGAGTTCCCCATTCTCCTTAGCTAGTTTGATTATTTCTTCGTTTGAGTCTTGTTCTTCTGCGAGGACGTGTTGTGTCAGATCCTCCAGAAGTTTTTCTCCTTTCATTCGCTGCGTCTTCGTCATGGGCAAGCCCATGATGAATTTTCGCAGCTTGTCAATGGGGGTCTCGACTAGTTCACCTGTGATCAGCAGGTTTTCTTGTTTGCTTGTCTTTGTCTCTGTTGAGGCGGAGTTCTCTTTATCGTTTCCTTTAATTTGTTTGGAGGGTAGCGAGTCGGATGAATCCGATTCGCACCCTTCCTGTTTTTGTTTCTCTATTTTCTTTCTTTTTCTCTTGGCTTTCTCTTCCTGTTCCTTATCAAGAACAGCCAAAGCGAAGAAGATTGCGCTAAATTCCGGAATTGTGGATTGCATGTGCATTAGGCCTAGTGGGCACATCACGATAAAAAAGGCGCGCCGCTTACTCTACCTCAAGGTAGCGTGGGAATGAGTTTTTTAGCCAAAGCGCATGTTGAAGTACACTTTGCGGCATTCGTACGCCAAAACTATTGACTTTACAAAAGAAATTGTTATTACATAAATTGTAGGAAATTTTCTCTAGGTTAATTTTGTATATAAATGTTTTTATCGTAAAATGAGTCGGAAAGGAGATATTGTCAAAAAACTGCTATTAGGCGCCATTTTTCCAATATGGCGGCGCGAGCGGCAAAGATTCGAGGTGGCAAAGTTGAAATTCGGAAAGAGCACATCGAAATCTATAAAATTACCAATTTTCAAAACTCCCGGAAAACTTTCCAGGTAACCTCGTTTTTTCGAACCAAATGACTGGACTAATTTAATTTTAAAAAATTACTAGTCAAAATACTAGTGCCAGCGACGACGCCAAGCTCTCTAGGTTGTAAAGTATGAATTAGGTAAGTGCTACAATCGCTCGTCTCTGGGAATTGGTCCTTCCCGATATCACAACTTTGATAGGCGAGAGGAATTTGGTCCACCCTTCATATCACTGAAATGGATAATATGGGCCGGGGAACTTGATCAACCTTTACACGAAGTGTTATGGTTTGGATATCATGTTATATTTGTAAGAGTTTGAGCTTGATGACTCTTCAAATGGCAAAGTTACAATTCTCGCTGAATCACTTAATAACTTAAGTGCTCTGAGGAATGTTTGAAGTAAGAAGAAAAATGTTGAATGGACTGTACCTAAGGAATACGGGGAATGCCCGACCACATGACGTATGTAGTTTTTGAATTTTCGAAAAAAGAAACAAAAATTTATTTGAAAAGGTTGTATCTCGTGAACGGCGCGTCCTATCGCAAAAAAGTGAAGTTTCCTAAAGGCTTAACCTAAATCATACGGGGTATGCCCGACCACGTCACATGTGTAGTCTTTTGATTTTTGCAAAAGAAGAAAAATATTTTTCGGGTTTTTCGATTTTTCCTGTTCGTTTGGATATAAAAGACATCTGATTCCAAATACTCAAGATACTACCTCGTCTGAAAGTGGGTTAGAATTAACATGATCATCATATATTCCAAGAATTATGCATTTTTGGCGTATTTATATCTCAGGTTTCAGGCTAGGTAGAAAGTTGCTTTCTACATGTGAGTTAGTTGATATTATATCTAGCTCATATACAAATTTTGGTTAGGTTAGGTTAGCGGGGAGAGTGGCAGTGGCGGTGCCAATAACTACTCAGCAGCTTAGAGGGAGCGGGAGGGGAACTTGGTAGCGCGTTGATACCTAATTGGAGAAATTGTTGCGTAGAAAAGGAATTAAGGGGGTAGAGGCCCCACGTGACCATGGTATTTTTCAGTGTGACCAACCCCCTTGCGAAAAACCAATTTGGCAACAGTGATGAACATACATCTGTATGAATCTAACGCTTCAATTTCGCTATAATTACAGGTTTTTTTCTATTAATCATTATCTTTATTGCTGTTAATGCATCCGAGTGGCTTCATGCCCTTTACACTTTTGTTGTTAAGAAACTACGCTAATAATTCTCCTGACTAAGCGCCATCTCGTCCAAGTAGCTGAACTAAAATTGCTTCTACTCACCCTTCATGAAGGGAATCTGGGAAACAATTGAATGCGATCACGGGACATCCTCACATCCTCATACGATTATATATTGAGCTGAGTGAGGGCTCATTTGAAAGAGGAAGGTTAAACGATGCGCGCGTGGGTCCCTAAATTAGCAGGAAAAATCTTTTTGTGATCGAAAAATACATTAGAATATCCGGAATTTTTCTTCATTTGTTTTCCCTACTTTGGACAGTCACATTACTGGATATAAACATAATGTAACTGAAGTTGGACCCACGCGCGCTTCATTTAACCTTCCTCTTTAGAATGAGCCCTCACTCAGCTCAAAATATAATCATATGACGACGTGAGGTGTGTTCCCGTAAACACCTGTTTTCACTTGTTTTCTAGTAATATTCTGGTTAGATTCTAGTAATGTCACGTGGGTACTCTACCCCCTTAAGGTGTTTGTAAAATAGTTAGGATTGAACAATGTAGAGCCCTTTTAAGGGCTCGCGAAGCCCACCGAACGGCCCAGGGAAGGGGGTGCAAGTGGGTAACCTACTTGCGCCCTGATAGATTAGGTATTGCTGGGGGGAACTTCTCTCCCCCCGGGACGGGGCCCCATAGAGGCCAAGGGCGAAGGGGGATGGGTGGTTGTGTTCATGGAGATCCCAGCCTCCCCCGATTAGCTTAGGGAAGGTTGTCATGAGGTCGTTAGTGGGTACTGTGAGCCCTTCTAGCCACGTATGCCCCACATAACCCTGTATCTCTCCCAGGGAGTACAGGGTATGCGTAAAAGCATTTTCCTCATGTAAAAAAAAAGGATTGAACAATGTAAATAATTCACGGATAAATAAAGACGATTTATTATAAATACTTTAACCAGTTTAATGAAGAAATTAGGCGATACATAATCTTTTGTGCGTGTAGAATTTAGACAATTGCGAAGCTATGGTTTACTTTTAGAGCACGAAGGAATTTGATAATGGCCCCACGGCAATGTTTCTGTCGAGTTCGGTTTGATATACCGTTTGTCATCATATGGGCTAAGAGCAATTTTTTTCTCCGATACGGTATACACTTCGTGCTTTTCGGATCGTATCCTCGTCTGTTTACGACTCATAACAGTTTCATTTTGCAAACACCGCATGTAATCATCGAACGTTATCGTTGTTCTTACAACGCTAGTCTTTACACCTTTCGCTTTTTTAGTATCTGATTTTCCATCTACGCAGA
Source organism: Lasioglossum villosulum (assembly GCA_963971365.1). Classification (NCBI taxonomy): domain Eukaryota; kingdom Metazoa; phylum Arthropoda; class Insecta; order Hymenoptera; family Halictidae; genus Lasioglossum; species Lasioglossum villosulum. Next base: position 25,523,242 of record OZ020495.1, on the reverse strand, counting down.
ACGAGTACATCTTTGATCTCAGACCCACAAAACGTGTCATTATCATCCCATTGTTCTCGTCTTTCATCAAGCCGGGAACCTTTTTATTTGCAAGTGGAATATTATACTGATTCTCTACCGGATAATCGCTTGTGTCGAAACGTCTAATATCTCTTCCCATGGTTTCATAAATGTCCTCACACTTAATATGATAAATTAAGCTATCGGTGTCTGTGTACATTACTTGACAATTTTTACCATATTCGGGAACCATGTAGTCATAATGAAATTCGTACAATTTGGTTTTGGATATATCTAATATGCACATGCCTACGTATATTGGCTTATTGAATCTCACTAGGACTTTGCGCAACTCCACAGCAGCCAAGTTTTCGGAAAATACACAGCGGCTATGGAAATTTGGTTTCGCGATCATAACCTCCGCGCCATATCGTCCATCCCAATGTGTCACCAGTTTTACGTCTACATGATTCCGAACGTTTTCCATAGTTTTACCGTATACCGCGTTGTTCATCAATTTGTACAAATTCTTTTCAAAATCGTTAGCGGCCTTTGTTCTAAACTGGGTATTTAATTCTATATATTCTCGGAGCCATGGCGACTGTGCGAATTGGAGGATGCGATGAATTTTTTTGATACGAAGACCGTGACGCGTGCACTGCTGCAGATTAGAATAGTGTATTACGTAACGCTGCTTATCGTGTAACGTCGCAAGCAACTTGGCCTCACTTTTCCCTGGTGGTTTGTCGCGTGCCGGACAGAATGGTAGGTCAGCGTGAACATCATGCAGACTCTGCGGATATTCTAGATCCACCTCGAGAATGTAGCCTATGGTTGAATCAGCATCAATCGAAGACAAATCAAAATTTTCAACGTCTTGAACCCATTTAAATTCGCCGTATGGCAAAGGCTGACACATTGCCCATCCATATAAATTGTTTACATCGAAATACATCAAGTATGACGATGGTTTCGACGGATCATATGACTGCATGTACTTGTTATTGGCTTCCGCATGTCTGCCGGAACATTGGCTCAAACCGCCACGTACTCCACGTTCGATGAACATCACTATATCGATATCGGTTGATAATTCCAACCTAATTTTCGTATGTTTTAACATAGCGTCCCACGTGAAGCCTGGTAAAGTGTAATAATACGCTGGATCTAAACCGTAGCTCTCAATGCAAGTTTTACGAAAATTTTCAAAAACATCGGCCAATAACAAAACATCAGTTTTCAAATACAGATCGCTGTATTCACCCAAGGTTTTTATGTTGAAACTCTTCCACACTTTCTCGGCACGCGCATAATCACTTTCGGACACGTTTTCGTCCGTCAACGAGCTGTAAAATGACTCAAGCGGCGGTAAACATGGATCGTCTAATTTATCTTCGGAATCGAGGTATTCGTATGGAAAGACGCCCTTACGCGTTAACATCTCCAAGTTTTCGTTAGAAAGATTTTGAAATTCGGAACGTAAAATTGTGAATTTGTTTGCGTCGAGGAAGGATGCTAATTTGTCTAGGCTTGTATTCAGAAATTTGTACGAATCGATGAATCGCAATTTAATATAATTACGCGAATCTGATTGCTCATCTTTAACTTCTTTCGTAAATGAAATATACTTTTCTTTATTTATTGGTAATACGCGGACACTGCCTTCAAACGCATTAGCTATTTCTTCGATAATGAAATGTGAATCGTACCCGGATAAATTGTGGAAAACTATGGGTATACAAAACGAATTTTTGTAATTTAAATTGCAATCTTGATGCGCGGGACCTCTATATCGTCCGGTCAGATGACACTGATCGCGCACCCGTGTTTCGTTTTCGTCAAATGGTATTTCACAAATGTGGCAGTGCGCTGCGTTGTTAAATGCCTCGGACTGTTCTTTCGTTAACTCTTTCATAGGTATATTACTGGATAGGGCGGATTTAACTTCATTCGCCAATTTTTTTAATTCTTCGACGAACCATAAGACGCACCTCGCATCGCGACGACAGTGATAACGCGATAAAGACGCATCGTACGAACAATGTACGTAGTATGCGATGGTAAATACTCTGTGACGTTGGTATGCGTGTGGTGGAAGTTTCTCATTTACCTCCCAACAATCTTCCGTCTTCTCCAGTATGCACTCGAGATCGGCGTACACCACAAATGGAAGGGGTTCTTTCCACTTGTATTTGTCGAAAGAGAGCCATTTATCGTCCTCGCTAGGTAACTTGATGGCGCAATCATTCAGTTCTCCACAGTCTCTTTCGTGGTTCTGCAATCTGTCGTTGGAATAAAAGTAATGCAAACACCTGAAAGAACACACAATTTTATTTACATGTGTTGTGATACACCATAATACTTTTGTAAATGTTGTACACACGTACCGATCACAGATAAATTTCCTGTGAGTGTTATTGGTCAATTGTGCGCTAATGAGTCGCGATAGGTTCTTAATCCACACGTAATGCCCCACATTATCGTCGTCCTCGTCTTGTACGTACAGCAAGTTGACGTGTCGATTCCTCTTCCGATTAGTGAAACGAAGTGGAAAAAATATGAATGATTTTGCCCTTTTTTTCTTCTCGAAGATGTGTTCGAAACCGTACACATTGATCGAAATATCGTTCAGGTTTTCAAACCGGGTAATTTGATTCAACGTCATGGGAAACTCGATGTCTTCGAATTTTAATTCACTTCTGTATCGCTGGTACGAACTGAGGCGGTTTTTGTTAGCTGTCGCTGGATGCAGAGCTGCGAGCACCGACCATGCAAAGCATTCATTGTCTTCGGAGGGAACATTGATCGTAGCTTTCTTCGATGTTATTTCTTTCGGTATTTCGATCTCGCACCCGGCACGCAGCGGGTTGTACTTGTTAATACTGACTATAAGATTGAGTATTCGCGACAACGCCCATCCGCTATCCCGTTTCTGAAACTCCTCCAACGACGTTAGGAGCGGTTCCAGGATGGACAGCTTGTACAACTCCTCAAGATCGGTTGTACGAAAGATTACGCAGTTCCTCGTGCTCGTGCTTTTGCGCGAATATTGTTCGCCTGACTTAAATACGCCGTTAAACACAGCGTTCACTTTTACAGACCTATGCTTTTCCAAAGCGTCTCGTACCTTTTCAAGCACAATTTCCTTCGCGGCTTGGAGGAAGTTTAAAGGTTCAATATAATTGGAATTGATGACGGCGCCTGTTAACATGCGACACTTGAAAGCTGTGTCTATTCCACGCCATAAGAGTTCTGTGCTTGTACGTCCAGCACTTTCACCTACGAAACGATATCGCAAGGAGTATTTTAAACTCTCTAGATCTGCGATACTTGCGATCAATGATTGTTGTTTACCGGTCCCTAATCGAGGACGTTTTCTCCGATTATATTCTTCAAGAAACTCCAGGCATTCGTTGCACTTTTCCTCCCAGGCATCGTACTTTTCTCGCGATTTTAAATTAACAGATTGGTCCCGCAACTCGCGTACAGAGTTCTGAATTTTTTCCATGGCGGCACCGTTTTACTTTTGCTTCACGATCAGTGACTGAACAAAACTGATTTCGAGGGTGCACACATATATCCTCCTCAAAACACCTGACTCAGCAAAAAAACCAAACGGCGATAAAAAACGCAGTCCACAAACCGCCGCTAATTTTCCAGCGTCTCATTCGATCGCGATATTGGAAACGACAGATCCGTGTCTCGAACTTTTATGCAGCATTTCATCAGCTCATTTATCATTGAAATCGAAAGCGATATAAATGAAACTAGTGATGTGAATTTCAGAAAATGTGTCCAGATCAACCAAATAACGTGTTAAGAGGAGATTCCTGTTGGCCCCTAAGGTGCGTAAAATATTTCTGAGAAAATATCAAAGTTAATCAAACAGCGTCTTAAACGAATTAGTTCTGACAAAAGCAGTAGTGTTTGCGAGATTCCTGATCGTTCCTTCAAATAACGTCTTATTCCAGTCTTTCTTACTTCTATTCTCGTGTACTTCGGCTATCGAATTTTTTCGGTACACCACCTGGAATTGTGCCACTGAACGAAACAATAATTTGGCAACATTTGAAATTGATCGTATGACGGGAAATGCTGCCGCATTGACTTTGAAAATTTGTTAATTTTGTAACTCGATTTTCTCCACTGCAGTATTGTTTGGGATTGGCTGAGCGTGTCGGCAGCGTGAACGCGCCGATTTACTGCGCCGCCTCGCTATTGGCGGATTCACGCGTAACCGCGACATCGAGAGTCGATAAGCAGCTCGCAGTAGCTTAGACCAGCACCGTCGGACATCGATTACGATCGATTATCGACCCCGAAATTGGGATTACTATTGGCGGATCGCTCTATCGATCCGCCAATCAATAGTTCGACGGTGACGGTAAACTGCCAGCTGTTCGACTCCGATCTCAACGTACGTTAATCGTGCTATCTCGTCGCTACTGAAAACGTCGTGCGTCTAGTTGACCGGTTTTCGCGAGTTAGTCGATTCAGCATCGGGATTCACTGATTCTTCTAAAAGTGAATATATCTTATCAAGGGAAAACTCATCTAGTTCTTATATCACATTCTTTATTCACCAATCGAGCCAAAACGAGCCTGGGTTTTGGCCGGTTATAAACATCTAGTGTACATAGTTTCTGTTATACATTGAACGAACCCAACTTTGGGAAATAAAGTTACGTTTAAGTGAAGTGGCTTGTTTTAACCCCTTCTGATCCGTAACAAGTATATTATTAGTGTACACGGTGTCCCAAAATAAGTGTAACTTCCGGAAATGGGAGGTTCCTTGGGTCATTTGAAGCGACATTTTCTGTTCCGTCGCGCAGGAACGAAATACGTGGGTGTCCTTTGGAGAGTATTTATGGTACGTTCGTGACTAAGAATCTTCTTCGAGAATTAAGCACACAAGAGTCATTTGGCGACCAGTCGTGGCATCTGCTTAAGGGTGTGGATCCCATCTCTAGTGTGCGTGACTCACACCACGCAGCACGTATACGTACACGAAATGCAGGGGTTACGTATACGCGGACCACTGACACTATAACGCACATTTCGATGCTCTACGTGGTCACAATCGCTAGATAAAAGATCAATCTATGTGGGACGCATATAAAAAATGTCCGTATTTTGCGTTTTCGAGGTGTAATTTACATTATTCTGCAGGCCTTAGGCAGTAACAAGTAGCACAGAGCAGCGCGACAGTGGCGCCGCTGAGCGAGAGGCTCTGCAAGCAGGCTTGACACGAACGGCCAGACAAGTCTGCTCAGCGGCGTGCAGCGCAAATACTACAAATTTAGCCTCAAAAACGCAAAATACGGACATTTTTTATATGCGTCCCACATAGATTGATCTTTTATCTAGCGATTGTGACCACGTAGAGCATCGAAATGTGCGTTATAGTGTCAGTGGTCCGCGTATACGTAACCCCTGCATTTCGTGTACGTATACGTGCTGCGTGGTGTGAGTCACGCACACTAGAGATGGGATCCTCCCCCTTAATGTTTAGTTTTTTTAAGGTCCATTTATACATCTTTAAGGACAGCGTGCCATAAATATAGTCCCTCCGAAGGATCACCCGTGACCGCTAACTGTATCGTGTCAAATTATCGAGACGCGTCGTCGACCGCGTCAGGTATCGCTCCGCTCCTCCTTCCAAAGCCTCTTTCAGAGCTACGAGAAGGAGGTCCAAATAGTCAAAAGTGTACTGATTGGGAAATGCAACTTTCTGCAGTAACCAATCAGTGCATCTTCTTCCTTCATAGAGAAGCCCAACTAGCATCGCGTTAGGACTGGAAGTCGAGCTCACACAGTTGAGTTTTACGCTCGAACGCCGTGACACTCTCCAGTCCTCGGGTAGACAAGTACAACGCACGAGCCGTTGTCTTATCAGTCATTCACGTTACGTTTCAACTCATTTGCAAGGCCCGACGTACGCTCCGAGCCGTAAAACGCTCAAAAATCCAATAATTAGGTAGAATGGCCTGCTCATCGATGATGATCGCTCCCTGAGTAGTAGATCGTTCGCCCTGTAAGTTGCCCGGGCTATAAAAAACAGGGTGGCGATTGAAAGCAGTGGTATTTGCAACCCTTTTTTTTTTATTGGGACATGGGAGATAGAAAACTCCCACGCCCCGAGACGCCGGATGGTCGTGGCGCCCCTCTTCTCCTCCTTTTGGCCCAAGCTGTTTCAGACTGGGGCCCCGCTTCCGCATTTCTCCCGGTCTCAACTTGGTTCTCGCCCACTCATGTTCTTGGCTCATAGGTATTTGCAACCCTAAGGGGCCGAGGGCCGGTCGCCATATGATACTGACTATGCTGTCGGTGTGCGATCAGGAGAGGGGTGGTGCCGTCAGGCACCTATGTACTTCCATTCCTAAATGGAAAGGAGAGGTGTCGATCACCCACTCCCGGCCAGTCTGTACTACTACTACTACTACTACTACTACTACGTTTCAACTCGGCTTACGGCAGTTCATTGTCCAGCGATCAGGACACGCATCAAAACGGGATCGCATCCTTCATTAGATCCACGAGCGTCATACTTTATTGTATCGATTCAATCCGGACTAAGATTATTCAAATCTGCGCGCGTCTGAGGCAGGACCTGCGAGAATTGCCTTACTGTCGAGTCCACTAGCAGGTCCGGAACGCTTCTTTTAACGCTATGCATGTATATCCGACCGAACAAACACAGTCTTTTGCGCAATCACGTATCCATTGAACCGGCTACCCAATATTAATTTGGCGGGTAGCACACGTCGTGTGAGGGCATTCGCGAGTTGACGTGTTCGCGGTTTTACCGGACTCAGGCCTTACAAACCTTTTTTTTTGGACGCGGGAGATTTACAACTCCCACGCCCTGGGACATAAGCTGTTCTATATGCCCCTTTTTCTCATCTCCATCCCAATTATGGTCTGAAGGGGGGGCTCCGCTCTCCGCATTTCTCCCCTCTTAATTGGGCCTTCCCAACACCTTTTTTCGGGAGATAGAAAACTCCCGAAATTAGGGAACCTAGATGACATTAAGTAATCCCTTTTTTCTTCCTTATTTACAGTTATACTTCAGCGGACCTGGGACCTGTTCCGCACATACTCATGGCCGCCCGTATACTCCTTGGACCACTCCTGTTCTTTCCATGTAAGTATATTTAAATCAATAGTTTTATTAATATTTTTTCCTTCGTTTTAATTAGAGTTCTTTCCTTTCATACTCCAGGGATAGGAACCCGGCATCTATCGCAAACCAGAGTGAGGTATGTATATTCAACTTATGTTTAACTGCATGTATTATTTATCTATTTTATATTTATATTAATTTAACTTAACTTAAACTTATTATTAACTTCCCGATTCATAGGGAAGTTACTGTAATTGCCCCGAAAATCGAAAATCGATTTTTTAGCAGATCTTCACGTTTCATGGTTATTGAAGTCATTTTAGACTATTTTTATCAAATTGTTAGTATGTGTGTGTGTGTGTGTGTGTGTGTGTGTGTGTGCGTATGGCCGTTTTTATGTTATCAAATTTTTCGTTAACGTTTTCTGAAAAAGTAACAATGCGATCAGAATGATGAATGATGCAATGGATGTGCCTCGTCGTAACTTAGAGCTGATTAGATTTTGGTCCATATTGGTCAAGCAGTTTTTTAGATTTTTTAGTTTTTTTCGAAAGAAGTTCATTCAACAATGCAATTTATAAGAGAGGATGGTAATTTTCCACCAAATAAACAAACGTAATTATATATATTTCATTTTTTTTTAAATTATGCAGTTAATGCTAATGTTACCGCTTACAACTAACGAATCGGGAAGTTCTTTGTGTGGCTCGTGGAGAGTCACACACAAAATAAAAAAAAACCATTAATAGCTGTATGCCTCACTAGCAATGCGTACCACTAACCCCCTCGCAAGAGCAGTCCTACCCGCGAGCTCGCGAAGCGAGCGAGCAACAATAACCAGCTAGTTTATTTATATATTTACATGTTCTATCCTTAATATTTATACGAAAACTTTAACTCAATTTTAACTTCTGTATATAAACTTAAATTCTTTCATTTCTGTATATAAACTTAAATTCATTCTTTTCTATTATATCCTTTCTGCCTATTATATCTTTATATTAATTTGTTTATGTTTCTATCTATTGTTTTGTCTTTTTTCCAATTTACGTTCATGTTCTTCTTTTTTGTTCATTATATTGTTTATAAATTTATCTATTTTTTCCCAGGTGGACTTGTCTCTCAGCATCGTTTCTTGGAAATTCTCCACAGTAAGTTCTCTATTTATGTCGATGTATAAAATTCGCCTTTCTGCATACCAACGATCGCAATGTAGGAGTGTGTGTTCGGGGTCATCTTTTACCCCGTCACACCACCAACACTCCTCATTTCTCGCTTTACCGATTCTATATCTAAAGGTTGAAAACACACCGTGCCCGGTCAACGCTTGGGTGAGTCCATAATTTAAGTTCCCGTATTTTCTTTCACTCCATTCTTTAGGGTTTTTTATTAATGCTTTTGTCCATTTTGAATATTTATAATCTTCCCAGTTTTTCATCCATTTGTTCCAACTGTTTTCTTTTATAATTTCTTTTAAATTGTTCATTCTTGTAATCTTATAATTTCTTATATTTTCACCATCATTCTCATTAATTTTATGTTCTTTTTTGTTTTTATATAGGAGTGATCTTTCTTCCAGGACCATTTCCAGTGGTAAGTATCCTGTTAATATACAAAGTGCATAGCGTAACGCGGACTTGTAAGCCCTTGCCAATCTGCATAGACTAAGTCTTTGAGCTTTTGCGATTTTTTGAATATTTCTTTTAAAAGATAAAGCTACTCCAGACCAAATATGGCTTCCGTAATTAATTATAGATGTTATTATGTTATAATATAATTTTCTGCCACTATATGAGGCTCGGGCCTTCCCCACACCTGTTCTTGTCTGTCCTCAGGCCTTACAAACCTGAGTGGAATCCATCCGCGCAACAACCGTGAGTGTCCTCCAAACCATCACAAATCGACGACGTAACATTTTCCTTTAAAAAAATGCTGTCCACGACTTTGTTTAGTAGTTATTATCGAAAAACACGGACCAAACAGAGACCGGCTATACTGATTTTATCAACAAAACAGTGTTTGCGGGAAACCATTTTTTGTCCTCATATGAGCATATTTTGAACTGCATAAAGGTTCTTTTGACTGAGGAAGGTCGATCGCAGATCGCTCAGCTCATGATTCAAGTCGAAAAAATCGTTTTGTATTAGACAAAATACATTAGAATCTGCGGAATTTTTCTTTATTTATTCCCCCTACTTTGGACGCTCATATTATTAGATGTAAACATAATCTAACAAAATCATGAGCTGAGCGACCTGCGATCAACTTTCCTCTTTAGAATGAGCCTTCACACAGCATGTTACATGCTTGTATAAAAACAAAAAATGGTTTACCGTAAACACGGTTTTCACTTGTTTTTCTACTAATATTCTAGTAATATGCTAGTCATATCCACGGGTCTGGTACCCCCTTAATATTATTATGTCGTATTTCTGGCTGATTTCTCGTAGTAAATCCATTCTGGTCCTTCTGGGTGATCGTAATAAATTAACTCGTGGGTAGACAAAGAAATTAACTGTACATTTGATACGTAAAAAGATATTGAATAGAGTGAATACTGTAAAGTTAATTTTTAATATCGTCTCGCGACACGTGTTCTCGCACAACGTAATGTCTCTTTCTCTCTCTCTCTCTCTCTCTCTCTCTCTCTCTCTCTCTCTCTCTCTCACTCTCACTGTAGGTATTCTTATATCACACGTCTACACTCTTTCGCTTCTCGTGACACACTGTTTCGTTCTCTCGGCTCTCGCTCGCTCCGCAGTCGAACATAAACAATGTAACAAACAGAACGACTCTCCCACAATACAATCCTCATCGATATCATTATGTCCAATCCTCAATGTGCTTTGCGCCTAAAACCTAATCCACACTTCACTTACAGAATTACACTTCTGTAGTGATATAATTAAGACTTTACTCATGATCTATCCGAATTATAATAATCTAGATAAGTACTAAAAATACATAAGTCATAGTAATAAGTAAAACTGTTTGTAAAGATAATATTATTATTAACTTCCCGATTCGTAGGGAAGTTACTGTAATTACGCCGAAAATCGAAAATCGATTTTTTAGCAGATCTTCACGTTTCATGGTCATTGGAGTCATTTTAGACTATTTTTATCAAATTGTTAGTGTGTGTGTGTGCGTATGGCCGTTTTTATGTTATCAAATATTTCGTTAACGTTTTCTGAAAAAGTAACAACGCGATCAGAATGATGAATGATGCAATCGATGTGCCCTGTCATAACTTAGAGCTGATTACATTTTGGTCCATATTGGTCAAGTAGTTTTTTAGATTTTTTAGTTTTTTTCGAAAGAAGTTCATTCAAGAATGCAATTTATACGAGAGGATGGAAATTTTCCACCGAATAAACAAACGTAATTATATATATTTCATTTTTATTTAAAAAAATTTTTTTTTTAATTTAAAAACAAATTTTTTTTAATTTAAAAAACAATTTTTTTTTAAATTATGCAATTAATGCTAATGTTACCGCTTACAATTAACGAATCGGGAAGTTCTTTGTGTGGCTCGTGGAGAGTCACACACAAAGTAAATAAAAAAACCATTAAGACCTGTGTGTCCCACTAGCAATGCGTACCACTAACCCTTTCGCAAGAGCAGTCCTACCCGCGAGCTCGCGAAGCGAGCGAGCAACAATAACCAGCTAGTTTTGTTTGTTTTCTATTTTGTTTATTGCATGTTTGATTGTTTTTGTCACATTGTCTGCATCGTTTTCCTACATTTATTTCAGTTTTACAATTTGTCGCGAAATGTCCGAAAGAACGTCCGCGTGTCCTTACCTGACCTTCCGTTTACCTGGGGTTTTGCGTACCTTTCTCTCCTTACTATCCTCCCACTACTTTTTTACCTACATACTCCTGCGAAATTTTTCAAACAATGCCTTTTTCCTATATTTCCGTTTTTATAGCATCCTTCCGTAATTGCTTCCGCGTGTCCTTACCTGACCTTCTCTTCCACCTGGGGTTTTGCGTACCTTCCTCTCCTTACTTTTCTCCCACTACTTTTTAACTTCCCGATTTTTTACGTATATATTCCTGCGAAATTTTTGACATCTTCAGATTTAGTCACAAGTCGCGGTCGAGACATCTCGGTTATTCCACAGACATTCTAGCTCATCGTGTGTGCTATTGTTTAGTGTTGGTTTTTTAGTGTTTAGTCTTTTTAGTGGTGGAGTAATAAAAATGTTAAGAGCTAGAAACGTTTCGTTGACTATGCAACAACGGGTGGAAGTTCTAAAGGACTTGGACACACCCTATTGCATATGTCGCTGAAAAGTATGGAGTGCATCCCATTACAATTAAACGAATCCGAAAGAAGGCTACGAAAGTCCGCAACTTGACAGAAAGAGGGAAATTGGAGAAACGCCGGAGATCTTTAAAGAGACCGAAGTACGAAGAATTAGAACAACGGTTGTTTGTATGGTTTGCAGAGAAAAGAGCCGTAGGAGATATTGTAACGGATGCGCTTCTTCTACAAAAAGCACACGAATTAAAGGAAGAGTATGTAGAGTGCTCTAATTTTAAACTTAGCAGAGGATGGCTGAGAAATTTTAAAATACGTCGTCATATTCGACTGGTTCGTATGTACGGTGAAAAAGCCAGTGCCGATGAATGTGGAGCTCGTTCATTCGTTACTAATTTTGAGAAATACATCGACGAAGAAGACATTAATTTAGAAAATATTTACAATATGAACGAAACCGGGTTATTGTGGAAAACTTTGCCATGAAGAACTTTGGCGTGCGACACCGAGAAACATGTGAGTGGATATAAAACGCGGAAAGACGGAGTGACGATAGGAGTGTGCGCGAATGCAACCGGGACACACAAATTACACCTCTTGTAATACACAAGTATAAAGTACCAAGAGCGTTACAAAATTGCATGGACGAACTTCCGGTTATTTATAAAGCGCAAAAAAATGCGTGGATTAATCAAATAATATTTTTAGATTGGTTTGAAAACCATTTTAAGAAAGCTGTACGTCAACACCAATTGGAGAACAGACTGTGCGGAAAAGTAATTTTACTGCTTGATAATTGTTCAGGTCACACTCTTCCGTGTGATTATGAACACGACAACAATTTTGAAGTGCAATTTTTACCACCCAACACCACATCCTTATTGATCCAACCAATGGATCAAGGTGTGATTGCAAAGCTGAAGATGCGATTCCGGCACAACCTGTTACAGCAATTTAGGATAGACGAATTTTTCAAAAAGTATAGCATTAAAGAATGCATATGTGGGATCAGTACATCATGGAAAGATGTGACCCACAATGATATAAGGAATGCGTGGAAGTACATTATTCCGAACATGCAAACATCTGAAGAAACGCAACAAGATACACTAACAACCGAAATACAACAAGCTTTTCAACACATTTCGGAGCATAACATAACATAACAATCGAAGACATTGAAAATTATGTCAGTGAATGCAGTGAAGAGGAGCAAAGATTGTCACAAGCATTAGAAGAAGGGGCCGCAGAGGAAGGAGATGAAGAAAAGGACGCGGAGGAAGAAGATGAAGAAAGAGACGCGGAGGAAGGACATGAAGGAAGGACAACGCAGAATGAAAATCACGATTCTGGATTAAAACTAACCCCAGAAGAACGAGAGTACTGTGAGACTGCTTTTAACCTCTTGAGCCGAGTACGATCCTTTCCATCGTCGTTGCAACATATGCTGCACGGAGCACAGTTAACAATCTTCGGTAAGACAATAGAAATAGATAAGTAATACATAAATAATACGTCATATGTACCATTTTAAGAATAACACATTTTTTAGGCTCTGCAGGGACGAAGAAAAGGAAACTGGGATAATCCGCGACTCTTTCTTTCCTATACAACACTTTCACAGTCGATTAAACCAATAAATACAATTGAAATTATATCGTGTTTGGTCTTGTTTTAATCAGCAAAATGCCAGAAATACGTTTTTAAAAGTCCCATAAAAAAATAATGAAAAATAAGGAAGTTGGAAATTTGAAATAGGCGGTCTCACCGAGACACCCGAGCCGCATGATGTCATACTTCTCCGCGACCGAGGCCTCTCGAGTTTCAGGGCCCCTCAAGAGGGTATACCCCGCAGTAGTGGGGATAGATTTGGGACATTTACGGATAAAATACTGTACCTGGCCATCGCACAGTGTGTCGTCCAATGGAAAAAAGTCCGGAAATCAAAGTATAAGACCAAAAAATTTATGTATGCTAAAATGTTCGTCACAAAACGTAGTTTCTGAAACTGCATTAAATTTTAACTGAATAAATCAATTTATTATTAAAATTGAGGCTGAAACTTTACTGTCAAATTCCGTGCATTATTTTAAACATGCGTCCCTCGCAAGCTATTTGGTTTTTTAATTTGATTTTTAGAGGGTGTGTTTAGCATTATAAGACCTTCAATCTCCCAGAAAATTTTTTTTAAATAATCGCAATTTGTCCTAATTTTTTATGTTTAACATTTATCAACTTTGATTAGAGTTTAAAAAAAAGTACATCAAAGTACATCCGTAAATTTTTTTACAGTAATTGGTGGCATATTAAACTTTAATTTCGCGTTGGTTTAAATCTGCTCACATTTGCTCAAGGGGAGAAAATAATAAAAAACCATATAAAGACGCTCGCGCTCGGCGGCTTTCTGCGTAGTCTTTCGAAGAAATTTGTTGCAATTATTTTTAAACGCATGCCATTTGATAAGTAGTTACATACGTGGTCAATTTTATTCTTATAAATTATATATTTAGTTTTAAAATTGTTTAAATATTTACAATCTTCCAATTCAGTATTACAGAAAGTACCAAACGGTTCCTTTGAGATTTTGTATTATATTAATGTAAAGCACATTAGACTTCTTTCTAGGTAAACAAACGGAATTCTTAAGGACTCCTAAGTTTTAATTCCTCGTTGTGAAGATTTACAATTAGATAAACAATGTATATAGTATAGTACTTTTTTAAAAAATTTTCATTAAAATTGTAAACCACTTTTTATTCAATAAAAAGTCATAAAAAACAAGATCATCGCAACTAAAAAATAAAATTTTTGTTTAAATAATTAAAAAAAAATTTTTTTTTACATCATTCGATTCGGTTTTGCATTTTATTTCAAAAAGTATTAAGGTACTTTACTCGAAAATTGCATAGTTTAAGTGTTACGACTTTTTTCCCGAATTCCCATATACTCGACACACTGTGCATCGCACAGTGGTCCTTTCCAGCGATTTAACTGGCCCAAATTATTTCTATTGTTTAATGATCTCGCAACGTTTTCAAATCACGTATAATATCATTTTTGAAGTGAAACTTCTTTGCTGAGGGTAACAATTTTCTGATGTAGCGGAAGTCGATGCGACGGAAGTCGAATGTCGAGTGGCGCGAAAATTTAAACTGAGAATCAACGGAGAAGAATAATTTCTTACCCCGACGGGATTCGAACCCCGGTCTACCGATTGGTAGTCCAACTCCTCAACCGCTTTTTTTTTAAAGCGCGTTTATTGTGCCAAAAAATAAAAGTACAGTACATTATATGCCTTAAACTTTTACGCACACAAGTTTATCGTAGTGGGTATAATGATTGATTAAAACTAAAGACCCGTAAGGACGGGCTCGCGCAGTTTTACAGTGGACATTTTATTGCACTTAATGCAGGTATGTCCGTTTATGGCTAAGGGTTACTTAAGTTAGTTTTATTTTTGCTTCGTACAGAAAGGCACGGGAGAAAAACTGTGCATCTGTTCGATGGGTTTTATGTTCGTAGGATTTATATGGTTGTCGCCTCGCTTATGATATATTTTTATTTTTTTATTATTGGATGCTTTACCTGAATATCTGAATCAAATGCGCCTGGTTTGTATCTTATTGTTCACTTAAAATTAGTCTTAAATTTAGTGCTTGCTGGGTGTTTTGTTATGACAATTAAATTTTAAATGTTAAATGTTTTGGTTTGACATTGGTGTTTCGTGGTTTACGTTTATTTATTTGGTTTAATTGTTTGTCGATTTTGTTTAGGCGTTGAGGTGTCGTATGAGCGGGCTGATCGTGTGTTATATTTTTTTTGTTTTATGGGTGTTATGTGTTAGTGCTAAGGTGTTCGGTGTTGATTCTATTCGAGCCACCAGTATCTTTCATTGTTTATTCTGTGTATTTTTTCGCTGTCGTATTCTGTTAGTTTGTATTGAAATCTCATTTCTGAGTCGTGGATGTTTTGGTTGCTATTGTATGTTATTGTTTTATTGAAGTTTTTGCGATTGAAGTGATATATGACAGGGTAACCGTGTGTGTTTTGGATAAGTCCTGCGGTGTCTAGGTGTATGAAGGATTCAGGTGGTGTGTATCCTGTGGATCTTGAATTGTCTAGATATTGTGGGTTTGGGAAGGTCGAGCTGTGTATGAGGCTGTTGTTTGTTACGTTTCTTGTGTTTGCCCAGTGATTTCTTGCGAGTTTTATCATAAATAGGTCTATGCGTATTATTTCTGCTTTTTTATATAGTATGTCGTTTCTGTAATATTTTGTGTAATTAGATTTCGGTGTTTTGTATGTGTTTAAGCAGGCTCTAAGGCATCTGCGTTCCAGCAGTCTGATTTTCTCCATCGTGCTGGCGCTTATATTAAACCAGATTGGTATACCATACGTGATTATGGGTCTTATTAGTAGTTTGTAACATAAGAGATTTACGTCTGTGTTTAAATATTTGGAGTAGAATAACTGCTTGTTCGCTGCGACTGCTTTTTGTGCTTTCTCTAGTTGTATTTGTACGTGTTCGTTGTAATGTAGCTTAAAGTCTAAGTGTACACCTAGATAACGGACAACCTTTTTGTGAGGGATTTTTGATTTTGTGTCTCTATTGTCTAGTATGTGGAACTGTTTGGCGTTTTTTATTACGTCGTAGTTTGCCTTTGAATTTTTTGAGAGAGTGGGTCTGAAGAGAATTGTCTCGCATTTACTGACATTGACTTTAAGTTTCCATGTGTGAAAAAAGTCTTGTATTTTGTCGAATATATCCTGTAGTTTCTTTTTGATTATTGACGGTTTGTTGTCACTTACACTGGTGGACATAATTATAAGACACCCTGAAAATTATTGGTTTACGTACTTAGTAATGTAGTTATATTAAAATACATTTCGTCAAAAGAAAATGGTTTATTTTTTAATAACATCTTCGTAAATTTTGCGAAAAATAGTAAAACATTTCTAATTTATTCGCAAATAATACAGTTTCGATTGGACATAATTATAAGACACTGCTTAAAAGAAAAAGAAAATGTACAAAAGTTCTGAAAATTTATACACATTTTGAAGTGTTAATAATGAGTAGAGCCTCCTTTATTTTGAACGACTTCGATCATTCGTTTCGGTAGAGTTTTAAATAAGAGATTTATATACTTTTGATCTAAGTCTTCCCAATCTTTCAAAATTGCTACTTTCAAATCATTAAGACAATTATATTGTTTGCCACCTTCGTATACTCTTTTACTCAACTGACCCCACACATTTTCTATAATATTGAGATCCGGAGACCGTGCTGGCCAATCTAGAATTGATATATTTTCAGATTGAAAATAATTTTTTACAACTTTAGCTGTATGAACAGCTGCATTGTCCTGCTGGAATATGAAATTTTCTCCAGCCACTCTTCCAGCATGATTTGGAATCTGTTCTCGTATCAGTTTTAAATAACCAGTAGCTTTCATTCTGCCATCAATGAATTTGATTTCGGTTTTCCCATTATACCCGATGCCTGCCCACAACATCACAGATCCTCCACCACATTGACGGCGACTTAAAATTCTTGTTTCTTTTCGTAGATCGTGAAAATAATATTTCCAACCATCAGGTCCATCTAAATTCATTTTCTTTTCATCAGTAAAAAGCACTTTCCGCAATTTTTTCTTCCACTGCAGATGATTAAGAGCAAAATCCAGTCGACGCTGTTTGTGTGCTATCGACAAAGGTGGTTTAACAGCAATTTTTTTTCGTTTCAGATGCTGTGCCTTTTGTATAACTCTTTTTACAGTCTTTACAGATACATCTAAGTAAGCCGCATTCTACTAAAATTTGCTTAGGTGTAAGAGCTGAATTTGATGCACACCTTAAAACTGCTCTTTTATCTCTTGAAGTAAGGGATGATTGTCTTCCAGATCTCTTCTTTTTTCCGTAATTTTTTGGATTATTTAAAAAAATCACGAATTACACACCTACTTCTTTTCATTTTTAGTGAAATTTGTTTTAAATTCTCCCCTTTTGCTCTTCTTTGAAAGATTTCTATTTTTTCCTCTTCAGTTAGAACTTTACCACGTGGCATGTTTTTAGTTTTAACGTTTTTCTATTGTATACTAACAAAATCACTATAATAGAGACTTCACAGTACGAAACACACGAATACATTTAAATTCAACGACTGTCTGTAGTCGACTAACGTCAATGTCTTATAATTCTGGCCTACGGATAAAACCAAACATTACAATTCTTGGAAATGTTCCGACGCTCTGTGTTTTTTTACATTGTGAGGGAGTTCGCGAATACTACTCTTTCATCCTATCATCTTTCACGCTACGTATACAAGCTTATACATATTTTTTTAAGAATAAATGGGGTGTCTTATAATTATGTCTACCAGTGTATATATACTAACAGATCGTCTGCGTATGCTATTGCACCTTTGCGGTTGTCCTCATTTAGGTCGTATCTTAATATATAGTAGGTGGTAGTCCACTCCTCAACCGCTTGGACAACCAATAATCTTATAATGACAGCGAAGATTTTGGTAGTATGTAATATCAAACGAAATGGTTAGAAATACATGGTTATGTTACGCCTATAGACTCATAGAGATAGACTGCACCGTCTATCTTTTTTTTCTGGATCTTTGCTAAAAGAGTTATACGTAAAACAGCAGCTTCGCTTGGGCTGTTAATAAGTGCTTGCCGAAATATAGCTTTGCTTGAGCTAACCTTCGCTTAAAAGGTCTCTGCGCTTCTCAGGCCTTCTAGTTTCCCTCCTACAGGGGAATCTAGTTTCTAAATACATTTATATTAATTTTGAGTGGTGACGGGTTCCTTCTATTTGGGTTATTTAATAAAGTGGACAAACGACCATTGCCGTTGGCAATTAAACTTGATGTGCTTGTGCCGTTATTCTACCCCTCCTTCCACGAACCTACTATTTCTTTAACAGATATATATTTAAAAAACAAGAGGTATGTATATAAATTACAAAAGTACATGTAAAATAAAAAAATTAAAAATACATGGTTATGTTACGACACCACGTGCAACTGCTTTAAAATTAAATAAATATTTTATTTCACAGAGATATAAGGTAAAGGTACCAGTAGTTGACCATGTACGAGTAGTTGACCATTTTATAGGAAAACATAAAAAATAAGATTTTTATAAGCTGTACACTTTTGATGAAACTGAATCTCGGATGCCATACCATCGGTTGGTTAAATTTCTCTATACTATTCTCTATTAACTCGCAACATCTACTCTGTTCCTCAATTAAACTTTTTATGGAATTGATTTGTTTTATTTCTTATGTCATTCTTTAATTGTAATTTGTGCTGATAATTGTTGAAACAAAATGATAGTAAAATGATTCCCAACATTATTGCTTGAACCCTCTTTCTAGTATAAGTAGTCAACTACTAACGAATAAAGGAGGTCAATTACTAGATTTTTCATTTTCAAAAGTGGTCAACTTCTGAAGCGATTACTGAATTTTTAAATACATTTCTTAAATTTGTATAAGTAAACTTTTTTTAAATAGTGGCCTTGGTACATAATTTAGAAGACTTAAAGAGTGTCTTCAGGCATCGACTCTCCCTATTTGATGACAGAGTAAGTGGTTACTATTGTTCGCGTGGAAAAATTCTCTTAACTGGTCACCTACTAGTACCTTTACCTTATAGCTAAACAGCTACATATTGCTAATAGCTAAAAAAACCTACCGTGTGTGGAACAGAATAAAAAAAATCATGTGCGTGGAAACCACGCACGGCAGAAGTAAAACTTATTGCTTATTAAGTATAGATACAGATAAATTATTATACCTAATAAGCAATAAGTTCCACTTCTGTATTATAGGCAGTTAAAGTTTCGGGCGCGAGGAAGGATAGCGTATGGCAAAGAAAGAGACGCAGAGAGTCGCAGTCGCTGGCACATTTGACAGTAAATCGTGTAATATTATTGAGAAGTCGTATTCTGGACAGACAACTTTTGCAGAGAGCCTTTATTTTTTGATTTATGACCGCGTCTAAAGTCCATCGCGCCGACCGCGCCAAGACTTCAATCGAGAGCCGAACATAGAGACGGGCACAATGAAACACGGATCGAGTGGCTGAAGCGTTCCTTTCTGTTCACGTCTCTTTCTTTCCCATACGCTATCCTTCCTCACGACCGAAACTTTTACAGTCGATTAAACCACTAAATTAACATAACTTATAAAGGAGTCAATATTACAGAGCGAAAAAATAATATAAATAAATAAGTAAAAAAGTATTTTTCCTACGCGAGGAACGAACCCTTGTCCATCGTGTGTGAGTCTAGTACGTTGCAAATAGATCAGGACATTATTCGTAGAACAATTTTCTTCTAAAAAAAACCATATTTATGTACTAATAGAACTTCTTTTCGAAAAAAATCAACTGATCCTCCACCGTCACCAATTTTTCCACGTTTCTCCGAGCTCGCGTTTTGGTGGACCAAGTAGCTGAAACACGTGTCAAGAGAAGCTAAGTCAACAGTGGAATTCAACGCGATAAGCTCATGTAAGTTCAATTAATCATTTACAATTCCATCAAATATATTTCTCATTTGAATGTATCAAACAAATAATTAAATAATTTATAAATTCAATTTTTCCCAACTATATAATCTATTTAAACAAATACAGTTTTTAAATATGTGAAAGTTTGTAACATTCGTTAGAAACGAATTCAGTTTGAAACATATATTTTTTTATCAGTGAACACCTTCTTGTTTGCAAGATAGTAAAATTGTTTACAGAAATACAATTTTGTAATCAAAGTGTATTTTTGCTCAGACAATATTTTTTGTATAAAAATCGTTTAACAAGCAGAATTTTCTTGGTAAATTAAATTGTTTAAACAAATACAATTTTTTAAACAAAGTATAATTATTCATAAACAATTTTTGAATAACCATCCATTTATAAACCGAATTTTCTAGGTAAATTAAATTGTTTAAACAAATACAATTTTTTAAACAAAGTATAATTATTCATAAACAATTTTTGAATAACTATCTATTTATAAACCGAATTTTCTAGGTAAATTAAATTGTTTAAACAAATACAATTTGTTAAACAAAGTATAATTATTCATAAACAATTTTTGAATAACCATCTATTTATAAACCGAATTTTCTGGGCTTATAAAATTGTTTAGACAAACATAAATAATCCGTGTTGTTTTTTTAATAGATTAAATAGGTTATATTTAAATAAAGTAAAAAAACCCTTCAAAGTGAATAATAAAATGCATTTTCCTATTTGCATAGTCATCGCTGTCATAGCTGCCTGCCAAAAGGTTAATACTTCATCGGCATTCGCCTAGTTAATTGTTATTGCATTCCTATCAATAATTACTAAATAGTACCTTATACATTTTCTAATTTGTTGGAAGTCGATCTAAAATGTTGTCTGATCTTTCTTGTTTAAATAAAATTATTTATTCCGTATAACGTGTCTACTTCTGTAATTGTTCCTTTTATATTTGACCATAATTGAATAATTATTTTTTGTAGATAACTGCATAAATAATTTAATACAGTATATGTTCATTTCTCTTCATTTCATGAAAGAAATAGAGAGACGAAAATTGGAAAAAAACATTTAGGTAAAAATTGTTTGATAGAAAGGGAATATAGGGTAACTGCACCAGTGAATGAACATTTAAGAAATTGTTCAAGAAGATATTTTATGTAAAAAAAATGTGTGCGTTATAAAGGAATCTCATATATGCCAAATGGCTCCCTATACTTCATTTGTCAAAAATGAATGAACACGAATAAAATGAAATTATTATTATTTTTCTTCATTAAACGTTAAATAAAAAATATAAAAAATACCAGTCAATGATCACTACATTCTAGTAATTGAACAACGATAGTCCAATGAATGAACAAAATTACTAAACAATATTCTCCTAGTTATTTAACTCTATAATCACAATTTTATCGCTAGTATGCCGTGCGGGTTCAAATTTGTTGAAATATACAAAAGCGTTCGTTTACTGGTGTCCGTTTATTCACTGGTGCAGTTACCCCAGGGAGGGTAAACTCCCATGTATAATATGTGGACCATTGTGGGGAATCCTTAGTTTATTCCCCTAGATCGCGGACGTGGCGACACCTGGAAAAAGGCAGGTTGGCGAGCCTGAGCCACAAGATGTGAGCTCTTCCGGTTCCGGTTGAGAGCGCGCGAACGAGACTCTGCTCGAAGCTCTCGCACCGTCAAGTCGATCTGCGATCTCGCGCCTCGTACAGGCGTACATATCAGCAAGTGTGATTAAGTAATAAAACTCTCTCGGGTTTCCGAGATCTTTTGGAAGTACAGCACGCAGTGGCTTTATTACACTTCCCTTCCATTCATCCACGTCTGCAGGAGTTGGAGCCTGCTGGTGACCAGTCGTCGGCATAGTCACCATTTCTCCACAGTGGTGACCCCGACGTGATCGGAAGTAAAAACTGTTAATATAGTGAGACCGACGTGGAGTCAAATAGCAACGTGTCACGGTAACCAGTGCCGACGCGTTGTGTGCAAGAGACAATTTATTGGCAAGAGGATTCGACGGCGACGTCGACCAACCGTTTCCCCGGACGGCGAGAGGCGCCAAGAACACACGTTCCTGGCAACTTGGACGACTTCGGCAGCCCTATCCACCAGCATTGAGGCAGCGGCCCACAAGGAGCCGGCCCACGTGGATAGCCGATCAACGCAGCAGAGGAGCAGCCATCGAGCCTGCCGTCCCTGAGCAACCTCATCGGACGGGCAATCATCGGGACAGCTACGCCGGTAAGCGCCGTGCGTTCCCTCAGTGTGCCGCGTCGTCGTATCGCGCGCTAAATTTTGACCGCGTCGCCATATTGCGCGCCAAATAGTGACCGCGTCGCCATATTGCGCGCCAAATTGTGACCGCGTCGCCATATTGCGCGCCAAATTGTGACCGCGTCGCCATATTGCGCGCCAAATCATACCGCGTCGCCATATTGCGCGCCAAATCATACCGCGTCGACGCATTGCGCGCCAAGTCGTTGTCGCGCCGCCGCGATTCTACTGCCGCGCCGCCAACCGGATTGTCGTCGTAACTTTGAGCGTCGTCGTAACTTTGAGCGTCGCCATCTCGTAGAGCTGTCACGCGTCTTTCGCGCGTTTTATTCCGAGTTATGGCGACATCAGATCCTAATGTCCTCGAGCTGCAAAGCCAGCTGGAGCGAGCTCTTCAGCAGATCGAGGAGCTGCGCGCGCGGAATGCACCCGAACCGCGTGTCGACGCGTATCGCGTTCCGAAACTGCCGGCATTTATCAAGCGAGAGCCGCGCACGTGGTTTCGTCAGGTCGAAGCGTCATTTAGGGTTGCGAGAATAACGAGCCAGAGGACCATGGCGGATACCGTGATAGCGGCCATTGACGAGGACGTCGCGGTCGTCGTCGGCGACCTTATAGAGAATCCGGACCCCGTGAACCCTTATGACCGACTCAAGGAGCGGATTATGGTCGCGTTCGCGGCGTCCGACGAAGCGAGGCTCCGCCAGCTGTTGCGCGGGCAACTCCCAACCGAGGGAAAACCTTCCCAGCTCCTGGCCCGCATGCGCAATTTGAGCGGTGATGCATGCGGGGAAGCGGTCCTAAAATCCGTATTTTTGGAGCAGCTGCCTCAGCACTGCCGAGGCATCCTAGCGGGATCCAAGTTGGAGTCCTTGCAGCAGCTCGCGGAGCTCGCGGATGCCATTCTCGAGGCAGTGGGGCCCGGGCCCGGAGAGATCGCGTCAGCGTCGGGCGGTCCGAAGCCCCAGCGTTCTGGGGAGGACAATGCCCCCGCGGCGGGGATTAATCAGCGCCTTAATAAATTGGAGCGTAGCTTGGAGGAGATCACCGCGCTTATGAAGCGGTCACACTTCCCGCGTGGTCACCGGTCGCGCAACCGCTCCTCGTCGGCCGGCCGTCGTTCGGGAAACCGCCACCGCTCCCCGAGTAACTCCGGCTCTACGCTGTGCTGGAAGCACAGGAGATTCGGAGCGACGGCGCGTTCGTGCGTTCCGCCGTGCACCTGGCAGAACACCCCGCGTGACGCGGGAAACTAATTAAGCCGGCCGTGTCAGAGGCGTCTGGGCGGGTTTCTCATTCGAAACGCCTCCACATCCGCGACCGGAATTCCGGGTTAGTATTTTTGATCGACACCGGCGCGGACATATCGCTGTTGCCCAAGCCTTTAAACTTCAAGGGTGGACCCCGCGACCTGCAGCTGTTCGCTGCAAACGAGTCGCGCATTAAAACTTACGGCACCTCGCGCCGAGCATTGGATTTCGGCCTGCGCCGTCCCATTGAATGGTCGTTCGTCATCGCGGACGTTCCTTCTCCCATTATTGGAGCGGACCTCCTAGAACACCACGGCCTCGTGGTCGACCTCAGAAGGCGCAGCCTAGTCGATTCCGTCACGAGACTTCAGTCAGTCGGGTCCAGTTGGCCTTTCAGCGGGCCCTCCGTCTTTCGCGTCGACCCCACCGCGAGGTTTGCTCATATCCTCGCAAAATTCCCTCGAGTAGTGGGTGTCGAGCAACCGGCCCTCCTCGAGGAAAGGGGCGTATATCATTATATAGCCACGTCAGGCCCCCCAGTGGCAGAGCGGGCACGTCGCCTGCCCCCGGCCAAACTAAAAGCCGCCAAGGCCGAGATTGAGCGCCTGATCGAGGCTGGCATTTGCAGGCCATCGGACAGCCCTTGGGCCAGTCCAATTCATCTTGTGCCCAAGAAGGACGGTGAATGGCGCCTGTGCGGCGACTATCGCCGCCTGAACTCGGTCACCATTCCTGACCGGTACCCGGTGCCACACCTCCACGACTTTCCAACCGTTCTACACGGCAAATCGATCTTTTCAACTTTGGATTTGCTCAAGGCATTCCACCAGATTCCGGTGGCACCGGAGGATATTCCGAAGACTGCGGTCATCACCCCCTTCGGGCTATTCGAATACAAAGCGATGACGTTCGGATTTCGGTACGCTGCGCAAACGTTTCAGCGCTACATTGACCGAGCCCTGAGCGGTCTGGACTTCGTTTTTTCTTACATAGATGACATTCTCGTTGCTTCCGCCTCCCAGGAGGAGCACGAGAAGCATCTCGTCATAATTTTCGAGCGCCTCCAGGAGTTTCACCTCCGCCTGAATTTGGAGAAGTGCCGATTCGGTGTGGAAGAGGTAACCTTTCTTGGCCATTTAGTCAACAAAAATGGGTTCAGACCCACCCCGGATAAGGTCGAGGCGGTTGCCAATTTTGCCAAGCCCAACTCAATAGAAGAGCTCAGGCGTTTCCTGGGCATGGTTAACTTTTATAGGAGGTGCATTCCGCACGCCGCCGCCATGCAGGCACCCCTCAACGCATTCCTCCACGACGCTCGCAAGCGGGACAAACGTCCAGTTCCGTGGACGCCCGAATCGGAAGCAGCCTTCGAGGAATGCAAACAATCCTTAGCGATCGTCGCGCTCATCGCTCACCCATCGAGCACCGCGACCGTCCGGCTCGTCACCGATGCGTCCAATTTCGCCATGGGCGCAGTCGTGGAGCAATTCGTTGACAATTCGTGGCAACCTCTCGCGTTTTTCTCAAGAAAATTCACACCGGCTCAGGCGAAGTATAGCACGTACGACCGTGAGCTTACAGCCGTGTACGAAGCTGTCCGGCATTTCCGCCATTTCCTGGAGGGTCGCGAGTTCTCCGTGTGCACCGACCACAAACCGCTCGTGTACGCCTTTCAGCAGTCGTCAGAGAAAGCGTCACCGAGACAGTGCAGGCAGCTTTCCTTCATCGCCCAGTTCTCCACCAGCATGGTGTACCTGGCCGGTGAGCAGAACGTCGTTGCCGATTCTCTGTCACGGATCCAGGCGATCCGCTTTCCAACACAGTTCGACGCTAACGAGCTGTCTTCCGAGCAGGGAAAGTGCCCCGAGCTGAAAGAGCTTCTTGAGTGCTCCGACCACTCGCTCAAAATTAAAAGACTGACGTTCGGTGCCGCGCACTCACCGATTTTCTGTGATGTCTCGGAGGAGGCCATCAGGCCCTACGTGCCCGTCTCTATGCGCGAGCGCGTGTTCGCGCTGTTCCACACGGACTCACATCCGGGGGCGAGGGTCACAGACCGCATCATCAGACAGCGCTATGTCTGGCCGAATATGCACCGCGACATTGCGCGCTGGTGCAAAACATGCATTTCGTGCCAACAAGCGAAGGTTGCACGTCATGTCAAGTTCCTTCCGAACAAATTCGTGATTCCGGACGGGAGATTCTCGCACGTCCATATAGATATTGTCGGACCTCTGCCCGAGAGTGAGGGGTTTCGCTATTTACTAACGATAGTCGACCGTTTCTCGCGTTGGCCGGAGGCCGTGCCAATCAAGGACGTCTCCGCGCAGACCATAGCGCGAGCTCTCTTCGATTCTTGGGTCGCGCGTTACGGCGCGCCCAAGTACCTCACGTCGGATCAGGGTACTCAGTTCGAGTCCCAACTCTTTTCGGCTCTCCTGTAGCTTATTGGTTGCCAGCGCATTCGTACGGCTTCGTACCACCCTGCCGCCAACGGTATGGTCGAACGCTGGCACCGCGACCTGAAAGCAGCCCTGACGTGTCACTCTTGACAATGGTCTCGCAGCCTATCTACGGTGCTGCTAGGACTGCGCACACGCGTGCGTCTAGACACCCTCGCCTCTCCGGCAGACTTAGTGTACGGCGCTTCCCTGCGCATTCCCGGCGAGTTCTTTTTGGAGCAGGATTTTGACCCCAACCCGAGGTACTTCCTGGAAGAATTTAGGGAATATATGAGGGAAGTCCGCCCGGTGCCAGTCGTGCACCGCGATAAGCGCAAGACGTTTTTTTACAAGGACCTCACGTCGTGCACGCATGTGTTCTGCCAGGCCAGGGCCAAAAAGTCCCTTGAGAAGCCGTATACCGGGCCGCACAAGGT